>JANFCV010000024.1:2400000-3075000 GCA_024500475.1 Phthorimaea operculella | reverse complement strand
TACCCCGGGCTGGCCACCGGCAACTGGGGCTGCGGCGCCTTCGGGGGCTCGCCGGGACTCAAGTCGCTCATACAGGTACAAGCATCGGTACATGTAGACTACACGCGAACTATGGGTGGGGTTCTCATTCCTGACTGCGGGCGGCGACTCGTCCCTGCAGTACCCCGGGCTGGCCACCGGCAACTGGGGCTGCGGCGCCTTCGGGGGCTCGCCGGGACTCAAGTCGCTCATACAGGTACAAGCATCGGTACATGTAGACTACACGCGAACAATGGGTGGGGCTGCGGCGCCTTCGGGGGCTCGCCGGGACTCAAGTCGCTCATACAGGTACAAGCATCGGTACATGTAGACTACACGCGAACAATAGGTGGGGCTGCGGCGCCTTCGGGGGCTCGCCGGGACTCAAGTCACTCATACAGGTACAAGCATCGGTACATGTAGACTACACGCGAACAATGGGTGGGGCTGCGGCGCCTTCGGGGGCTCGCAGGGACTCAAGTCACTCATACAGGTACAAGCATCGGTACATGTAGACTACACGCGAACAATGGGTGGGGCTGCGGCGCCTTCGGGGGCTCGCCGGGACTCAAGTCACTCATACAGGTACAAGCAACGGTACATGTAGACTACACGCGAACAATGGGTGGGGCTGCGGCGCCTTCGGGGGCTCGCCGGGACTCAAGTCACTCATACAGGTACAAGCATCGGTACATGTAGACTACACGCGAACAATGGGTGGGGCTGCGGCGCCTTCGGGGGCTCGCCGGGACTCAAGTCACTCATACAGGTACATTGTACAAGCATCGGTACATGTAGACTACACGCGAACAATGGGGACTCAAGTCGCTCATACAGGTACAAGCATCGGTACATGTAGACTACACGCGAACAATGGGTGGGGTTCTCATTCCTGACTGCGGGCGGCGACTCGTCCCTGCAGTACCCCGGGCTGGCCACCGGCAACTGGGGCTGCGGCGCCTTCGGGGGCTCGCCGGGACTCAAGTCACTCATACAGGTACAAGCATCGGTACATGTAGACTACACGCGAACAATGGGTGGGGTCCTCATGCAAGTCTTTCATACAGGTATTATCATATGACCGACCAGTTTGGGATCACCTCTACATGTCTTATCAGAATTTAGTGCCAGACTTCCCGTGTTAGCAGAATGTGCCAGCCATAAGTAAATGAAAAATAAAAACAGATATTACCTAGAACGTGACTTGATACTGTTGTAGTACCTACTACCTGAAGTTGAGGCTGTATGGTTACGTTTCCCTGTCCTATAGGCAAATACGATAAAAAAGAAAAATAAATAAATTGTTTCGTAAACTTGAATCGTGCTTGTTTGTTTAATAGATTTTCTGTGTAAAGTGTGTTTAACATAGTGTATGCAACTGCATATAATTAGGCATTCTAATTCCCCCAACTATATGCTAGTTTCATAAACTACTATTGTGCGCTGTCTTTAAAATAACCCTCTCCATCATCTCTGCGCAATGTGATTTTGGTAGGACACACATTATGAAGCAAAATGATTTGGCAGTGTTTTATGACTGACCGCTTGGGAATGCTATTGTAGGTGGTATCACCGCCACCATGAGGTTGACCATAGTCGACAGATATTCAGCCGAGGTCAAAAACTCTACGTCGCATTTTAAGAAACACTCTGAGTGGACTAGGGTTGGCTGTATCGCCAGTTGCTACCACATGAGTTTAGTTAACCCTTTTTTTATTGTATTTTCCAGTTAATGGCGGCGGCACAGACGCGGCGGCCGATGGCGTACTTCACATTTGACGACGCAGCGTTGCGGGATCAAATCATTAACACCTACAATTTATTGGCCCGATATAACGTTACTGTTGGTAAGTTAAAAGCCCTTTTTAGGGTTTCGTAGTCTACTAGAAACCCTTATAGTTTCGTCATGTCTGTCTGTCTGTCTGTCTGTCTGTCTGTCTGTCTGTCTGTATGTCTGTCTGTCTGTCTGTCTGTCTGTCTGTCTGTCTGTCTGTCTGTCTGTCTGTATGCCGCGCCCTCATATCTTCGTCAGTTTTAGAGCTATCGACATGAAATTTGGTGAGAAGATAGATCGTATTGACCCAAATATAGAAATGTTAAGAAAAAAATATTTAAAATGTTTTTTGGACCCCCTCCCATACAAGTGAAAGGGGGACAAAATTTTTTTTTTTCTTCTGTAATATTAAGTAGGGTATCGTTGAATAGGTCTTTTAAAATTAAGGTGAGGTTTCTTTGAAACAAATTCTCTAAAATGTTTCTGTCACGAGATATTTGCTTTTAAAAAGGGCGTTTTTGACCCATAATTTGTTCCAGCTGTAACTTCTAAAGTATAAACGCTAAAAATTTGAAATAAATATGGAATATAGCTTACAATCTGAAGTTACAATGAAAACTATAACGGATATCGTACCCTTAAAGGTTTCAGGAAAAATTTAGTTTTTCTATTTGCGGTTGGTCATCATACTGCTGCTAACAAACCAGCAACAAAATAAGTTTGTAATGCTGAAAAACCTGATATTTAAACGTTGACTACGAAACCCTATTTGTGGGCGTGTCTGACACGCTCTTGGCCGGTTTTTTGGAAAACCACTAGCGCGTGGGAATTAGTTGCAAAACTATCTCGGTAGATGGGGCCTTACCACGCGCTAGTGGTCAAGACATATTTGCTTTCGCAGGTTGAGAATTAGCCGCTTTAGCCCGGTTGGTAGAGGCGTCGCCAGTACAAATGGCGAAGGTTGCTGGTTCAAATCCAGCCTGCGGTGAAAATTTATCAAGTTTTCCTAAATTGTATATCTAAAACGGGAAGTGTTTAAAAAAAATTGGTATTCATATTTAGTACGGGAGGTCCAATATTTTTTCATAATTTTAGGCAAAGTTGTTCAGTTTTATGGACTGGATCACCCGTTAAAATATATGCTGTTAATTTTTAATACCCTATATTCCTTTTTCAGGTCAACTGTACCAGTACATAATGAAGTTCTGTTCAAGCGACGTGCCGCGCTCGCAACTTCACGAGTACTTACATCAGATGATACTCGACGAAGATAAAAAGGGCCGCAGCGCCGGCGGAGACAGTGCCAATCGAATGGATATTGTAAGTTTCTTAACCTTTTTATTTATAATTGTATAAATGTTCGCATTCAATATTTCAAGAGGTACAAGAGGTAATCAGATGATACTGGATGAAGATAAAAAGGGTGGAGACAATGCGAATCAAATGGATACTGTAAGTTTTCTTAACCTTTTCATTTGCAATCGTATAAATGTGCTGCATTCAATATTTCAAGAGGTAATCAGATGATACTGGACGAAGATAAAAAGGGCCGCAGCGCCGGTGGAGACAGTGCCAATCGAATGGATACTGTAAGTTTTCTTAACCCTTTCAATTCCAATTCGTAAAGATGTCCTGCATTCAATATAGCAAGAGGTAATCAGATGAAACTGGACGAAGATAAAAAGGGCCGCAGCGCCGGTGGAGACAGTGCCAATCGAATGGATACTGTAAGTTATTGTTCCTATGAAGTTCTGTTCAAGCGACGTGCCGCGCTCGCAACTGCACGAGTACTTACATCAGATGATACTCGACGAAGATAAAAAGGGCCGTAGCGCCGGCGGAGACAGTGCCAATCGAATGGACACTGTAAGTTTCCTAACCTTTTCATTTATAATCATATTTCAAGAGGTAATCAGATGATACTCGACGAAGATAAAAAGGGCCGCAGCGCCGGTGGAGACAGTGCCAATCGAATGGATACTGTAAGTTCCTTGCCTTGGCCTTTTCGTTTACAATTCGTTAAGATGTTCTTCAATATTTCAAGAGATAATCAGATGATACTAGACGAAGATAAAAAGGGCCGCAGCGCCGGTGGAGACAGTGCCAATCATCTGGATACTGTAAGTTTCCTAACCTTTTCATTTACAATTCGTAAAAAGGTGCTGCATTCAATATTTCAAGAGGTAATCAGATGATACTCGACGAAGATAAAAAGGGACGCAGCGCCGGTGGAGACAGTGCCAATCGAATGAATACCGTAAGTTTGCTTACAGTTTCATTTACAATCATATTTCAAGAGATAATCAGATGATACTAGACGAAGATAAAAAGGGTCGCAGCGCCGGTGGAGACAGGGGCAATCGAATGGATACCGTAAGTTTCCTTAACCTTTTCATTGACAATTCTTAAGAATGTTCTGCATTCAATATTTTAAGAGGTAATCAGATGATACTGGACGAAGATAAAAAGGGCCGCAGCGCCGGTGGCGACGGTGCCAATCGAATGGATACTGTAAGTTTACTTAACCTCATTTACATTTCATAAAAATGTGCTGAAATCAATATTTCAAGAGGTTATGAAATGATACTGGACGAAGATAAAAAGGGCCGCAGCGCCGGCGGAGACAGTGCCAATCGAATGGATACTGTAAGTTTGCTTAACCTTTTCATTTACAATCGTATATATGTTCTGCATTCAATATTTCAAGAGGTAATCAGATGATACTGGCTGGACAAACATAAAAAGGCCCGCAGCGCCAGCGGAGACAGTGCCAATCGAATGGATACTGTAAGTTTTAATAACCCTTTCATTTACAATTCGTAAAGATGTCCTGCATTCAATATTGCAAGAGGTAATCAGATGATACTGGACGAAGATAAAAAGGGCCGCAGCGCCGGTGGAGACAGTGGAAATCAAATGGATACTGTAAGTTTCTTTAACCTTTTCATTTACAAGAGTATAAATGTTCTTCATTCAATGTTTCAAGAGGTAATCAGATGATGCTGGGCGAAGATAAAAAGGGCCGCAGCGCCGGTGGAGACAGTGGCAATCGAATGGATACTGTAAGTTTTCTTAATCTTTTCATTTACAATTCGTTAAGATGTGCTTCAATATTTCAAGAGGTAATCAGATGACACTGGACGAAGATAAAAAGGGCCGCAGCGCCGGTAGAGACAGTGCCAATCAAAAGGATACCGTAAGTTTTCTTAACCTTTTCATTTTCATTTCCTTGCGGGGTAGCCAGAAGCGGAAACAGCTGTAAAATAGACTATTTACACCGCGTCTGAACATGTTTGCAAGTCATTCAGAAGACTGTATATCACCATAGTGGCAGGTTGGTACATGACTGTTTTCAGCTACCCAAAGATTGTCAGGAAGTTAGTGAATAGACTGCCTTAGCGCACTTTCTACTTCTTCTTCTTTCGTGTAGATGGCAAATGTTAAATTTTGTGCGCACAGAATTCAGCCACCAAGCCAGCGCACTTTTAGAATAAGTTTTCCTTAGAGTTTTTACTTACTTACATTAAGATTGTGTGGTCGCATTATTAAACTGAATATTTCCATTTCATTTGCAGAGCTCACCGCCGGCAGAAACATCGAAAGAAAAAAAGCGAGAAGATTCTCCAGATTTGTTCTCAACTGGAGACGAAACCCCCTCCACCTCAACAAGCCCCCCTCCCGCTATAAAACCAACAGAAACTAAACCTAAAACCGACATACCACCACAGACAAAAAGACTGTTCGACGAACTACAGAAGTTTGACGAAGAGAGCGGAACACTCAACCTTATTACTCCTGTCAAAAAAGATACCAAATCTAAATACTTCGACAGCCAGAAGTTCTCCGAAGACTTGTTCCAAAGTTCTGACGACGACACCCAAATAGACGACGTCAGTATGGAAGATGGCTCAGAAAAGAGACCAGTAACTAAAATGGCAGGTAGCGAAAACAAAATGTCGGACAGTGACACTAAAAGTAGTGATAATAAAATGGTGCAAGATGAACACAAAATGACAACTAGTGAAGACAAGATAGCTGCTAGAGAATGCAAGATGGCGGCTAATGAAACCAATATGGCGGCTAGCACTTCCCGCCTTTTCGAAGAGATGGAAAAATTCGACGAAGAGCACGGTAGGTTAAACTTAACTGTTCCTTCTACTTCATATTTACATGAAACAACAAACGACTCTATGGTCATAGAAAACGAAAAGGTTGAAGTGACATCGGAAAAAAAGAAAATCACTAAGAAAATAACTGACTATTTTAGTAAAAAACCTACGTAATTTATTTATTAGTTTAGTCACAATTTGTAGATTTATTTTAATTATTTATCAATAAACTATTTTAAGTTATTCTTATGTACCCGATTATTGTTTAAATTACCCCTACGCAACAAAACCACAACAAAACAGACTATCATACAGGGTGGTACCAAACTACCAGCTTTCCCGTAAACGCTAAGCTTAAAAGGTCAAACTGAAGAACTTGAAGTTGAGACATATTCAAGGATGATTTCCATATGGACTGATGTGGACGGTCCACGTCATAGAAGAAGAACCACACGTTTTGTGCTCTCTCTCTCTTCGCTGTTTACTACAGTACAGTCGTTTGAATAGACTGTATTTGACAGCTGTCAAACCCATAGTAGAAGACATGTCAACAAAGAAATATAGACCTTATGTCATAGCATTAACATGATTTTAACAGCTGTCAAATATGGCCTATTCGATCGAACGACCGTACTGCAGCTGCCGCAACAAAAAATTGTTGCCAGCCTAAATATTTTTCTACCAATTGATATTTTCTTTGCAAATAAAACAACCACCTAATATAATTAAAATTATTTATTATCCTTCATCATATTTCTAGCATACTAAACGTAATAAGTGTATAATAATAAATAATTGAATAGTAATTTAGTTTTGAAATATTTCAGCAATATACATATTAACTCGACAAATAGGTTAGAACTTCATTAACTAAATGAGACATGCAAAATAGGCGAATTATTATTGTTTTAGTTTCTGTGTTACGATTAACGCAGTCGTATTTGGCTAAGTACTGTTCGATTCTACTAAAACTTAATAAATTAGAAATTAATGCTTATTCCACAAACCTCCAGCGTATACTTCCAAATGGCGATCGATAGCTTTTGTTTTGCATAAGGCTCAGCACACACAGTACGCCCAAATTCACGTGTTTAAATGGATATTCATTTGAAAATTTACTCCATCACATTTAGGTACATTCAAGTTTAAAAGGAGTAATTTTTCAATTGAATACCAAGAGTGCTCCTTATGGCGCTCGGTGTGAGTTGGCTTTTAGGGGAATGTAGCAATGAATTAGTTCAGTTCGTAATAGTGATCTTTGAAACTGATATTTTTGTATTTGGTGTTTCTCTCAAAATGCTATCAATCATCGACAGCGGAACAGATGGAGATTTTTGAAATAAACCGTATTGTTTTACCTAGCGACGCTCCAAAAATGTGATGAATAACTCTTATTTTACAATCTTTGGCGAACTATAACAATATACGAGAATAAACATTTTCATAGCTAGCTAGCAAATGCACTGAGAATTAATTTAAACTCTGTCCACCTATACTTCAGAACAAGTAGGTAAAGTTATAATATAATGCCAAATCATTATTTTATAGGAACCTTTTGCAGAAAATCTATTCTCAGGTATAGGCAAAGAAAAATACGTCCTGCGTTACGTACAATCTAACAGAGAATGTGCACAATTCTTGGAAAGTTTCATATTGTCATATTTCAGGCAGTTTAAAGCAGGTAGTTATCTGTTTTAGCGTAAAATGTTTATTATCAGAGGACCGTGCCCGTTTTAATTAATATCAGGGTTGCCACAAACAAGTTAACTTTGTCGATACCTTCAAATAGAAAATTCTGCAGGCTCCAAAATTTAATTTAGTCGTATCATAAGTATGCGTTACTAATATGGGCGCAATTCAGTGACTACTGTTACGTTTGGGGCCGATTAATAAGTAATTATCTGTGGCCAAATAAGAACATTTTTACAGCAACATTAACAAATGACAACTTACACTTCCTGAGAGTTGTACTTCATATTTTAACGGGTTGTACTTAATATTTTAGTTATGCGTTAAAATTATCTGTTTGGTTGTAAGTACACATTTCTCAAGACTTGATTTTGCAAGGGCAGCATACCAATAAAAGTCCAGGTACTTATTTGAGGATCATACTTATTTCTTTTAGTCAGTGCGGGATGGGATATTTATGTAGAGATCTTCTGGATATAAAATTAGATGTCGTAAATCGGTTGTAAATGTATTCGTCTTGCAGACGTCTTGTACCGAAGAAATTTACCGAGCCTTTAACGGCAAAACGTTGTAAGCGCCATTTTTACGCAAAATGATATAGTTGCTCGAAAATTGAATGTCGGTATGCCACCCTCAGTAATTTAAAACACATTTTGTTATAAAACCAATAATGCCACAATACAATAAGGTACGTAAAGGTGAATGGACGATTGATACAAGCGTATATCACTGACGCGACTGCGTCTCGCTAAGCTAGTAAACAGCTAGTCTGTTTCGTTCGCCCCGCATTTTGGATTATTCGAACAAGCTGAGGTATTTTCATTTCCTATATTTTATGGTCCTTTATGTAACATTGAGCCATGATATTCGAAAATATTGACAGCGCGCAGATATTTTATAATTCGGTCATCGCGCATTTGTAAACATCTCTTTCTAATTATTTTTAAAAAGAAGTTTTCCGATTAATCCAAAATGAAAGGCTGGTTGTTTTACTCTTAAACTATTCCGATATAAGTTATCCAGAACAATGCGAGATAGTTTTCGAGTACTAGCGACTGCGTAGTTGCGTTTACGCTACATTATAGGTACCTATAAATGTACATTTGGGCGATTCGGGCGTCAATATTCAGATAAGACATGAGAGTTCCATGTTCTTAATATCTTGTAAAAATTGCGCAACAATTTATACACGATCGCTTATTCTAGCAACACTAGAAAAAACTAGCTTAGTCTTTGGTAGATTTTCATTAGTGCTGCCAATGTATGGAAATATATTTGATTAAACTATTTATAACTGTCATGAATTTTGACAAAGTACAAAATCCTACATACAAAGTCCTGTATTTAATATTGAGTTAGTTAAAAGTTAGAATTCTCTCATATCTATATCTACGGTTAAACAGAGTGCGATGGGTCAGTAGATATTCTATTTACATGAGAAAATATACCCATCAGGCTGATCCAACCTCGTCATACCCACAAATCAGAGCTAAGTCGCCATAAAAATGCTTAAAATTTTATCTCAATATCAGCCCACTAATAGGTTAATGATTATGATTTCACTTAGCTTTAACACAGCGAACCCTGTCACCCTCCCGAGCGAGCCCGGGACAAAAGGCTAGTAAGCTCCTAAATTAGATATGACGTCATATGTATGTACAATTTTCTCAAAGGCATTCAGAGTTCAGTGGTCAAAATTGTTGCCAATTAAATATAAAATATAAATAATGCCTTACTTTTAGGTGCTTACTTTTTGTTTGGTATTAGTATGAAAGATAATGGTTGTAAATATTGGCAACACTGACACATTAATTTGCACTGAAATCTTACACCAATTTATTTTGGGAACTACTTGCAAAACTGTTTGACGTCCTTTTAAAATCCACAGTAATTTACACTAATTTTGTCTATTTTTCCAAGCAGTTTGTAACAGAAGTGCTAATTATAACGGATATAGTAATATACAGTTGTAGGTATTTTGATTTTACGGACGGCGCGATTTTGTGTTACATGCTTTGCTGGCGTTGACTTTACATAAATTGTAATGCTTCGCCAGCACCACTCATAGGTTTTCACACATGGTGCCAAATTTTCAGACCTGATAACTTATTATAATTTATTTATGTAAATACTGAACAATGAGTTTTGTTAAAGAAAAGAATAATATTAATTATTAAGCATTTTAAATATGGCATTACATTATAATTATTTTGACTGTAACATTTGAAAGAGTGGCACCATGAGTGAATGCCTATTAACAAACGACAGCAGAACTAACTGATTTACAATGTTTCTACCTAATACTTTTCATAACTCGCTCTTACGTCTTAGGTAACTTTAACTTCTAACTTAACCAAACGGTTATACCATTCATAATTTTTAGTCATGCTCTACCAATCTATTACCAATAAAATTATATGAATTAACCTTAAGTTTATATCTATTATACTGTCGAAATTAACTGCTCTGAGAAACAGTATTCTGGATAACTTATTAAAATATGCAATACAGTAAAATTAAATAATGCCGTCATAATTGTTTTTTCTAGTCAAGGGTATAATAGTCAGTATTAGGATAATATTTTGCGATAGATAGGCTCTATTTTGTCAGTAATAGTAAATAAGATCTATATTAATAAATTAAGTAGATATCTACAAAAGAAGTAGAGATAAAGAAGATTTGTGCTTGAAGCTAAACTATACTAAGCGACAAAAAAAGTAAATAACAGAAACAGATATGACTAGATTGTTTGTTTCAAATACTAGGACCTACAATCATAAAAGCACTATGCGCCTCTCTCCATATTTTATTATATATAAATAGATATATATAATTATATTGATTAATTATTCCGAAATCTAAGTTTGTTTTTCTGATTAAAATATTGGCATTCATCTTAATAACTAGCATCGAACGGTGTTAATTCAACGTGATGTAAAATTACATTGTGCTTTCTGAAGTGACGATAAGTCACATCTTAAAAACTTATTTGCGTAGATCATTGCTAGTTGATAACCTTATTATTATCGAAAATTCTGAAACAACTCAAAGTTCTTGGAAATTTGCAATTTATAAAACATTTGAAATATTGGATCCCTGCATAATTTCTTTGTGTGAAATTGTTTTAGAATTTTTTCAAATATCAGTTTTCGATAGCTTTAAACTTCGCAATTTAAGATAATGCTCACGTGAAATCTCTCCGCTGGCGCCGTCTAGCGCTCACCATCCGAATATCTATTTCGCCTATTTATCGATGCGATTTCGATCAGCATCATTCACTAACGACTCAAACATCCTTTAGTGCTTTCAAAAACTTCACGTCTACGCGAGAGCTACGACGAATTTAAGTATGCGAACGATATAAATATTTTATAAAATTTTAGGAGTTAAATAGTTTAAGAAATTCGATTTCGTATTACTAATATTGTTGTCCGATCTGCTGCGGGTAACTTTAGCCGCTGCGCCGGCGCGGCGAGCGTAGCTATAATCTCTATTAAGCGTCCTGAATTTGATTAGCTACAATCAATCCTAGTGATTACAATCGTAATTTAGTAAGTATCTTAATTATAGTAGGCAAACCCTCGTCGCCGCGACGGGCGGCGTCAATAACATGTCACCCGCTGTAAGTATGATGATGACAAGTGAATGAGGATACTAGTAACGAAAGTTGCGTTAATTTGGAATGGACGCGCGGCTGCATGCTGTGCTACTTTTATTAGAAACAAGATTGTGAAGCGGTTTGCAGAGTCGCGAGAAACTGGTGAGATGAGATGGGGATGGATGGCAACACTACGATAGAACGAGACAGTATAAAAAGTCGCGACAGACTAGTGGACCCGAGAAGGTTGCGTCGCCGGGCTGGCCGATTTTGTATCGTAGTCTAAGTCAGAGAGTCGGCAATACCTGCCTACATGAAAAACATTTAGATACATTTAAATAATTGCAAAGCATACCCTGTATCCTAGAATCACTTTTATGGGCGATTGTTTATACATTCAGAGAGGACTCATTAATCTATTACAAACGTTTGCGTCATCGCAATATATCTTTAGGGAATTTTTAATTTTAATCAGTATAAAGATATAAGTACACAATATTATTAATTTACCCGAGACTCGTGGCCTGTCGGCGGCGTCTTGCGGGCGTTTTACTCCTACATTACCCACAAGGTGATATTATCGATAATCGATATACTAAGTATACGTGTTCCGGTTTGGCAACAATTTGTCAGTAACCTAAGTAGCGCGCGGCGCGATCGAGGCATTCGTCTATTCACAAAATTACCACTTGCATTTTTTTAACAACTGGCATTACGCTTTGTGGCAGGTATAAACAAAGTAATGATATTAACAGGACCAATAATCATAGTAACAGAGCCTAGTCTTTTTCTCTAAGTTCTTTATCATCATCTTCGACATGCAAGTGGTAGTTTTATAAAATGGCACGACGTTGAGCACCCGCCGCCGCTGGCGCTCTGCTGCTCGCCTGCTCTTCCCGCACTCCATTCATTACCTTCGACTCGAGCTCGGCCTTGTGCGCTAAACACAACCCCTAACAACTCATGAGTATTTTCCACAAACCTACTAATTACAATTTCACAATTTTAAAATGGCAACACCAGTGTCGGTATATGCGACATTGCAATATGTCAAAGTGTAACTAGCGTTTTTGTAGTATACCCCACATAGCGCGAGTCGCTTTGCCGCAATCCAATTCTGCACTCCTGAGTGGAGAGTTTACCAGAATCGGCACGACGAAATATAAATTTTATTATTGTTTTATCTAAAATGTACAATATTTCGCTTTAGTAATTTTCACTAGTGCGTGTGTCGAGGCCGGCCCTAAAGTCGGAATACGGAACGATACCACGTCGACGGAAAAACTACAAATAAGTAGAAACGGTAACAAAAAATATAAATATTAAATTGCACCAAAAACAAAAACGACGCTAAAACAATTTAAAAAGCGTAACAATGTATTGCACAATCGTGAATTACAAAGAAAAGAACTAGAGTTGCTTAATGGTTAATTTTCATGTATATCATTTTATACACACGGCTTATCGTAAATCATAAACGCCTAAAACTAGAATACTATATCAATATAATTATTTGTGTAAATATAAAATTCTATGTCTTGTGGTGAGTGTAATATTTGACTAGAGGCGGGCGGCGGCCACGCGCTTGGCGTGGGCGACGCTGCCGCAAGCGGGACGCTCGTACTCTTCGACTCTATTATACGGAACGTAATGTAATTAACTCTTTTCATTTTTAAAAGCAATCTCTTGCTAGGTTTACTTGTAGATGTTCTAAAATAACTTTGGATTGAAAACACAAGGTGGACTTGCAACATTGTAAACTTAGAAGTAATTCCCAATTTCAGATAATAATTTTATTTCTCAATTTTTATAATTGGTTAGTAGCGGTCAAATTACAGAACCAGAGTTAAATAAAAATAGTTCCATATAGTAGAGTCGATGTTTTCCCACCGGTTTGAGCTGCAAAGCCCGCCCGCGCGCTCACAATATATCTAAGGTATCTCAGTATCATTTTACATTTATATTGGTACCTTTTTGATTATGAATCTATTTTTGTCTGTAGAAATTACACTAGTTTTTCCCGCGCCCGCTGTCCTCTCCCTGGCCTACGCCACAGTTATTGTATTTAACACCTTAACAATAGTATTATAATATGTATATGTATAGACACACACACACACAAATGCTTGAAATAAAATGGGGAAGCACGCTCATTGAATTGACATCGCTAATGACGCGAGTTATTGACCTTTCGCACACTTTGTTGCTTTATTCAGAGAAACATAGTTTGTAATAATTAAGGCATTGTAGGAAAGCAGAAGAATAAGTAAGTGTAACTTTCCCCGACATCGATATATTTTTATAATTTTCCACGACATTGTAGAAAAATAAATAGCGTATTTCTTTTGAAAATTTTCAAAACTACAACGAGTTCGGAGAGAGGTTTTGCACACTCGGTTTGGAGGATAGGTTATCTTAGAAATTGCAGCACAGTGTCGTAACATGCGAAGATAATTTTGGCCACAAAGTATGCGAAAAGTATAAGGAGAGCGTTACACATATTACGCAATATAGACGAACGGCCTGTACAGTCTGATATTATACTTTTTTATATCACAGCCCATTTGGAATTTACAACACATAATAACACGTTCTTCGAAACGAAGGCCTAAATATCGGTCTTATGTTGAAGTGCACTTTCATTTGTACACAGTGTTAAATACAAACATTTAATTTTGTTAACAACACGCCATTTTCACTAACATGTATTTTGTGGGCCGGGTGTACCTATACAACTTACGATTGTATTGTCTGTCTATATTGGCCAATATACAACGTTATATTAATTTAGACATGTCACAGTTTCTTACAGATATAAGAAACACAACAAAATTCCAATCTTCTTTTACGAAAAGCTAGTTTTTGGTAACAATTTTTATCTTTGGTCTTGTATAATACTTTTCTTTAAGATTAGAATTTTGCAGTTTCTTAAAAATATATAATGCGGTACACCTCAGCATTAGCTTATCAGACACACACATAATAAAATTTAACAAAATATAGGACATATATACTCCAATAGTGATCTATGACGAGCACTTATATTAGTGTGAGCGGGTCAGCGGGGGGAGAGGGCAGCGCGCGGGGCGGGAGAGGGAACGCGCCTTCGCATTAAACTACAACGAAACAAACTTAATATAATAATCTTGGTGCCGTGACCAGGATCGTATATTGTGCCCATCACCTTTTCTCGCTATCTGTAATTTAGTTATTATTTATTAGTTTAGCATCTAGTTTTAGATCGCTTCAAGGCTATATTAATACGGGTTTAAATAGTCTGTATTGTCTAATACTCACTATGAGTTTCCTAGGCAAAAAGCGTCAATAATCATTTTCTAATAGTGTACTGGTTATATTGACACTACAATAACGTTTCGTTTCACGGCACGGCTACGCTACTCTAATCGAACAACAAATGAGAACTGCAGCGAAGGCGGACGCGCCCCACCCCCTCTACCTTCCTTGCAATATACAATAATTAAAATACATTTTTTTCTTACATTTTCAACTTACTTAATAAATTCAGTTTGGCTTAGTTCAAGCAAATAACTAGTATAATAAATTTATGTTAAAAGTTTCAGTTAAACGTTAAGTACTTAGAAGTAGAAGTATGATTACGAATGACAAAATTTTTATAACGTCATTTTATAATAATAATAATAATTTAATCAAAGTTAATAAATTGTATATATAATAATATAATAGAGTAATTTAATGATTAATCGATAATGATAAGAATGAAGCATTCCTACGCGCTGATTCAATAAATTACTTTAACTAATTTAGTATACTCGCCGAGTGGGCTTGCATAATTCTTTAATAGTATGTAGGTAATGATATTCACTATACAATAAATGTTTAAATTCCTTGGAATTGTTGATAATACGCGAAAAAGCGCGCCGTCGGCGTGAGGAACAGACCAGCCGCCTGAAACGAGAAATAATCTGTTGTAAAATTTAAAATAACTATCAACATTGCAAAATACTGTGTTCATATTCAGGAGAGGGCTATAATTATAATTTTTACATCAATTTATTTACGTATTTACATACCTCGAAACGATAAATTATGTGTTCCATATTAATAAGATGTTAAATGTTTTTCTATAATAATTATAATAATAGATATCGAGGTACTGACCATGGTCACGCTGTGAGCACGCAGGGACGGCGTTTGGGGTTAATAAGGCCGATTGGCGTCCTTGGGTCTCTTCAGCTGGACCTTGAGCCGCTTCATGCCGATCTGAAAACCGTTCATCGCTTGGATAGCAGCCTGGGCGGAAGTCGGGTTGTCAAACGATACGAAACCTGAAAAATGACAAAATGTAAGTTTAACAAAACGTTCACCCAATTTTTACTGTCATCTTTGTCTTGGGATAAATGCAAACCTACCGAAACATTTGCTCTGATTAGTGGCGCGATCAATGAAAACTTTGCTGCTGATAACGTTCCCGAATGGGAGGAACATCTGCATCAGTTCAGCATCTCCGAACTCCTGGGGTAGGTGGTAGATGAAGAGATTGCAGCCCTCGGGGCCCGAGATCGAGCAGCCTGGGAACATAAGAAAATCTTTAAAGAACTCACAAATCTGCTCTTTAACACAAACATTGAGGTTTTTAGTAATTAATAAGGGAGGATGCATTTAATTTGATTAAGCCAATAATACAGTGATTTCTAATGAAAGAGAAAGTTTAGAACGGTAGTCACTAACACGACGTAACTGTATTTAAAAAATCTATAATAGAATGTTAAAAGATTTGACCAAGAATATAAATCAAACGAGTATTTTTAATCTTTGATCATAGTACCTACATCACCAGAAGGCAAATTTGGTGAGAGTAAATATATAAAAAACAATAACATCAACAACGAAAGAAATAAAATCATATACACTGAACAACACATAGTAGAGGCCTAAACACAAAACACTCTTCAAGACGTTGACATTAAACATTTACATCACAGTCATGACATATTTGTGCACAATGCACAAAACTAGTATCAGCAACAATATGAAGCCAAGGAAGAGGATGTATCTGCAAGGAAATCATCTGTAGGTACATCAACAGACAGTAAAGTGCGTGCCAACACAACATTCAATACAGGTAAAGGACTCAGTTGTAGCTAAAAATGCTTTATTAAAATTATAAAGGATGTTTATGAAGTTGCTTAACGATTTGACGTTTACAACTGAGTAATTCACCATCACCAAACATTCACTTTATTTTATAGGTTTATAACAGATTACGATACAGTTATAACTTGCACAGGTAGAGAACAAATCCCGAATTGGCAACATTATTGTTTGCATCTCTATCATATTATATGACATTAAGAGCAAAATGTCAACAATAATGTTGCCAATTCAGGATATGTTCTTGATATGCGCAACTTGTACTAATAGTAGGTATAAATTGAAGGATGTTTAGATTCAAGATCAAGTCAAAATGTTTTGAGTTTTTATGACACATTTGCAAGATAAGCTGTTATTTTAGGTCTTTTTAGAGATAGAGTCTCAATACCCATCCAAGTGAAGAATTAAAGTCTGGTCTGCCACCTCAGGGCTCCACTTACCTTCTCTCTGCGCTGGAGCAATAGTAGACATCGGCGGAGGAATCGGCTGTGGGAACTGTCCGTAAACCGCCGGGTATGCTGTCGAACATTAATATGCATATTTTTCACAATGAACACCTATTTGCGTACGTTGCATGCAACATAATAAACATTTCAACACTCATTACCAGCAAAACTTCTTTTTGAAATCAAAATGTACTTTATAACTCTAAATATGTATTTAATTATATTATACTATCTAAGAAAATAAAATAATCACTTGATAAATATATAAACTAATCTTGCAGTGGATTTGGCTCATTAGGTCGACAAAAATTTGCCTTTACGAAAATCAGTAAGACGACATTTATAAAGGCTCTTTTCTAATAAACAACAAACATATACTACAATTGTGAATTACATCATAGTTAGATAATTATCATAACACCACAGCGTGAATACGATACACAGCGTACAATATTCATCATGATTTAAGAATAATAACATTGTCGATTTATCGATATTAAAGAATGATATATAAAACATCCTTGGCTTTGAATTCGTTGCTTAGCCGCCTTGTCGCAATTCCATGTAATTTAAATCTTACATTAAGCTGATTGGCTGGAGTATTTGCACTTATGCAACAAGTGCAAATTTTTCAGCCAATCGGACTGCCTCAAGATCTGCGCCAACTTCTAATTGGCCCAGAAGCTTTAGGCTTTGCAACAAGTGGCAAGCAAACCACGTAAAGTGGTGTGCCGATAAAATGGGTAATATCGATAAACCGAAATAACAGTCGACAATATATAGAACATTGTATTTATTTGCACATCGATTTGTACTATCCACTGAAAATCATATTATAGACGAAGATGTTGCTTTACATTGATACTCATTCATGACATACTTTACACTTAAGTTTTAATATTTTCTTTTGTTTATAACCAAAGGATTTTAACCAAATTATCAGATGTTATCTAAGATAACACATTTTTTTATCAAATTAATTATTCAAATTAATCTCCTTTGGCTACAAATGAAGATACAAATAAACCAAGTTAGGCTGAATACTCCACAATTAGTTTCAATTGTGTAAGAAAAAGAAATATGTACCTATTTATTTGTTGGATAAATTGTTTCTAATGACATAACGTGTGTTTAGAGTCAGAATTAACGGATTGATATATAAATTCTGGTAGTGTTAGAGCATTCAGTCGAGCTTGCTTTCAAGCATGTGACGTAACAGAAGCAGTATGACGTCACCAAGCAGTCTCACTCACCGACTCCCGGGAAGGCCTGCATGCCGGGGTACGCCGCGTGCTGGATTGCAGCTTCACCGTTAGGCAGCCCCTGCGCTGTTACGGGCACCGCTGCAAGTATTGCTGGCATGTTAGAGTTGGCAATTGGCACAGACATGGTTGGTATATTCTTCGTTGGTGTTCGATCGTTAAACTCATAGATTTGAACTTCGTCTATAACAAAGAAAACATCATCGTGTGTTTCTCTCCAGAAAATTTCTCAATATCATGCATGAGATTGGTTTGCTGTTTAGTTTTTTATGGCTGGGCTGAATTAATGAATTTCTTAACATTCGTATTGCAGTTAAGAGCAAACCAATCTAATAAATTGAAAGTAATACGTACGGCCTGAGAAAGTCTGGTGGATGCCGTTGGTGTAGACAGCCTCCTGTGGCGGCGGCTGGCCGTTGGCGGTTTGCGCGGCCATGTTGAAGTTCGGCATGGTAGGCGACGGCAGTGATGGCAATGCTCCGTTCAGAGGTTGCGCGCCACCAGTGCCTATCGCCAGACCAGAGAAGTTTTCTGTAACATCGACGAAATAATTAAATTAGGTACAGTTCGATTTAAAAGAATACCTACCAATTTTATTGCAAACTGTGTAAATAAGATATTCACCAGAGGCAGGCGGTATCACAGAGTTGGCAACCCCGTTGAGAGCATGTGACGCGAGCGCCGTCATCGGGCTGATGTAGCCTTGAGCAGTCGCTGCCACCATCAGAGCTGCTTGTTGCTGGAAAATACAAATATTCGGTCAGTATTTTAAGTAACATTTTCTTAATTTCTGATATACTTTTTTATATAATTCTAAAGTTATTTCTTTTTTATACCAAACCAATGCGGTTAATAATGATTAATTTACTTTTATTAAAATATGTTTTGAAAATAAAAAGAGTGTTACAGAAATAATGTAGATCTTCTGTGTTCATATAATTAGGTAAGCAACAAGTTATTGTTTTGCAAAACAAATAAGCAAAAAAATAAACAGAGGATTTGCATCATTTCTCAAACAGGTTATAGAAGTACTATTTTTGCAGATAATAACCTCATCGAAGGGTACCTGTTCCGTGATGACCTGGGCGTAGGTGCCGTATGCGCCAAACTGGTTGAACACAAACGGGTTCAGTAGGCTCATGTTTCCCGCCATTTGCTGCATGCGCCTCAATTGCCGCTCTTTCTCCGTGTCAGCAAACTTCACCACTAGTGACGATGACGCTCCCTGCAACAAACGAAAAACATGTCATTACTTTATTAAATCATGAAGTCTAACAGAATAACACCTTCATGGAACAAAACATAATTTTGGTAGTAATTTACTTTTCAAATATGGCAATATATTTTTGTAGAGCTTATTGTTTTTGGGTTGCCTTGGAGGATGTCCAAAAGATGTGTCACTAAAAGAAAAATGATTTTTAATCTGTGAAAGCAGTGACCTAGCCTTAGTGGAAAGATTTTAATGTGCATTTAAGACATAGCGTAGACCAGTTGAGGGTAGGTCGGTATTAAGAAGGATATTATAATACAGTATCTACTAGTTTCGTTCACATCTGAATTATAAATTATTAAAAGAGAAATTATATTTTGCAGGTACCTACAGAGAGAAGAAAGTAGAGTGCATTAAGTTTTTAACACTTGGTTTTGCCGTTTCATGTACCTACTCAAGCTAAAGTAATCGAATTATGGCATGTCAAATGAACTTAAACTTTAGAAACACTAAGTAAAGGTAAGTTTCAGTTATTCATGACGAAAAATTAACTGAGGGGTTGAATTTATTTGGCGTGTTTCAATTTAACATCGCGTGTTTTACCACTCACCATTTCGAGTGACAAATTACTTTTAAGCAGCTAACTTGTGTTAATAATTTTACTCGTGTTTCGTGTAGATACCAACGAATATCATGTAGTTAAATTCGTAGCAAAATAATAGGTACTCATGTACCTGAGTAAGTACACTTATGGTGTGTTATTGCGTTCTTGACAAAAAATCTTTTTGTCGCTTAGGCAGTCTTCTTACCGTTTATGAGGTAGGTTTATATGGAGTATGGAACACAGTGGGAACACATTTATGTATTTATTATGTAGGCACCTAGCATTAACACATCTGTCAACGAAAAATATGTAGTTTATCACAATAAAAGTAATATGTACCTGAAAATAATAAAAAGTTATCCCAAGAGAAGAGAGTAGGTACCGACACCTACCTGAGTATTCTTTGCCTAGGTACCTAAAGTAGGTAGTATTAGATAGACTAGACGACCGATTCAATATGTAGAGCCGTAAAGCTGTAAAATGAGTTTAGGAAGAGATACTTGAGTCACGATACTCTATCACATTACGTACCTATGGGTACTGTATCGATTTATAGGTATTCTGTATAAACTTACGTACATTTACAGCTCTGTCCATTACGATAAAAGATCGTTTCTTTTACGACCAATAGCGACTTCGTAAGAACGCGAAACACTGCTCAAGCCATACATACACTCCATAAGCATGAAAACGGCACAACAGGGGCTTTAAAAATTCACTACCACCGACATTACACTTTCAGTAACAATTGCAATTTGAAACTAGCAGGCGCCGAGAGCTAAACGTTCAGCATTCATTATGTATTGCGGGCGGGCGAAGGCAAAAATAGCGTGCGGGGAGTAGGCCTCGGAGCAACAGGTCTCTTGCCGGTCGATGCAACAAGTTATTTTGGGCTCAGGTCCAAAAATGCACCGGCAGTTCGCTTGCAAACTTCGTCGTTTCCTTCGAAACGCAATAGTTCCTTTGTGGGTAATTGCTCAGGGGGTTTAAGTAGGCGCTAATTGGGTTGTCCCTTTAGCAGTGCTGCCAGACGGCTCTGCCGATTTGGGACGGTTTAGCCTTGCAAAAAAGATGGTTTTTAAAATCTCCTTTTCTACCATACCGTAATAGCCTCAACAGTCCACTGCTGGACATAGGCCTCCTCCTATCGGAGGGTATTGCCATACTCACCACGCTTGGCAGGCGGATTGGCGAGCACAGTGCAAGATGTTGCATTTACAGGGAACGCTGCTGCTAATTCCCTGGATTATTATCCGTTAGTAGCTGTTTACGACACCCACGGGTAGAATAGGGGTGATGCTATTCTAAGCCTCGCACAGATAAATAGATACAGCTACCTACCTATTTTTGAATACAAACCAAATACAAACACACTGGTGATACACTACATTTTCTGGTGCACAAGGATACAAAAATAGTTTATTAAGTAAATCAAAGAGGGCCTAGGTCTAGGCCGTCCGTAAATGGAGGGGGCCCTCCGAAAATGGGGGAGCCGTCCGAAAAATAGGGGACGCAAAAGGACATAAAACAACGGTCCATCACCAAAAGGGACGGAAAACCGACCGTTTTGGGACGGTCTGGTAACGCTGAGTGGGAGCGGCCGGGATTTCGTAAACGTGGCTCTATTAACTAAACCAAAGAGTGCCTAGGTCTAGGCCGTCCGTAAATGGAGGGGGCCCTCCGAAAATGGGGGAGCCGTCCGAAAATAGGGGACGCAAAAGGACATAAAAGGACGGTCCATCACCAAAAGGGACGGAAAACCGTCTGTTTTGGGACGGTCTGGTAACGCTGAGTGGGAGCGACCGGGATTTCGGAAACGTGGCTCTATTAACTAAACCAAAGAATGCCTAGGCCTATGCTTACCCTCCGCAAAAGGGGCAGATATGCAGAATGGAACGGGACGCTCCATCACGAAAAGGGACGGAAATTTTTCCGTTTTGGGACGGCCTGGTACCGTTGAGTGGGAGCGGCTGGGATTTCGGAAACGTGGCTCTGCATGTAATATGAGCATTGGAGCGAACGCGCGATTGTTTAATTTCATTCGAGAATTGATTCCGCTGTTTGTTTATTCAATTGACGAGGAATAAAGCGTGAATATTGCGCGGCTCGCTCTGCAACTGGTTTTGTTTGTTCAAAATTTGCATAACGATTTATTTATAACTAATAACTATAATACATAAAAAAATACTTAGGTAGGTAGGTACTGCAATTATTTCAATTTGATCAGCTCTTGAAAGTGGACATCTTTCTTTCCCCAAGTATCTACACATAATATTTATACCTGAGGATGAGGATAAAAAAATAACAACAATTATTCAACTACTAGACCCACTCGAAGAAGAAGCAGTACTACCTATACTCTGTCATACTATCGTCCATCATTAACTAACCCGATCGAATTTTAGTCATAGTCCTTTAAAACCTGAGGATTTAAGAAATTCAGTTAATACTAATGTGTAGGTACCTTTACAAAACTTTGATCTACCAACTAGGTAATGATTTATATTACAACAGATATCACTAGCATTATAGGTATAGCTATATTGGAAGGTAGGTACTAAATTCTAAACGTTATGAAATTATCAGCGATTATTCTTAATCATCGCTACCGTGCCAAATTCTTAACGACTTCAAAAACGTTTCATAATTTTCGCAAAGAAAAATGATTTCCCCAAGAACGATTTTGTAAAATTAGTCTGTAGGAACAAAAGGGAATTACAGACGCACCGATTCTATTAGACTTGTTGCAGTTTAGACCCAGTTAGACAATTGTTGACAAGACACCAAAAAAGTTAGACAAGTGTTAAACACGTGTTTAAACTAAATCATACAAAAAAAAAATCGCTGGATACGAAAGCGTCTCAAACTCTTTTGGGGTAAGGTAAGACCCAGTGGGCCTACTGAGGAGGAGAACTGGAAACTAAACGGTGCCTCTCTCGACTGCACCTTTTCTGTGATTAGTCCAAAATTCGTCAATATTAATGCTCACTTACTTCTTATTAGTTAGTGTGTTTCAGCCTTTTTAAAGCACAGTCGCGCCTGCTGCCTTCTGCAATAATTTAAGCTTCGAGTTTTTCTCTCGATTCCGTACTGCCTCTACTAGATCTGGCATCATTGACATTGACGCATTTTCGACCGTATTGTTTCCAGTTTTCCTCATCATTAGGCCCACTGGGCCTTACCACAAAGTTAGACGAGGGTTGAACGTGTGTCTAGCGTTTCTTTTGTATAAAGTTATATTTAAGACACGAGTTTAACACTTGTCTTACATTTTTGTGGAAAGGCCCACTGGGTCTAATAAACTCGACACACCCGAGCTGATTGCACGCTCCCGGTCTATTTGTATGTAAATGTCAAATTCGTTATTCATTCATTATGGTGAATTCATTAAATTTCATGTTTCATTAGCCGAGTATTGTGGCCTGATGAGTAGTCAGTTGTATTATTGTGTTCTAGTTCAGCTTGGCTTGAATACCTGATGGGGCTCGTCACTTTCATGGTGAAATAATCTTGTTCTTTTCATATGGGACACCGTGTCGTCCAATGACCCGATGAACCTTAGTGTCAGATTTTCTTCTACAAGTAGCAGTCATCTGACTGACATAATAATGTAATAGGTAGGTACATTTTATTGTACGAAGGTAAAGATACGTTGATATTCTAATATATACCTACGTACACGAAATACTATAAAAATTACCTCAGTCTTATTTATTACCACGTAGTAACTTCGCTATGCCTACGTGCCTAATTATATTATTCGCAATCATGCAGATATTTGATTGCAGCTCACATGTCTACAGTAAGTCGTTCAACGACTCGGTGTCCCACACGAAGAGAAAGTAAGTTATACAATTATTAATTAACGAAAAACAGAATAAAACGAAATAATTACGGATTAATTCAGGTAAGTACCTAGTTAGTTTTCGACTGAAACAGAAATAGAAAACTTATTTTGTCCGAACTCTATATTCCACCCAATTTACTTAATTAGCCTTTCCTACCTATATGATACGATAAAATGAAAACTAGGTATGTTACTAAGCTGATATAAATAAAATAAAATAAATATTATTAGGCATTTCGTGCACAAACTACTTTTTCGCCCTCAAAATTCCTAGCTACTTACCTGCCTACTCCACATCACCTACTACCACCTAGGTACACGGGGTGTAAGGGACACCCTTTGTAGGTATACTGATCAGGTGCAGGCAGACCAAACTGAACGGAATATACACTTATATCAAGAAACGACAAAAAATCGGCTTCCCATACAAAATCACGATCAGCTGACTGCATTTTTTGACGGTCCATGAAATATTTTCTGATAGGAAAAATGTTCGGTTTCATGGTCTGAATGCACCCCTTTCAGTACCTATACTGTGCTGAGACCTGCCCCTTAACCCCCCTAAAATTTACTATGTAACCACAGTATGTAAGTATGTAAGTAACTAACCTGATACTCCTAATCAACTAGGCATTTCGTGCCTGAAATTCAGTATTACCCGTACCTCAACCTTTGAATCATCCGTTTTTCGACCTTAAAATACTCTACATCCCTCTTCTCTGACCTACTACTTACTTCCTATATTATTTTGCTTACCCCTCCCGAGCGTCGGCAGTTTAAACATAGCTTTATATTCGGCTTACACGGCGAGTTTATTAGGTATTTTATTACGCAATCGTGTCGCCTGCCGAGGCTCCAGGGGCTCTATTTCTGAAACTGTGATTTCTGAATTTCGAATGATTATTAGAATTTAGTATCACACCACACACACACACAGGGGTGTAAGGGGCCCTACCAACACCTTCGGGGCCCAAGCCAACCTTACCTGCCCGTGGTGCACCCTGCTGGTCAACGGACGAGGCAATGGCGACCCGCCAACCCGCACTGGATCAGCGTGGCGGGTGACGATCCAACCCCCCTTAATAAACATGGCAGTACACGTAAAACCATGGCCCCAAGTTCCCGGCGGCTCCAGTTGCAGAACTGGCGTTGACGGGCGCCGGCCAAGCACTGGAACCAGGGGTGCTAAGAATCCCCGGGCGGCGCTCCTCCGTCAAACGACCAAAGCAAACGCACCCACGGACAACCGACGTAGATTATCACTGATGACATACAACACGCGCACTTTAAGGACCGACGAGAAGCTCGCCGAGCTGGAAGAAGAGATAGGCAGGCTGAACTGGGATATCATAGGGTTATCTGAAGTCCGAAGAGAGGGGGAGGACACGATAACCCTCAAATCCGGTCACCTGTTCTATTACCGGGAGGGCGATCAACAGTCCCAAGGTGGTGTCGGGTTTATCGTGCACAAGTCCCTCGTCAACAATATCATCTCTGTTACAAGCATATCAAGCAGGGTGGCGTACCTGATACTCAGAATATCTAAAAGATATTCGCTGAAGGTCATACAGGTTTACGCACCGACCTCGAAACACCCTGACGATGAAGTAGAAGTTTTGTATGAGGACATCTCACAAGCCATACATGCTTCAAAGTCGCACTACAGTGTTGTAATGGGGGATTTCAATGCAAAGTTGGGCAAGAGAAGCGGTGATGAGTTGGGGGTGGGGCCATTTGGATATGGGGATCGGAATCCGAGGGGCCAGAGGCTGGCCGAGTTCCTGGAGAAGGAGGAACTCTACATGATGAACTCGTTCTTCAGAAAGCCGCCTCATAGGAAATGGACCTGGTTGAGCCCCGACGGTTCTACCAGAAATGAGATAGACTTCATTATGGCCACAAAGAGACAAATTTTCAATGATGTCTCGGTGATCAACAGGGTTAAAACCGGAAGCGATCACCGAATGGTCAGAGGCACATTGAACATAAACGTCAAACTAGAACGGTCTCGCCTAGTGAAGTCTACGCTCCGACCATCTGCGACCCATACTTATTCAAAACCCGGAAAGCTTCCAACTGGAACTTACAAATCGCTTTGCTTGCCTAGATTGCGATTCCGTGGACGATATCAATAACAGTTTAGTGGAAACTGTCCACACAGTCAGCTCCAAGTTCTTTAAGCCCTGTCGTAAAAATAGACCTCAAAAACTAACCGATCGAACTCTGAACCTCATGGCTGAAAGGCGTTCTATGACGCTGCAATCCTCTGATGACACGGAGTCATATCGGCGGCTCAACAGACAGATATGCCAGTCCCTGCGGAGCGATATTCGAAACTTTAATACTAAAAATATTAAAGATACGATTGAGCGAAACAAGGGCATCAAAGTTTTCGCCAGGGACCAGTCTATTGGGCAGAGCCAGCTGACAAAGCTGAAGACGGAGGACGGCAGGGTAGCGTCCACGAGGCCAGAGGTACTGAGGGAGATCGAACGGTTCTATGGACAGCTGTACACTTCAGTTGCAAAACCTGTTAATAGCTTAACAGACCCTAGAGCAAAACTTACCCGACACTATACCGAAGATATCCCGGACATCAGCTTGTATGAGATTAGGATGGCCCTTAAACAGCTCAAAAACAACAAGGCGCCGGGCGAGGACGGAATCACATCAGAGCTACTGAAAGCGGGTGGAACACCAGTACTTAAAGTCCTTCAGAAGCTCTTTAATTCAGTCTTGTTCGAAGGTGTGACGCCAGAAGCATGGAACAGAAGCGTGGTGGTGCTTTTCTTTAAGAAGGGTGATAAGACTCTCCTTAAGAATTATAGGCCCATCTCGCTTCTGAGTCATGTTTACAAGCTGTTTTCGAGGGTAATTACGAATCGTCTGGCTCGCAGGTTTGATGACTTCCAGCCTCCCGAACAAGCCGGCTTCCGAAAAGGGTACAGTACCATAGATCACATTTTTACGCTGCGGCAGATTGTACAGAAGACCGAGGAGTACAATTTGCCACTATGCTTAGCGTTTGTGGACTATGAGAAGGCCTTTGATTCTATCGAGACGTGGGCAGTACTGCAGGCTCTACAGCGGTGCCACATTGACTACAGGTATATCGAAGTGTTGAAGTGTTTATATAGAAACGCCACAATGTCAGTTCGAATACAAGATCAGACCACAGCGGCTATTCCATTGCAGAGGGGTGTAAGACAAGGAGATGTACTATCTCCGAAGCTCTTCACCAATGCGATGGAAGATGCCTTCAAGCTCCTGGAATGGGAAGAACTTGGCATCAATATCAATGGCGAATACATTACTCACCTTCGGTTTGCTGACGATATCGTGGTCATGGCAGAGTCATTCGAAGACCTCAGCAAAATGCTACAGGACCTCAATCGGGTTTCCCAACAAGTGGGACTCAAGATGAATATGGACAAGACGAAAGTCATGGCCAACTCTCATGTAGCGCCCACCCCAATATCAGTAGGGAACTTGATACTCGAAGTGGTGGACAAATACGTCTATCTAGGACAAACAGTCCAACTAGGAAGATCTAACTTTGAGAAGGAGGTCACTCGGCGAATCCAGCTCGGCTGGGCAGCTTTCGGGAAGTTACGCAGCGTCTTCACGTCCAAAATTCCTCAGTGTCTCAAGACGAAAGTGTTCGAACAGTGTGTCATGCCAGTGATGACCTACGGTGCCGAGACGTGGTCTCTAACTGTCGGCCTCCTTAATAGACTAGGAGTCACTCAGCGAGCTATGGAGAGAGCTATGCTCGGTGTTTCCCTACGTGATCGAATCAGAAACGAGGAGATCCGTAGACGAACCAAGGTAACCGACATAGCTAAGAGAGTCAGTAAGCTGAAGTGGCAATGGGCAGGCCACATTGCTCGAAGGACTGATAATCGGTGGAGCAGGAGAGTTCTCGAGTGGAGACCACGTACCGGCAGACGCAGCGTAGGACGGCCCCCCGCGAGATGGACAGACGATCTGGTCAAGTCCGCGGGGAAATGCTGGATGCAGGCCGCTTCTAATCGGACAAGGTGGAAATATTTAGGGGAGGCCTATGTTCAGCAGTGGACGTCCTATGGCTGATATGATGATGATGATGATGATCACACCACACTATCTTATACACGTCAATTAGGATACTTACACAATACAACAGAACAGTTAAAATTTCGAATGTAGAGCACCAGGAACTAGCTCATTTTCTGAAATCATGCACATATCAAAACGACTGGTCTAAACATTCTTATCATATTTTCTACTATTCGAATTGGTGACTGTCAAGTGTACTTATTTGTGAAATTATTACCGCGTAACATGAAAGGATACGAGTAAGTTTAATACCACATTTTCGCGAAAATTCTGATATAAGTAGAGCTCAAGAGTATTTTCAAATTGATTAGGGTAAGCAATGTACGAATGGATCTGTGTGTGAGTTTGATACAGTACAAGTAGTGGCAACATCCGCATGCGTAAATTCAAAAATAGAGCCCCAGGTTTCTGACGGCGCACCAACGAGCTTCCAGGGGCCCATTCGTTACAATGTTGCCTCCAATTAACGGGTTGGTATTACTCTCTTAATTGTTGTTGCAAGTTCACTTTCTGTCGTGTGATTTACTCGTGTTCGGGCAAGTGGTGCGAGCACAAAATAGAGAGTTTACAGAAGGTTCACTCGACCCTACAGGATTTTTGCGTTTTTCACTTGTTACATAGCCAGGGTTGCCACTGTCAAAATCTTTTGCCCTTAACAGCCTTAAGAATATCTTTTGCCCTTAACAGCCACAACAGTCCACTGCTGGACACATAAGAATATCACAACAGCAAAATCTGATACAAGAACGTTTTAAGATTCTGAGCCAAATTTAATCCAAGAAATTGACGATCGTGGCAACCATCTTCTTACTTACCTTGAGTGCCCCTTAGTACCAGTTGTTTTCAGTTAAAGACGTAAGCGTCAAAATCGTTGCAAATACTGTGTGAGCTATCTGTAAAGTCTTCCTTATTTGTGGATTTATTATTGTTCGGGCAAGTGTTGCGAGGTTCATAGTAATGTTTGGCTGTTACGTTTTACGCTACAGTTTGTAAGGATTATGTAAATCAGTGTTGTTAATCTTGGAAGGCTGATAATGGAGCGTTCTGAGATGTAGAGGCCTTTGTCTTAGCGTCCGCTGTACACTTACATAAATACACACATCTAGCCTTATTTCCTTGCGTGGTAGGCAGAGCGTTCATGATCATTATTGGACCATAAGTCTGTATCACACAATTCATTCAGTACCTGAGGCACCATTTTTCATAGGTCGTTCAAAAATACGGTCGTTATCGCATCGGTCGAAAAATGTTTAGGGCCGTTTTATGAAATTTGTGTATCACAGCACGGATGACAGGTAGTCAGCCTGTCGCCCAAAATTGTGATACACTAGAAGATCTCGAGTCCCTAAGTCGACTTGTAAAACACCCGCGGGAAAAAATGGGGTGATGATTATATGGCCCCGCGACACGTCTAGTTAAATTTAGTTCCGTCAGCCTCTTCCTGAAATCTATTTTTGACCTCACTGCATCATAAATAGGTATTCTACTCCTGTGATTCATTATTATTACGGAACCCACTCGACTTGTTTTGGACCAAGTTCTGATCGGAGATGTAGTTTGCCAAAGAATTTGTAACTACCCTCAAGGTAGAGACGACAGTCCAAGTATTTTCACTTCCCGAAGCTCTTGCGCGATAAATCCTCAAGTTTAGAAGCCTCCATCAATTCCAACAACTATTAATGATAAAATATGCTGAAATCATTCGAACATAACACTTTGTTTTGTAGGTTGAGGTTTCTTTTAGGAAAATGTGGTAGGTATAGCATGTAAAAGTAAGATTACATGTTTTTTATGCAACCAGAAAATATTTCTGGACTAATAGTAAAAAGGTACTACTGAAAGTTACTATTAAAAGATGGAAGGTACTTTCAGTAGCACATCAACCTGCCGATATAAGGGATCCGTATACGAAGGTACGTAGGTATACTGGTAATTCTTTATAACTGAATCAAAAGCCAGTATAAGTTAATCACATAAATGGAAAGGTGTTTGTGCATTACCCATATGTCACCTGCACAGGTAAATTTTGTTTATTTTTACATATAATAGTTACTTTACAGGGTCTTATCGCGATAGATATTTAGGTAAATAAGCGATTTACCTCGAAACCCGACGTTTCGACTGAGTTTCACCGACTCTGTTTTTATATACGGGGTGTAAGGGACAGCTCTCCGAATAATGGTAGGGTGCATGAAACTGAACAACTTCCGATCAGAAAATATTTAAGAAGACGTAAAAAAAGTTGGGTTCCTATAGTAAACATAAACACAGTCAGTTGATCGTGATTTATAAGAATGGAAAGGAGGAGTGTAAGAAAATTTAATAAACGTAGTTCAAGTTGTAGTCCATATAGCAATACAGACAGATGATAACAGCTAGGGCTCATCTGTGTCCGCCATTGTATGACGTCACACCGAGCCTGTGCGTCGCTTCCGGTTGCCTAGGGTTACCACTGCACCGGCCGGGATTTTATGTGCACTGTAGAGGGACATGTATCCTAAGATCCCGCCATGCAACGACCTTCACCGATCTGATTAATGGATGAAATATATTTTTTATTAAATAAATTATGCTAATAAAGATATGGCGGATCTGTTTCCGGAGCATTATAACATGGGCCTTTCAAGGCACTGGTAATAGGCACAACCTAAGCAATCATGTTACAACATCAACCGCATCATCACTTAGGTAACAACAGGTGAGATAGCAGACAAATGCGGGCCTATCCTCTTAGGTGCATTAAAAAAAATATATATATCTTGAGAAAAAAGAATGGAGATGTGTCAGAGAATTTTTTTATACGTAGTCGCGTGCTCTTATGATAAGGGGGCTACGGTTGTGTGACTATAGTTGATTTAATTTCGATGCTGCAATTTAGAGATTGTGGCAGCCCTAGCTGATGAGGACACATTAAGCCCACTCCGCAGGAAGCTCTGTCTCAGCCGTTATTTACTGTTGATCTCGATCTGCCCACTGCCCATACGGCATACACATTAGGGTCCCGCTCCATCGAATTAAACATTTAAGTTTGACAAGACTATTTATTGTGTTTGTTTTTGTTAGATTTTATTGCTTTCATATTTGTCACGTGACTACACTACAGTTGATTTAACTTCGATCCTGCAGTTTAGAGATTGTGGCAGCCCTAGCTGATGAGGACACATTAAGCTCACTCCGCAGGAAGCTCTGTCTCAGCCGTTATTTACTGTTGATCTCGATCTGCCCACTGCCCATACGGCATACACATTAGGGTCCTGCTCGCACAATTTTCATTAGAAGAAATATGGAACTGGAATTTACCTATGGTTATTTTATTACGCTGCAAAAATGGCTGGTCATTTTTGTTGACTTATCTAGGATAGGAGTCAAATTAAACAAATTTTCACAATTTTCATTACAAAAAATGTGGAACTGAATTTTATGGTTATTTTATTACGCTGAAAAATTGGCTGGTTATTTTTGTTGACGGAGGTCTGTAAGAAAAGACGGAGGTTTGCTCCAGCAGTAAAGTCACTTTAGCCACAAAAAAAATAGTTAGTACATCCTATCCTACTATCCTACTAATATTATAAAGGCGGATGTTTGTGTGTGTGTTTGTTACGACATCACGCTAAAACGGCTGATTAGATTGACATGAAATTTTGCACAAATATAGAAGAGTATCCTACTAATATTATAAAGGCGGATGTTTGTGTGTGTGTTTGTTACGACATCACGCTAAAACGGCTGATTAGATTGACATGAAATTTTGCACAAATATAGAAGAGTATCTAGAATAACACATAGGCTACTTTTTACCACGGGAAAAAGTCTTATTTCTACGGGATCACGCATATTCCAATATTTTTGCAAAGGTGGCGTGACTGAGCCGATTCGCGTTTTAAACGTTTTCGCCGAAAACTAACAGCGACATTTCTTGGCGAGTAATGCTTTTTTCCCGCGGAATAATAGGTTGCAGCGGGTGAAACCGCTGACGGGCAGGGCAGTAGTAATAAATAAATAATAATAATAAAAGTACATAAGAGAGATTAGAAGTAACCGGCCAATGGAAATTTTGCCAAATGGACATTTTACGAATACAATAGCTTTGAGGTAAATATTATGGGTCAAATTGATCTACATTTTTGGAAATATCCTACCTTATTAAAATATCGGCTCGTAGGATACAACCCTAGCTGATGAGCTGAACATTAGGCGCATTTGGCAGGAAGCCCTCCATCTCGCCTGAAACAGTACCGCTGCAGGCGTACAGCTATTTACTGCTAGTCAGCTGTGACAACCCTACGTACACCAGCACCCTAGGCAACACCCTCACTCGCTCAAAATTGAACTCTGATGAACAATTATTATACTGAATGAACTTTTACTAGTGACTGATAGCGAAAACTCAGAATCAGCTGATGATAATTAAATAAGTCGAAATATGAAAAAATATTGGACCTACCGTAAAAAATTCCGACCAGCTGATTTGAGTTATCTCCTGTGGGAGAGTCAAACTCTTTTCATATTTCGACCTATGTCCCTTGAGGAACGTTGTTCACCGTTTTCGATATCGCTCACTAGTAAAATTTCACTCAGTATTATACAGTCATTCAACCGGTTTTAATTTAAATGTGTGCCATAGCTTCGGGTAGGTTTAGTATCGATAAAGAATACCGTAAAAATAATTCATTACAAAATAATATATATATATGGAACTAGAAACCTGAAACTATAACTCATTTCAAAGCCTATTTATTAACCTCTGTAACGATTCCCAGTTCGCAGCCGTTCTCAGAAGGACTATGGAGGTTGGCAAATCGTTTAATATCCTTAACTATAAGTTCATATCGCAATTAATCACGGCAGACCCGGATTTGGGTGCTCTTAATTGAAACACAAATAGCTAGGTGCGATCGGGGCGATGGTGAGATTAAACCGCTCTAGGTAGGGTGACCATGTCTTATAGTAATAAGACATAAAGCAGGAAAGTCATCACAATCAACAGCTATAACAGTCAACTGCATGATTCGGACCTCACCTTAGCAGTGGGCATCGTCATACATAATATTGACTAAGCTTGTATGAATGAACATGGCAATGCAAATTTTACTTTAAAAGGAAACGCTGCTGCTAATTCTCTCAATATACCTACTCCTAATTTTTCTTTTATGACACCGAGAAAAGAAACTGGGATGATGCTAATACCGAGATTTATTTATTTATTTAAGTAACACACAAAACATTGCAATAAGAACAGAAATTAATCCAAGCAGTTACAAAGATCCACAGAAATACATAAACAAAATTTTTAACACATTAAAATATAGTCCTTGGACAGTGCTTTTCGGCATGATCCTTTCGAAAATTTCCTTGCATTCCGTCATCAAACGTGCTAATGACCCACTAAATAGATCACAATGTGGTGCTGCTTCAAAGACGGAATTAAGTAGCGTGATAGCTAACGGTACTGGCGAGTGCGAGTACGCCTGAGTGCGCGAGCGGGGGGCCGCTAGCAGCGCGCGCCGGCGGGGGCGCAGAGTCATACCTGCGCGATGTAGGTCTGGAACGTGCAGACGCAGCATGCGCTCCAGCAGGTAAGAGCTGGATACATCAAACAGAAGAACCCTATTTCCTTATTTTGAGTGTCTTATTTTCTTTTGGACTATTGTTTAGGTAGTCCTTTCATTTTACATAACCTCTTATGGTTACAGACTTTTTAATGTCAATATCAACTTTAGTCAAACACGAATTTCGTGTATTGTATTGATTTGAATTGTATTGATTTTGATTGCAAGACGAAATATTGTTGTCGTGCAACATCTGATCAAGAACTCATCTAACCTAAAACTGTCTGTCTCTATCCAGAAGACTGGTCACCCTAGCTTTAGAGTGGTTCAAACCGCTTCCAACCGCCTTAAACCGATTTAAATCCGTGACAAAGGGTGCGAATGTTAAAAGGTCGCCTTAAGGTGTCTTTACATTTGTTTCACTAGATTTATCTGATTTAATTTGTGGGCTGATGGAGGTGAATTATTTCAGTTTTTGTCAGTAAGGGTCTCTCAAGGCCTACAGTAGATTTAATCCTCGATGAGAAAGTGGCAAGGTACGTGGTCTGCCTATCTTTACTCCGAGTTACTTCAAAGCAATAAATTTTCTGGTTCTTTATTTGAACGAGCTCGTCTTTTCCACTTACTTTTTTATTTAGTTTTTTTTTATAGCCGGGGTTGACAAACAGTAATAATATATATTAATGGGTTGTACTGTGGGCTTATTAGTTTTTGGATCGATATGAAATAGGTAATAGAGTCAATTTTTATCATAACAGCGCTGGGAATCACACTTCACAGAATTACAATTAACTTTGAAATGTTTCGATTTGTTTTACACTTCTAACTTTAACAGTCACAACAATCCACTGCTGAACATGAGCATCTCCCCAATCGGAAGGTATTGCTATCCATACTCACCATGCTTGGCAGGCGGATTGGCGAGCGTAGTGCAAGCCTAGGATGTTTAATTTCCAGAGAACGCTGCTGGCCATTCCGTGGATTATTTTACTTAGTCGCTTGTTACGAATAGAATATTAATTTTTATGTGTAGAGTTGGGGTAATATACCTTTACTATACTTTTCAAGAGAAGTGTAACGAAACTTACTTCTATGTATGAAATGACAACCGAGCAGGCGTGCCTACAACTTTACCAGTTTTATTAGGCCGCATCCACACTGGTCATCTAATGCTCTCGAATAAATAGCCGGGGGCCTAGTGTCGATGGTCCATGGCTGTCTCAAAGCCCCGGTCTTACTTAATTGGAATCTTTTAAAGTTCCAAGTAAATTGAGGATTTAGACCGAGCGCAGTTTACGTGTGTAAAGGATTTTAGGATTAGGAAGGTTTGTTGTGATTGCGTTTGTGCAGTTTTGTATTGTATTTATCTAGGTTTTTTTACAGATAGTAATGGTCTTACTACAAACATTTAGAGAAGTGTTGAACGTGTGCTCATAAAAAATGATGCTGCGTAGAAATGACTATGGCGTAGCAAATGACTACGGCATAGCAAATGCTACGTCTCGTAGTAAATATCGTAGCCCTTTAGACGTTGTGTATTTTAATGCCGGTGAAATTTTTCCAAAAATTGTTTACCTAACACGAGAAGTGTTTTAAAATTTGGTATTCAATTTATCGCGGGTTTTCATCGCTTTGACTACATTCAATCTGTAAAGAATGAATTAGTCGCTGGGAATTAGTTGCAAAACTATCCCGGTAGATGGAGCCCATCCACGCGATAGTGGACAAGATATACTTCCATAATTTCGCGGGCTCGATTAGAACCGCGGTAGCCCAGTTGGTTAGGGCGTCGGCAGTACTGATGCCGAAGGTCGCAGGTTCAAATCCTGCCTGCGGTGAAAATTTTGGAAGTTTTCCGAAAATACACAATTTCAAAACACTATTCCGTTATCTATGTGGCCTATTTTTTTGCTGGTTTTGTTGATAATAAAATAAGACTTTTCTCGTGCCTATCCAGACAGATTTTTGTACAAATCAGTATACATTTTCATGATTTCAATATTTTCTACTCGTACTTTATTGTAAAACCAGAATCTAGCTCATTAAAATGCCGAACGGACGCGTATGATTCAAACAGGCTAAGTTAATTTCAGTCAGGACACGAACAAAATGAAATCTGCGCTGTCCTGCGGCTTAATTCAGCTTATTACATGCTTCCGCGCAAAATAAAACATAAAACAAGGCCCCGGTTAATCCAAGAGGGGGAAGGGGAAGGGGGGGAGGCAATATCGACTATCCACACAAATTAAAACACTCTGGATATACGCGGGGCTGTGTTTAGTTGCAGATCTCGGCAAATGATAATTTTGAAATGAGATAATATTTTGCAGGCTCTGATAGTTGCGACGCAAAGGTTCTAGGTTCGATTCTCGGTGTCGCACTCACAAAGTTGATATTTATTAGGTACTTTGTGAATTTGTGCCCAGTCTGGTCAGGACTGCTAAACCACCGTGCTTCGAAGGGCACATTAAGCTGTCGAGAGTCGATCCTGGTTGCTGGCTATGATTATTTAGACGGCGGTCGTTACACAACCATGGCAGAGGCCTACTACATGTAGTAGGCAGTTAAAGAACTCTGACACCAGAGTACGTGGGGTCGCTAGACGACTTAGTATCCCACACGAAAAGAAGAAGACTGGGCTAGACAAACAATACCTATCATCATCATAATCATAGGCCTCTTACGTCTATTACAGACGATTCATTCAGTGTAAGACTTGAGAACGCAGAAAATACCTCATCATCATCATCTTCCTGCCCTTATCCCAACTATTTGGGGTCGGCACAACACGTTTTGTTGAACACAAAATCGTGTTGCAAAGGATTTCGCTTAATTTTACGACCGGCCGCCTACCAGACGTCAACCCTCCTTGGGAATGCTTTCGTGGTGGGTTAACCGCCACCATATGGTTGGCCCTGGCTGTTTGGGTCGGGTTTATCCCTCGGTCGCCTCTTACGACCACCACGGGAAGAGAGGGGGTGGTGCTATTCTACTGTGCCGGCACCACACGGCTGTGCCGGCACCACACGGCTATGCCGGCACCACACGAAAAAATACCTATACCCAACAAATAAACATCTACTAGTTTGTACCGTACCCTCACGTACATATCATACACTAATCCGGCGGACAGACAAACACGCCGAACGAATTGGGCCGGTTTTATTTATTTGGAGTTCGGGCAATAACGGCCTGCTGTATAATTCATCGGCCAATTATTGTGAAAGGAGTTCCCTAAGGTACGTTCAGCGATTGGCCGCCTCAGGGACACAGTAAAAAGAATGCAGCATGTCCACAAAGAATTATCCGTCGGTCTTGTTATGAGGCGAAGCTGACAAACTATCGCTCGGCTTTTGATATAAAAGGTATACATTATTATAATTATAAGCAATAGCTCGGCCATCACATGGATAGTGAATGATCTGATCACTTATTTAATTGAGACAGACTTCGTGACAGATAATAGCATTTTTATTTACTCCTTCACTAGAAGTTCGTAGTTGCGCCTTTTTAGCGTATCTGTGACGCATTGTGTTTGTCAGATGCAAGAAGGTTTTGAATTCCTCAAACTGAATACTTGCGTTGACACCTATATCAGCTGTTACAATTATTATGGTAGGTGTGAGAATCTATTTATACTTAATATTAATAAAGTTAGTACAGAATAGTGCTATTGCTGCCTACTGTTTGTTCCGTCTACTGTACGCATGCATGCGCCTCCTCCGCACTCCTTCATTATTCAGCATCTAACGTGCTCCAAAAACGGTCAGATACCTTCGACATGAGAACGCCTTTTTATGAAAAAACAACGCGTGTTCCGAGACAGGATACGAAATTATCGGAAAAAGGAAATTGTACCAACATTTTTATGATGTAAGTTTGTGCTGTGGGAGGTTTTTTATACACCGTGTTTCAGAGGAAATGCATTACATTGGGCATGTTGTTATGGGCGTTGAACTGAACAATTTGCACTATGAGATCAATGCTAGAAAACAAGAAAAAAATTGACCTCCCATACGAAACTCGTGATCACTGACTCACTTTGTATGGAAGGTCGAATTTTTGTTCTTCTATCATTGGTCCTAGTCCTATTGGTATCTATTCGTCCAAAACACGGTGTATAATATTTGGACTCATTTGAGGTAAGTAGTTAGATAAATGTATTTCGAGTGTGGCAGTCGATCGGAAGATCACATCAGCGCCATGATTGTCGCCGTGGTGGATGGTGGAACTAATTTCCCCTTGCCGGTGACTTTGTGAGTTTCACGGGGGAGTGGACGGGGCTAGTGATGTAACTATCAAGGGATTGATTGACTTATTCATATCGTGTGGGAGATTGAGTTGAAAAGCGATCTGATCAACCCAGGAGCTAGATTTTAAATCACGCGCTCGGTAAATAAGTAGAAGGCTTTGATTTTGACGTGTTGTATAAATATCGAAAAAGCATGAAACCAACCTTACCATGGACAATCAGGCGATAGTCCAAATAAAACTGGGCACAATCTGGTAATATAATTAACTGTCATGTAATACAGGGTGGCCCAATTAGTGACGTCCAAAGACAGAATATAAAACCCTTATACTGAGAGGCATCCGAATCACCTACATGTATGTTCCGTGATATTTTAATAGTTTCCGAACTAAAATCGCGGAACACACACGGGTGTGAATACTGTGAATCGGATACCTCTCAGTATGAGGGATTTAGTTTATGTTGTCTTTTGACGTCGCTAATTATTCTACACCTTTATATCATCTTTGTGCTTGTGTGTGAGCTTGATTCTTCTACCCAACTTCTTTCTGCTTGTACAGTTTCTCACGGTAACTCATGAACAATTGTTTTTGAGCTTTCGATTTTCTTGTGACAAAAACTATGTTGTACGATTCAGTAAATGTTGATTCATCTAGAAAATTGACAATTATTGCTGTAAAATGTGACAGTCTGGAAAAGGGAAACTTAAATTTTGGATTTTTCATGACACGAGTGAGCGGGAGATATTGTACCGAAGAGACAATGTAGCCAGTAATGTAATTTGTGCCAGTTCGACTCTCAGGTAGATGTAATGTAAGACATGTCGTCATGTCGATATCGACTCCACGTCGGTACGTCTCAGAGCAAGTACTGTCGAACACAAAAATCTACATAAAAGTAAACATAGGTAAAAGACTTCCTAAATAATGTTATACCAAACATTAACTCAGCTGCATCGGTCCGTGGCTAAAAATGGGCCTAACCTATAGCTATGGTTTGTCATTCTCATCATGCTTGACAGGCGAAGCCCAAAGTGTCACAAGTCACAGGGAACGCTTCTGCCTGTTCCCTGGAGGCCCCTGGATTGATCCCTTAGTAGCTTTTACTGAGTTTTAAACCGGCACCATAAGGCAATGTGTAGGAATTGCATAAGTACCTACACAATGTATCATCATTTTGAGCATTAATAGTGTTTTTGTAACCTTCTACACTGGTGGCTTCAGTCTTGTAGTGCGAAGAATTTCCTCTTAATTTCCCCTTGCTCTGTGGACTATGTAAGTAGGTACGCGGATGGCTGGGCACGACTCGCAAATCCACGAAAATTCACTTTACCCGAGACGCCATCTTACTAAATTGATTTTGTATCCCGCATACAAGGTATTTGTAAATACTATCATCCCGTAGGTATAATCTTTCGGCTGTCATTTCAGTGTTTAGTCACGAATCTTGTGGATAAGGCAGACAGTGCATGTAGTCTAGTGAAAGTTTTCTTTTAATTTAGTAAGATCTGCAATTATCTACATAAACACGACGTGCTTTTCCTCGTAAAATGTTTAGATCCCCAGTTACTACCTAACCTTTGATTCAAAACATTCAACTCATACAACAATTCGTGTTTTGTTGTCAATCAGGTATATCACCACCATCTACAAGACTAACACTTCTTTCATCACATTGTGTTACAATACCTAGGTAATATAACCTGTGAGTGAGCTGGTTTCATCGCCTCATGTGCCTCAGACTCGAATCAAGAGAAAAATTTGCACATCAATTAAAAACTAAAACATTTAGGACAACATTTATCATGAGGATGGGTGGACACTTAAGATGGCGGTGATACGACTTACCATACGGTGGGTCATCTATTTGTTAGTCCATCAAATACATAAAAAAGAAACAATAAACCTTTTAATAAACGTAAACTTTAACAACCATGGCTCTAGCAGCATTTTGAGTTTTTTATTTTGGTGATGGTGTAATAAATGCTTTTGGCCCTGGGGCCATCAAAACTACGCTGGTCGAATTGGTGGGGAGTGAGGGCTCACCCGGATATATTCGTAACATATTGAGTATGAATAGGTCTTTTATTATTACTTAAATAGGGTACTTTTTAAATCATCTGCAAAAGATGGACATGATAGTGGGCGGTTAGTATCCTCGAATTTGCACATCTAGCTAGGAACCTAAAATAATTCTGAATGTGGTGCCAAACAATGAAAACGGATGGGAGGTTGTGCCAAATGGGCCAGTTATGATTACTATGTCAAGAAGTAGTCAATGTGTCAAGGTTAAGGCTCTACTTGATTCCACTCGCACTATGATCATGAGATAGTCAATGTGTCAAAGTTAAGGCAATTTTTGACGCTAACCGAATCTCCCACTACGACGATGAGATGGGTTAGTACAGGGTAGTATCCCCTCGACTGACTCTACACAAAAGCAGTCATCCAAGGAGGGCCGACAGAATTAGATACCTCTTTGGTACATATCAGTAAATACGCTCTTTATGGGGTGCAAAAAGCCCGTCGCGTGCCGGCACCGACCGGCGGACGGACCGGCTTTGTCTCGGGCCAAATTAGATTCCTACGACCGACCAGTGACGCAACGATATATCGAAATTCAATATCGATTTATCGTCGGCGAAAAATATCGACATATCGAAGTCAAATACCAAATCAAAGCCTGTAAAATCCACAAAAGCAGTCATCCAAGAATGGCCGACAGAATTAGATACCTCTTTGGTACATATCAGTAAATACGCTCTTTATAGGGTGCAAAAAGCCCGTCGCGTGCCGGCACCGACCGGCGGACGGACCGGCTTTGTCTCGGGCCAAATTAGATTCCTACGACCGACCAGGGATGCCACGATATATCGAAATTCGATATCGATATATCGGCGCCGAAAAATATCGACTTATCGAAGTCAAATATCAAATCAAAGCTTGTAAAATCCACACAAGCAGTCATCCAAGAAGGCCCGACAGAATTCGATACCTCTTTGGTACATAAGAGTAAATACGCTCTTTATAGGGTGCAAAAAGCCCGTCGCGTGCCGGCACCGACCGGCGGACGGACCGGCTTTGTCTCGGGCCAAATTAGATTCCTACGACCGACCAGGGATGCCGCGATATATCGAAATTCAATATCGATATATCGTCGCCGAAAAATATCGGTATATCGAAGTCACATATCAAGTCAAAACCTGTAAAATTCACACAAGCAGTCATCCAATAAGGCCCGACAGAATTCGAAACCTCCAAAGAGGTACATAAGAGTAAATACGCTCTTTATAGGGTGCAAAAAGCCCGTCGCGTGCCGGCACCGACCGGCGGACGGACCGGCTTTGTCTCGGGCCAAATTAGATTCCTACGAACAACCAGGGATGCCGCGATATATCGCAATTCAATATCGATATATCGTCGCCGAAAAATATCGGTATATCGAAGTCAAACATCAAATCAAATTGTGTAAAATCCACAAAAATGGTTAATGTCATATTCCTGTCAAAATTACGAAAAAGCTAATGAATGCGAAAGAAGTGTGTCAGGATCGTAGAAAGTGGAAGAATGTAGTCTCTGCCTATCCCTCCGGGAAAGAGGCTTGAATTAATGCATGCATGTTTCTCAAGCTTACATTACTGGTAATACTGATAGTGTTGTGTTCAAAGGCTACAAAAGGTGTGATGACTGTGTGTGTGTGTGCGTCGCAAAATAGTAAGTCATGACATAACTATATTATTAAAATAAATTTTGATGATTTATTGCCGAATTAAAAAGTATCGAGCGTTAATATTTCGATATATCGGAGTTCATGGTCGAAACATTGATATTTGGAAAGTTTTTAAGTTTCATGAGTACCTACTTGACCTGATTTCGGATATCAGGTCAAGGCTCCCTGTATTAGATACCGGCTGAACTCTACATTAAGTAGGTATATTTATTGAAGTCGATATATCGAGTTTTAGAACATCCCTATGGCCGACCAATCTATAGAAGCTGTGAACCAAAGTCGGTACCCTGACTAGAAACTGGATTTGTGCGCTGGGGAATTGTGTAAGAACCAGTAATCAATATTAGTATCAAACAAAATTAATGTCGGCTGACAAAGACCTGACCCCTTGCGAGCGTCGAAACTAAGTTAGTAAATGCTCGGTCAGTTTCACAGACTTAAATGTAATTGTTATAACGGATATTACCTATTTCACAGATGCAGTGAATATTTATCTGTCTATCTTGTATTATTACTTTGATTAAGCAATTCTTGTAGGTGTACCTATAATTTCATTTTCTCTTAACTTCTTGTATCTATGGGATATCCAGAGATTTTCACAAAATTTCGCATTTGGGCGATAAATGGACATATCAAATAGTAAGGTTGAATTTTCCGATAACCTTTTTTCAATCGTCTTTTGTAAGTCGTAAAAAAAGAAAAACAGCGTGTGCTCGGTCCATCAGCTGTAGGCACCTATTTACATTAATAGAGTAGGTATTTACACAGACGAAGCATCATAAAAACGTCATGAATTGCCAAAACAAAAGTCAAGTCGAACAAATACGCAAGAACGGGACGAACATCTCATCAATCTTATTCAAGAGGACACCTTCAATAACTCGCGGGCGAACTGAAAACTACCACTTTTCTAAGTAACCCCCTCCTCCCTGCCTAACCCCCACCCCGCTTGCTGTAAAATTGAGTTCCCTCTTCATTAGCCTCCGCTAGCCGGGATTTTTTAAAACTTTTTCATAAGGAGTTTAAGCCGAGTGCCGACCCTAGCTGGGTTGCCTACTAAGTCAACGTAAAGAATGTCAAAAACATTAAATTAGTAAAATTATGCCCATAAAGCATGTTATTTTGCAGGTAGATTACCCGATATTTACGATGTAGTAAGTAAGACATTAGTATATCTACTTATAAACACTATTTCTAGTTTTTATTTGTTTTTTCTCAATAGCAAATCATTGTCGTCTGGTGTCGGCTTAAAATACAATCACCCCTTAACCTTGCCCGTGGGTGTTGTAAGAAGCGACTAAGGCATTTGAAAGTTAATGTGTTGCAATTTTAGGCGACAGGCACTGTGATGTCACTATGATGATACACAGTCTTTAGAGTGACCCTCAACTTTTTGTCAGATGTGGTGTAAAAAGCCGTTTTTATTTTACAGCCGTTTGCGCTCTCGCTACCCCCTATATGGGCGTGATATAAGTATGTATGTATTTACTATGTGTGTAGCAAACTATTTTCAAAATACGTATTTTGTTAAAGTTTTTTTGAAAAGAAGAAAATTTGAAAAATATTTGTGTATTTTCTTTTTTATTATTAAAATATTGTTCTTTCTCATTCTGATGAGCAAATCAGTTAGATACCTAAACATCTACCCAATTTGGTCTCACGCCTCAAAAACTTCATAACGACTAAAGAAAAGATGCAAATTATTAAAAATTATCCAAGTTTTTCAGAGTTTTCTAAATTGGCAACACCGACTGAAGTTCCCGATGGAAAGTTTCCATCAACAAAATTAAGGTGCGTGCTTAATATCAAAACTTGGCCTTAATGGTTTTGGAATTTTACATTTATTACCCGGAGCCCGGCAATCAATTTATATTAAGTTAATGTCTTAAGCCTTGTAAGAACGCACAAGTATACTAATAAATAAAGATTTTTTAATATAATGTTACTTTTTTATAAATTTATTACTGTCGTATAATTAGTAAGTACAGCATCAACATCAACCTACCTATTTAAGGAACAAACTTACAACAATGGAACACTAAGAAAAAACCTGTATAACTTGACCCTTAAATGCGTAGTTTGATGTGCTGACAGTATTTCTGCGTAAGTATTTTAAATATTTAATTTAAATAAAGTAAGTATAATCTTAAAGTTTAAATATGACATTAAAGATTACCACGTAAAACAAAATTCTGCGAATGACGCATATGATGTAGCTGCGCCTTGACTCCAAGAAATTCATATATTTTTTTATCTCGTTTATGAAATCGATATCTAACACGAAAATAAGAATTGTGAATAGTATTTTTCTGTCAATTCAGGGCTAAAGATGATAGAAACTTTTACAATAATTACTGTTGTTGCTATAGCTAGGCCGAAAGTTTTGTTTAAATACCTATGATTATGAGATGATAAAACAATTATGTCAGCAATTTTGCAAAGTTTATTTAATATGTTTACCACTTCGACATAATCCTGAATTCAACCGCGGAAGTTGCTAACTAAGAGGCGGTTTAAAAAATCTTCCATATCCAGATTCATCGAGTCCAAAACTTTGGTCACCAAGATGATAAAAATAGGTGAATGAAACCTCAGAGCTGCTAGATTTTCTTTCAAATAAACCAGATTAAAAACTGAATCAACTCATTTGCCAAAACGACATTAGGTAAATACCTATTGTTCGTAATCCAGGCCTCTGCTTACGGCATTTGCATATGGACAAAGGGCCAAATCCTGTTAGAGGTCCTTCTGACTGCTCGCCCGAGCCGCTCCGTCAAGACTTGACAAACGCCTTTTTGCTTGAATCGGCAATCTCAAAGAGACAGTTATTTTTATGTAGATGACATCTTAGAAAAGCTCTTTTAATTTTAATTGCTTGTTTAGGTTAAGTACCTATCATAAGATTATTTCAAGAAACTTAATAATGTTACCTATTATAATACAGGGTGTTAGGCAGAACGTTGGACATACGAAAAAGAGTGTTTCTAATCATGATTCTGAACAACTTTTACTATGAGGCCACATGCGAATTAGCATAAAAAATTTTAGGTGTTCCATACATCTTTGCCGACTAGGTATGAATTTTTCTATGGAAAATTCAAATATTTTTTTGCGAATTCGCAGGTAGCGCCATAGTAAAAGTTGTTCAGAATCACGAGTATTAACACCCTTTTCCGTATGTTCAACGTTCTGCAGAACACCCTATATAGATACTTTTATAATGTTGATTTTGCTTGTGACTTTTCTTTAGGTTTAGAAACATTTTTTTACTCTAGGAAATACTTTTCAACTCACTGCATATTTACATTCTTAGAAGTTATCACCAATGCAGTGCCAGAAAAATCCCGTCTGCCATGCAGCCGGGCGATGCGGTGGAACTCACTTTTACCTCATTAATTTTCATCTTCCGCGGTGGTACCCCATAATTCACTCTCGAGCGCTTTCATACTCCTCCTGATAAGGGTTGGAGGAAGTGCGAACTGTTTGCCGGCCAGGAAGTCAGGTAGATAACCTCTGCTTTGTTTGCTCAAGTGCTGTACATATTTGGAGAGTGTTCATTGTGACTTTGTTGTCTCTCGATAAATACGAATATTTTTAGCTGTTGCTTCGAAGTTGATCCCGTAACCTTCTTTTCGAGAATACGTTATAAAAACCATTGACTTTATGAATAAAACGCTCGCAAAGCATCTCGTAGCGGTACCGCTGGAGCGTGGAGCGTTTTTACTACCGCGCAAGTCGGTCGAGTGTCGACTGCTGATAGCGAGCTGTTTATTTACAAAACAACGGGTTTTCCGCTCAAAGTATTTCAATTTTTTCCCGGCCTTTCGGATGCGTATTGTTCGCCGTACCCTCCGAGGCAAGGGACGCGTGAAATGCGGCCACGGGTTGTTTCTGCTGGATCTATGTTAATTTATTGGCCGAATGTTTATTTGGGTGGATTTATTGTAGTGTTTTTTGGGATGTTAGTTCGGGTTCAGCGGGTTAGAAGTATTGCTGCTTGAGACTTGGACTTCGGAGTTTATTATACCGTTGACGACGATGCCAAGTTTTTTTTTTACGTATCCTATCCAACACTCAACTGATTAGTACGCGAAATTATGAAAAGAAGGAAAACATTCGGTACAAGAATGCGTAAATTTATCAAAACGACAAAAAAAACTATGCTTGAATTAAACATGAATTAAAGAGAAAGAAAAATCTTACCTATTTCACATGTGCCAAGAAGCTGCACTCTCGATTACCATAAAGTAAACTGCAGACAACTTTGATTTAATTTGGTTTGTAATAGGCTGAAAAAAGGCTAATGGATTCAGCTCTTGGGCGGGCGGCGCTCACGAGGCAGAGCGGGCGGCGTATGCAGATGTCTGTTTGCCCAGTCATTACCGCTTCGCCCGCGGCTGGCGGTAGCTAAGATCGGCCGGTCCAAACTACACGAGACCAGCGTGTCACGTAGCTACTTATGGTAAGATGCATCACCCCAGTTCTATCCGTGGGTGTTGTAAAATGCAACTAAGGGATAATCCAGGGAATGGGCAGCAGCAGCGGCGTTCCCTGTGAATTAAACATTTAACACTGTGCTCGGCAGTCCAATGACAAGCGTGGAGAGTAGGTATGGCGCATTAACCCTGATAGGGGTAGGCACATGTCTAGCAGTGGACTGTTGCGGCTGTTTAGGTTTAAGTAAGGACACGTTAAGCCACTAGCCGCAGCTGCTGTCTACGATTACTAAGATAATGGTCGTTACTCAACTACCTTATTAGAGCTATGCCTTAATAAAAGGATTTACCAAACTGCCACTAGGTTTCAGTGGCATGTTCATCGACTCGAGTGCCCCGATCTTCATAAATCAGCTTTCAGATGTTAGAGTGATTGTAAGTTATTCTGCTTGTTATCTTTTTGCTACGTCACATCAGTTGCAATTTAACAAAACCCGCATTTCAGTATTGTAAGTTGCAATCTCAATTTTGCAGAGATGTGGAAATCTCATCGTATCAAAAAGTAATTTTGTTCAACTCATCAAAAAAGGGTTTGTTCTAATCCTAACCCTACAACTTTGCTGCAATCTCGCGACTGCTTCTGTTCGTAATTTAAACCAAGCCACAAGGCGTCATTACGTATGCATCAGGGATCCCATTTTTGCATTTGTAATAGGGATCACTGTGTAATTATTCAGTCGTTAGTAGGAACCAATCTATACGCCGTCACCTAACTCTTGGTTAGGCGAACCACACATTGCACTGGGCCCCGCTGCGGTGAGCGAAGCAACGGAACCCGGATGCATTTACGCAGTCACGGATTCGGACCATCATACGGTTTTTTCGTGTCTCCGTCTGGTGCAGCTCCGGTGTACGATGGTATGTATTCGCTCCATCCTGCTTTATCAAAATACATTGCGCACGCGTCTTTGTAAAAAATCTGTAAGTTAGTAGGTACGAGACGGAGTGTGGAATAAACTGCACAGTGCACCATATTTCGTCCGAAGGTTCGGGTTTGTCGCGGAACCTTCCCACGGAGATACGGAGTCAGTATGAGGTACCATGTGATTTTTCTACACAAATCAAGATTTCATGGCCATAATGTTTAAAACCGGATCACCGCACATCGGAGCGGGGTCCAGAGCTATGTGAGACTCGCCTACCCCTTGGTTACGTATAAAATGCTTAGCCGCCGTTCGAAATGCGGGATGTGAGCGAGAATAAATTTAGGGTAGTGTAATTTCTCATGCAGAATCTATTGGTTATTGAAAATGTGAAAGATAAAATAAAATTATTTTGAAGCCTGAAGTCATGTAAAATACTCGACAAAGATATCTAAAGAAGGATCATGCTGGATGCCTCTCACTATGCCAAACACCATCTTTACACTACTAATTACTTGCACACAAATGAGTTCTTGCAGAACACGATGCTGCTTATGATGATTCTTCCATCGTGTGGGACACCGAGTCAAGAGACCCAATGTCACCTGATGTCGATGCGACGAACCCCGGTGTTTGAGTTTTTCAACCGTCTACTACTTAGTATAGTAGACATGGTTTTGCAACGTAACGACTGCCGTCTAAGTTATCATTGACAGCGACCGGGACCGAGGGCTTAGCGTGCCGGATTATGCTGCCTATTCCCTGGATTAACTCCTTCGTCGCATTTCACGAAACCCGCTGCTAGTAAAGGGATAGCTCTTTTTTTCGATGGTATCTCTGGTGTCCTACTATTTTGCTCTCATGAAACTAATTAAGAACTAGGAGTAGCGTTCCTATTAGACATTGTACGCTACATTAGACAAGTATACAAGGTCCCATCCACTACTCAGGTTGGCAGAAAGTTTACTAATCTAATATTTGTGAAAGAAAGTTGGAACAGCGCTGGCCGGTTGCCAGTTTACACTTCGGTGAAAACATCGGAGATAAGACCGAGATCGTCGCCAAATCTCTACAATGGATGCTGCTAATTGAATACTCAACAATGTCATTGTAGCCATTCAAGACTTTAGTGAGTTTCAGGTCATTTCAGGTTCAGTGCATTTTTTACTGTTTAATTTTCTATAAATTGGGAAATGGGGAATGGATATGAGTTGTTTGATGTCATTATAGCCATTCAGGACTGTAGTGAGTTTCAGATCGTTTCAAGTTCAGTGCTATTTTTACTGTTTAATTTTCTATAAATTGGGAAATGGGGAATGGACATGAGTTGATTGAACTCACGTCCTTGACCACCAATGACTAACATCGTATTTCATCTGTAAAGAAGCACCGTAAATGATCAAAAAATTGCAAATTCAATACAAATCGTGATATCATAAAGGTATTTCTGCTACAAAGAAGGTTCACAAATCGCTATTGAAACAAAATAACCCAAAACATATTCAATTGAGCATTTATCAAAATAAATTTACTTACTTTTCGAAAAATACCGTACACAAATTGACATGCTATACCTACCTAGCGTAATCCCTACGAGTATTTTCGAACCATGTTAACAACCGAAGCAAATATGGTTTGAAATTGGAACATTGGCCACCAAAAAAGCTATTTGACGGAACGAGCCAGAGAGGTTTCAGCCACAGCTCTTTTGCCGCAAGCTCCTTCCTGCTGTTATTGTATGCTAATCTGAGCCCCAGGGCTGCCACTCGGACTCTGTACAACCCGGAAAGTTTTCCCGAATTCCCGACTTAAGGTTGTTATCCGGCTGGACACGGATTAAACGGTACACATCTTGTCCGGGTCCCGATTGAGGCGGGTTTCCGGGATTGATTTGCAGTTTCAAGTTGCGCAGTTCCCCAGTTGTTTAGGGCTGAAACTGTATTACAAGTTTCGGAGTTATTAGGAAATGCTTAGATCCAAATTCTCTAGAGACTAACTAGTAAATTAGACGTTATGAAACGTACATTAGATGTAAATGTGTTACACATAAAAGTTTTCTACATAATTGCACTTGTAAAAACTTAACACATATTAGATCATTCTATCTGGTTCTAACAAGTTTTATTTGTAAACTTTAGTGAAAAAACTTCACAACGAAAACATGGAACGTAGCCCTACGAGAACATTTTGGGTTCTAGCATGCAGCCCTCCTTTTTAGAATACACCCGCCTTTTAGGAATCCAGGTTTTTATGCAAACTCGCCTAAGTTATTCAATGCGCTGTTGCACCGTTGCATACAAAGCTGGTCAGTCACAGGGGCTCTGGGGCTCGTGGGGTTACACTGCCTGTATTTTTGGTAAATTGAGAATATGAGGGAAGGGATATCAACAGCGATCGTGACTAGAGATTTCTGTGTAAAAGTGTACGGTGTATTTATATTAAATACGACGTTTGTGTTTTAAAGTGAAGGTGGATTTAAGAGAGGAAGGTGTTGTATTGTTTTATTTTATTCTATGGGCCCTGGGTGCCTGAAATAAACGTTATTATTATTTTCATATTTTAAGTCTTGGTTTTGCAAAGACACATTTTTCAATCGCCGTGCAAGCATGTTGGACGTCTGTTTAGAAAACTGCTTATGAATACAATCAAAACGCATACCTATATCAAAGTTGCAGCTTCAAAATTGAGAAATTCTTGATACTCAACTATGCTGATACAAAAAGCGCAACTCCGGCAGCTAAAGCAGCAACCAGCAGGCACAGAGCCGGCGTGTAATAGGGCCGAAAGTTTATTAACATTATTTAACATAAAATAACAAAGCCTAATTAGCACGGGCTCGTGGTGAATACTGGAGCGCCTCGCCTGAGAACAGGCGCGGATTAAGGTGGGGGCGATGTAGGAAAATGCTAAGCTAAACAATAAATGATCAAATAGGTACATTACGTACACTTTGAAAACGTAATTTCGGTGATCTGAATAAAACAATTTCTAAAAGCAATCAAGGAGACATGAAATATATTTATTCAAAGGTATTTACTTGTATCCTTTACACGAGTTTTTAGAAGTTGGACTAATACTATCGTGTTTATTCTCTATACGACACATAATAACAGTTTTATCATGAATGGTGTCTTGTTTATAGCATCTTTGAGGTTTTGGTCACTTAGAGATACCAGTTTGTAATAAGTTGTAAAGTTGCATTAATTATTTAAATAATTTTACTCTATGGAGAGTCAAGAGTATGTTGTCGGCAAAGGAATATTATTAGTAAGTAAGGTCCAGACCTTCTATTTTTCCAGCCGCCCCCAACTGAGTTCTGCCCTGCCCCCCGCGCATAATATTACCTCTTGCATTAAATCAGCGTACGGTTCAAAGTTCTGTTCCATTCTGTTCCGCGATGGATAATTACACATATAAATGCAGCCGTCGAACAAGGAAGCTGTTAATTTGTCATTTGCGTGAACAGGCTCCGGAAGAACCATTGTAAGTTATTATTTTTAGGGGTTAGCTGTAGTCAACGATTTTATAATTGTGGGATATTAGCAATAGATCGAAAGAATAGGCTTTATATTATTTCTGAACTTTTGCCGTGAGATGACGGCTTAGAATATCATAACCCCAAAGATGAGTACAAGCGTCCAAGTCCAAGGAAAGTGCAGTGGCGTTCCCTGTGAATGAAACAATTTACAAAGTACGTTTTGCGAAAGTACACAGCATTATGTACAGAAATCCCATTACAATTTTCAGCATTTGCCCTCCATTCAATCGTAGATGTTTCTCAAAATAAAATCTATGACATTGGATGAAACTGGGGATTCTAGTTTCAAGCAAAATGAGCTGCCAAAGACAGGTCAGAACTCAAAAGTATCTTCCAAGAAGGCAAAGCAAATTTAAAGCCATCACAGCCAAGCCTTTTCCCTCCACCCAATCGCAGATGTTTATTCAAAGAAAATTAATGACTGTGGATGAAACTGGGGGTTCTAGTTGTAAGCAGAATGAGCTGCCAAAGACAGGTCAAAACTCAAAAGTATCTTCCAAGAAGGCAAAGCGAATTTAAAGCAATCACAGCCAAGCCTTTGCCGTCCAATCAATCGGAACCATTTCTTAAAGGACAACGAATGGCAGTGGATGAAACTGGGGGTTTTAGTTTTAAGCAGAATGAGCTGCCAAAGACAGGTCAAAACTCAAAAGTATCTTTCAAGAACGCTAAGCGAATTTAACCCCATCACAGCCTTTGCCCTCTATCAATCGAAGCTGTTTCTTAAAAGACAACGAATGGCAGTGGATGAAACCGGGGTTCTAGTCTTAAGCAAAATAAGCTGCCAAAGACAGGTCAGAACTCAAAAGTATCTTCCAAGAAGGCAAAGCGAATTTAAAGCCATCACAGGCAAGCCTTTGCCCTCCACTCAATCGGAGCTGCTTCCTGCCAGTCGCCGCAACAGGAAATTGGACCCTGCTTACTCTGCTTACAGACCGACGGGGAGATATTTTGTAATAACGCCATCTATTCAACGTTATTGCTTCCAATAAACGGGATGATTATTTTAAACTAGCGGCCTGTCAGTGGTTTGACTCGCTTCTACTCGTTTTTCCGTGTGATTGCGACGTTTTCCTGGCACGCATTATACATATAAACCTTCCCATTGAATAACTGTATCTATTAACAGAAGCCAGTCCAGCGATTTAACCCGCTGCTTACGGTAGTCCGTGGTAAAAGTAGCCTATGTTACATAGAGATGTTGTACCTTTGTAATGGTGCTTTTATTTTTAAAATCGGTCCAGTGTTTCTGAGTTTATCGATTACATACAAATACACAAACAAATAATTCATCTTTATACCATTAGTGTAGAATATAAAACCACATCAAATCTGTTGCGTGGTTTAGGAGGAGTCAGACAGGCACACATACAGAGAATCGCAAAAAGCGACTTCATTGTAAACTATGTATTGATAATTTAATCAGTTCAAAACTACTCGACAGCGAAGCAGAAACTGTTAATTTCAGAATAATACGTTAGTAACTACTTAGAAGAATAAGTTGTATGTTTGGTTAGTAAATATTCTGTATTTAGTAAATCAGAATATTGTGAACTTGTTCAAATATGACATTTCAGTACACCTAGGCAGGTTGCCGATTTTCGCCTTTACATGTGAGTATTAGGGCTGTCCCTTTGTCGTACCTAAGTTTGTAAGCATGTCTACTAATGTATGGGAGGATTTCATGTGACTCGTCATTTTAGTCGAAGACCAAATGACCTTCACCTATCGTTTTTTTACAGCTTTTACCCCGTAAGGGATGAAATCGTATATATCGGGTGAAATTTTACTAGTGACCGATAGCGAAAACTCAGAACTGGCTGGTGATAAGGAACAACTTTCCTCTAGAAACATAGGTCGAAATACGAAAATACTGATCAGCTGATTTGAATTACTAGGGGAGGTCAACATTTTTTTTTCATATTTTGACCTATGTTCCTTGGGGAAAGTTGTTCCTTATCACCAGCCGGTTCTGAGTTTTCGCTATCGGTCACTAGTAAAATTTCACCCTATATTATCACTTTTCTCTCTACGTATCATTATGCAGAGTGCTGTATCTTCTATTATGGTTATATCTGGAACTACTGATGTACATTCTTGAAATGTAAATCAATTTCTACGTTGTAAGGTCTCTGAAATATTCAGAAATAAAATATTTTACAATAGCCGTGACTGAGACAGCCCTATGTGCGATAGGTAATATCCCGCGCTTTCCTTACAATATGACAGCATATTCGCATGTTAAGATGATATATCTGACACTGGCGCCTTCCAAAGAGGATATAAATAAAACTAGCGTTTTCAGAGACACATTATTGATAACAACATCGGAACGGAAAACCAAGATTTTGAGTCGGGATCAGTTTGTTTATTTTTTGATTTTTTGTGCATTGTATGAGTTTGCAATAGGAAATCTTGACAGAAAATTATTTTCCATTTATCCAGTAGATTTTAATTAAAATTCTTTTCCGGCAAAAAAAAGTTTCCTTAGCCTGGCGCCTTTTACAAAGAAAAAACTACCCTGATTAGTAAACGCAGTTTACGATACGATAATCGATCCGAAAAATATAATTTTGGTTAGAAAAATATAATATAAATATCGCTTGCTGGAGGCGCAACAACATCGGGCCAGGCCTTTTAACGAAAGAGAACAAGAATTAACTTTATGGTTTTAAACTTATTACTACTAATGTTAACATTTTATGAAGGTCTTTAGTAGTAGGTATTGTTTCTTATTTCACTTTTGCAGTCAAACTACCACAGGTAAGATCATATACCACCCTAATTTCTGAATATAGATGGCGCTAGTCTCTACAGATCGCCTTAACCGTCTCGTCGTGGATATGTAAATGTTTTCAATAAGGTCGTACACGCCACGCGGGCCATGTCTATGACAGGTTAACGCCACGAATGAGGAGATACTGCTATATTTTATATTGCTACAGAAAATACTATCGATTTTAGACACACTACAACCGAAATTCGGCGGCTGAATTCCGTTCCGTCAGTTTTCGGCGTTTTCGGTTGGAATGATATACTATAAGCGCCGAAATTATGTACAAATCACGCCGTATACTTTGGACTGAAATTTGGCGACGGAATTTCGGCTGAAGTGTGTCCTCCGTAATGCAAATAACATTGCTGGCGTGATTGCGCCGAATTCCGTCGCGTAATTTCGGTCGTAGTGCGTCGAGACACATAGTGATGACAATCAGGTTGTAAGAGCCCAAACTTAGGTACTTGCGTATAGAATAGCAAATTTTAAAACACTTCTCGTGTTAGGTAAACAATTTTTGGAAAACTTCCAAAATTTTCACCGCAGGCAGGATTTGAACCTGTGACCTTCGGCATCAGTACTGCCGACGCCCTAACCAACTGGGCTACCGCGGTTCTAATCGAGCCCGCGAAATTATGGAAGTATATCTTGTCCACTATCGCGTGGATGGGCTCCATCTACCGGGATACTTGCGTATAGTTCGACATTTTGGGACAGTCATCATCATCATCTGAATGCCGTTATCTAAAATTAGATGGGGTCGGCGCAACATGTTCTGTTAGAGCACAAAATCAGAGATAGTACGTTATATAAAATACTAGCTGGTACCCGCGAACTTCGTTTCGGTTCATTCCTTACACCTTTGCAAAATTCTTATTTCCACACCAGCATCATAAAAATTATACTCTGGATAGTCATCACGCTAATATTGTTGGTACTACATTTCTCAAACCATAATAGCATTCCCAACAGATGCCAGCAGATGCGTTCCATCATACTGAACAACTTTTGCTTTGGGGGCATTTCAATATCTTCTATAGTTTAGCTGGGAGCCTGTTGGTCTGCATCAGGTACCTACTACAAACCTTTGCTATCTATTCACCAGCTGAAGTGTCCTTTCAAGCTGAACAACTTTTGCTTTGAAGTCATATCTGTATCTCCTATTGTTCATCTGGGCTCCTGGTGGTTTACATCAGGTACTCCAAACCTTCGATGTCTTTCCGCCAGCAGAAGCGTCCCATCAGGCTGAACAACTTTTGTTTTCGAGTCATATATGTATCTCCTATGGTTAACCTGGGCTCCTGTTGGTGCACCTGGAGGTCTACTTCAGGTACTTCAAACCTTCAATGTCTATTTGCCAGCAGAAGCGCCCCATCAAGCCGAACAACTTTTGCTTTGAAGTCATATTTGTATCTCCTATACTTTACCTGGGCTCCTGTTGGTGCGCCTGGTGGTCTACCTACAGCAGATACTCCATACCTTCGTTGTATATACGTCAGCAGAAGCGTCCCATCAAGCTGAAATTTTTTTGCTTTGGATTCATATCTGAATCTCCTATACTTTACCTGGGCTCCTGTTGGTGCGCCTGGTGGTCTACCTACAGCAGATACTCCAAACCTTCGTTGTATATACGCCAGCAGAAGCGTCCCATCAAGCTGAACAATTTTTGCTTTGGAGTCATATCTGAATCTCTTATAGTTAGGTTGGGCTCCTGTTGGTACACCTGGTGGTCTACATGAGGTACTCCAAACCTTAGATGTCTTTTCACCAGCAGAAGCGTCCGATCATTCGGAATAACTTTTGCTTTGCAGTCATATCTGTATCTCCTATTGTTTAGCTGGGCTCTTGTTGGTGCACCTGGTGGTCTACATCAGATACTCCAAACCTTCGATTTCTATTTGTTAGCAGAAGCGTCTCATCAAGCTGAACAACTTTTGCTTTGGAGTCATATCTGTATCTCCTATAGTTTAGCTGGGCTGCTGGTGGTGGTTCTGATGGTCTACATCAGGTACTCCAGACCCTCAAGTGGAACCAAAAGTAGCCTATGTCCGTTCTCGGTGTATGATCAATCTCTGTGCCAAATTTCATCAAAATCGGTTCAGTGGTTTAGGCGTGAAAGCGTAGCAGACAGACAGACAGACAGACAGACAGACAGACAGACAGAGTTACTTTCGAATTTATAATATTAGTATGGATGGTCATTAGGACGGAAATTGTTTAATGTTCCACTTAATCAACCAGAAATATCTGACTCTTAGATTTGGTAAATAAAAAATCTGTCATATTTCATAGCGTCACAAGCCAAGCCAAATATTGCTCAACGAAATCGTGTATCCATAACTATTATATACATCGTCGGTAACATACGTCATATACCTAGGAACCGTAAAACCTTACAACTATGGTCCTAGCTTGCAACTATAGCTCATACAAACCTGCATTTAAAGTACATTTATTTCTCGAGTGTGATGACATTTATTAAGTTAACCATACATTAGGGGTCCTATATAGTACGCCCCACACAGGAGGAGTTAAATAAAAAAAACATACAAGTTTAATTTAGGACCATAGTTGTATGGTTTTACCAGTACTTGTAGGTATTTTATTTTAGAAAAGGTCAATGAGACCTTTATTATATGCCTTGAATTGATTATGCTCGTAAACACAATGTTATTCATCAGAAAGGTCGTCGAACTTCAATCACAGCTGTCAGAATAATCGAAGAATAATTTTGTCTAGACGTGAATGAATAATGAAATGAAATAATATCATTAATTCCCAATAAGTTTTCATTCATTCAAATTAGTTTTGTTTTAAAGTTACGTTCTTAGTTTGAGTAGGCTTGGATATAGAAAACTTTAAGTTTTTCAAGAGTTTTATACCTAGGCAATATTCTTTTGAATTCGATTAAAGTTAAAGTACTTCAAAAGAATATATTTTGGTAGACACATACCTAATAATAACTTATAGCCGCAAAGTGGGTATGCATGTTTAAAATAGAATCCTCTGTAGCCGGCCTTTAAAATCCAATTTTTAGGGCTATCACATACACAGTAGAAAAAAGTGTTTATAAAGAAAATGGACTGATACGCCGTGACATAATTATACATGTGACAGCTGCCAAATTGGACTTCTATTTATGGACTAACTACAGTAGAGATGGAAGAATTCAAATCTAAACAGGTACACGAGCAAAGTTAGTTATCAAAAGATCTAAACTAATTACTCAACGAGTTAACTTCGTAGACTTTCGTAGCGAGTTGTAGCATTACGTAGCAATATCGTAGCCGCGTAGCAGCACTGAAAATTTCCAAATCTTACAATTTGTGTAATGTTTGTACTTGTACCTGAAAGTGGTTAATTTATGGCACCAGATAAAGTCTGGAAGTGATTAGAACTTGGCTCGTAACCTAACGTTTTCCAGAAGTTTATTTTTGAGAAGAACGCTACCAAGTCCCTTGTAAGTTGTAAACAAAGATCATCAGATAAATTATGTACCGAGTTAGTTTTAAACACTAGACTGAGCATTCTTTACATCTATGATCTGGAAAGTACATTAACTTAAATTTTATTTTATTTTATGTACCTATTACAATCAGTTTTACTTTTAGAAACTTATTTCTCGAAACTGTTGCTTCTTGGACAGAATCACTGCATTGTGCCCATTCTACCAAGATTACTTGTTTAAACCAGAGCGAAGAACTAAAATCTCTGTAGTACAGTACCATAGATCCCTCCCATTAAATCCGGCCCTGGCAAATCCACTCAAATTCCTAAACATACAGCGCGTTATCGTTCGCTTTAAACCAACATAAGGGTGGTTTCACACTGTTTGCGCGCAGGAATCTCTTAATTTCGCGCCCGGCGCCCTATAAGCTGGGTAAATAGTGCCCTGAGAGGGCGTCTGTTCGAGTTGTAAGTGATTATGCATTTTAAAGTAAAAAAGGCACGTTTTAAGCACATGAGATCACTTTCATATAGGTTGGGTTATTTTTTTGAAAGGTGTTTTAAGTTTATTTATCCAACTACGTATTCTATACGTAGTTTTTACAACAGTTGGTAGTACAACTATCAGCCAGAATTTTGAGTAAGGTGCCCATATAAGAGCAAGCAAGGCTGTCTTTATTCTGTAAGGAAGAACCAAGGAAGAACACATCCAACTCCTACTTAAATCACGCAACGGATTTAGTGTAATACATGCCGGGAAAACATCTTATTCTAAACATCACGTGAAAACGATAAGCAGCGGGTGCAACCGCTGGGCAGGCCGCACGTTAATTATAAAAAATAGTTTTTAAGGGTTTGTCAATTATTGAGTATCCATATCCAGGTCTAGATACGACCTGCTTGTAATAGTGTAAGGGCGAAATTTTTAGCCAAGTGATCTAATTATTTATACTGGTTATTAAAAAGTGCTGCTAGTAATAGCAGCACTAAATAGAAACGCAAACAACGCTATGTTAGTTTAGCTCGTGTACTATGATAATAAGTTCAATATGCTTTAATTTCCATGATTTCTCAAACGTGGCTGTACAAATTATTTCATATTTCATAAAATGACAAAAAGAAAATCATACGTTATTCTCTCATGCATAAATTTCATTTGAAATTGCGAGAATTTTTTTACAGTACATTATTATGCTTACAAACCACCAGACGGTGACTGAACTTATTTATTTTAACACCTCGCATGCCGAACGACCCTCTTACGATTATTACTTACATATATCTACCTATATTTATGTGTAAAACTATGTTTGTGTTTCTTAGGAAGTTACTATCAGCAGGAACTAAACCTACAATGTGATAGTAATTTTTGAAGAGCTGAATATGTTGATCTCTTTGTTGTAGTACAAGACACTCTCACGGGCCGTTTTTGTCATAAATAATTAACCTTTGACATATCGGAAGTAGCTTTCACACATGTGAAAACTAACTAGAGATCCGTGTCTCGTCTAATTATTAACAGTGAGATGTTTCCAGCACAGTAGTCATAATTTCCTCAAAATAGAAAAGCAAAAGCATGTGAATGCGTCTTAATATTTTTCCTCAGATGAGTATTTTCCTTACATCAAAGTAGCAAGTGAATAATGTACTCACGCAATTGGGTGTAAGGCTTTCTTTACACTCGAAAAAACGTTCTTCATTTTAATTGCACTCCGCTCTTTGGAAGTGGCGTTAAAAATTAATTCCCGACAAAGGCAAGGCATGAATTACTCTCTTGGGTGAGAATCACACGTTTCTGCGTTATTTATGGGCAGCACTATCGCGCGCATAAAGAAGATGCGATTTTCCACCTTATTTTCATACAAATACGTAGTAGGTATGTCAAATAGTTTGCCAGACGCATCCGTCAAAGCAGTGTTGTGCGATACACAGCGTTAGTGCATGCGTCTGTCAAGCTCTTTGACATAATAAACCGTATTTGCAAAAATAATGCAAAAATGGTCGTTACGAGTGGTCCCCGCCTCTCTCTTAGAGAAAGCGAAAAGATTCACTTTCAAGTTCAAATGGTTATTACGAATCGCTCTAAAAAAAGACGCTTAAAAATTCCTGAAATATTTAAAATGTTGTGATGACTGAAAAAGGAGCGCGCAAGAAATCCAGTTTCGTGAAGAGGAATTTTTAATTAAAAATGTAAATAAATAGCGAGCTGTGAATATACAACAAGGCGTTATTTCGTAAAAAACATAAGCCGGCTTCGCAGCTTCGAAATAGAAATTAGTGCTGAACTTACTAGATTTTTTTATTTAACGGAAATTTTATCATTCTTTGCCGAGCGCAATAGAAAAAATCATCGAAATCGTTTCATTACATTATGTTATTTTATTTTATTTTTTATCTTATTACTTGTATTAATGTAGATTTAAGTATGAATGTTTTTGAAGCGTATAATGTTTTTAGCGTAAGACTTTTGGAGTGTGCAGCGCTCGGACAAACCAGTTATGGTTTATGAGTGCCAAGCAATAAAATTGTAAACTTTTTTATGATCAATAAATAAAATACAAATACAAAATGAAATAATTGAGAAAAATATTAATGTCCCAAACTCTACACGTATGCTTATGTCATAAATACTATATAGTTGGAGACTGGTCTCGAAATTTTCGTCAATTGCTGCTCATTTTCTCATTTTACTTTCGTTGACATCTGTCTCTGTTCAATTTATTAATTCTTTCGCACAAACGGACGTCATGTGACCTAACCTAACATAGGTTTTTTAAAACCAATAACCACCTTTTCAAGATCGGTTAAAACGGTTACAGCGAGTAGCAGCCAGCGGAATACGTATCTTGAAACGGTTACGTGGCGGGTATTTGTTAGCGTCCCAGGCAATAGAACGGCTCGCAGTGTATAACCGGTTCGATTTATCCTGCGTTTACATCTAGGACGATATCTTGGAGATTTTACCAAATCTTAGAATAATGTCGAAGGAAAGAGGTACTTTGCGGTTTTATATAAACGAAACTGGTTACAGGTTGACTTAAAAGATATTATAATTTCATTAAGCAAAATAAATATTCATTTTAACTTTTGAACCTTTGATTATGCTGTTCTAACCAAAGAACTGTAATGGTATATTTCGCAGCGGTTACAAAAAATATGATCACGGGAAAACTTGTCATATTTTTTTTTGTGTCTAATTAATCTAATCATGTACAGGTTGCTAATATTCGGGTCTTTTAAATACAGGTTGTTGAACCATACATGAATATTTCGGAAAAAGTTGTTTTGTCAAATAAGTTCAGCATTGTATCCACCTCACCACGGCCAATATAGTTGATATTGATACTTTATCTACCTACTTATTGACACCCTCCATTCTCAAAGATTCTCCTCGACTCCAAATCAGAATTTATGTACCAAGTGCGAAGTTCTTACACAAAACAGCAGCAGCCAGACGCAAAACTTATGCTTGTGAGCGAAGAAGCATTTTACTGCGTGCAAATTGTGTTTACTGCCCAAAGTCTAGATAAATTCTAAACGGAATAAGTTTATAAGCGAGCGGCTCACATAAAGTATTTTCCGGCTAGAGTTGGGAACAGAGTAGCTGTTGTAGTTTGGAGTATTTTTTGCAGTTTGAAATCGGTAAAGGGAATTAAAAACTACTTTATGAAACTGGTTTTAAGTGGATTGAGAATTATACTTAAGTTGATATTTTACGAGAGTAAGAACTGGGCCCCAAGACTGCTAAATAAAAATCGTTTCACTTGGATGTCGATGGCATGTCAGTTGGATGGTTTTGTTAGTTTCTGCTAACAGTTTTTGGTATGGGAAAATCACAGTGGCAATAAAATGACAGTTCAGTATCGCTTGCGTTACAATGGCTAAAAATTTAACTCATAGCTATGTGACTGTATTTTCATAAAGAAGTAAGAATCATAAACTAGAACACATTCTACATACCTATACGGGGCGTAAGGGGCAGCTCTCCGAATACTGATGGGGTAAATTCAAACCATGAAACTGAACAACTTCCTATCGGAAAATATTTCTGACCTCTTATACAAAATTACGATCAACTGACTGCATTTACTATGGGAAGTAAGTTTTTTTAGTCTCCTGAATTATTTTCTTATGTGAAGTTGTTCAGTTTCATGGCCTGAATGCACCCTATCAGTATTCAGAGAGTTTTCCCTTACACCCTGTACAATGCGCGTATACTAGTACACTTTGGAAGCTATATTGTGCCCCGCTCTAATCCACATTGTTGTAGCGGCCTGCTCGCCCTGCGCGCCCCGAGCCGCGCGAGCCCCGAGCCTCGGGCGGGAGAAGCACTTGAAATATTCCCTTAATAAGGTCCACAAAAGGCTTCCGAGGGCTCCAATTATCAAAAACAACAGATCGCCGGCCCCCGTACGAGATACAAGTACCCAAGAGATACAGCGATTGCGTTCAATGCGGAGCGGATTATGACGATTAAAGACCACTATAAAAAGTTATTCAAGGATTCAACGCTACAGTAAAATAGTAAAAAAAAAATAACAAAGTTCACAGTAGGTATTGTTTTATCATGAGATTGAGCTATTGCTGATCTATTTTAATAACAGTCGATACAAAACCATGTTGATTTACTTACATTATCATATCTACCAAGTTGTCTCTACATTTTGTTATTTGTAGAATAACTAATCCATCTAAACAAGTCTCTCGGTAACGTATGCTACGATGTACATCTTAAATTGTTGTGACCACCTCGCCCATCACGCCAGATCAAAAAATTACAGAAATCAACCATAGCCACTACAGCGAGCTCATCACTCCCGAATACTGTCGAAAGGTTAATACCCGGCTTTTGTCATACTCAGTGTGGACAAAACCCGGGCGTTGTCAAACCCGGCGAGACCACCGGGTTTTTATCCTGGCCTGCACTGGATTTAGATTGAACGCTGGTTAATTGGAAAGGGAAACGGTGAAGATCCGCTTTTCCTTAGCTCAACATCAAGTGTTGTAGTTTTTTGTGTGTCTGGACACATAAAGTCTGGATTGCGTAATAATTTATAAATATATTATTATAATACCATTTTTTCAAGAAATAACAAAATGAGTGCAGAAATTGAAGTCACGTCACAACGACATAATATCTATAGAAAAAACCAGCCAGGTCAGCTGTCAGTCCAAAGAGTTCTTGTGCTCGAACATGCTCCCCGGCCTTGGAAGCAGCAGGTTCCAAAGACTGCAGCAGGATGAGCAAGATCCACAGCTAGCAGCTATTCGTCCAGTGGCAGTGGGCAGATCTTCGAAAATGCTCGCCGTACGATACCAGAAGCAGTCCGGATATCAGCCACTCGAGCCACTCCATCCTTGCCTGGATAGACTTCGACAATGCGGCCTAAACTCCATTTCAAGGGAGGTTGGTTGTCGTCTTTCATAAGAACCAACGTGTCCTTTTGTAAACCATCTTGATTCTCTCGCCATTTGGTTCTGGTCTGCAGCTCCGAGACATATTCTTTCGACCAACGGTTCCAAAAATGCTGCCGGATTTGTTCGACCCTTTGAAAGCGTGTCAGGCGGTTGGCAGGAACGGTGCTGATATCTTCGTCACAGACAGGCGCTGTCAGAGGACGGCCAACCAGAAAATGACCAGGGGTAAGAGGGAGGTAATCATGAGGATCTGTTGACATTGGAATCAAAGGACGGGAGTTCAGTATGGCTTCAATTTGCGCCAATACAGTGCTGAGCTCCTCAAACGTTAAACGTGCGTTACCTACCACACGTCGCAAGTGATACTTACAACTCTTAACCGCGGCCTCCCACAGCCCTCCAAAATGACTGGCATAAGGAGGAATCATTTTAAATTTAATATTCTGTGATGCAGCGTACTGTTTGATATCACCAGAACAAGTGGAAAGAAATTTGCCGAAGTCATTCATCAAACCAACAAAGTTCTTCCCATTGTCTGAAAATATTTCAGCCGGTTTGCCACGGCGTGAAATAAATCGCTTCAAAGCTAATAAATACGCTTCAGAAGTGAGATCGCTAACTAACTCTAAATGAATTGCGCGCGTAGTAAAACATATAAATAAACAAATGTATGCTTTAACAGTTTGAGCACCTCTGCCTCGCCGGTTTAACATAATCAGAGGTCCCGCATTATCTACACCACAATACATGAAAGGATACCCCTCCCTGATAGTACACAACAGTAACTGCGGCGATGCGTGCATTAACCGTTTATGCTCAAATCGGAAAAGCAAAATTGAAAAGTGATGTTTACTTGAAATAAGTATGGGATGTTTCTTGTCAAAATCGAAGTTAGGGCTATCTTGAATTCGACCACCGACGCGCACTAACTGATCTTTATCAATAAACAAATCCAACTTTGATAAGTGAGTTTGTTTCTTACTTACTTGACCCGTTAAAACGAGTGAATCGCGGACATCGGAAAATGATTCACGTTGCGAAAGTCTAGCGAGCGTTATCGTTGCTTGGTTTAGTTCAGTCACAGTTAACACACCCTTCCACTTATCATCTTTATAACGTGCGTTATGTATAAAGCGAAGCACATAAGCGGCGGCACGTTGCATGCGGTTATACTGAGAAAACCTCGAAAACGGAAATAAATTTTCTTCATTTTGCGTGTTAATGAGCAATGTGTGTGTCTCATGAGATTTTAGCTCAGGCAAGTTCTCCGGTAAAACCTCAATCTGGTCGTCTTCCGAACTATCAAATGTAGGGTCATGCAAGAAATATGGCCCAGTGAACCACAAATTATTTTCATTTAATGCATCTACACTTTGTCCCCTCGATACTAAGTCGGCTGGATTATCTACGCCACTAACATGACGCCATGAATGGCCTTTAGTCAATTCATGTATCTCCCGGCCCTATTCTGGACGTAAGTTTTAACATGTTAGACGGAGTACGTAACCAACCTAGCACGATAGTCGAATCTGACCAGAATACAACTCTATCAAAAGTAGATCTCAGTGAGCGTGAAATTTTGTCATATAATCGCGCTCCCACTAACGCCCCGCACAGTTCGAGCCTAGGTATAGTCAAAACGGGCTTTATAGATGCTACCCTACCCTTTGAACAAAGTAGCCGCACGGTAACATTTCCTACGTTGTCAATTGTACGCACATAGGCGCAAGCACCATAAGCCGCCAGGGACGCGTCTACGAACATGTGTAATTCAGTAACTACAGGGTGTTCACACATCACAAATCGAGGCACTCGAATCTTATTGAGCAACGACAAATTGTTTACAAAACGCTTCCAAATTTGCGAGATTTCATCGGGTACTGGTTGATCCCAGCCGAGATCTAAAAGCCAACATTTTTGAAACAACATCTTCGCTTGTGTTATGACTGGACTCAATAACCCGAGTGGATCGTAAATTTGTGATGCACCCGATAGTATTGTACGTTTCGTAATGGGTTGTGTTTCAGGGTCAAATTGAGTATGAAAATACAATTCGTCAGGATGTGGGTACCACCCTAAACCTAAGGTTTTGCTGTGAACATGCTCACCTAACGAAAAATCTTTTGCGTCAGTAGGCATGTCTACGTCTGAGTCTACGTCGAAATTATAAATCCATTTACGTAGGGGAGAGGGGGGCAGCTTTGTACAGAATTTACAAAACACGTTGTAACTGCCAAAATAGTTAACTTTCTCAATATTTTTGTGGATGGTGTATTAGGTAGCTTATCTGGGATGATAAAAACTATATTAATGTTAAAATAGCTTTTCACGAAAATGTGCTACGCCGGTTTTACTACAGGCGCGGAAAGCGTTAAAAGCTGCCCCACCCCGGGGCAGTTTTGAACAAGCCCGGGGCACTTTTGAACAAGTAGTTTTTACTGTTTCTATTTCATATTTATTACAGCGTAATATGCATATTTCTTGCATTTTGATTGTGTTTGACTTTAGTTTCTGATATAACTAACTTGCGTGAAAAATGCTACAGATTTTTTCATTATTATTTTTGACCACTTAAGACTCAATATTTTTCGATCTAATAAAGATTTTTGAACTAAATCACTAAAAAACAAAACAATGATACGTAGCTAAACGATTATAAAGATTATCAATCCTTTATTTGAAATTAATTTTTAAAATATTTTTTTAGGTTCCACTTTGTATGTTCAAATGTGCCCCTTAAAATTTATTGAAAGCTGCCCCAAGCATACCTTATAGCTTTCTTCATTAGAATTTTAAATTAAGTCTTTACTCTAGGATTTAAATAATAAGTGAAATGGACGTATAAATAAACACAAATTAGGATAAATATTCGCGTAAATCCGCCAAAACCAAGAATTTCCAGAAAAACCCTTACAACTTTTGAAAAAAAATGTACATCGAGCACATCCAAAAACAAAAACAGCTAATAACATCCGCGTTTTTTGTTGACTTCGCAAAATTGTCGATGACAGGGATGCTGACACTTGCGAACATTAAACAAAAGCCTATTCCATCGTTATTGCATAAAACACGTAGACAGTATTTAGCTTGTTCATAGCTGCCCCTGTGCAAAGCCGCCCCCCTCTCCCCTAGAGGAAAACACCCAGATTGCAAAACTTTTGCAGTGTCATTGCAGATCTGAATTAGCTTATTTTTATCATTATTGCCACAAATCAGATCGTCAACGTAAAAATCTTCGTGAATCGTGCGTGCTACTTCAGGGTCCTCACATTCTTGTGCTAATTGTTTCAAACACCTGCAACTGAGAAACGGCGCAGACGCGGTACCATAAGTCACTGTGTTTAACTGGTAGATACCTAAGGGATCGGATTTATCATTGCGCCATAAAATCAATTGCAAGTCGCGCTGATCTTTATCTATCAAAACCTGTCTATACATTTTTTCTATGTCTGCGCAAGCTACATACTTGTTCTCTCGAAAACGCAACAGAATCGAAATTAAATCACCCTGTATAGCCGGTCCAACGTACTGTAAGTCATTTAATGACTTTCCCGTACTAGAGGCTGCGCTTCCATTGTACACGACACGTAGTTTTGTAGTCGTAGCAAGTGGCCGAAATACACCGTGATGCGGGAAAAAATAATTTGGGGACCCGTATGATGTGACACGACTCATGTGACCTAAGACCTACTTCTTATACTCTGGATATCGGTCTAGCCGTTTCTCCAAAGCATAATAACGTCGTTCAGCTTGTGCAAATGAATCACCCAACAAATCAGGTTCATATTTGAACGGTATGCGTACACAAAACCTGCCCTCAGATGTGCGTTTCATAGTATGAAGGAAATGTTCTTCGCATGCACGCTCATCGTCACTGCGTGAATCAGCTGGTTTGGCGCTAATAGGTAGCTCTTCGAGCTCCCAAAAGCTGCGGACTTGTTTGTCTAAAGACGGCATATCTATAGATTCTTGTTTGTCTAATGTTTGCGTGAAGTTACAATTGACATATTTTGAACTTTGTTTAGTATATCCTGATACTGAGCCTCCAATGATCCACCCTAACTTTGTGTTGATTAGATAGGGCCCATTAGGTAAGCGTATTTTTCCCGCAACTACCAAGTCCCAAAATCTATCAACGCCGATAAGAATATCGACTTTTCGGCTTTCATAGAATGTGGGATCGGCCAACGTAATGTTGTCAGGTATGTACTTAAAGAAATCTTTACGCAACAATGTATGGCCTGGTAAATTGTAAGTAAGCTCAGGCAGTACTAGACATTGAATGGGTGTGGTGAAGGTTTTATCCAATGAGCGCAGCTCCATATCACAACGGAATTTGCTCTGCGCCACGGAATTACCTACCCCTCGAATTTGTATAGTGGACTGTACTAATTGTAAACCTAACTTGTCACACAGCGATTGAGTAACTAAGCACTTCTCACTGCAATTGTCAAGCACTGCGCGCACTTGATGAAAGTTGCCATTTTTGTCGGATACTTCCACCAATGCAGTAGACAACAGACTTGGTTCCATGAAAGTCGACCGTGTGTTCGTATTCATGTGCGTCTCATTCTCTACTTGGACTGAATAGCTCTGCGATTGAGCCGATCCACGCGAATGAGAAGAATTGGAACTGTTGTCAGAGGGAACCGTCGCCTCCCGCGCCTCAGCTGCCGACTGCAAACTAACCGTAGCTTTATTTACTTGGCTCGCGTTTGCATGATCACAAATCAATGTATTATGTTTTTTAGTCTCGCACTTCCTGCACGGACCGTACTTACAGTCGGTAGCCGTGTGCGTTGGGCTGTTCATACAGTTCTCACATAGGCGGTGTTTGCGCACAATCTGAATCCGGTCCTGGATATTAAGATCAAGGAATTTTTGGCACGAATACAGAGGATGCGGCGCACTACACAGAACACACAATCGTTTGCGTGTTTGCTTGTTTTTTGTGTTAGTATTAGTGCCCGCTTTTTCTGTAGCTATGTGACAATGAACCTTCTGCGCGACAGAATTGGAAGGTTTGTTCTGTGTGTTTTGCGTGTTATTCGTCTTATGTGAAACCGAGTGTGAAAGAGTATCTAACATATCTGCCTTTTGTCTGAGAAATTTCACTAAATCATCTAATTTTATGATTTTAGAATCATCAGTCACTGATAAGGAACACTTATGTTGTTCCCACTCACGTTCTGTGCTTTGATCGAGCTTGGAAACTATCATATAGATTATTAATGTGTCCCAATGTTCGGTACTTTCACCGAGCAATTTTAAAGCGCGTATATTTTTTAAGGTCACATCAATAAGCTTCCTTATCTGCGGCGATGATTCTTTTGTAATCGACGGCATGGTAAACAAAGACTTGACGTGCTTCTGAACTAAAAGTTTCGAATTATCGTAGCGATTAAGAAGAAGCTCCCATGCAGTGTCGTAGTTGTCTTCGCAAAACTCAATCGAATCAATAACTAACTGAGCTGAACCTTTTAAAGTCGACTTAAGGTAGTGAAATTTCTGTATTTTTGAAATTGATGGGCATTTATGGACGAGAGACTGAAATGTATCACGATACTCAAGCCAATGATCAAATGAACCGTCGAATTCGGGCAAAGATATGATAGGCAACTTAACAGATGGAGATTGACCTGCACCAGACGAACCAGATGAACCGCTAGCTTTCTTATCTTCCTCATGGATAAGGCATTGCGCTTTGGCCAATACGGAATAATAATTGGACTCAAAGGTGTCGCGATACGCTTGTTCCTTCTCAGTATCGGCTTCCGATTCGCTCGCTAGAGTTTCAATTTTCTGTTGAATATCTTGAAACGAATCATACAAACTCTTAACGTTTGTTATACGCAGATTTAACTCTATACGCTGCTTTAGTGATAAAAGGTTGCCCAACTCTACATGACCTTCTAAACCCTCTACATGTTTCGTAAAATTGGTGAGACCCCTTTTTATAATACCCCTCTGGGCACTCAACTCTGTTTTATCAGTCATTTTGGAGGAGTGTAGAAGTACTCACATTCAACGGTCGCAGATCACGATGGCTATTGCGGTTATACCTTTGATTCCAACACAATATCTCAACTTGAACGTGCAGCAGGACAACGCAATTTTACGCCGAGATAACACAACACTGAAAATAAACGCAAACTAAAACACACGGAATAAAGGGAAATATGAATAAGAATGTATGAAAAATGGTTGGCACGTCAGTCATATGAGCGCTGCGTGATGCGTCTCTTGCCGACGACGTGGATCCTGCGTAGATCTATCTTCAACCAGTTCCTAGATCACGCTGTGGTCTGGTTTTTCATCCATTCGTTTATTCCATCTGCGACATGTTCCTAGGTCGCTGTTGCGCGTAGGTATATGTACTTTTACGGATTAAATAATCCGAGGCTCGAAGAGCCAAACAACCTATGTTGTAGTTTTTTGTTTGTCTAACTACACATAAAGTCTGGATTGCGTAATAATTTATAAATATATTATTATAATACCATTTTTTCAAGAAATAACAAAATGAGTGCAGAAATTGAAGTCACGTCACAACGACATAATATCTATAGAAAAAACCAGCCAGGTCAGCTGTCAGTCCAAAGAGTTCTTGTGCTCGAACATCAAGTCATGTCATCAAGTCGTCTTACGACCCGATGTACCGATCTATAGATATCTATAATAAAGAAAAAATATAAGGTACTTTAAAGGCCATTTATTATTCCATAATTATACAATGTAGGATGGTACCGATTACAAAAGTGTGGGCGTGTCAAACGAACCGAAATCCTGGAGTATATACTACATAATTTAAAAGCTATCTTTTACTTTCTAAACTCCACCACCTGTTCTATCATTTGCAAAATATTCAAATAAAATTCCCAATTAGCTGAATTCAAACGAGAATTCTTTGAAAACTTCTAGTATCTCTGCTGAGTAGAAATGCAAAAGACATTCTAACGAAATGAAAGCTGTAGTCATTTGCATGGCAACAGTGGAGGACCAATAAACCTGCAACCATTATAATAACAAAGTGAGGATTTTTGGGGCCAAAGCCTTTGCAATGATTTTCGTCGAACGGTGCTGTGATTGGCTGTATAAATATAAGCTTCAGGGTCAAAATATGCCAAAGGTTGAAGCCTTTGTTTCGGCAAAAGCTTAGGTTAGGATTCCTAATCAAAGAGGATCAAAGAGGAGTGTTTCCGGGACCTTGAACCAGGGTCCTTTCGACGCAAGAGTGAATTTAATAGGCATTTATTCAAGCAAGCTCTAACGTTACCTTTGCCGTGTGTCGACGCGTATGATATGTGCTAGTCCACTATAAGAGACAAATTTTTTATTTAAAAAACCGGCCAAGAGCGTGTCAGACACGCCCACAAATAGGGTTTCGTAGTCAACGTTTAAATATCAGGTTTTTCAGCATTACAAACTTAATTTTGTTGCTGGTTTGTTAGCAGCAGTATGATGACCAACCGCAAATAGAAAAACTCAATTTTTTCTAAAACCTTTAAGGGTACGATATCCGTTATAGTTTTCATTGTAATTTCAGATTGTAAGCTATATTCCATATTTATTTCAAATTTTTAGCGTTTATACTTTAGAAGTTACAGCTGGAACAAATTATGGGTCAAAAACGCCCTTTTTAAAAGCAAATATCTCGTGACAGAAATATTTTAGTGACTTTGTTTCAAAGAAATCTCACCTTAGTTTTAAAAGACCTATTCAACGATACCCTACTCAATATAACAGAAGAAAAAAAATATTTTTGCCCCCCTTTCACTTGTATGGGTCCAAAAAACATTTAAAATATTTTTTTCTTAACATTTCTATATTTGGGTCAACACGATCTATCTTCTCACCAAATTTCATGTCGATAGCTCTAAAACTGACGAAGATATGAGGGCGCGGCATACAGACAGACAGACAGACAGACAGACAGACAGACAGACAGACAGACAGACAGATAGACAGACAGACAGACATGACGAAACTATAAGGGTTTCTAGTAGACTACGAAACCCTAAAAATGGTAATAACATCTTCCTGTTCTTATCTCAAAGCATTTAATGTCGGCGCAACATGTTTTGTAAGAACACAAAATCATGTAGCAAAATTTATGGTTAAGTTTTATAACCAGCTCGAGACTATGAAAAAGAAAAGCTGCATCACATAGTTTCAGACCCTATTGCACACCGATCCGATACTATTTATTAAATTGAACATTCCATCCCACGAACAATAGATAACAATCGAAACGGAAGAGAAGAAGCCCCGTTACCTGTGTCTTCTTATTAAACTCGTACAAATGCTCCTACGACGACATCGCGACAGTACAATCCTACACAAACAAGACCTAACTATAGAAGACATTCTTTCCTTGTGATAAAGTGCAGTTTCCAACTAGCATCTAGTGTAGAATGAGTAGTCTACCGTACGAATCTATGTCTCCAGCAAACTAGTCAATTCTTCTATTGTTCTGCTTCCTTACACCTTCGTATGTGTTCACTTTTGTTCGATAAGATTACACAGAGTTTTATTACAATCAATATTGGAAGTTCGGACGAAAGAAAAGGCGAACAAGTTGCGAAGCCTCCTAATGAGAAAGCCGGCTGATACGCTGGGATTAAGTCGCATAATGTTGTACATAACTACATAAAATCGTCGGTTTATTGTGTATAAGAATGTACAGACAAGGGTATAAGGCACGATGGGGAAAAGCTTTTAAGTTGAGTGTATTTTGTATGCGATGTGGGAATTTGTAATTGATTTTAAGCTGGAATGCTTGTTAATAATACACTGTATGAAAATTAATGAATGTTTGCTTTCTTCAATGAAGATAATAAAGTCGTTTCAAGGCGATGAAAACATTGACAGTGTCTACATTGTACTTGATTTAAATTGCCCCGGCGGCGACATCCTCTCATACCTTTGTTCAGCCTATCAGCGGCTAGAAGGCTAAGTACGGCACAGGTCAACAGAACCACTAATTAAAAAGTTGAGCGAGTGGCTCGGACAGTGAATTTAGGACTTTTTGTGGCCCTGCGTCCGCCCGCCTCCGCGCAGTGTCGAAAGCATTTTTATTTTTGGCTAGATTCGTGTTCTGAACATGTGCAATTGCTAGTTAGTGAAGAGAAGTTTTGTAACCTTTTATATAATGTAGTATTGATTGCGTATTAATGAAAAAAATCGAGCAACAGGATTCTTGGTGTCGTTTGTCGCTCCGTCAGTCCGATACAACAGAAGTTCAAAGATACAAGAGAAAAATCAAACATGAAATTATCGACTACTAAACTTACTAAAATAAGAAAATTAGGGAACATATAAATTGTAACTATACTTGTTACTTAAAGTTTTGTTATCAATAATTGGTATAAAGCAAATTCAAGCGGTAGCAAATAGGAAATCCCATAAAAGAATATAATATTTTGAGCTATAAATTGCTATTAATATCAGCGTTAACATAAAAGTAACAGCGAATACTAATACCTATGTTACTAATGGTAAATCAACAAGGTAACAACGTTACAAGGTAGAAGCTATTATTTCCCGGCAAGTATATTCTTTTACTTTGCAACTCTACCGACTGGTTAAAATAATGGGGAGGTTGCTCGTTAAGGCGGGGTTGCAGATTTGATGCCGGAAACAGGTGGATTTCTGTTTACCTCCTCTTTTTGCTTTGTATTGTATTATATATAACATACTAGCAGCCCGCCTAGAGGTTAGTTACACCCACTGCTAATCGTTTACTGTGGGCTCAAGAAGTTTTCTCCATTTCCATTTTTAAAGTACATAATCAATTGTAGCTAATAAATATTACAGAAAAACGCATCAAAACCGATTCTTGGTTTAGTAGAAGTTAGCATCTATGACAGACAGAAACGCAAAATTGATTATTGAATTTGTCTCCATGGTCAAATTGGTCAAGTATTAGTTTCCCATATCACGGATTTTTAATCGTATAAAATGTGACAACTTATAAAGCAAGTATTTTGATGTCATATTGATACTACAAACGTACACAAGACACTAACGGATAAGTATGGCCTATTTTGTGCATTTAATTTGAATCAAATTTAAATTTACGGTGTTTGACAGCTACCTACCCTAAAGTCAAAATAACAAGCACAGCCCGGTCTTTAAACCATCAACTTGTACAACTGAAATTGCATTGTACGTTATCAAAACATCCGCGTCGGCCAGCGGTTAAATAACATGAAAATTCCCACATTATGTCCGCGTCCGAAATCGATGCCCCATTTCCGGGCACGCGTCAACTGTCAGCTCGAAATAACCAGAAATAACAGAATTTTCCGTAAACAGCATGATGGCAACACCGTGTTACAATGGCGGCGACACAGCGACACGACGACACGGTGACACGACGACACTCGGGTTTCATCGAGTGCTTGTTTATGATGGCCGCCGCACAAATATCCTCCGAGTACTGATCAAACATGGCGGACATTGCTGCGGCTTTTAGGCGATAATATTGACTTTTTTGTTGCAAAAAAATATATTTAGTTTGCGAGCGTTTTGTGAGCAATCACTTTGTGGTACGAGTGCCGTTCATGTGTATTTTATTTGCGAAGCTAACACTAACCTAAGTGATAGGTACGGCTATTATCAACAATATTGTTTTTCAAACAAATATTATTTTAAATGTCATATTTCTATCTCTAAATGCCGATAAAAAATATATTTAGTTTGCAAGCGTTTTGTGAGCAATCACTTTGTGGCACGAGTACCGTTCATGTGTATTTTATTTGCGAAGCTAACACTAACCTAAGTGATAGATATTATCAACAATATATTTTTCCAACAAATATTATTTTAATTGTCATATTTCTGTATTCATATAACGAATTTTAATATGACATTATAATAAAAACGTAATAAAAATAATATTACGTCATCTCCACTCAAAACATTCTTTACTCTTCATTACCTACCGCCAAAACGCTACTAATAATGTAATTTCAATTTGCGCCTTGTACAAAGTTATTAATAACCGTGAGAGCATCCGAAATTGTATCTAATTTAATTTCGTATGTTGGCAGTAAATTGGAGTGACAGTTGGGTTTAGCTGTAGCGCAGCAAGTTTGGGTTGCCAACTAGCGAGTAAACTATTCCGTCATCGCGTGGTGAAGATATATACGCGAATAACTCAATGTAAGATTGGCATGTCTACGTTGTGCTACGAATTACCTACGGCGCGTAGCGCATCTACTACACACTGCGTCTACATAGAATTTGATAAGTGATTTCAAAGGTAAATATACACAACTTTTCCGGGCAAGTATAAAGACTTTTTGATTATTTTATAGTCGCCATCGCTAAAAATAGATAGCCTGATAGGTAATTACCTAAATTGTTAGTTTCTAAACGAAGAGAGTCAGCTTTATGTCAACAATTTTATTTTTTGCAGTAGCATAAAGCGTTCACAGTAACGTTTCAAGTATTTAACAGGATAAATACCTACTCAGAGCAGTGATAATCTTCATGTACTCAATTGGTAGTGTTTGGCAAATTTTATTAACATCGTGTATTTCATTAGTGAACAAACAATTTGTTTTGTTCCTCGCGTCTTACTCAAAATTGAAGGTTGCATGCTTACCGGCATAGTTTGACTTCCGTGCAGACTGGTGATCGCTGCCTGCGCCTCCTGGTGTGAGCTGAACTTTACGAACGCGCAACCTGCAACAAACACGGTGCCGTTTAGTTTTATAGGGCCATCGCACACGCAACGCGTATTATACGCAGGGAAAGATTGAGACATGCGTGCGAATCATGATAGCGAATAAATCTTCTTTATACTGTCGATAGGGTGTCTTTATACAATGTTATTGTAACACAACTGTAAAGCACAGATATGTTTGACGAAGACATGTAGGTACTAGCAATATTTCTAACGCGCAGTTAATTTGTCTGCCATTGAACATTCAATATCTTGTAATTTGATTGCTTTCTGCACTTGTTTTCGAACATAATAATTCTTCCAATTCCAGATTCGTTGAAAAGTACCAAATTGCGACGTAAACAAACACCGGAACGCAAAATTGTTTTTCGTCAGAACTCCCAAAAACAAAGCTCTTTTAAAACCTCCCGAAAAATGGCGGATAAACGAAAATCTTAAATAAGGCGGCCGCAGCGGGATTATCGCTCAATTTTTCAATAACAAGCTGTCAGAGCGCAGTGGTACCTTGCCGCGAGCCATATCAATCTTGGCTCCCACAGGTGCGAGGGGGCAGAGGGGAGGGGGCGAGGGGGGCATAATGCCGCGGTCTGCCCGCGGCTCCGTCATGTCCGCTTAATGACGACTGATGGATCCCCGCTTATGAGGATAGGATTACCCAAATCCGCCAACTTGGGTCTACAACTAAATCAGTTACCGTTACCGACGGCTTTATTAGCTGAGACAAGGCAAGACTTTTCACAATCTAAAAGAGAAAATGAAAGTGGAAAAGCAAGAAGAAACAACGTAAATACTCCGCGACTCGGTCGTGGTTATGTCCAATTATAATCCAGTTTTACGGGCGCGCGCGACTCGCCGGGGAAAATAAAAACACACGTGAGTTCTACCCCGTAAGTACCCTCGTAAGTTCTTATTGGATCAGCATTGAATTCGGCAAAAAACCGCGCGGTGAAAGGTAAAAACTCCGCAGGGAAAATTGTGGCGACTATTTTATCTTTTGCGGAGCTCTCGACGAAAGTACGATTATGCTCGACTGGCTTTTATTCGTATTATCCTTTGTTCAACTGGATAAAAGACCATAGACGAAACGTTTTCCGAAGAGGCGTCTCAAATAAATTAGGCCTAACTTTTTACCGTACCATGTTTACATCTCCGCCTTCTGCCTAAATAGAGACGTGCGAAATAAGCACCCGATACAGAATGAAAAAAACAATTTGTCGAAGCGGGTGGTGGCGGTGGCCGGGCGAAGCGGAAAGGCATAAAAGAATAATAACGCGGATTGTACGAGAAACACAATTTAAATGGCGACAATTGGAGGCGCAAATTGACGAGTGAGGCTGCGGACCGCGCGGCGCCGCGGGCGGTCCGCAGGCACAATGCCCGCTCGCACCGCCGGAAAAGCCATTATGAGAACGTCAGTTGGCAAGTGAGAAAGAAGTCAAAACTTTGCCGGCAAACATGGAACTATTTACTGCTTCCACATTCGGCGACGTGTGCTGCAAAGTTGGATGCAATTTGTTAACCCTTTATCGCAGAGTGCAGCGTCGAGTTGTGCGGAGATAGCACGCAGGGGCGCGGGCGGGGTGCGGGTGGCGGGGTGGCGGGGTGCGGGGCTACGTGCGTGGCGCGACGCTCCGCAGGTAACTTGGACACGTGCCAAAGATGTGTTTTCCTGTTGTTGGCGAACGAACAAACTCACAGATCAGTTTTTATCGCGCGAAAGGCCTTTATAGCCGACCGATAGCAGGCGCCCCGACCGAAATGTTTTCGCGTCGCCGACGAACACAAATAATGCCGGATAGTTTTATGTATCGGAAGCATTATTCGTTAAAAACTTTGGTGCTCGACCGAAGATCCAGTGACACTTAAAAACCGTAGCGTTGTGACGTGTCGTTGATTCTGAAAATAAAATTACCATAACGTTGGCTCTTATCTGTGTTTAGACTAGAGTATTCCGATTCCGAGTCAAAAGAACAGCGATTCAATAAGCAATGGGGCGTCTTTTATAGCTAGACAGGAGCGCGTTCCTTGAATGTTTGCTTGTCAAGTTAACAGTATAATTTGTCAAAGGTTCTTTGAGTGAGTTTTTTGTACTTGACGTCGAGAGGCACCTTTTATATCTGTGACACGCACCATTCGGAGTAAACACGCGTTTGCTGCAGAGGGCCGCCGGCTGAGGGCCCTCTGCGTCCAAAAGGTCTGCTCAAATCCAAGCTCTCGGGATTTTCACCAATAACTTTTGAATGCGAAATGTTTTTGTCTGGAATGTTATGAATACGGAGTCAAAGATAACAAATTGTAAGCGGAATGTTCATAACTTTGTATTTGGTTGTGTGTCTTACTTATGAGAGGGAACGTGCTCCACTTACTAAGGTTTTCTTTTGTCTATAAGTAAACGCACAAATGTGTTTTGGATTCAGTTTTGTTTATTTTTCATAAATATATTCATAGTAATTATCATGTTACCAATCTCTTTTTGGAACATCGTAATGCTATAAAGATATCAGCAAGAAGCTACTGAAAATTCAATATGATTCCAGCTCCAATCTTTCGTTTTGAAGTTGCTCGTGTGAAGTTCGCAAGATTATTATTGTTCTTCGTCGGGAAATGTTCGCTAAATATACAGAGTGTTGCTAAAATCTTCTCGTGATAGTAATATCAAAGCATATGTTTGGAGGAATTTAAATGAACATGAATAGATCAGCATGTAATTCGTAGAGTAGTGAAACCGAAGTAGATATAAGAACGCAAAGTGCAACGGGTCTATTCCGGCCTGAGACAATTTTATTACGGGGCTATAACTCCTATTGCTTTTGAGAAGCTTTTATCGATAGATGACACAACTGCTAAAAAGCTTAAAAAATTGGAGCTATAGGCCTCTGATCGGTCCCAATAGCCATCCATTACATTCCTTTCTACACCCCTAATAAAGACAAGGACAGAAGACGGAGCAAGATGAATTTTCAGTACGATGTAAACAGCTTCAGTCAGAGCTCGCAGTGAGAAATAAGTTGGTAATTACTTTTATACGATTCAAGATCTGCAATCGCTGTTCATTGCTCGCGTAGTTAGGTTGAGGACGTTTTCAATACATTCAATGAATGGGTGACAAGACATGGACTGGGAAGTGTAAAGCACATTTTTTGCCATTTTTTCATGGAATTCAAAAATGGTAAAAAGAAAGGCTAAATCGTAATTAATGAATAAGTATTGAGTAGGTTCTGCACCAGACAAATAATTATTTTTTATTTTTAAAAATGGAATATTTGCTAAAATAGTAATATTGGATAGAAATATTATATTTTATCTGCAATGGTCATCAATGAACCTATATTTTGAATAAGTAAAGATACAGAGTGGAAAATATGATATCATATTTTTTAATTCACTAAAAGTAGTGAGTTAATCCCTCTATTTTAATATTCCGTTTCAGTATATCAGTTTCGGTACAGCCGACTAAAATTGATCTATTCCCGTTACAGAATACTAAATGAAGTATTAAAAATAGATGATTCGTTTAAGAGAAGATCAAGCCATTACAGTAGAGTCACCTATATGATATCAGACTTTGTTCCAACTTCCAACCTAGAGTAAGTACTTGGCTTTCCTTCCAATGGAGTCTTATAAGGTATCTCGTCTCTCTAATTAATTTGTGTACCTCGTGCGTTTTAAATTCAGCAGATAATTCATCATCTTCAATTCCTCATACAAACTGCTAAACTGTCATAGTTTGCGTCCGTTTGCCCAAGTTTAAAATAAGTGTCAAACGTGTGCAAGTAAGTGGGGTTCTCGGTGATCTGACTCCATTTTTGACTAAAAATACCGACACTCAGCTTTATCTGGCGCTAAAATCTGGCCCAGTCTACACCCAGGAGCAAACTCATCAATAATAAAAAAATAAAAAAAGAACCTTTGCCCATCCACCCGACTGGAAACTGATCGCTGATACTAACTCCGACTCGGAAGAGCCAGTGTAAAACTTCTGTCCGCGTTATCGGCCGAATTCTCTCCCACTTTTGAAATATCGCCACATTTTGACATCTGAAAACAGGATTCGTTAAAAATACTCCAAGAATTCGCTGGCGAGAATAACAGGTGAACTTTGCGGAGTTACAGAAGTTCGAAAGACGTTGTAAATATTACAGTGAGCAACTTATAATAAGGTAGAAGTACTTACTTGATTTCAGAAGTATTTGATTGATAGGTTTATTTACTTTGGTTCGTATAAGGTTGGATACGTGTAGGTATAAGGATTCTTGTATCAGATTTAGAAAACTGTAGTCTTATGTGTTTGACACTTGGTTGTTGCTGTAGAAAACCCTATTACATGGAATCTTTTCGGAAACATGATTGGTTGCAGAAGTGAGTCTTTTCTTTGAATTATTCTTGTACTTACATCCTGTGTACCTTTACTTTTTTTAATGGGACACTGATCCAATGACCCGATGAACTTTAGTGTCAGACTTATTCAACTATTACCTAATGTTATTTATTAGGTTCATTAATGTCATGCCGATTACTAAACTGTTATTATACCTCACGTCTACTTAATTCATAATATCGTCAAAAGAGCCGCGTTTGGGGCCCGGAAATGAACTTCCCATCAAATATTAATAAGATCGATACCATTAAAAGTACTCGTAGCAACGATACAAACTTGAATTATTCTTTTAATTACTACATTGGCCATAGAAGACTTAACAAGTGTAATTTTTTTATGAAACCCCTGGTTATATACCCACGCCGCTTTTTACGTCACTAATGGCCCGAAATGGAGTGATGCTATTCTAAGCCAACATTATAGAGAAAAGATACAGCATATATATACCTTGCGGGGTAGGCAGAGCATAAACGGGTTTAATAACGGCCATTTACACCAGAGAAAAAAAACTAAATACCATAAAATTATATATACCAAATTCCTTAGAAAAGGTGATAAAAATATCGTGCTGGCTACAATTTCTTCTCGACTCCTAAATAAAGCACAGACTAGATTGTATTTATCAAAATTTAAGGGGCAGTTTCGTGAGGCGTGAGGTTAAAAAATAGTGGAATTGCGTGTCGTTTGACCACCACCGGGTGTAGGCCAAGCGATAAGTGGTAACGGCGCGGTGGACGGCTGGTGAACGGGCGTTAAACGGGTGTTAGGTCTCACACGCGATCGTGCGATAAACACGTTTCGAGTCCACCAATTTGTAGCCTATGAACTTGAATGTAGTATGAGCTTTTGTTACGCCAACCCATTCTTGTAAAAATGTCTTGAGTTGGCAAATGAAACGTATGTAATAGGAAATACAGTAGTATTTCAGAATCTTATTGGTACTTTGAACACGGTACTGCAATTACCATTCACAGTGGTTTTACAAATTAATTACAACGATACAGATTGTAGGTAGCTTTTAACATGTCACGTCACCTCATTAAGTCAATTTTCCACAATGTGTTTTATTTTAATTGCAACGCGAGGTGTCCACTTTTCCCGCTGTTTCCTGCCCCATGCCCCAATATTTATCGTGGACTATTAACCAGTAACTGTACGGGAACAGACCTTATCTGTGACAGAACGTCGTTAGGCTATCTGACCGATGCTCGCTTTTAAAGGAAACTATTTGTTTATACAAGCCTTTGTCTGCTAATGACCTTTATTGACTGCCAGCGTGCGATGGCACCATAGAACTTCCAGTTAAGGGGTCGACTTATGCTGGTTTGCCTACAGTAATAATGAAGAACCAGTAAACAGAGTTAATACCTTTAATGGACAGTAAGGTGAAAAATATGGCATCGGGCACTGTCTATTGCTTTTCAGGTATGACTGAATGACTCGAAAACTAATTTATTTTATCAAAGTTGGAATTACTAAGTTAACCATATCTAGTTGACGTTGACACTAATACAATGTTGTGCACCAATATCTGGGGCCAGAACTTTTTATTTTGTTAGAAACCGTAAATTCTCTAGAAACTGGAATTCTATTTCAAAATATTGCAGGTTTTCAAGCCACGGAGCTTTAAAAACTTTGTTCCGCCGTTTCATTTTATCCTGCGCTTTAAAGGTCAATGAAAAACCAACTCTATTTTAGGTTAGGTTAGGTAAAGTCGGTCGAAACATCTATTCTTTTACAGAGAAAGTCATTTACAGGAGAGAAAATAGCCTTTTAGATTCAAATAGGAGGGAATTCTCCCGCGCTCGCGCGGCTCGTGGAGCTTTGCAAGTTTAGGAAAGGTTTATCAAACTGTCAACTTTGGAAAGTGTAGCAATAAGAAGTTTAGCATAAAGTTTGTTGCCGAGTTTACAGCCGTAAGTGATACCGATAGCTTGCAACTTACTTTACAGCAATCTTTGAACAGTTTATAAAGAATAAAACAAAATATGTGAAACAAAATTGAGAGCAAGCGCTAAGTTTTTTTTACTCAAGGAACATAGGTAAAATTTAAGAAAAAGTGCCTCTAATTCAAAATGATTCGATTGATTCACACATTTTTGTGTGAGCGGTCAATATTTATTTCGAACTGTGGTTTGTGTGGAAAAAATATCGGTTTGATTCTTAATCTTTCAATTCTTGTTTTGGCATCTTTGAAATTAATTAATAATATGAAGCAAACATTGAATACCTTATTATATTGTACACGAATTACAATTATGTAGAACATAGATCAACTTTATTCCAGACTGAAATTTCAGCTTAATATGAAAGCGTCAGATTTTAATGAGTTTCTCGAAAAAATATTAATGTTTAACGAATTATAGAGCGTGAATTCCTATAAATTTAATTTCTGATAAAATTAATTTCAGTTTTCAGAATTTCAGCAGACTGAAATATTTACACGGTAAAGCTGAGTTCATTATTAAAAAGCTATTAAACTGTACACCACTTAAACAGTCCTGTTATAAAATGGAGATCAAAGTGCTTGGATACACCATATTATAGAGGATGTAGTTCTTGGATAATACTGTTAGACACAAATAATTGGTACTTTATATTTATACATCATTTTTCATGGGAGATAGATGCTAACTTTTTGGTTACAAAGATAATACAAACGAAGCAAGCAATTACAAAGATAATACAAAGGAAAAAATTCACGCCACCGATGGGATTCAAACCCACATCTTCTGACAAGCCGTGTCAGACGTGTTGACCGCTACACCACGGAGGCTCTAACCCAGGCGGCGAAATTACAAATAATTGGAACTTTATATTTATGCATAATTTTTCATGTGAGATAGATGCATTCGCTAGAACATTTTACAATCTTCCGATTACTATAGGGTTAAATTTTTACAGTGACCGATAGCGTAAACTCAGAACCGGAATGGTCTTCCGTATCACCAGCCGGTTCTGAGTTTTTGCTATCGGTCACTAGTAAAATTTCACCCCATATAAGATTCCTTCTAAAATCATTTGCGATTAAGATATCTATGTACACGCATATGAAATCAATAATCAATACGACGAGCATATAACAAGAACAATAAGCGTTAATAAGGAGCCCTTCGCTGACCTACTTCTTACGTGAACCTTTATAGTTAGAAGGTAGGCAGAGCCGGATTTAGGAGGGGTCGTTAATTAAAACTCATAATGAGCAGAGCTGTACTTCATTACGTCTGGATGAACACATAACACACAACCTCAAACTCCTGTGAAAGATATAATATCTTAAGGCAGATTCCATTAAAATCCAGAAAGGTTTTACTGCGTTATAATAATATAACGGAATCTATTGGGATTGTAATGCACTCACAGTGCTATATTATTCTCACAAGTGAAAATAAGAAATAGATAAAATGACATGCATCGACCGGGGATCGAACCCGGGCCGCATGGGTAAACTCCCCACCGCTCTGCCACTGAGCTATCGATACACGGCCGATGAACGCCAAATTATCTATCTCTTGATGCTCGTCTCCAAGCGACGATCCAGCGACATCTGTAGAAAGTATTTAGAACTTACTACATGGTTAGTCCACATTATGAGTGGAATTCAAACCATATGATGAAGCTTGCTTAATCACAATCAACCACGGGAAGAGAGGGGGTGGTGCTATTCTACTCTGTCGGCACCACAACACGGCTAAATCCCCGTTTTGACCCCTACCAAACCTGAGTCCGGCTCTGTGCTAGTTGGGCATTACGAGGCAAGGGAGATAAGGCCCAGTCGAGCGACTAATTGTCCGGAATAGATACGCCCGTCTTTAGATGAAGTATTCGCCCTTACTGCCCTCACGGTAGAGACGTGAAAAAGTAATCGGTTATTTTAAAATTGCTATGGTTTTTCAAAAAAGAAATCGATATTTAAAAGTGGATTGTGCAATTTTAATTCAGATTTCCGAGCACAAATAGTCTATAGCTTTGCGGCATGTATTTGCACTAACAAATTATTTTAAGTCTTGTGTAAGATGAATAGGCTGGTGAAAGCTGCCGAGAGAACTAGCAGCCCTAAAGAGAAAGAAACTCAAATCTGCATTGTCAGCCATGAAGGATAGTGAGTTGTCATAGACTAGTCACGCTTGTAATTAAGTAAGAGGTAGTCAGTTATTGAGTTGGTGAAAGCATACACGACACCTTATTAGGTCCCTTGGAATATTTTGTTTTGACGGCAAAAATGTTTTTAAATATCGTTGTTTCCTTTTGATAAAATGGATTTCTTTAGTACCAAGAAATAATCGAATGCTGAAAAATCATTTTTTGTTACTTCAGTCGCATCCCTGCCTCACGGCCGGTTTTCAAGAGGGCCCGGGCTTTGTTTCACCCCGCGACCGATTGATTGGCCAAAGGAAAATACGGCCCTGCATTGCGAAGATAAAATGTAAGTGGGTTAATCGCGGTCCGGATCTGGAATGATTGAAGCGTTTTATTTTTGTACCTCGTTTCTTTATTAATGCTTGAACTTGAGTACTCCTTTTCGACTTGTTGAGGATTATTCGAAATTTTATTCACACAAAAAGGCGTATTAAGCCCTTGTTACAAAGATAGTACAAGAAATAATAATGTGATGGTATTAAACCATAAAAGATCATTGGAAGGCTTCGTTGTATTAAGCTTTATCCAAACCTGACTGAAACATGCGCCGTACGTGAATACGTGGTTTCTGATTGGTACAAATTGGTAAGGTATTAAGTTCTGCTAGCCACATATCCATACGGATACCGCTGTAGCTTGAATAGGGTTTTATTTCAATTATTTTTGTATGTGTACTCACTCCCATATATCTTCGTAGCATAACTTTAGCTACTACTTTCATTTAAAACCTTACTTGCTACAGCGTAGCTGCTGTAGCGGTTTGCTACGAAGTTGTTCATTCTAAAAAACCATGCCGTTGTACCGCCAACTTAAAATTAATGACAGAAAGAAATATAAAACAAGGATTAAACCTACATTTCGCAAAATTAATTTACCCCAATTCAACGGACACAGAATCTAAACTCGCTTAAAATTACAAATTCCCTTTTTAAACGCGAAAACGAATCGACTTCTTCGCAAGACAAAAGACAGTCGCGGAGGTACTAAAGTTTGTTAGAGTTGAGCTGGGTCTTTGTTTTACAATCGAGTTACATCAAAATGGCCTCTTTCGAGTGCTAACAATGAATGGGTGTCGTTACGAACATTTGCCGACCCCCGTTTTGTGTGTAAGGGCAAGGGTAGCAGTGTTGGAACACCCTGAAGCCGTTTTGACTGTGAGGAAGAAATTTTTCATTGCAGTTTGAGAGCTTTCTTAAGTGTATGGAACTGTCTCCGTGGTGTAACGGTTTGTTTGGTCTCGGGATCGTAAATCGACTTGTTTTTTCAAAACTATTTTCACGTAATATACTTTTGTAAATATTTGAACGAATAAGCGGTACAAACAGCAAACATCTGTTGCTGCGCATTTGTAACGCATGCTTCTGTCAGACGCAGGGAAATTTTGAATTCCTAATACTAAAATCAAACGTCGACGCAGGAGCAACCAAAAAACTTTCGTTGTTTAACAGACGCATCTTTCACTGTTACACTTATTATAGAAGACGTCATATACCTATTTCAGTTGCACCAACGCACGTCAGGGATTGGATTGGATGGGATTTCCCCTTTCAATAAGTAAAATTCCAAAAAATGCTACCTTCTTCTTCTTTTATCAAGTCGATGACCATAAATCAAAAGAAATTTTGCCCAGTATTCAGCCAGCCCAAAATATTATCATAATGTAGAAACTTATTCGTCTGTATCTTCAGGAAAAATATGTTAAATTGATTTCAATTATTAGCACGAACCCAATAAAAAAAGAGTCAAGGAAACAAGTACTGATCAGATAAAAATACATTAGTAATTAGTTACCGATAGAAACAGACGTGAAATTAAATTATAGTTGAGTTAACAATTAAGTTCAATTTTCTTTTCATGGGCATATTCGTTTGACACGGTAATTGTATTTAATTGGTTCTCCGAACTAATTGTTTATTTCACACTCAGCTCCAGACTGAAGAGTAAAAATATATTTAAGTTTGGCAAATTGTCTAATTGGATTATATCGCGAAGGTCGATAACTTTTAACATTAGGCAGTTCCCCCACTTGACGTCAGGTACATCCATAACGCACGCGTTTGTTAGAGTATTGCAAATTTCCCATATTTGAAACCGACGTTGACGTAGGAGCAACGCAAAAAATTGCATTGGCATCTGTCTCTTTTACACTTAAGGCACTGCACACCGGGCCCGTATGCGTGATGTGCACGTAGTGACGGCGTCACTACGCGCGTAGAGATGACGTCACTACGCGCGTAGAGATGACTTGTATCGTATGGGATTGTATGACAGGCTACACACGTTACGCGCACGAATGCGTATTCGGTGTGCAGTCTGTCATACAATCCCATTCGATACAACGTCATCTCTACGAGCGTGATGACGTGCATGTCACGCATACGCGTCCGGTGTGTAGCGCCCTTTATTATGGTGGTTGGATCCACCATACCTATCTCTTTTATCTAAACGAATCGCTAGTGTGGAATTTTCCTTGCGGCGGCACACAGCCAAACTAAACTATCATCTTCATTCACCCACGTAACCTAGCAAATTTTCTTCAACTTTTTATAACCAAACCCCTTTTAATATCGCTCGCTCCCAGCATTAAACAGATGCACCATCAGTAATAACATTATGGGTTATGGGCGATAAGAAAAAAGGCCCGATTCCCGATCGCGGCCTTATAGCGGTCTTATAAAGGTCTTATAATCGCGTCGATACTTAACGAGTGCATAAAGGGCGAATGGTAAGAGCGTTCATACGTCGGCCGCGCGAATGGGCCTTAAAGGCCACTTTGTAGAGATGGGATAGCAGGAAAGAGGTTAACTGCCAATGTTATCGAAACTCTTGCAAGCTTAGTTATGCGATATGGGCTATTCTGTTTTACATTGTATGCGATGAGTGTCCTACTTAAAGTAAGAAACTCGTAAGTATTATAGGTATTATAAAAAAGATGAAAATGCTGAATATCCATTTAAAATTTAATGTGATTTCATCTTCTTCTTTTTCGCGTGGGACACCGAGTCGTTCAACGACCCGATGAACCCTGGTGTCAGTGATTTCATTATCACACATGACACAAAATTTAAAATGGTTGTAATGAATATTTATAATTAACTATTATGTGCCGAGAAACTTTGTAAAGTAGTGTATGCATTTAAATTATGCTTTCACTATTTAATTTCTGTCTCTTTTTCATATTTTATAAGACACTGCGTCGATAAACCCGGTGTCAGAGTCACATAAACGTTGGCATAAAAATAGTAGCAACTATCAGACGTGTCGACTACCCCAGCTCTATTTTATACACTGCCACAGCGGCGCTAGTGTCGCCTTATGACCGCCGTGAAAATATACAGCCTTCGGCATACGAATAATGCGGTAACAATTGACCATTCGCCGCCCGCGCGATACACTGCTTTATTTTATTATACAGTATTTTTACCGTGACCACAACCCTGGTATCAGAATTTCAGAAGACATAAAAAATAGTAGAAATTATCAGACGTGTCGACTGCCCCAGCTCTATTTTATACACTGCCACAGCGGCGCTAGTGTCCTTATGACCGCCGTGAAAAGATACGGCCGACCCGCGCGCCGCGCCGCATACGAATGCGGTGACAATTGACCATTTACCGCCCGCGCGATACACTGCTTTATTTTATTATGCAGTCACTTTATTGCAACCCCATGAACCCTAGTGTCAGAATTTCGATGGACATAAAAAATAGTAGAAACTATCAGACGTGTCGACTGCCCCAGCTCTATTTTATACACTGCCACAGCGGCGCTAGTGTCGCCTTATGACCGCCGTGAAAAGATACGGCCGACCCGCGCGCCGCGCCGCATACGAATGCGGTGACAATTGACCATTTACCGCCCGCGCGATACACTGCTTTATTTTATTATGCAGTCACTTTATTGCAACCCCATAAACCCTAGTGTCAGAATTTCGATGGACATAAAAAATAGTAGAAACTATCAGACGTGTCGACTGCCCCAGCTCTATTTTATACACTGCCACAGCGGCGCTACTGTCGCCTTATGACCGCCGTGAAAAGATACGGCCGACCCGCGCAGTCCCGCGCGCCGCGCCGCATACGAATGCGGTGACAATTGACCATTTACCGCCGGCGCGATACACTGCTTTATTTTATTATACAGTGTCTTTATCGCTACGTGATGAGACGCGTTGTTCTCATATTTTGGAAGATAGATGTGTGTCACGATGAGGTTAATGAGTCAAAAGTTTGCAGAGATGAACCTTTTTCAATACAAATGAAGGAGTTAACAAGAAAAAAACCCAAAGTGAATGAACGAGATGCAGGTAATATACCTAGTAGCCACCTAGGCATTTTTATAATCTTTTGAATAAAACGGTCTACACTCTATACCGTATTAAGCGGTAGTGAGAAGCGAAATGTCAGGAGGTGTCAAAGCGTGGAGGGTCCCGCTTATCTGATCGAGCCTCTGTCGGTCACGCGAGTACAGAATAAATGTGAGTCAACGCAAGTTTTGTGTTACTCCTGCGTCAACTTCAGTTCATTATGACATTTAGTATGAGGAATTTGATATTTCCCTTTATCTGACAGACGCCTGCGTTATGCTGCGCTAAAATTACTCAGCAACGGACGTCGAGTAAGGGAAACACCTACGCATTTTTATTAACTTTTGAATGAAACGATCTACACCGGAGGTGTCAAAGCGTGGAGGGTCCTGCTTATCTGATTGAGCCTCTGTCGGTCACGCGACCACAGTTATTCTCAGCCACTCACACTACTTATTAAAAAAAAGGGTTATGATTTTTATGATACTTACAAAGTAGTTTATATATATAAGTCTATGTTACAAAGGATGTAATATTTTTATAGAATAATTTAAAGAGAGTTCCAGCCCGTGAAACAGAATAGCGACTTATTTTATGAAGCATTATCATCATGTTCCTGCCTGTATACCAATTACTTGGGGTCGGCGCAACATGTTTTGTTTGAATACAAAATCATGTTGAAAAAGGCTTTGACTTAATTTTACGACCTGAGTAGAATAGGGGCGAAACACCCTGAGTAGAATAGGGGTTATGGAGCATATAGGTTGAAATGTTAGGACGTACATATAATTTAAAATGCTGGACAATTGTAAATGTAGGTATTGTTCTTAACAAAAAACGAGAAGCACTATTTTTAATTACGTCTTCCTATTTCTTTCTTGCCGGAAGAAACCTGAAAAGTTGCGAATATTCATAGTGGGCTTGAATTTCATTTGGACGGTACACCCGCACGCCTTGTAGCACATAAATCTCATGGGATCGGATTAATTAACTATCCGCCTTTACCTACAGGTGTACAGGGAAAGAATTAACTGTTCTTGCTTGGCAGGGATGTAATTGGGATGAAATTTAAAATAAGAAGGCAATCGCAATTTCTTATTGGTTTGACTATTTTATTGATGGTCCCTGGCCTCACGATTCAGTTTTTTTTTAAATTCACAATATGAAAACAATGGCAACTATTTACTACTACTTGTGGTATGTAGACTATTGATGTTTTGTGAACCCATTACAGGAGCAAGCGTTTCTTCTTTTAGGGTAAAATTTTACTTGTGATCGATAAGAAAATCTCGAAACATAAGTCGAAATAATATGAAAAAAAGTTCACCTGCCATACGAATCTACTTGGTTGGGTGGTAAATTTTATTTATTTATCAAACTTTATTGCACAGAAAGTGCAAAGAGCGAGCCTTATGCTTTTTTTTTTCATTTTCGACCTATGTTCTTTAAGGAAAGTTGAAGATTATCACCAGCCTGTCCTGTCACTAGTAAAATGTCACCTTATATGTACAAAACTACAAACTTTACTTTTCGCTTGTAGCTTAAACATATCCTCCCAAGCTCTAGTATGCTGTGTAGTATTGTAAACTACTTAAGTGCATCGAAAGTACCCGCAGTGAATTAGTTTTGCGAGTTTCTGGTGGTTGCAGGTAAGTAGGTATAGAAAATGTTCGACCCAATTATTAGTACGGCTACGGAGTTACTACAGAAGATAGAGTAATAAACCACCTACTTGTACCTATTTTTTCCTTCTAACCTTGGTGGTATATAATGACAAAAACATACACTTAATACAGATAATTGTGTAGGTACCTAACCATTTTTACCCGACTGCCTCAGAAGGAGGGTTATGTTTTTCGAGAGTATGTATGTATACATGTTTGTGGACAAGAAAATTCTTTTTCACGGGCTACAGCCCAAATGGATATTTGGATTTAGACATATGACGTGTCGTTAGATTCGTCTTAGCAGCGCGAGTGACACTGGCCATATTCATATTCAAGATGGCGGATTTTTATCGCAAAATACAACCTTGTAATTACCGCAGTCGGGTTTTTGTTTTTTAATACATCAGCTTGTTAGATATCTGATTTTTTACCATTTGTCAAAAAAAAAACGCATAACGTAGCTTTGAAAATTGACAACTAATTTGATTGCGTAGGTGTTACGGAATTTCATTTAAATGTGACATAACATAAAATATATTTTGCCGTGTTGTCATATTTCATACGATTTAAAATTCCGCAACTGACATTTCAATTCTGCAGAGTTCTAAATGCCGAGTTTATGGCCTCTTTACCTAATTAAGTCCCTGGTTTGCCACTGAAACAGATCCGCACAACAGCACTAAAAGGCGGCTAATTGAAAAGCTAATATAAATATAATATTCAAGCTATAGCATTAATTATGCTTTAGAGGGTGAAGAGAAGAGTAACCTGCAAATTCCTTATGATTTTAAGTGATATGCCTGAAGGGAGGGGTAAGCGGGAATTAATTTTGAAGATAGTGTTTTGTTTTGCATCAAATTTTGTCTACCTACGTAATTAATATTGAGTCAAATACATGTCAGTTCTGAGAGGACCCAGGACCGTAGACCTACCTAGTGTAAAGTATTCTACATTGTATGATTGTGGGAATTTGAAAAAATAAATAAATGGATTTTGCGCTTTATGAGTACTTATATTTTAAAAGAAAGACCAATTCATACAAAGAATTGAAGCTCGATTTTCCCAAGAAACCAATTCCATTACAGACGGTGTGTATTTTTCACTCGGAGGTGCTGCCCTCTGTCGGCGACGGAAAAATTTAACTCGAAACAAAGGAACGGTACAGTATACATGGGAGTTCACTTTATTACTCAGTCAGCAGTTTAATTAATTACATCTATCTATAGTACAGGCGGCGAGGGAATTTTATACATGTTCAATTTATGTGACCAGTTGTTTTTGTAATTCTAGAAACTAGAATAAGAATTATGTGACACAAATTATATAGAAAGAGGGATGACATGGAAGAAATTTATTTTCATTATGATAATAAAAAGCATGAAAAAGTAATATAAAAAGTAATCTATGTAATTTAAATATAAATGAAAATTGTTATACAATTTTATCACTTATTTGTAGTCTCTTTGGTTTGTAAATAAGGTCGTGTTTTCGTGTTATCCAAAATAAAATTTTAATTGAAGTTTTTTTGTGTTGTGCTTAGTATGTACGAGTACTATTGTGTTATGTTAAAATGTGCTGTTTGGGTGAATTAAGATATTTCTATTTGTATGTATAAACTAAAAATGTAGTCAATAAAATGTCTCAGCCCCCAGACTATTAGTCTAAGTGCCGGTGAGTCCCCGGAGATCGGTCATTAATTAACCGGCTCTCGGTCTATCGATCTGCACCAAACAATACACTTTATTACTTTTATTACCTATTTCATTTGAACGTCTGTACCTGGTGCCCGCTAACGCTTTTTATTCTTTCTTTTAATTAATGAGAAACAAAGAAAGAAGAGGATTTTATCTAAATCATGACAACTTGACAAAATATTGATATTTTATTGAGGTTTTTATCGAGTTTTGTCAGCTATCCTATTACGAGTTTTGTTATTTTGAAGGCAGCATAACATACCATTCTCTATTGCTCAAAAATAATAGGTACAGCAGAAAAGTACAGACAAAAGAAACAGTAAAACAAGGTGGTCTAAATTCAAGGCAGAATTCTTTACCAAGAAACCATAGAGTTGAAGAAAAATTTACCTATAAATTTCTCCTCCTGAATCTACCCACCAAATAGTAGGTAGAAACTTGCGGGCAGGTGAGCACCTCACAGTGATGGGTGTCAGTTGGGTGTTGGGTGTCGGTTGGGTGCTCCATCTAATCCCCAGCTGCCCCAATCTAGTTCCAATCGAATCTCCTTAATTGTGTCAGCGGTGTCTAGGAAATCCTAAACCTTTGTAATATTGTGAAAATTACATGAGATTCTTCAAACAATCGTAATATCATATGGGATACTGAGTTGACGAACGACTCGATGTATCCTTGTATTAAAATTTTGTCAGTAAGTAAGCATTTTTGACGTGGTTAAGCAGTACTAAACATGGTTTTGTAATAATCATTAAAATTTGTAATGCGCTTCTCATTCATAAATTATATTTCATTCCATAATCGTATTATAAGTTATTGAAAAAATAAGTACGTAACATTATAGATTTAATGTATAGGTATTTTTTATCTAATAAAAACATTAAATTATCTTTTTTGAGTTTCAAAAACATTCACAAATAAGCAATGAGTAAATTTTCCGAACTAAAACACGATTACAATAAAATATGATTTAAATATTCCAACATAAGGCTTTGAGCTATATTTTTTGTCGACTGGATTTGCTAGAATTTTCTCGCAAATATACAAAAAAATTGTTTCATTGAGTTTCGCGTCCGACGCCAATATTCTGCCACCTTTGAAGTTAGCTTATTTAAACAGAGGGGCTTCTATGCCTTTATTGCGTCACAGAGTAACTTCTGAAGTTGCCTTGACTCTAGGTAGAGAGGCAGCTACATAAAACCTTAGTGATTTTCTAAAGAAAATTAATAATATTTTTAAAATGTAGGTTTAGTGTGGAATATTTAGGTGAAATTCTGGCAAATGCTTTTCTTTGTGGCAAGAAACAGTGAGCCGCTAAAGTTGCAAATGTGCTGGACTACAGTTTTCTTTTTTACAAGAAAACAAGTAGAAATTTTGTCAAAATCGTATAAAACCTTGTCTAATTATCAATAAAGACAAAATCACTTTTTATCTGCCTAATTTTTTGCAAGTTCAGCGGTTCACTGTTCTTAAGCAAAACTATTTTGAGCTGCCAAAGGCCAGACCTTTACAAAACGCCTTACTATTAATTTACTTTCCAAAATATTTTCTGAATTTCAACATGTTGCCGCCGCTTATGCTACTCTTCGGTCTCGGCAGAACATATTTTCTATATGGAAAAATATTTCCTCTCAAAAGTTATTACCTTCCCTACCTATTGAAAAATCCTTTTTAATAACGTCAAAGCGTTTCGGAGCGATCGCAATCTTTATTAATTAGTCTAAATGTTCAGCGGGCGACGAGGGAATTGGATACAAAAAAGTTTTAATAAAGTCATTGATCTTTGGCGAAATTCGCAAGTTCCGTGTTTGTCATCAGTTGTTGTTTTTATAGGACAGATGTTTAACAAAACTTTTTTGACGACAAGGAAGTTTGATTAAATTAATTTTAAGGCCATTTGACTTGTATTGAATTCATGGAATGTCATATCGTCATGCATATCGTGCAGAACATCAACAAATAAATGACTCTTAAAATACTGTCAAACTTAACTACTCAGCTTTTTAAAATATAGTCTAATTTCCGACAAAAGTTTGAAAAATGCCCTTCACATAAAATATCTGCATTGTTCCCAATCCCTAACCTTTCGTAGAGCTTTTCCTACCTTAAGGACCTCATTTATTCATTTTTTTTTAACCAGTGCCATTGTCTTAATACCGTCTCCTTGTCTAGCTATCTCTGTCTGGCTCGTGGCTGGTAAATCAGCAGTCTGCCGGTTCAAATCGGTCCATTATTTTTACGCTCGGCGACCACCTCTGCCCCGATAAGGGAAAAGGCCGCTAAGTGACTTTAGCCGCCTTTTTATATTTTTGCATTATTGAAATAAGCAGATAATTCCGCATCGACCTATCTTACCCGCATATTTTTACGACCTTTACTTTAGGAGATACGGTTTAGCTAAAAGGCAGCCAAGTGACATTTTTACGCCCGAGTATAAACTAAAAGGCGGTTAAGTAGTTTAGCTAGACTTTAAAGTGGTTAAGGCATTTTAACGTTTTTTTTACCTACTACAATGATTTTTCTTTTTTGTCGTATGATAAGAAATATGGCCGTTAAGTGCACTTAATAACCTTAAAGACAGTAACATACGTACTTAGCCGCCTTTTTCGTTAGCAGTAGATTTGTCAGATAAATTTCTTTAATACACTATAAAGACGCTACCTTCGTAAACAGAAACTAAAAAGCAGCTAAGTGAGTTTGACCGCTTTCTAGCATATTACAAATATTGGTAGACTTGACTGTCATACTAAGGTTATTAGTGGCTAAGTCTCTGTACTACATAAGAAGGCGGCTAACTGATAAAAAATCGATGTGTAGTTGGTCACTCTTAAATGAGCTTCAACGACCCCGTCAACCATATTTCGTAACTATATCTGTTTTAATATTAGAGAAAGCACAGATTTGTTTTCTTTCTGTAGTTGTTTGTGCGAGTCTTTGAATGCAATTAACTGCGTATTACTTAAATAAAACGGGATTAATTAAATAAAAACACAATCAAAAGATACAATAATCCCCTGGGAACATATAAGCTACGTTTTAAAAAGGGAAAATATCTTATTCACTAGGCTGGCTACGAAATCAAAAATTACAATCAATCACACACACTTGCTGGTCCGGAGTACCGAAACTGAATGTATAACACCTCGAGCTCAGCTAATAAGAAATGTTGAAATGGCTGTATCGATAGTAAAAAATTCTAGCATGATGCTGCAGCATTCAGCAACTTGCTGGTATGTTTCGATGTATCTATCAATATGGTGTACAAGATGTACACCACCAAGAGCGTCTATATAAACCAAAAGAAATACCAAAGCGATTCCGAAGCAAAATTTTATCACCACGGTAAGCCGTTTTTGTAACAAACATACATCCAGTCATCCTCAATGTCTAATCAAGATTCTTAGTCTAGATCTTCCGCAAAGCTTAGCTAAATTCTTCCAAGTATGGTTTAAACTTTAATGCGGAAATTTATTTAAGTAACGAGTAGGTAAATTTTATCGATACACAAGTTTATCGAAACACGAAGTAAAAAATATCTAGAAATAAAACAACTGGTATAAAATAAATAATCTGTTTCTTAGAAGTTTGAATAGTTCCATGGTCTATATAACCCTTCTATAATATTTATGTATTTAAAATTACACGTTTTACAAATAAAAGATTAACAAAAGGAATATTTAAATATGATGAGAAATTACAATATTTTTAAAATATTAGGTACGTGTTTTCAGATCTTTGCACGTGCTGTTTAATGTACGTCTTTCAAATACTATACTTCATACAAGTATTTTTATGTTTATTTATTGTTTTTATGCTTAATTTTTATAATTTCTTCTAAAATCCACTTTTTTTGCAACAATACGATACTAAGCAAAAAAGCAGCTAACTGTGAAAGTTAGAAACTTAACGACCTTTTAGGCTAGTTTGATCCAAGTCGAACCAGTTTTTAAATCAAAAAACTAAACAATAAGGCAGCTATGTCAATAAACTAAGCTAAAAAGCCGCTAAAGTATACTTAACTGCCTTTTTGCGTCTGATGAATTTTTTAATTTTGCCCGTAGTAAATACGTTAAGTACATTTTACCGTTTTTCTAAAATAATGTGCAACATATTTAAAAAATAGCAATGGCAAATGATGCGTAATATATTTCTCATTATTTTGACATAAATATTTAATTTTTATCTGCAACAGAATTCAAGAAACCTGACTTTGCGGGTTTTTTCCATTTTTCTCAAAATTTACTTTTGTGGCTTAGCGGCCTTCTTTCATATCACGGCAGACCTAGTCATCGACGTAGCTACGAGTACGTAAGCTACAGTTCGCGTAGTACATGGCTACGACAGAACGTAGGAGCTGCTACGTTTTATCGTAGCAATGTACTACGCAAAACAGTACTTTTCATTTGTCAGATTTAATTGTTGATAATCTTTTAAGTCCAATATATTCATTGTATTAATTCATTTATTTAACCGTGTTTACTGACACATTTTAGAAGAATAGTTAATGATAACTTGCTAGTTCCATCCAAAATAATATTCAAACAATCCGTCAAAAAAATGTTACAATTTATTACAAAATAGGTGCCTACAAGTAAAAGCAACTCAAGGCAGTACGAAGGATAAACGAAACGCTTGGCAATCAAATAACCATTGAAACAACATAAAAAGGGAAACGATTTCAAAATCCGAACATCCCAATAACACGATCCGTTCCCCAACGATCAGAGATGTGACAATAAAAACAAATAAATCGATTATTTAACAATTGATTATTTCTAGTCAGGAAAACATCAATTAAAAATAAGTCGATAATATCCAAAGAAAATATATCGATTGTATAGAAATGTAATTCGATATTATACATTGATTATTTTCATTTAATTTTTGACAGAGGTAAAACAAACATCATACCACCGAAAGAAATATTCAAGTTTAAAAAGAGGTGCCGTGATGTTACATGAAACACTAAACAATTCTTTGGTGTAAATACGAGACGCAAACAATCTATCTGCAGCCCCCGGAAATTTGTACAATTGATTTTAATTTAATAATCAATTATTAAAAAATCGTTTTTATCGAAGAATAGATCGATTTTTTATTCACATCTCTACAAACGATACAAATCCTATTGTCATGAATTCTAAATAACTCTGACGCGAAATCCGCAACCAGTCGCCGTCGTGTACCCGCGAAATTAATTTTATTTCATTTTAATTTCATGCCATTGAATTTAAATATTCATCTGGCCATTAAAAGGATCCATTAAGCCGAATTGCAGGCGGTTAAATTAAAAATTGTCACGAGGGCGATTGCTAATATACGCCGAGCCATTTAGAAGATCTCTTCGTTGAAGTGGTGCATTGCAAATTTCAGTGTAATTTGAAATCTGGGAATCGTAGGTGTATGACACTTACGCAACACATCACTTGCATTGAGAAACCCACCTCACTAAAATCAAAATCAACGTCAACAACACATAACGCAAGTTTTGGTCACACCGCCTCTACCTATTACTTGCAATTTGGTAAACTCAGTGCGTGCAATGTTTGACGCCAAGTCTAGAAGACCTTGACCAAATAAGGAAGACCAGAGCAAAATACCTCTGTATTCTCACAATGATTTGACTGGCCAGTTATACTGGTACGTCTTGCGACCGATTCTTTAAGACGGTTGCGCTAGCCACATAAAATTAACAGTAAAATTAAAAGACTGATGGGTCGCCGGATACGGCCTGGATGATATGATGGTCATCAAGCAAAAATGCAGGATCTAGATCAGTGATAACCATATAAATTACCAAAATTCAAAGCAAAACACACGAAAACTGCTGAAAAATTGTATTGAACCTTATTTAAGCTCTCAGCCCGACTTCTCTCCGTGGGTAAATTCTTCGTAACTTAAGCCTGAAGTGGCGGCTTTTGAGCCGCGCTCCGGGTTAAGGGGATGTTTTTTTAAAGAGGGTTTTAACTTAATGTGCGGGCTACTTGTGGTGATTGGACTAAGAGAAAATTGTACGTGATATTGTTGGGTGTAAGTTGATTAGGAATTAAGACTGGAATTTGTGTTTGCCGCTGACTTTTTTGTATTTAAATAGTAGCTCTTCCAGTACGTATTCGGAAAATATCACAATTAAATAAGTCCTCAATATATACAATGGACTTACAAAATGACTCTTCCATACAAAAGGTATGAAATTAGTTTTTTTTTTAACTTTAGTTTTGACTGCATTGAAATTAGGGTTTTTTTTATAATCCATCACATTATGGTATAAAAATCAAATCAACGCTAGGCGTTGAAGCTTTAAAATAAACTACTCCTAACTACTAAGTGTTGACATAGTTGTGTAAGGACTAAGAACCACTAAGTAAAATGGATTCCAATGATGCTTTTATTGTACACCAAAAACCATAATCAAAATAGCTTTAAATAAAAATAAGCTTGGGTGCCTTATTCCTAAGAAGAAAGTACACTACATTAATCTAAGTAATCATAAACACCAGCTACAAACAAACGGAAGCAGTTATCTATTACATTACTATAAAAGGAACTTATTACTACACCATTTTCATCACACAGCAAATCGGTCGTGAAAGGAGACTTAGCGAAAACAATCAGGAGCTCCTAAAAGCCCGCGATCACTCGATCCTGAATACGAAGCAGATATCTATACAAGTACACATAACACATACATAATATATAATAAAAGAGGCTTCCCGAATAGTTAGAGATCGTGAGCGGGGTCTAATCTTTAGAGATGGTAGTGAGGAGTATGTTTTTATCGATACTTGGTAAATTGTTGTAATACGTTTTTTTTATATATACAGGGTGAAAGGGACGGAGTACCGAAAATGAACAACTGTAAAATTATAATAATTATAACTGTATAATTATAGAAGTCCCCTACATAATACCCGATCTGAAGTTGTTCAGTTGTTCCCTTATACCTAGTATGATATCGGTTTCTATTTGATGCTTTATCTGTTTTCACGTGGGTGGGTCATTGAGTTTACTTGGCATTAGAATCAATATGCCTGCTTGCTATATCTACAAGATCTTTACATAGGTTCATTCATGACGAACACGATCTAAGTAATAATAGAGAGTTGAGACCGAAAGTTTCGTGCATTCAAAGCAAGGAACCAGTATCCAGCTAGTTCTGTTTGCAAGTGTAGGTACTTAGAGAATTTGGAAAATATGCTCGCATTTGAAACAAATCAGGAATAATGTTACACGTGATAAATAAAATGGCTTCTCTATCACTATAGTAAAGTATGTCAGTTCACAATTTTGTCGATATTCGTTTACTATTTGGCCAGCACTAGCGGATAAGCCTGACTCAATGAGTCGTACGGCTCGACCGGCCGGTTATTCGTTCCCTCTGTATCACTGCTCATGTCTATCGGCGGGGCTCAATAGTTTGTGCTCCTGTCTACTTTACTTGAAATAAAAAAGGTTAGGAAAGGATCGAAGACAAAAGACATAAGAATGATTTAAGTTGCGGGTGATACCTACGAAACCGGTGCGAAACTAAATCCATGACGTACACACAACTTTTCTTACACACCAGTCATGCCGACTGCATTTAACATTTCGTGTGTTAAGATCGGGGGTGATTATAACGTTCTTGAAATAACAAATAAAAGGGCCTGAAAATTCATAAAACCAAATTAAATACCTAATCATCCTGAAAAATCCTAATACAATTTGAATACAGCTAAAAAGATTAAAATCCCTTCGTTATTTCGTTCATGATTTTACTTACTTCTGAAAAGATTTACCTCAAATTTATAGCAATTCAATTTAAAAATACACAAACCGGAAGCCGCCGCGACAGAAAAAGCTGAGATTTTAATTACAGAAATATGATTAAGTCAGTGGGCAAATAAACGCAATTTAGGGAAAAAACGGGCGTCCGCGGACTAACAAAGGCGGATTTCCATATATAAAAAGCATAAATAATTTTGATTGTGGCCGCCGCGTGCAAATAGAGGCGTCGAGTACAGGCCTGCGCTACGTGTAAAGCCTACGTGCGTTTCACCGTCCATTTCTGGGTGGCTGGACATCACCAATATTACACAACAGCTGTAAGCGGTAATGGTAGCTGAAGCGTGAGATGCCGTTTGACGTAGCGCGCCCTACGGTTTGGCGTTGGGGGTAGAGGTCTTTGAATGGACATTGCAAATAACGTAGGAACAGATTTATGTGGGCACAGAGGTACACTGACCCATTTGAGTGTCTGTTTGTTTCGCGGAAATTAAATGGAAAAGTGTTGGGTATGGATAGATTTACAGTGATTGATACATAAATATTTTCGAAGACTGAAACTGCGTGCTGTTGTGCGGACAAGAACCTTCATTGACCTGAATTTTGAGACAAATATACACTGCAATGAAAATAAGAGAATAATTCCTTCGTAAAATATCAATGTAACTTTTAATCGATACTTCATCGGAAGCTTTTAACAGAAACTTTAATTACAGAACTGAAAGCAGAACCTTTCCACTCCAATACTTTCCCGTATCTTTCATCCTATGACAAGCAATCATGTTCCTGTTACAGCTGGCAACACTGGTATATCTTTCTGGTAAAGCTAGTGTATATAGCTGGCAACATCACGTGGACAAACGATGCCAGTGATAATTATTACACAGAAAGCAAAGGGTGGAGGTAAAGGTAGAGGGGTGTAGAATAAAGTGTCGGTTTGTGGTTTAAATTCTTGTAAGAAAATGGATGCTTTTGTCACGATTGTAGACATGATATTTTCTTTTGTGATTACTCAGTTTTTTAAGTACTTCAGTAACTTCTTAAAAATGTCATGTAGGCGAAGCTATGAAAAACAGCGCTGTAATCTAAAGATATTTGTCGTTGTAGGGATTTTTATTTCCTATTCTTTTCTTTTTCCAGGTCTGAGCGCCATCGAGCCTGTACACTTTCCTAGTCTTCGTTTACGACACCGAGCGATCCAATGACCCCATGAAACCTTATTGTCCGAAAAAAGGATTCGGTTCCGTGCTACCGAGGGTACGTTAAGCCGACAGTCCAGCTGGCTGTCTTTGAGTACTTAGACGGTGGTCGTTCAATCACCGTGTAAGAGACCTGCTACGTGTAGTAAGCGGGTAAAAAGCTCTGACATCCCTAGTGGAGAATAAATATCATCGTCACCGCAAATACACGCGTTACGAGTGCGCGTATAATGTGTTTGCGGTGACACACTTTCCTTCACCGGCTGATGGAATAAGGCGTTCGATTGTGGTGTTACATGTTTTGTGTGTTTTCAGCGGATTTGTGTGTTTAGGTTGGTGGACAAAAATACTGCAAATACGTCAACCATTGTGTTGGATGCGAAAAGCAAATACTTAACAAAAACAACATAGAAACAGTTGGACCATAAAAATTTGAAATTGAAAATCAATCTATTCGCATTTTAGTGCACTCACGGTGCTATATTATTTTTATTATTTAGCATAACAAATAGACAAAAAAGATTTACTAGAGATTAAAAAATGTGGCAGGCATTTACCGGTGCATCGATAGCTCAGTGGCATTTTCCAATTTCTTATTTTCTTAATAATCAATGTCCTCCATCTTATGCATTTTTGCTGGATAACTTATCATTTGGGTTAAAAAGTAAATTAACTTTGCCTAATTTATGAATTTTTCGAATCCACGTGTTTCTACAAACGTTTTACGTTATTTCGCGTAGTTGCCACCAGATGTTCCAATCTCAACACGACGCGAAAATCGTGTTAAAATTCAAATCAACCTCATGCAACAGCTCGCCCCAAAAAACCCGATTTCAAAGTAGATTCGCTTCCACCGCCCACCGCAGTTTGCTTGGGGACAAACCAGAGATGTGGAAAATAATCGATTTTATAAAAAAGAAACGGGCTGAATAATCGAAAACGTAAATTTAATTCATCATCATCATCTTCCTGCCCTTATCCCAATTACTTGGGGTCGGCGCAAGACGTTTTGTTGAACACAAAATCGTGTTGCAAAGGATTTGGCTTAATTTTACGACCGGCCGCCTACCAGACGTCAACCCTCCTTGGGAATGCTTTTGTGGTGGATTTAATTAATAGGTTAATTTAAAGTAGATATTTCTAAGTTCCGATTTTTAGCGTCACGTATTTGCACCACAAATTATTTCAGGTCTTGCTTAGAATCAAGTCATTGTAATTAACTTGCAATAATTTGTTTCAGAGGTATGATGTTTAATCTTTCAAAAACTGTTATGACAAGAATGTATTGTTGAGTAAAATCAAGTAGAATAAATAATTAAAAAACAATTAATTAAAAAATAATGTGGTTTGGATGAAATAGTTTTATTCGTAAATTTTTTTAAATAATCGATTTTACAAAAAAAAGCGATTTTTTGTTACTAATCTCACATCCCTGGGCCCAACCGGACAAATCCGGACTGTTTGCGTTGGCCGGCCGGCTTCTGCCTCCTAATTAACTTTACACTTAGAGCTAAGTGTGCTTAGGAAATTGAGTTATCTTCGGATGTACGCGCGTATGTTTTCAGTCAAAGCCTAAGTAGACCTCACTCTCAAGGGATTAGGGCTTAATTAAATATAACCCTATATATTGTTGAGTAAAATGAAGAAGAATAAATAAAAAAAACACTTAATTAAAAAAAAAATATTATCGTTTTACTTGTTATTTTTTTAAATAAACGGTTATCAAAAAATCGTTTTTTTGTTACTAACCTCATATCCCTGGGCCCAACCGGACAAATCCGGACTGTTTGCGTTGGCCGGCCGGCTTCTGCCTCCTAATTAACTTTACACTTAGAGCTAAGTGTGCTTAGGAAATTGAGTTATCTTCAGATGTACGTACGCGTGTATGTTTTCAGTCAAAGCCGAGTTGGAAAGCTGGCGGTAACTTCTGCGGAACTTGATTACGTCCGTCGCAAAAAATAAACTTTGCCCGCTGCGTGTATAATGCTTTTAGGTCATTACAAATGGTTGTGGACGTGTTGGTATGAAGGATAAATATTATAACATACTTATAAATATTATGGTGCATCAAAATCATCATCTTCCTGCCCTTATCCCAAATCAGTTGGGATCGGCGCAACATATTTTGTTCAAACACAAAATCATGCAGCAAAAGGATAAGTATATGTTTTATGACCGGCCGTCTGCCTTATATCAACCCTCTTTAGGAATGCTATTGTAGGTGATATCACCGCCACTATGCGGTTGACCATAGTCGACAGATATTAAACCGAGGTCAAAAAGTCTACGCGCATTTTACTAAACAACCTGAGTGCAAAAGGGATTCTTTGCCGGGACTACACGACAACAACAAACATTATTCATAGTAGGTATGATAATATTCTGTAGGGTGTGTGTAGGAGACGCTGATGCGTAATAAACCTATAAAACTCGACAAGTTTCTTCAAATTTTTTTCGGAAAGTTTGTATTTGATAACGTACCTCTATCCCAAAGAATACCATCCATAAAAAAACAATTTATACTCGATACATTCCATTCCCATTCATTCCATAATACTATATTTTTAATGGCCGTCCCAAAAACCACGCGATCATCATGTCACCCCGGACCAGTAAGTCTGAAATAAAAGTGTTTATGGCACCATAGCTCATGGTAAGGTGGCACTAGATGGCAGTAGATGTTACTAGATGGCGGTATGGTGGACGCCGTTTACGACCGCACATAAAACAGCGCAGATGCATGAACTGAAAAACTACGACGCTTTCAAATCACACGACAATGGGAGAGGCTCTAAAAGTTTGCTCGGCTTTTTTGGACAAAAGAAAAGCGATTTGACCGGTAGTAATGAAATAAGTTAACTATCATTTTACAATGATAATAGATGTTATGTGATAATTTGTTAACTCACCTCGAGCACAAAATAGAGACCATATAATTTGTGCCTCGCCCGAGGAAGAAGACATATATATGTTACCGGCCAAACCCGATTTCAGGATAAACTAGTTTTTCCTAGGCCAAAGTAGTTTATCCTACATGCGGTTGGATAAACCGGTATAGACTAGGCTAAACCGGTCCATCCGATGGCCGATAGGAGAAACTAGTTAATCCTAGGCTGAACTAGTTGAGCCTAAAATTAATTAGTACATTTCAGGATAAACTGGTTTGGCTTAGTTAAAAATGGTTAAGGCTACAGTGACGTAGCTCTAGAGGGTAAAGGGTAACGTCGGACATCCTGGAGACATCGGACACCCTGGAGAATCGAACACCCTAGAGGGTGGGGTGTAGCATCGGACATCCTGAAGGCTCCGACGCTCTGGAGGGACGCTCTAGAGTGATGTAGCTCTAGATAGAGCGTAAAGTGAAGCTCGATTGCCCTGGAGGGTCGGGGTAGCGTCGGACACCCTGAAGGCTCAGACACCATGTAGGCCCTGATGCGAGCACTTGCAACGTCGATGTCGGCGATAGCTCCCACGAGCTGTCACATCACAGGTGTCTGTGGGAGTCCAGCCCACGGCAGGCAGCGTCCGAGCATTTAGGGTGTCCGACGCTACCCCGCATCCTCCAGGGTGTTCGAGCCTTACAGATGTTTGATGCCTCCAGGCTGTACGTAGTGCCTCACTATAGGGCGTCCTTCCATGGCTTCCGAGCTTTTAGTATCCAATGCTACACCCCACCCTCTAGGCTGTTCGAGTCTCCAGCGTGTCTGATGTCTCCAGGATGTCTAACTTTAACCTTTACCCTCTAGAGCTATGTCACTGTAGCCTTAACCATTTTTAACTACGCCAAACCAGTTTATCCTGAAGTGTACTTATTAATTTTAGGCTCAACTAGTTCAGCCTAGGATTAACTAGTTTCTCCTATCGGCCATCGGATGGACCGGTTTAGCCTAGTCTATACCGGTTTATCCAACCGCATGTAGGATAAACTACTTTGGCCTAGGAAAAACTAGTTTATCCTAAAATCGGGTTTGGCCGGTAACATATACATATACTGGGTGAAATTTTACTAGTGACCGATAACGAAAACTATGTTCCTTGGGAAAAGCTGTTTCTTATCACCAGCCGGTTCTAAGTTTCCCTATCGGTCACTAGTAAAATTTCACTCTATATATTTGGCGTCAGAGTTACAAAGAATGCTCCAAGACCTGAGCTCGGCGAGTCTTGAGGCGGGACTAATGATGAACATGTCGAAGACCAAAATAATGACAAACAGCACGAAATACAGTGTGATGGTGGATAATGGGAGAATGGAATATGTCAATGAGTATTTGTATATGGGCCAAATAGTCTCTTTCCAGGCGAGACAAGATAAAGAAGTTGCTCGACGCACAGAAAACGCCTGGAAGAGCTATTGGTCCATGAAGGACCACATGAAAAGCGACCTGCCACTCTCGCTAAAACGGAAACTCATGGACATATGCATTCTCCCAATCCTCACATAAGGTGCTCAAACTTGGTCTTTGACGGAAGCTCAGAGGTCCAGCCTTAAGAATTTGCCAGCGAGCAATGGAGCGCAGTATGCTCGGTCTTAAGCTGACAGATCGCGTCAGAAACACCACACTGCGCTCTAAAACGAAAATATCGGACGCAGCCCGAGCAGCAGCCAAACTGAAGTGGGACTGGGCCGGTCACGTCTGCCGCATGCCAGACGACCTATGGGCAAAAACAGCTACTAAATATGGAAACCACCCACTGCAAACAGACGCCGCGGCAGACCCCGTCGTAGGTGGCGCGACGAGCTTGACACTTTCTTGAGGGACTGGCACACGGAGGCCCAGGACAGAACTAGATGGAGAGAGAAGAGGGAGGCCTTTGCCCAGCAGTGGGATGACATAGGCTAGATAAGATAAGATAAGATAAGATATTTGGTACAGTCAACTGCAGAGTTACCTGAATGCCCGTTTACACTATTATCACTATACACTATTATCAAAAATCGAATATCATGGTCGTCGAAGTGTGCGGCTGTTAATAGTTGACATTTGATCGTTAGATGCGTCTGCGATTCGCTATATCACTGAAACGTGTGATACTGCGAAAGTTTATACAGGGTGTAAATGCATCGTAGATGCAATCACCTGATCATGAGGTCAACATTTTTGTATGGGAGGTCAACATTTTTTACGTCTCCTGAAATATTTTCTTATGAGATAAGTTTCATGGTGTGAATGCATCAGTATTCGAAGAGCTGTATTTTACAGCCGGTATAACATCTTTGATACAAAATACATTCCCCTATTTTGTAATACTACCGTCAAAGTGATTCACGTTAGAGCTTTGCCCTAGGTCATCGCTAGGGCAGGTTGTATAAGTGTCGTAGTTTTATGACCACGTAAACGTAAAACTGCACAACGTGTCCTAGATGCAAAGCCTCGTAAAGTGATAAAATTTAAGTACCAATCAATTCAAATAGGGGACTGGAACTTAAAACCTACATTTATGTGATATTAGAATAAATGTGACAGAAATATTTATGTTTATGACTGTCTGTATCGATAAATATTTGTTTTACCTATACAAAAAATACTTGAATTTTAGATTGTATGGCTATGCTATCAAGAAGTTCTGCAGAAGTTGTCATATTTCCCACAAATCAATTTGCATTGAACTCCATCTATCCTAAAATATATTTTTGTTTGTAAATAGAATGTGAGTATACAAAAAAACACAATAAAATAATGCATTACTGCTCTTCGTATTTTTGCCAAAAAGAGCTGACAACAATCCTTTATTGTGACAACCCTGACCTCATGTGAATCATCCTAAATACGACACATAAGCGAATCCCACATCTGACGTCTTTTGGTGTAAAAGAGACAGGTATATTGCATCTACCATAATAAGTATAGAGAATATGCCAAATCAAGTTTTTGTGTTGCTCCTGTCGGGTTTTAGTATTCCGAATCTGATAAACGCATGCGTTACGTATGCGCTAAAAATGTGCACCAACGGAAGTCAACAGTGTGAACCGCCTTAGGCCCGGAAACAGCGTCATATTTACCCCATAACTTCTGCTTTGCCCCGCCCACCTACATTGTATTGTAATTTGTGGCCTGTCACTTTTGCACACGTCTCATTTTATACTGCCCCGTCATTGTGAGCACTGAACTTTATACGCTAAATGGACCATGACATAACTTAGTTTACGTTTAATGTTCGCTTTAGGTCAGAATACGCTTAGAAATACATGCCATAATTTTGACATTCAACGGTGAATAAAAGTTGCATTATGTTCCAAAAGTTTTGCTGAGATTTGATACTCAATACAAAATCGCAACAAAAGATTCGGCTCAGCTTTTGCCTTTTACTAACCCTCGCCATCATTGTAAGTACTTCATCAATAACGCAATGAAAGATTGATAACATAATAACTGATCCTTCCTTATTATTCTCCATTATTCCTCTCGTCCTCTATCTTATAAATATTTCCTATCAATTTATTATTATCTGCTCGTTTTCCTTTCGCCAAATTCACGTCACGTTTCCCCAATGTTTACATTTACGAATATTTCACTTTCCATATCTGTGCGGGCGGTTTTTGGCTCGTACCTCGCTCGGCTCGCCAGAGGCTTCTTATACACACAAATCGGTAGGCCAATGTCTTACAAACTTTCACTGGCTGGCATGCCGCCAGCGACCTGCCTTGCCAAATCGTCTTTGACTTTCGAAAAACACAGAATAAAAATATATTTATACGATATTTGAAACTGGCTGGAGCGCTGTTTATTTTCTCTTTTTTGTGTGCAGTATTGGATTTTAGAGAGGGAAAATAACGATGTGAATTTTGGGGAATGAACATGGATTGCATTGGTGGGTCGGTTTTCGTGCAATCAATCATACGCGAATAAATGTGGAAAGCAATTCTGAGTAACCTTTGATGGTGCCGAGCCGCCGGTGAGCCAATACGCTGCTGGGAGCGGAATTCAGTTCTGGTTATTGGGTATACGTGATTAAGTTTTCAAAAGTAATATGCTGCATGTTCCGGGAAATTTATTGCAATAGTTTTATGGCTGTGCGGTACTGGATTGGAATAACGACCTATTTCTAACCACGGATGCCGTAAAAGCACTAATAAATGAGTTTAAGAAATAAGCAGCAGCGTTCACTGTTAATAAAACACCTCGCTTGCTTAACCGCGGTGGAGTCCACAGGTAACGTCCGTTGCTGCAAGATAAGTTTCTGCACTGCGCTGTTTTAACGCAAGTTTCTGCGCTGCGCTGTGTCAACGCAAGTTTCTGCGTTGCGTTATTTTAACGATGGTTTTTAGCATGTGGAATCCGAAATTTGTCTGCATATGACAGCTGTTAGCAACAGACGTCGAGTCTGTTGAAGCACCTTAATAGATCTGAAAAACGAATGCATGGATTTTGTATCAATCATTTTATTTTATTTAACATATATTTCATTTTATATTATCATACTAAAGTTTCACAGACAAGCTCACTTCCAATTAAGAGATTACTACCTCAGGCAAATGTACGTGAAACTACACGGTGATGATGAGTGTTAGTTATTAATTTTAAGACTGTTGAATTTATGTTCTCTAATTGCAAACGTCTCGGTTTATTTCGTGAATAATGTAAACAATGATGACAGGCGACACAAGTGTTGCTATAATAAAATAATAATGTTCGGTAGGAGTGGTACTGTATTTCCTCGTATGATGGGCCAACGCGTTCTATTTCATTTCATTGCTTTGTTAACTGACAAAGATACCACTATCGAGTTGACCAGGCAACGTTGGTCCAAGTATGGTTCGAAATACAGTACCAGACTAATATGCGGCGGTGTAGTAAATTTAATAATTGTCAAAGTTTGAAAATGTAACGGTACCCTCTGACATTCTGTATTAGAAGTTCGGTGAATAAAGTCGTGCCATATTAGTGTAAATTACTCTTGGCCTTTTCATTCTTAACATTTCAGAAGTGTTTTTCGATTTTCCACGTGCAATTTTTAGCTCAAGCCACTTTGAATGAAGTGAAGCCAGCGTGAGTTTTGCGGCAGTGAAGCGGAATGAGGAAAGAGGCGCCTTTTTCTTTCGTGTGGAACAACAAGTCGTCCAACGACCTTATAACGCGCCTGCACCAACCAGAAGGAATGGTGGAGTCGTGTGATGATAAATGATGGATGGGCGATCGGATTGATTGAAAGGCAACATCGTGGATCATCGTGGACTGTTCGCGGTGAAGAGGTGCTATGTGCAATTATTACAATAGCTCCCATATCATGGTGTGTAGACCGTAATTCAGTAAGGTACGTTTGAAAGTTATAATTACTAGTTATGTACCTACCCCCTTGTGCTTACATATTTGGTAAAAGATTAGATTTTGTTTGGTATATATGTATATATTTGAAAATTAGCAGTTACGTTTATTTTTTAAAGAAGAAAATCACGCCTATGTCGTTTACATATCACGCCTGCATCCTTTGCGAGGTTGACAGAGCGTTCGTATGACAGATGTTGAGGGTAGTTTCAAAAATTTGATATCCCTATTGTGCTCATTGCCTAAAAATGTAATACAAAATGAATCTTTTAATCGTTTCTTACGGCACTCGCCTTAAAAAACATATATTTTGTGATGCTATTCTAAACCAACATCACATTATGGTGGTAGGTACTGTCACAATACTAATACTTTCTTTTTTGTTGTTTTCTCGGAACCCGTGACAAAATTTATGGATACAATGAGATGCTGATGGGCTGGAGAAAATAACGGCAGTCGCAGATTCCTGGACGGACAGCATTGGAGCTTTGCGACTGAAACATTATATTGTTATAAAAAAAAACATCTCCCGAAACTATTTATATAACAGGTACGTAAACCAGTACTGATATGATAAGAAAATTTGGTACATTTATTAGTTAAATACTAATAATTTTTATATCAAGAACTTTCTGCACCGTCATCTCAAGTGCACGAAACCGCAGAAGGCATATGATTATTTACGTATCAATCAATCAGTTAATGTCAATTTTGTTCTTTTTCTGGCTAAGGTTCTTTAAACCACATCTGTAACAGGTAACACAAAAAAAAAAACGTGTGTTCTTCATATGAATTATTTACTAATGTTATTCTTTTTCACATGTTGCGAGGTTTGTTGCTTGGTTGGAGGCATTGGGGAAGCTATATGGCAAAGAGAAGTGATGAAATCTCGCACGAGCAACGTTCAACCATAAAGAAGTTCAACCGTAAATAGAAGAAAGAAACTCATCGAAGAAAATATCGTTGACATTGCTATTGATGGAGACTAGTTGGTGGCCTGATCTATTCTGTAGGGTCGTGTTGGCTACAGTGAAAGAAAGTTTAAAGTATGTGGATAGTGTACTAAACATATATTTTTTTTCATACCTGATATTTCGATATTTTTTTTGTGTTTATTTCAAAAGTCAGAAGTGGGCCGTTGTGTACTGATTTATACAGTAGATCATTGTGGATAAATATAGAGAGTAATAAAACAAATGAACACAATTAATAGTTGGCCAAATTTGTCAGAAATTTAGATTACATTATCAATCGTATCAAGATTAAAGCAATCGTAACAAGTATTAATAGAAATTACAACACCATTTTTATTTACTTAAATAATTTATTTTTAAACTTTTCACTTGATCCATTGTGTACCTTTGGGGTATGCGCCACTGTAGCAATCGATGCCAATGTGTAGTTATAATAATGATATATTGATTTTACGTAAATCACTTTTGTATAAGACATATTGTGTTAATTTAAAAATATCACCAAACCGAAAATGTTCATAATGATGAAGTAAGAATATAAGAAATTACACAAAGGTAAAGCTTAATTTTAACACATAAACTTTAAAATTCCACAAGATTTATTTAATTTTGCGCTAGAGGAGAAAATTTTACGGTTTCATTCATGTTTGTGTGCCAAGCTTTCCAATGACCGATCAAAAAATTTAGATAATATGCTCGTTTCTTAAACACAAAATCTTACTGAGCCTGTGTTCCAAGCAAGCAAGCAAGCAAGCAAGCAAGCAAGCAAGCAAGCAAGCAAGCAAGCAAGCAAGCAAGCTAGTAAGCAAGTAAGCAAGTAAGCAAGTAAGCAAGTAAGCAAGTAAGCAAGTAAGCAAGGCAAGGCAAGGCAAGTAAAGGCAAGGCAAGTAAGCAAGCAAGGCAAGGCAAGGCAAGTGCAAGGCAAGGCAAGGCAAGTAAGCAAGCAAGGCAAGCAAGCAAGGCAAGGCAAGCAGCAAGCAAGTGCAAGCAAAAGCAAAGCAAGGCAAGGCAAGGCAAGCAAAGGCAAGGGCAAAGCAAGGCAAGGTAAAGGCAAGGCAAGTAAGCAAGGCAAGGCAAGGCAATCAAGTAAGCAAGTAAGCAAGTAAGCAAGTAAGCAAGTAAGCAAGTAAGCAAGTAAGCAAGTAAGCTAGTAAGCAAGTAAAAAAGTAAACAATTAACAAGTAAACAAGCAGACACGCAGGCAATCATATAATTAGACATGTAGACAAGAACACAAGCAGACAGACTAGTAGACACATAGACAAGCAGGCCAGTAAACCAGTTAAACACTTAACCAGTAAACCAGTATACCAGTAGATCACTAGACCAGTATATCATTCAACCAGATGAACAGCAAACCAGTAAACAATCACAGAAGAAAAAAGTAATTAGAGTAAACAGTAGGTAAATAAGATAACATGTAAGCAAATAAAACAAGTAGGCAAGTAGACAAAAGATAAGTAGGTGCAAACTATGAATAATGCGTGTATCGTAACTGGTGTGTTTTACTATTGTGCAAAAGCACACGATAAACTGTCGGTCGGGACCTACAGACGGCGGTAGTCAAATTTTGAACCAAGTGAGTACCTTAACAATATGGGTACAATCATAATCAATTAAACTACAATCTTAACGAGTTTATACCACAATTACAACAGGCTGGTCCGCAATCGTGTCTTGTTAGCCGTAATATGTTGAAACTCTTAGTATTTTAAGACATCGTTTTGTTGGAATTATCTGTAAGAGGTTAGTTAATAAGAGATGAGATGAGACTACTGATTGAGCGTAAATAAACGCTTATTTTGTGTATGTAACATATGTTCCGGTCTATGTTAAAAATGTCTTAGATACTTAGTTTTACTATTGAAGCCGATGTTCATTTTTATATTATAATATTCTTTAGTTGTTTAACGTCGAAACTATTGAAGATTACAAAATTTTTACAGAATCAAATTAATTACTAAAGTTAACGATTTAAATGAAAAAAAAAAGAATTAAGGTAAAGTAAAGCATGAATGTGCAAAGATAAAAATGGTTTTAATAACAAGTTTTGTTATAAAAAATTATTTTGCGTTGCGGTTACCGAAATCAATCAGATACTAAAAGTTACTGTTACTGAGCGATATTTCAGAGATTTTAAATTTGATCATAATATGAATTGTAAATTTCTGAGCCTGATTTTCGAAGTTCTGTTGTCAAGCAAAATTTTTCGGAAGTTTAAATAAAAAAATTATGTACCGAGCGAGCTTCTCGGAAGTTTTTAAAAAATTATGTACCGAGTGAGTTCCCGGAAGTTGCTAAAAAGATTATGAACCGAGCGAGATTCTCGGAAGTTGCTAAAAAGATTATGAACCGAGCGAGTTCTCGGAAGTTGCTAAAAAGATTATGAACCGAGCGAGATTCTCGGAAGTTGCTAAAAAGATTATGAACCGAGCGAGTTCTCGGAAATTGCTAAAAGATTATGAACCGAGCGAGTTCTCGGAAGTTGCTAAAAAGATTATTAACTGAGCGAGTTCTCGGAAATTGCTAAAAGATTATGAACCGAGCGAGTTCTCGGAAGTTGCTAAAAAGATTATGAACCGAGCGAGTTTCTCGGAAGTTGCTAAAAAGATTATGAACCGAGCGAGTTCTCGGAAGTTGCTAAAAGATTATGAACTGAAAATGATTCTCGGAAGTTTTTAAAAAGTTTATGTACCGAGCCAGATTCTCGGCTAGGTATGTCTAATATTGGCTATGTATAAAGTGCTGTAAAAAAAATAATAATAACTAAGCGAACTTAATTAGAGTTAAGTACGGAGTTTTTTTTGTGGTGCGCCAAGATTTATAGATTTAGACAGAGGTTTATAAGATTATTCTTATTATTATTTTTATAGAATTTTCACAGTATTTTGAGTCATTTCACTAAATTAAAAAAAAAAAATTTGAAAGCCAGTTCCTCCAAATTAACAAGATATGTACCTAATCATGAATATTTTAAAATATTTGATGATTATAAGTGTTTCCTTCAATTAATAATAAAATATAACTACGAAACTAAATAACATAAGGTCATAAGCAGTAAATTGAAATTAAATCAACTTAACAAAAAAAAAACAAAACAAAATAGTCTCGATTAAAATGAAATGAGTAATGATAAAATCAATGGACGTCAAATATTTAAATAATTGTTCATTAATAAATATTTTAATAATTGTTCATTAATAATACAGAACCAAACCTACATTTTTTTTTCTTCGTGTAAAACAAATTATGTATTACTGTTTATTTAATTGAGGTCTTGGTAAATAATACAAAGCCTAAGACAAGATTGCTAATAAAATACTGTGAGTTTCATGAGTCACAAAAAAAAAATCTTATTATTACGAGGACGCAATATGTAGTCAGGAATAGCCGAGTATGTGATTAATGTAGCTGAAAATTACTTATAATTTATTATTATTTTGAGAGGAAAAATTAAATGCTTTTTAAATTTTGATATTCAGTGTCGATATTTTAAGAATAAAATAAGTATTTTTGTGTCTTAGTTTATTAGAAATACTTTAGACATTGAGATTGTTTAAAATGTTACGAATTGTAGAAAATATTTTTGAAAATAATATTTTAAATAATGGGTCGTTTGTGTGTTAGTTTATTTGAAATACTTTAGACATTGAGATTGTTTAAAATGTTACGATTTGTAGAAAGTATTTTTGAGAATAATATTATTGTAAATATTTTCAATAATGGGTCGTTTGTGTGTTAGTTTATTTGAAATACTTTAGACATTGAGATTGTTTAAAATATTACGATTTGTAGAAAATATTTTTGAGAATAATATGATTGTAAATATTTTAAATTTGGGTCGTCAAAAACAGTTGTTAAAACTTATTGTAAGACAAATAATGTTTGTGATATTCTTTTATTACGAGGGCGTAATTAAGATTCAGGATTGGCCGAGTGTTAGTTATTAATTTTAAGACTGTTGAATTTATGTTCTCTAATTGCAAACGTCTCGGTTTATTTCGTGAATAATGTAAACAATGATGACAGGCGACACAAGTGTTGCTATAATAAAATAATAATGTTCGGTAGGAGTGGTACTGTATTTCCTCGTATGATGGGCCAACGCGTTCTATTTCATTTCATTGCTTTGTTAACTGACAAAGATACCACTATCGAGTTGACCAGGCAACGTTGGTCCAAGTATGGTTCGAAATACAGTACCAGACTAATATGCGGCGGTGTAGTAAATTTAATAATTGTCAAAGTTTGAAAATGTAACGGTACCCTCTGACATTCTGTATTAGAAGTTCGGTGAATAAAGTCGTGCCATATTAGTGTAAATTACTCTTGGCCTTTTCATTCTTAACATGAGCTAAAGAAACATGATCCCAACTAAGCCGCTCCACCTGATTATATTGTAATCCCTAATAACATGGGAGGCGCAGTTAACTACAACACGACAAATTTGCATTGAACCCTGACAAGGGTGCGTTCAAGAAGTTACTCTAGATAGTTTCTAGTACCTATTTATGTAGAATGTTTATAACAAAAAATATTCGCCTTTAAGTCGTTTTGTCGACAAGAAATTTTTTCTGATTTGTATTGTATCGATGCCATATAACATAACATGTAAAGGGACGTCTGAAAATAATTACTTATTCGCTCGTCTGTGGGAAAGTCCTATATAGGACTTTTGCCACAGACAAGCCTATCTATAAAAAATGGCGCCACAGAGAAGTGGCTATGCTCTTTTTACTCATAACGCATTCTATCGAATTCGTTATTTTATGCTACCGACTAGGTACTTTATGATATCAACCTACCTCCTTTATCAACCTACAAAAAAAAAGCGAAGGAAGTTCTTAATTCGCCAGGGACATTTCTCAGCTTAGCGTTTCTTAGCGTATTTAGCTACAGAATACAATTGCATTGAAAATGTAAGGAAACTATTTGTCCAAAACCCCATTCAACCATGTATAGTTTCTAGTCTATCTTGTCTACATGAACGGCCTCCGGGTAAGATAGGCGTGTAATTGCAGAAGGGGGGGTGTTAGTAGAGGAGGGAGGGGCTAGGGGTCTATTTAAACTCGTCAAGTAACACTGAGATAACACGATGCGATAGAAAGCTGGCCTCGGCGTCACGTAGCTAATAACGCCTGTAAACTAGTGCCACTCACTGCTACAATGCAAGACGAGCAAAGCAAGTGAAATACTGAAAAATCAACCAATATTATTCACTCACTAGGCAACTTTGCTTTGTGATTCTGGTTTAGAAGAGCACTTCCTAATCCTACCCGTGAGTGTAGTCAAATGCAAAGGGATAGGTAATTATGCAGGAAACGGGAAACAGCGTTCCCTGTGACTCCAGGGTTCATCAGGTCGTTGGACGAGTCAGTGTCCCATTGGAAAAGAGGAAGATTGCTCTTGGCATGATCAAAGGTAAATAGCTTATTTAAAGTGAAAGATAAAAGCTGTTCATTCTCCTTTACTGTGTGTATCTGACCTGTGCCTAAGTACGAGTACCTACGGCAACTTTACTAAAGGGCGCATAAAATGATAGCGAGTGGTGGCCGAAGACGCAGCCCTACGTGCCGGCCGCCGCGCGTCCTGGATAAACCGGATTAAACCAGGATGAACCAGTTTATCTTTTGGTTGGCTGGTACAGAATGCCGCGTGGCATGAGGCCCGCCCTTTGTACTTTCTGTGTGTAATAAAGTTTAATAAGTAAATATAGGTGCTATTAAAGATCGGGCGCGTCATGCCGCTGTAAAATGACTTGTTCTATTAGACTTGACCTATATGCTTGTACGAGATACCAGTAGTTCCGCGCGGCACGCCGTACATATTGCATTATTACACGACGCTGTCACATTGACGGTGCACTACGCCACGCACAGAGCCCTGAGTTGTATCTACCCTTAAGATTGTCCAAATGTTATTGTTAATTTTAATGGCATTACTACAAAACGGTAGACAAGGGTTCAACGCTTGCCTTACTTTTTTGTGGTAAGGCCCTAAATGTATAATCCGTATTCCTAATGGAAACATTTTCTTAGGTATAAATTGAGTAAAGAAGATTCCTTTATACAATAAAAGAACAAAATTTTATTTTCTTTCTCTCTTTCTTTCTCACGAAGATAAGGACTCATAACAGCTCAGTTGAACTCTATAACGTTCCACATGATAATAATCGTTCCAATGTCAAGAGGAGCGTGCGTTTAATGTTAAACTTTGCAATAGCTACTAACGGGCCCCATAATATTTTATTATAAGACAAAACAAACACTGGGGCCGTAAAAATATGCTTCAGTCGCATAGAAATGACGCACTTCGATTCAACATAAGGCGGGAATCACAAGTAACGTCCGATGCTGCGTCATTTTAGCGCTGCGTAACGTGTGTTTTAAGAAAATCGAATTTCTTCCTTATTTTCAATCGAGTACGGTTTTTGTCAAACGTTTGGTATCCGTCGAGGCAGCATTGTACGATACCCAGCGCTAGCAGATGCGTCTGGTAAACCATAAACCATATTTTGTAGGAGCCCTGTATTAGCGGGTAAGTATACTGCCACCCCTAGTCCACTGAGGGTGCTTCGTAAAATGCGGCGTAGAGTTTTTGACCTCAGGTGAATATCAGTCCCCTATGGTCAACCGCACGGTGGTAGTGATACCACCCACATTAGCATTCCCAAAGAGGGTTGACGTCAGACAGGCGGCCGGTCATAAAATAAAACATTTCCAAATCCTTTTGCTACAAGATTGTGTGCTCTAACAAAACATGTTGCGCCGACCCCAACTGATTTGGGATAAAGGCAGGCAGATGATGAGGAATAAGGCGGAAATTCGTATTTTCCTAACGAATGCAATACGCTGCTCTAAGATAACGCAATGACTGACGGTAAGTGTGATACCCACTTTCGATTCAACATTACAGTTGTCTCGAATGTACAATGTGTTTTTTATTTGTCTTCCATTTTTACAGGCATCTTGACCTGTTTATAGTACCATTAGAAAATAATGTTACAGAGAGACGTTTCAGATTTCTACAGAACGTAAGCTAGGTAGTTATTTAACCTAGTGTGTACTGGAAGGTTAGGTAATATGGAGTATAAAGAGACGGTGTAACGAATACTTTGGAAGCGTGCTCAGACTAAGAAACTGAATAACTTTCATATGGCGGTAAATGAAAAAAAAATTGACTTTCCAATCTTCCACTACAAAGTCGATCAGCAGAGCAGCTGTTCTTGAATTTTGTACGGGAGGTTGTTTCTTCTTCGTTTACCACCATATGTTCTATGGGGAAAATTGTTCATTTTAATGGTCTGATCACCCTTGCAAAGTTTTCGTTGCACCGTCCTTTATACCCTGTATATTAATCTTTCTGATTTCTAACTCAATACAAAATTATAAAAAAGCGGCTTAGTTTGTGCTGAAATTAAGATGTAAATTGTTTCATGATGTGTACTTATTTGAATATACTGCATTTTTTCCACATTTCGGTAGTGCGTAGGTATGTGAGTTGGCACGCAGTAAACATATTTTTAGGCAATAAGAATAAGACAAATGTTTCAAATAATAGGTACTTAGTGCATAAAAATGAGATATTTTACGGTTACGAAGTTAATTGTTATAGGTAGATCTACGGTAGTTATAACAGAAAACAATAAAGACAAACGTAAATATACGTTTTATTTGTTTGTTATTGCTCATAAATGTGTTGGAGAATATTTTTGCAGTACAGTGAAACTCGGAATGAGTTAGGCAATTTGGACTTTGGACTGTTCTTTTCTTATGCCGCGCGTAAAATACTCAAATTCTCGGTTCCAGTGTCTAACCAAACTTGAGCTTGACTGTACTTACCTACTGCAGCTAACAACTATAGGCAAAACGTTTTATTACGTTTTTAACATAAACCATGGGATAACACTTTACGGTGTTTTGCTTTTTTGTTGTCATTCTCTTTTTACGGGTACACAAACAAATTGGTACTTAGCTTAGGTATTTCGGTATTTATCATAGACGATGTTTAAGTGAGAAATAAAAATACTAAAGACGTAATTGATTGACATGAATTTTCTCACTAATGAACAGTTCAAAGGATCAAACTTTCGGCCCTTCCACACCCCGCGCCCCGCACCCAGCCCCTCGCGTCCTAGTGGCTCGGGATCGCAAACGAATGCGAGTTCAGAAGTTGACAGTGGACCCATTCAGAACAGGGGCGTCCGTATAAAATTATCACAGCCTTTGTTTCCGCGCTGGGGATGACATATAAACACATAAAACCACAGAAATAACAATGACGCACGAAATTAACGGAAGGAAAAAAATTGCGCGTGAAATGTTTGGATTGCGATAATGTTTGAACATTTGAAGGAAAATTCGCGATAACAGCTACCCGCAAAAAAAGGACAAAGGGATGCGGATGAGCAATAAAATTGTCAACCGTAATCACTGCTCGCGCGGAATCAGGGGTAAGATAGCTCTGTTGTAATATAGCACATTGTGCCGAACATTACAGAGATCCACCTCTCTCTGTCTTCGCGTGGGACACCGAGTCGTCCAACGAACAGATGAACACCGGTGTCAGAGTTTTATAACCGCATGCTGTAGCTGCAGGCCTCTGACATAGTAGTGTAACGACCGTCGTCTAAGTAATCATAAACCAGCAACCGGGTCAAGAGCACAGAACCCTATTTCTTTTAGAACAGTCGTCGTGGTTCGGCTTGCAATGTCCTGAACAGACAGGAAACACATTCAAAATATCAACTTTGTGAGTGACCCACCGAGAATAGAACACAGAACCATCTACGTGGCAGGAGTCGCATTACCACTGCGCCACATCGGCCGTCAGTTCTGTTATAATATAGAACATTTTGCGGAACATTACAGAGATCCACGGATGTTATGTAACGCTGCGAACACAGCCCACGGCACGCCGCCACAACGCGCCACGCCGCGCCGCGTCTTCAGGATTAAATTATTCAATTCATATTAGCATTTCTAATTTCCATCGATTATCATAATTTGTTCGCTCGAAGGCTCGCTGCAGACTAAAAGGCATTCGCTACCAAAATAAAGCCGACAGCGGCTTCATTGCATTCAGTATTATACTTCGCATCACCACTCTCCTGAAGCGTAACCTTATTATAATATTAAATTCATTCATCGTCACTCATTCCCGTGACTAGTGAAAACGCTGATGGCACGCTTCTGTTTTCGATCAAATTATACGGCGCCAGAGCGTCAGAGCGGGACCCAGATATATTCATAAAATGTGAAAATAAGGGACGAGCAAGCGTGAAAATCGTGAAATTTTCCGCGAAATGGGAAGTGAGTTAAATCTTCAAATAAAAGGTGGGTTGTGGAGTCAGCAGGCACTTGCTGACTGGCTGGTATGGTAATGAAGTTGTCATTCTGTGAGCCAGTGCCAGCCCGGCTCGGGGACAAAACATGTTTATCTCGACGATCATCTAAATGTAAGGGTCTTCTCAGTGATTACAAACGCCTCCGGACATGCGATTGTTTGCGCAGATAACAAGTCTCGACTTGTTTTAAACTAACAAATGTTTTGTCCGAATTCTATTTCAATTTACAATATCTTATGTATTTACAAGTTGATTTGATACCTATATTTTATAACGGCAATTAAACTAGGGACAAATCTAATTTAAAGGTAATATTGATGTAGATAAGTGTTTTAGTTGATTACTAACATTCGAAACTAATTCAATCTTGGGCTTTGTGGAATCATTATCTTTCGAATCTAGTTGGATCTAAGATTGAAACTATCAAGAGATTTCTAAGTTCACAAACTGCAGTATTATTCGGAGATTAAGAGTCACTTTACAAATGATTTTAATTGAAATAAGTTTAACTAGATAATGGTAAATGCTAGGTAAAAATAAGAGCCAGCTCCAAAAACAACTTTAAACAAAATAAATAATACAATTTGAACTTTTGTTCTGTAATTGTTTGGCAAACCCTTTAGTCAAGGAAGAAAGTTTTCAGCATTCGCTTTTAGGTTGGTACTTGAGACCTGAGACTATTATTTTCTTTCACTATTTCAACAATAGAGTTGATATTTGCACGCCCAGCCCTCGCAGACTTGGTTTGGGTCGAAACGGTGATTTTATCTAAAAATCTTATAAGATTCTCAAGCAGCTCTCGATAAACTATTCAGATCGGAGCCGGTCCAAATTTTGCGAGATCTTATCTTCACTCGAATATGAGATCATCTGAAAGTCGCTAAACTTTGTTATTTTAGTGGAGACTTCATAAACTTCGTTATTGTTTCTTTTCTCCAGACTCTTGTTCAAAATACTTCATTTTATACTGAGATACTTTTCTGTATGATTTCAACTTTTGTTACTTTAGATATTTTACTTTGAATTTGTATATCGTGAATTCCATATAAATCCATGTAGATATGAAAAATAAATATCTGGAATTTCACTAATAGTTTATGTTTACAATAAATCAAACTGCTACTTAAAACGCAGCAACAAACCACACATTGGTTTCGTTTCACCGGATGAGTTGCAAAAAAAATATTTTCCCTCGGAAAATATTCAGACCGTTTTTATTTACATTCGCTCCATTAATTTTCGTTGTTAACGCTTCACGTGCCATCGCGGAAACAACTCAATTTGCTCTGATTAAGATATATGTAAACACGTGTCACGCAAACACCGCTGCTGAACATAGAACGCTGAACCTATTCACGATTCTAACGACATATTTGAGGACTGTTTGTGTAACTGTTGGGGTTCAAATTAAAGCGAGTTCAAACGTACGCGGGCTCTTCTCGGGCTTGGGGTTTCAGTGAAAAATTAACATCGCAGCCCCAGCGTTGCTATATGCACAAAACGTTCCTACGCCTAAGGAAACACGTGCTTTACCGTGACTTTATGCATTCATTTTTATATTTGAGACGTCATGGCGGCACCACCTTGACGCTAATAAAGAAATCAAGTAAAATCATATTCTTTGCAGTAGCTTTACCCAATAAACAAAGAAATCGTCAACGGTAACCAAATTCTCAAGAAAACTGAACTGAAAACACAGTGAGATGATCATCAAAAGCTGCAGATGAATATCAGCACTTGATGAAAACGATCGCCATCCCTCTCAAAGGAGGGTCACGTCACAGGAATATAATGTTTGCAAGCGTACTCAAATTACACGGATCAGAGTAACGCTTTTCATCAAACATAAAGGTTCCTTTTGAACATCGAGTTTATTCGTTTTCGGTTGAAATTCGTTGAACAAACCATCCTTGTTTTATTTGAGCGTTTTTCACGGGTTATCTCATATTTTTGTGAAGATTTAGATACCGGTTGTGATGTGAATCGTTTCACCTGGGGAAAATTTTGAATCAGTTGAGAACGGTATAAGATAAAGAACATATCACGAATTGGCAACATTATTGTTGACATCCTGCTCAAATGTCATATAATCTGACGCTTACATTACATCAAGGCATTATTGCCTATAATCGAATACCATGACCCAAAAAAGCATTAGGTATGATACATTTCTTAAGTATTAAATAAAATTAATGTTTGTCATTATTACGCTAAATTTACCTGCTTGTAATTTAAATATACAAATCTTATTTTGGGTGTTTTCTTGGTTAGGACCTTTTGGGGTTCGTCAAAGACATGAACCCAAGCATGCCTGATTAGTAAAAGGCGTTTTTAAAACCTGTTCATTCTACAAAACTTAGTCTTCATACGACTCATATAAGTCGGTTTCATTCTCCAACAAAAAGGAGCATTTAGACAAAGACGCCTGCGGCGACGCGCCAGCCAAATTGGTCGGTTAATACCGCTCATAGAGGAGTAAAATACGACTGAATACAGTGATAAAAACCCTCATACCGCCGTTATAAGGTCGCCGGGAATAATCTCCAGCGGATGTGGGCAAAGTGCAGTTTACACTGCAAGAGAGCAGCGGATAAATTAATTATATGTTTTTTATCAGTGATAAAGTTTTGACTTTAGACTGGACTATATCTTAGGGCAAGATAAGGTTAAGTTCTAGTCGAAAATGGACTGAGTTCACTCGGAAGGCAAAAAGAACACCTAGGTACTTCTACCTGGTAGATACCTACTTCTACTGACACAAAAGCCGAACACAGTGAACTCGACTTCTTAAAATTAGGAGAGAACAAAAATAACTTGTAGAATATTGCTACGCTGTAGACAAATGCTACGGGTGACGGGCTCCAGCATGACTATTAAAGTTCAGTGTAACGTACTTTTTGAATTGTATGAATATGACTTTTACTTGTCACATTTATATCTCACACTGACCGAATATTCTTTGATCGAAATATCCACAGATAGAGGTTAAAACGCACCGTAATAATAACTATTTTAATTAAATTACGTCAAAGTACGTAAACAAAGAGAAAACTTGACAAGGCCAAAACAATATTGAACTCGTTTTAAAAGTTGGACGTTGGGAGTTTGTAACACTTGACGATATTTCAAGACAGACGTAGAGAAAGACCTAAGCACTGTAGGCAGCGAAAATACTCGTGAAATATTAAATTCAGCTCAAAGTCTTGCAGGTAGGGTTGCCAGTCATCTGCGAGGCAGAGTCGGTTGTCACTTTTATTACTGTTGCGAAAGAAATACTTGTAGTTCTAACTAACTTTTTTTTGTAGCTATTCATTTTTTTTTTTTTGTAATTCATTCTATTAAAAAATTGCTTGTTTGTACAATATTACATATTCAGAAAATCTTCAACTAGAAAAAAAACGAGAGATTTTTATTAAGTGCATCAAATAAAATTTATCGATAAAAAATATGTCTACTACCTACTGTACTACTGGTAATGCTGAAAGTCATCCATCAAAATTCACATGACAGTTTAGGTGATTTTATAAAAATAAAATATTACAAGTTACTAATTATACATTATATTGTGTCCTGCGTTAGGTTAATTGGTGAAATTTTATGAAGTTCTTATAGTTTCGTATAATGGATAGTTGCAACTTGCAAGACATCGAATATTTCGAGTTAGTAATCATAGTCTTAGGCATAGTCTAATAAAACATGGTCTTTCCTTCCCAGAGAAACACAAGTCAACGTCACTTAGTATTGCCACTTTATTTCAATAAAATACGTTATGGGGTAAATTCAATCTCAGAACAATGGGTTAAAATATTTCTTAATAATTTTATAATTTAGATTTACGTGTGTATTAACTTTAACTTTACAGCAACACTTAAATTTTATTTATTAGTTAACAGTATCTTATATGATTTACAAAAAACATCATAAGAGTGGGTAATTCTGGTAACCCACAAGCATGATGACGTAGTCTTGTGTTGGTCACGTGGTTCACGAGTCTCGGAAAGAAATACCAGGCGGAGTATCTTATTATACCATGGTCTTAGGTATATGCAGGCGTATTTCGACGCTGAAAGCCGGCAGCCCTGTTGGCAGTTGGAAAAGAAAATTTCCAGCGTGTGGAATGGAAAGTTCGTCATTTCACAGAAATTACTCGGCGAGTGGAAGCCAAACAACCTACGGACAAGTCCGTTTACTTTGGACATTTTTGGTTTCACTCGAGTATTAAAAAGGGAGGGTCTAATTTTTTACCGCTTTTCGTACCGAAAAATTTCTTTGAAAATCAGGCTTCTTTGCGAACAATATCCTTATGCCAAGTCAATGGCAAAATTTTGTTTCAGAGAAATAAAACTTTCTTGTCTTTAAAAACCAATAATTAGACAAGCCATACAAAGTACTTATCAAAAGAATAATACCTAAATGTCAGTATATCTTTCAATAATATTTACAGTAGCAAAGTCCTTACTTCTTAAATAAGGTTGGGAGGGAACACACGTAACGTCCATTTGTGAATTATATTTGCGCAGCGCTATCGCATGCATTAGTTAAAAGCGGTTTTTGCCTTATTTTATTTTATGTCAAAGTCGCACCCGCTAACCCTGTGCATCGCACAACGCTGCGTCAGCGGATGCGTCTGTCAAACCATTTTACATAAACCCCATTTGTATGAGAATAAGATCAAAGCTCGTGTTGTCCTAACGCATGCGTTACGCAGCGCAAAAATAACGCACAAACGGACGTCACATGTGTTTCTTGCCTAAATCTTCACACATGAAGACTCAAAACTATCCTTCATACGTCCAAGTTGCACTTTGAGCTGGTAAAATAAAGGCCGTCACACACACACGCGGCGATGTGCTTAAACACAATCACCATTAAGTTAAACGCTAATTAAAGCACTGTGCATCGCACAACGCATGACATAGACCACATCTGTATGAGAATAAGGTAAAAATTCGTATTGTCCAAACGCATGCGTTACGCAGCGCAAAAATAACGCACTGACAGATGTTACATATGTTTCTCGCCCAAATCTTTACACATGAAGTCTTAAAACTATATTTCATACGTCCAAGTTGCACTTTGAGCTGGTAAAATAAAGGGCGTCGCACACACGCGCGGCGATGCGCTTAAACACAATCACCATTAAGTTAAAGGCTAATTAAGCGCTGAAACTTCCTTGTCTCCCGGCGCGGCGGCGCTAACTCTGAGCGGACCAGTGCAAGGTGTAGAAGTTAGCGTTGTCCATACGTGATCATACAACTATTTATGTTCAAAGTTGGTAAATTTAATTTTTACAATATAAGAAGAGGCCAAGTTACGGTTGTCGCAATACTTAGATACTACGCGACCAGCCCGCTTAGGCTGGTCATGACACTATGATTTAAAATCTAGTATTATTGCACTAACTCCGCGCGGACGAGTGCAAGGTGTAGAAGTTAGCGTGTGCCGTCCATACGTGACCATACATACACTATTTGAGAAATTGAAATGAGAAAATTGAAAAATTCACTAGCTACCGCCGGGATACGAACCCAGGACCTTGGGGTACCGTCCCACCGCTCTACAAATCATAAACCTTAACTTTCAAATTGTTCTTGTGGATAAATTCGTGCCTATATATACACCTTTGTGTGTGAGGTGGCTGATTTGGGACGCCTAATGTATGGTTAAAGACGTTTTTACTGCTCGTGTATTTTCCAAACAAAGTTCTGAACTAACTAACTATAGACAAACAAAGTATGATACAATACACATTGCGTTGTGGCGTCTTTATAGAAATCAGTGTTGGGCAAATTGTAATTAACTACTAATTACAAAATTACAATTACTGTATGTAATTACAATTACCAATTACGAATTAATAATTTTAAAAAGTAATTTCAATTAACAATTACTTTGATGTAATTGTAATTAGAATTACTAAATTAATCAATTACATATGAACAAGGGCCATATAAATAACAGCTATCAGGATTTTTAACTATGTGTTTATTCCTAAATAATGAGCCATACAAAACAATATGATGAAATAAAAAGGTGTTTTTATCTCCCCTATTCAAAAAACAAAAACAGTAATGTATCAAGGATAGGTTGATATTGTGCTGCGGATAGTACATGAATCAATACTTAGAGAATTGCTTGGCCGTTTGCACTCCTTGAACCTTTTGTTTTTTTTAGTGTAAGTATATCGGGTCGTAAGGGATCATCGCGTCGTAAGGGTTCATCGGGTCGTACGGGTTCATCGGGTCGTAAGAGTTCATCGATTGTTAAGATTTATCGGGTCGTAAGGTTTCATTGGGTCGTAAGGGTTCTGGTCGAAAGGGTTCTTATGGTCGTAACGGCTCTTCTGGTCGTGAGGATTCGTCGGGTCGTAAGGGTTCATCGGGTCGTAATGATTCTTTGTGTCGTAAGGTTTCTTCTGGACGTAAGGGTTCTTCGTGTCGTAAAGGTTCTTCGGGTCGTAAGGGTTCTTCGTGTCGTAAGTGTTGTTCAAAGTCAAAGTCAAAGCCAAAGTTAAAGTCGACCCGTTGAACTCTTAGACCCCTTGAATCCTTACGACACGATGAAGCCTTACGAGCCGAAGAACCCTTGCGACCAGCTGAACCCGTTGAACCATTACAACCCTTACGACCCGATGACTGACCTCTAACGACAAATTGACAAGCAATTAGAAGGGCCGAGCCGGCCGAGTCTTTATGTACTTATACCTACAAATTATTTTTAGTTTTGACTAAAAACTAAAATTAGCGATTGAATACTTAATCACCACTAGATTTTCAATCATCACTAATTTAATCATGACAAATTTAGTGACAAAATTATTAGTTTATTCGTCAAAATTTGTGATTGTGCCAATACTGCATTGTATCATACTACGAAATGTAATTGAGTAATTGAATTACGAATTATAATTACTTAATTACATAATTGGAAAAGTAATTGCAATTACTGTTAATTTCAATTACATGTAATTTGAATTGAATGTAATTGAATTAAAAGTAGTTCAATTATTAATTAAATTACAAAAGTAATTAATTGCGCCCAACACTGATAGAAATGACCACGAGAACAGCGATGTTTTTTGTTTCTTTTGCGAAACACGTCATAATACGTGAGCAGGAGACACAGTTTTATACTGATTTGACAGCTGTTATTTATGACACCATGTATGACACATAAGGTATTATTTCTTTTGTATATTAAATATCACATTTAATGGCTATCTCTGGTAAAATAAAGTAAACTGGTGTAAGTATGACTTACACCAGTATGACTTACACCAGTTTACTTTGCTTAACTGTTCTTGCAGGCAAATTGATTCTGTTCTAGTCAATTTCTGAAACAGCCAGCGTTACATGACGCTCTGCTCGCGGCGTGTTCCGTGTATTTTCTGATCCAACACCACTTGCCAGGAGGGATTTTAGTAACAAAAAATCGATTTTTTTATCACCGAGTAGGTATTTAAGAAAGTTTAATATTAAATCGAATTTATCCAATGTAAAGATATTTAATAATATTCGGGGATATTTATTTATTACTTTTTATTTATATTTAGTGGATATCTCTTTCTACTTACACCAGTTCACTCTGCTTAACTGTTCTTGCAAGCAAATTGATTCTGTTCTAGTCAATTTCTGGAACAGCCAGCGTTACATGACGCTGTGCTCGCGTCGTGTTCCGTGTATTTTCTGATCCAACACCACTAGCTAGGGATGGGAATTTAGTAACAGAAAATCGATTTATAAATAATCGGTTATTTCGAAAAAAAAGGTTAAGGGATTAGGTAATAATTAATTGAATTTATTCAATGAAAATATCGATTTTTAATAATAAACCATATTTAAGATGTATATAGGTAACTCATTTACTTGATTTTACGCAATAATGATTCTTTATTATATAATATTTACACAGAATGTTCAAACATCACACATTTATTTTACAAGGAACCTACATTAAGGTGTCATGTATTAGGGTGAGAATCCACCAGAGCTGTGCGAGGTAGCTAAGCGGTGTGCGAGGAAAAAATCCACCAATAGAATCACTTCATTTTCCTAGCCTCGCTCAGCTCAGCTCTGGTGGAATCGGGTTTAGCGAAGCGAGGCCATTCTACATACAAAATAAGCGAGAAATGTGTTGCGAGGAATGCGTTGCGAGGAATGCGTTGCGAGGAATGCGTTGCGAGAAATGTGCTGCGAGGAATATGTTGCGAGGTTTGCGAAGATTCCCTGCCAGTCAATAGACGGCTGATGTTGAAAGCTTCGCAACGCATCCTCGCTCCGCACATTAATGCGCATTTTGACAGCTCCGCTACGCATCCTCGTACGACACATTTTACTCGCACAGCTCTGGTGGAAACCCCTACACATTTCCACAGCATAGCTACGCATCCTCGTACGACACATTTTACTCGCACAGCTCTGGTGGATTCTCACCCTTATAATAATATGCTACGTAAGACCCAATAACAGCAAATACGTGATGCAAAAGAAATGATCTTAAATAAAAGATTAATTTAAAAGGACATAATCGATTACTGAAAAACTATTTTTTCGAGAACTTATCCATCATTTTAATAATCGATTATTTGTTCACATCCCTGCCACTTTCTGTGTTCGCAACGTCTAGTTCCTATTACGCGAAATTGATTTTGAACATGTCGGAGATTTTGTGTAATGGTAAAGAGACTATTTTGCAGCTTTACAGATTCAAATGTTGAATCTTTGATGCCCATTTTAGGATTTGATTTTGATTAGCTTGATTTTGAAAGAGTGCATCAATATAAGCTGATATCGAGGGACACTTAAATCAGCCCACGAAACATAAAAAGGTTTTTTGGACATCCTATTTTGAAAATACTTTTGTCTAGCATAATTCTTTGTTTATGTTTTGCTCCTTTGATATATTTAGAGTAATAATTTTTCATCCGTGTATTTTTTTAAATACTAAGGCTTGCTTACCTCTCTTGTGTGTTTACATAGAATACAATTCTATAAAACTTTGCTACATAATTTCATCCATTGGACTCTCGGTACATTTCAGCATAACTCCTTACAAGCGATGAGTCTTGCCGGCGCCATGAGTCTGATACTTTCTGATACCAATCGGAACTTACCTCCGGCGATTCATACAACTTTGTTGGGATTATGGATCTTCCTTACCTGGAACAAAAATAAAATCATGATTAGGTTTTTTACGGAGCTGCGGCAAAATAGGCTTAGTTTGTTGGTAAATAACGCTTCTTTGTTACAATCATCGCTATTATCTCTGATAACATAATATTACAAAGAATAGACTGCCATTTTACATTTTGTATGTTTTGCAGGAAAATATTTTGTTACAATGGGGCAAAATATTTTGTTGCCGTGTGATGCCGGCTTAGAATAGCATCACCCCAATTCTACCCGTGGGTGTCGTAAAAAGCGACTAAGGGATAATCATCCAGGGAATGGGCAGCAGCGTTCCCTGTCAATGCAACATCTTGCACTGCGCTCGCCAATCCGCCTGCCAAGCGTGGTTAGTATGGCAATACCCCCCGATAGGGGGAGGCCCATGTCCAGCAGTGGACTATTGTGGCTGTTATGGGGCAAAAGTGGTATGTGGGACGACAGAGTTTAAAAGTACTACCTTAACACAACTTACATAATATCACCTGGAAAAGTTTTATTTTGAAAACATTGATACTGCCCTACAAATGTACCGAACCGAGATTCCAACGTATTAACTTTCAAAAGGGCTTTCATTTAGAAACGTATACATTACAAGTATTCCAGTTGGCAAGCTAATGAGGCCAACCACGAGCCGCCTTTTGACTTCGACAGCCAATCACTTGACGTCGCGTCGCCTTTTCTCAAACATAAACTTGTGTATGAAAACGCGGATCGGAAACGAAGCGAAATCTCTGGGATGAAAGGCGCTCGGTATCAAACGAGTATCAAGCTCCTTATTATGAGACATGGTACCTTTCGCTATCTTATTTCAATTTCAACGCTCCATTGATTGCAGATGCCGGGAGCGTTCTTCGTTTGCAGTTATCAGGAGGGAACGAGACGGTGCCATTGGATTTTTAATGTAGTAAAGAGGGATGGAAGGTATTTTTCTATGGGGAGACGAAAATATCGAAAAAAGTTATCGCATCAAAGTCTCGGCGTTCGCAAAGGTCTCATTAAAAGTGCTTTGTGTAAGAATTCGCCAATTTATGAGGCAGTCGGCTGGATGGAGATTGAGCGGAAAGTAAATAACTATGGCTTCTTATGTTTTAAGAACCAGTTAGAGAAATTTAAGAGAGATGTACCTATTTATATATTTTTTGCATTTGTATTGAAAGTATTAAAATATTTTCTGTAAATATTTCTAGAGGTGGGCTATGGTGTAACTGACCATTTATGATTTGGTGTGTTCCGGATTATAGATCGAATCACTAATAACTCATATTAAAAAAGAGTACTGATATCGTTCGTTAGATAATATTCAGTTTCATGGATAGGTTTGTGTATTACCTAAAAACTTGAAAGTATTTTGCATATTTTCATTTTTACACACTCTGTATTGTATAGATGTTTATCTTTTTCTATTCATAAGATAAAATGTTCTAGCGAAAACATAACCAACAAAATATAAATCGAATATAATTCTCAGGTAGTTCCAACAAAAATAAAGTTGCGAACAAGATCCAACTCACTTAAAGTCGGCAAATTGACATCTTTAAGCAACTTCCTCTAACACGGGAAAACATATTTCCAGATAATATTAAAGGAAAACTTTTAGGAACCGACTTCAGCTGAAGATAGCAGATAATGTTTTGACGGGTCCGGGCTTAGAATCTGGACCGTTTTGTGCCATGCCATCCCACTGCCTTACCAGCTGTGCCACGACTGCCCTCACCAAATTCTTAACCGCTTGATAGTTGTCTTAGTTGTTTATGTCGCATAAACTGGGAGACAGCAAGTGCGAGAATCGCCTTGTCATCAACTTCAACTGCTCTATACTACGAATGTAATTTCAGGGAAACCGTGGTTATTCCTAGGATCCTATCATCAGATATTGACGTCAATCGTTATTATGGAATCCACTGGGAAAAAAACTTTCCATATCGAAAACAGCATAAAAATACTTTACCTCTTCTCTTTTCCGATATCGGTTAGGAATACGAAGAATCGTTGACAAAAGTGCAAACTTCTATTTCCTCCGAAAACGACTTCCACACGTCTTCTGTCAATGGCACTCGTGGATAAAAAACTGCCTCTAAGACCTAGTGGTCTGTGCGGTTGACTAGGGATCCTAAGGTTCCTGATTTGATTTTCAGTGGGAAACTAGTTGCTATTTGTTAATTTATCGGTACTTGATTGATTTTCAGAAGGAGAAAGGGGCACAAAGTTAATGTTTTTCGTTTTCTCTTTTTGAGGCTCAAAACACCCCATTTTCCGCACAAAAGAAAGCTACGTGTATTGGAAGGCACCATATAAAAATAAAGGCATATTACGCCTTATATTATAGTTGTTTTTTGCACACGTTAAGCCGTCTTTTCAGACTGTTCATTACTAGGCAGCGTTCGTAACTACCTAAGTGAAAGGCTTAGTACTAACAGATTTAAAGACTAACTGACACCAGAGTTTATCGAGTCATTAGTCAACTCGATATCCCAAACGACCGAAATACCGGAACCGTCATCTGTCAATGACACCCGCGGATCTACTTTTAAAACATGTCATTATTTTTTTTTATTACGCGACTCGAGCAAAAATGTACTTATTATTCGCTCCGTTGGTCTGAAAATGTGACATCGGCTGGTGCAAAGGCGTTACTGTACTATTAGTAGCATATCGAGCTACGTATGAAAAGATCAAGTTATACTGGATTCTCGTACAGTTGACACGAACTACTAGTACCGGCTGATCCCTTGAATGGGCAACTTGGCATGATGGTGGTGGCACGTGAATGTAGTTGCTATTCCTGCGTAAGGAGTAGAACATCGTCGTTCTTGATAACGAAATTTTTGAATTATAGCGGTTTTGTGTTAGATCAAGGCTGTAATGAGGACTTTTTTAAACTTTTGGTTCAAGCAGAGTCTTTTCTCGGAGATAACTTTAATTTTAGTCGCTAATTTAGTACCTCTTTGAAATAGAAAAGGTTGAAACACATTTTCTGCGTATTGTGCTAATTCAGAGAGTTTCAAATGTTCAAATGTTCTATCTAACTAGGTAAATTGAATTATATGGAGGTTAATGTCGATAAACCTAAGGTGTTGCAATAAATTATTGGCCGAATCCCAATAATATTATAATCTTCATGATTAACCAAATGTGATTCATACGCATGACAAAAATATTACCAGACTTAATACATTGTTCAAAAATATTTTTAGATGTTGCATTAGTGACAAGTCATGGGAAAATACTATCAATTGCTATGTGCTCGACACATCCTTTTGTGTTAACACGGTACGGTAGGTAGGACATTGAGGAATTGATGAGGCAACGCTACTCGATATCGCGACCTCTCACTTTACGGTCACTGGTTTTATAAATATGAACTAATTTGATATATTGTACAAAAATATTTTCAAAGGTTGCGCGAGTGATAAGTCATGGGAAAACCACAATCAATTTCTACGTGCTCGACACATTCTTTTGTGTTAACACGGTACGGTAGGTGGGACATATTGCGGAATTGATGAGGCAACGCTACTCAATATCGCGACCTCTCACTTTACGGTCACTGGCTTTATAAATATGAACTAAATTAATGTATTGTACAAAAATATTTTTAAAGCTTTAGTGATAGATAAGTCATAGAAAAAATACTATCAATTTCTATGACACATCCTTTTGTGTTAACGCGGTACGGTAGGTAGGACATATTGCGGAATTGATGAGGCAGCGCTACTCAATATCGCGACCTCTCACTTTACGGTCACTGGTTTTATAAATATGAACTAAATTAATATATTGTACAAAACATTTTTAAAGGTTGCACTACTAATAACTAATGGGAAAAATACTATCAATTTCTATGTGCTCGACACATCCTTTTGTGTTAACACGGTACGGTAGGTAGGACATATTGCGGAATTGATGAGGCAACGCTACTCAATATCGCGACCTCTCACTTTACGGTCACTGGCTTCATCCGTCCAATATCGAGTCAAACACGCGTTCGTGGGGCTGAAATCTGAAATACATAGTCGCATAGAGGCGGCGTGAACATAGACCTACCCATTTATAGACAAACTTATACTGGTTTTTCGTAAGTAAGAAAAATTGAAAAAAATTATCCCTTAAATCATGGGAAGGTTAATATGCTGGCTTTAGAACATGCCGTTGGTATTTCAAATAGCTTATCGACATAGTTTGTTTTGAATATCAATAAGTGATGTTTTTTGTATACCATTTTGAATAAATACTTTTGAGTTTGAGTTTGTAGCATAACTTGTTAGGAGATAAATTAGAGATGAATGGCAAAATTTTAAGCACTGCTTGTCAAAAGTAAACAATCTTTAGAAAACTTGCAAAATTTTCATGCGCGGCGTCTTGAAATTTCAATTTAACAACGTCGCCAGTACTAATAGCGACTGTCGCAACTTTAATTGCAGGCTGCGGTAATATGCAAGTTTTCTAAAAATACATGACCTACCCTACATTGAAAACGTAGAAAATATCCGTATAAAAGGGCCCGCTAAATGTGACCGATCCGCAATCGCACGCGACTTTCATGCCGTGACTTTCACGCCGTGAGCACGCAACGGAAACCTGTTGTGCGGATTTATGCACCGAGTATGGAAATAGTAGAGTCATGATCATGAGCTTATGTTTTAAGGCGATATATACTTGACGTTCGTTTGTGTGTTATTTTAGCGCTGCGTGACGCATGCGTTAGAACCATACGAGTTTCGACCTTCTTCTCGTACGATTACGGTTTATATGAAACGGTTTGACAGACGCATCCGTCGATGCAGCGTTGTGCGATGCGCAGCGCTAGCGGATGCGTTTGTCAGACCGATAGACATAAACCGATAGACATATTTGTATGGCAATAAGGTGGAAAATCATACAATAGTGAATCCCATATCTTTCCCGTAGGTGTCGTAAAAGGGATTTGAGAGTTGCTGTGTATTGAAATTTTAGTCGTCAGGCTGACAACCTATAGTGAACACAGTCTTCTGAAATGCAGTCCTTAATAACTCATTAACTAGAATACGGATTATTCTACGTATCTCGTATTCGTGACATAATCGAGCGCGCCCCCGACGGCGACAGGGGCGGCTGGGGCGGCGGGGCGCCAACAGGGACCGCGGCAGGCAATTTGCAACGTCCCAAACCCCACGCCAATATTTTACGTGAATGAACATAGATGTTATGAACCAGGTAGCAGCAATAGCAGCAACGTACCTGCCTTAGAATAAAGAGACAGCTGTAGAATTAGTCTTAGTATGCATTTAGTTGTCGTGCTTTATACGACTGCCTCAGGAAGGATTTTTTTTTGTCAGTAGTGGTACCAATGTATGTATGTAGACAAAAAATTCGTTTTCACGGGCTACAGTCCGAACGGCTGGGCGGATCTTGAGGTGTGAAGTGTCATAAGATTTGTCTCAGCATAGTTCCCATACCCACATCACATCACATTAGCCCATAGCAGTCCACTGCTGGACGTAGGCCATCCCCAGGGTACGCCACAAGGCACGATCTCTCGTTTTCGCCATCCACTCGCTACCAGCCGCTCTCTGAGAGTGTCCATCGCAACACTTGCCGAGGCGTAGCTACCACTCGAGAACCCGCTTTTTGCGATTTTCTGTCTATGGTGGACATTGCTTATTCCTCCTAAACCACACAAATTTTGATGCGTTGTATTTTTAAATAGATAGAGTGTTCTAAAAAAAAGGTTTATATTTCTATTAAATGCCGAGAAACCGCCTTATTTCCACGGGAAAGTGAGTTGAGCTAGTTACGCCGCTCACAGGTCGATAGTATTTAAAGAAAACTTCACAAATCCCAACAATAAAATGATTGTTGATCCATTTTCTATATTGTGAACAAAACGTCAGCCATCAAATATTACGAAGGTTTTCCATCCTTTGTGCGGACGGACAAGGGACATCTTGTCAGACAAAACCACTCGATATATCGGCCGAATCTATTTTTGAGAATCGTGCGCTCGTCACGTTTTCACCACTCATAATGCTGTAGAGCTGGGACTGAGATACTCGAGTCGAGAAGCTAAGACTAGTAGAATAAGTACCGACTGTTTGTTAGTTATGTGATTTGCAGATTTAGAAACTACTATTGTAGATAAAATGTATCTTTGGAAGTAATTAATATTTAAATCACAATTGGTGTAAAAATGGTTGTTGGTAGTTTTTTTTTTAACTTTGAGGTATTTGTCTAGGAATCAAAGGCGCTTTACACACATAACGCCCGTTTCAACGTTATTGAAGACGGATGCGTCTGTCAAACCGTTTGACAAAAACCAAACTTTTTGAAAGATGCACCGTTGGGCATGCGTCGTCGTATTTATATAGGATAAAGGTGGAAATTCGCATCTTCCTAACTCTGCGATAGCGCATCGCAAAAGTAACATCGATAATTGAGTAGAGCGTTAAGTGTAGAGAATTTGCCTATGCCCAGCTACTTCAAAAAAACAATTGTCAAGTGTTCTTTAGCTGTGATGTCAATATAATTTTCACTTAGAAGAACTTTAGCATTAGTGGCAGAAGCCAAAAGTAACTGAAAATAAACCAAACACGGTCCCATCCCTATACGCACAGAACATCGAAGCGGTCCGACCTTTTCACGCACGGATTGAAACCCAACAAGCTCCTAGTGAGGGATAGTTGGGGGGGGTTGAGGGGGTTGTGGGGGGTTGGGGGATCTCAGGTGATCGCCGAGGACGGGACAATACGGTTAGTAGGGTACTAGAGTCGAAAGTTGAGAGATAGGATTGCCTTATTCCGTAATTGGTGAGCTTGTTAAGGCTTTCTTTCTGGCTGGAGTATGTCAGCATTGTGCGGAAGGAGGTAACTCGAGCTCAATAGGTATTTATTTATACGACTTTTGTTGATGAAATAACCACAATAAGCAAACATTGAAAGGGTTATCGGTAAGTAGTCCTAAAACTGTCCAATTTTCCTGCAAATACATACAACGAGCAAAAACTTAAAACTAATGTGATTTTTTTAGTATCTTGTGTTTTTATCTTACTTAGCAGACAGTTATTCTGTAGGCATATTAAAAGGGGTCCTATAATAATTATGCCTTTAAATCTGTGTATGTACAGGGTTCTTAAGTTTCCAGCCACGTCGTTAGGTGGTGCTTTGACATCAGATACCACAACGAAATTACATAATAATGGTCTTTGAGGCGTGAGCCGTGATGTGCCTACCACAGAGGAGAGAAATGCTTCAGAAAGAACGTTAACGAATCGAATAAATACATGAAAATTCTTGTCGTACCCTAGACATGTAGCGTGCTGGAATGTAGCTAAATATTTACTCAATAATATTAAATTCGAAAATTTTACGACGGCAAACGTTTTTTTTTTCGATTGCATGGGTCATGTTCCGTGACTATCATATCCGCGCAACTGGGTTGAAATATCAAATTATTCAATTAAATCGTTTATCGCGGTAACAAACTCGTGTTTACAACTTATTGAGACATAGGTAATAGGTATTCAAACAGTTGTAAACTGAAATTGTCACACTAAAATATGTCCCGTTTATACTTGATTTATGAAATATTTTGTGTTTCCGTTCATTTTAGGAGTGTTGTGACGCGTTATTATTCAGACTGTGATCAGTTTTTTATGGCTTCGTTCTGCTTGCTCGTAGTTCCTACTAGAACACTCTCTTTCTCTGAGGCCTACCTACGTTTCAGATTTAGGCTTAAAAAGGCAACATGAGATCGTTATGTTGCGGTACTTGATTAAACGACAAGCTCGTGTGTTTAATTTTGGCGTTATTGCGATGTTTAAATTGGAGCTCATGACGAGACTTAAGCTTTTACTCATATTTTCATACAATAGCAGGCTGAAAAGAAAAGTTGTAAATACTTTTTAAGGGGTGAAACAAGCTTTGTTTGAGTAGAACCTCTTGATTATTGTGTAGTACTTTCGATCCAATGGTCCTGTCCTCTAATTTCCGATTTGAGCAATATTACACACTTATAAAGAGAATTACCTCATTTTACAAATAAATCAAAAAATAAATTCTTGCTATTTGCTAGAAGTTAATGGTTTTACTAGTTAGGAAACGGTACTATTGCAATAAAATATAAGGTGTAAAAAAATAAACTGCAAATATTTTAAGGGGTGAACCAGCCCATGAAACTGAACAACTTTCCCCAAGGAACATAGGTCGAAATAAGATAAAAATTTTCGGACCTCCCATACAAATTGACTTGGTCGGCTGGTACATTTTGTATGGGAGGACCAATTTTTTTTTCATATTTCGACCTATGTTCCTTGGGGAAAGTTGTTCAATTTCACGGGCTGGTTCACCCCTTAAAATATTTGCAGTTGATTTTTTTACACTCTGTATATCACCGATGAATGATTTGCGAATTCGTATATTTCATTCCTATAAATGAATCTCTAACTCAAAGTAAGAAATTCAACGATAAACATCATCATAAAGACATCAACGGAACCGTAGTCCAGGAATAAAACTCTGCCAAAGAAAGTGAGATTGATCGAGAAAGTTCTATGAAGTACGGCCCGCTTCGCGACTACACGTCCGTCTTTCCCGTTTGGGAGAGGAGAGTGCTTTGATAATACAGTACTAACAGGGTAAGTTGTTCAACTTTATGTATAAACATAGTATAAGCAACTTATTGTATAGTACCATACCTATTTTTTTATCCTAACGGGGTCAAATTTCCCTGAGTAACGTAGGGAAATTCATTTTCAATTTTACGGGCCTTGTATTGCATGAGACATTTTGTGAGGATATAAGGGGTTCCTCGGGACGTTGGACGACTCGATATTCCACACAACGAGAGAGAAATAAAAGAAAAGGACTTTCTTGATTAATTTTATAGATTGGCCCGTCCGTAGAAATATTTTCAGTTCTTTTTTCATTATGTAAACATGAAACGTACTAATTTAATAAAATGACCACAATATACAGTCCATTCAGAAAGCAATATACAATACTCGTAGTACCTAATTGATATTTAATCCTATTATTCCATTAATTATCTGGAAATGGATTAGCTGGCTATCATAATAATTATGTAGTATCTCAATAGTATCTCGTATAATAAGTTTATTTGTTTATTAATTGGTATTATTATTCTCATGCATGCCTTTAAAATTTACCTAAATTATTCTCGAGTGTAGGCAAGTATAATGTTGTACGCCCTCTGGCCAGATGGATAGACGGACAGTAGTGACTTGATGGCACGAAAACGGGAGATATATGGTTTCTTAGAAGGTTACGTCCAACAGTGGACAGCTATTAGCTGACGTGATGTTATGTTTAGAGCTAAATGTATCGGAAGTCCAAATCTAAATAATGTCACACATTGCCAAGTGCTTCAGTTAAAATAAAAATACTGTGACTAAAAATACTAGTGACCAAACTTTTTTTACCACATTTATGTTCCATGGGGAAAGTTGTTCAGTTTTATGGTGTGAGCACGCCAGCAAAATTTTCGTTTCACCGTCCCTTACACCCTGTATAGGTATCCTCTATCTTTATCAAATACAGGGTGACCTTTATACCCTTCAAATCCTAAATCATGCCCGAAATTCTTCCATAAAGGCAAACAAGAACACTGAATTGCCGTACAAACAATCTAATTACGGGCAAATGTTCGTTTCAAACGGGGAAATGTTTTTATTTAATAAAACTCCTCGGTGTGGAGTAAATATTGGTTTCTGGCTCATTGCGCAAGTGTTGTTTGTAGAGAAACAAACATGTACGCGTTTATTATGCTGTGGGTGGAGCTGACACGTACCGATTGTTGCTGCTGTTCTTTAGCGCAATGCTAACGCATGGGTCAGTCAGATGGTTAGGTCAGATGTTTACAAAATTTGAATTACCCATACTAAAGGCAGAAACAGAAATTCCCCATTCTAAACGTCGCATTTTAGAATAGGGAATGATATATTTGTTAGCGCTTCACTAAAGTGTTTTCCTTAATTTAATTTGTTGACAATCTAAAAGTATTCTTTGTGAATCTACTAGGAAATAAAGTATCGAATCTTGGTTTGGCTACATATTGAATGATTATTAACTTGGTAGGTAGGTAATATTAGGTGAGACTTAGGTGGGTAAACCTTTGCATTGTTTAGGATGAGTTAGCGATGCCCCTGACAGACAGACGTGCAGAGGAATGCAAAAAGCCAGATAAAACATCAATATCACTCTTCTGTGAAACATCCGATTTCCCAGTAATTAAAACTATAACCAAAATCAATCCGGGTTTGTCATGCCCGGGAACGAAAGCGCCTATTCTCGTCCCCGGGAACACTCGGCAGCGTCCGGGGATGCCCCGGGATAAGTTAATGAACAGCTCTGTCCGTCGGGCCAATATTTGCAAGTTCATTTAACATGTTCGCTGCTGGTATAGGAGCGCCCTATAAATCAGTTGCATTCAGGCCGTGGTAGAGTAATATTGAACTCCATAAGTGTAAAATCTAGGGATTTGCAACTTCCACAAGAAAATTCCGGAATTGCACCTAAAAATGTTCTGAAATTCTGATGGCAAATCAAACGGGTCAAATTGGGGAATGAAAGCGCCTATTCTTGTCCCCGAGAACACCCGGCAACGTCCGGGAATGCCCCGGGATAAGTTAATGAACAGCTCTGTCCGTCGGGCCAATATTTGCGAGCCCTGACACTCGCTGTTTGCTCGCCCGCAATCATTTAACATGTTTGCTGCCGGTATAGGAGCGCTTTATAAATCAGTTGCAGCATTTATGTCGTGGTGGAGTAATATTGGACTCCATAAGTGTAAAGGCTAGGGATATGCAACGTGCACAAGAAAAAAATCGGAATTGCACCTAAAAATATTGCGAAATTCTGATAGCAAATCAATCAAACGAGTCAAATTGGGGAATGAAAGCGCCTATTCTCGTCCCCGGGAACACTCGGGAACGCCCGGGAATGCCCCGCGATAAGTTAATGAACAGCTCTGTCCGTCGGTCCAATATTTGCTAGCCCTGACACTCGCTGTTTGCTCGCCCGCAATCATTTAACATGTTCGCTGCCGGTATAGGAGCGCCTTATAAATCAGTTGCAGCGTTCAGGCCGTGGTGGAGTAATATTGCACTCCGTAAGTGGAAAACCTAGGGATTTGCAACATGCGCAAGAAAAATTCCAGAATTGCACCTAAAAATATTGTGAAATTCTGATGGCAAATCAATCAAACGGGTCAAATTTGGGAATGAAAGTGCCTATTCTCTTCCCCGGGAACACTCGGGAACGTCCGGGAATGCCCCGGGATAAGTTAATGAACAGCTCTGTCCGTCGGGCCAATATTTGTGAGCCCTGACACTCGCTGTTTGCTCGCCCGCCATCATTTAACATGTTCGCTGCCGGTATAGGACGGTTGCAGCATTCATCCGATTTCTCAGTAATTAAAACTATATCGAATACCAAATTTTTAAAACATCTCGAGTAAGGTATACAATTTTGGAAAACTTGCAAAATTTTCCTAAAACTATATCCAGAAACAATCCGAGCGCATTGCGACTGGGAACGAAAGCGCCTATTCTCGTCCTCGGGAACGTCCGGGAATGCCCCGGGATAAGTAAATGAACAGCTCTGTCCGTCGGGCCGATATTTGCGAGCCCTGACACTCGCTGTTTGCTCGCCCGCAATCATTTAACATGTTCGCTGCCGGTATAGGAGCACCTTATAAATCGGTTGCAGCATTCAGGCCGTGGTTGAGTAATTTTGAACTTAATAAGTGAAAAATCAGAGATTTGCAACTTCTACAAGAAAAAATCCGGAATCGCACCTAAAAATATTGCGAAATTCTGATAGCAAATCAATCAAACGTGTCAAATTGGGGAATGATAGCGCCTATTCTCATCCCCGGGAACGCCCGGGAATGCCCCGGGATAAGTTAATGAACAGCTCTGTCCGTCGGGCCAATATTTGCGAGCCCTGACACTCGCTGTTTGCTCGCCCGCAATCATTTAACATGTTCGCTGCCGGTATAGGAGCACCTTATAAATCGGTTGCAGCATTCAGGCCGTGGTTGAGTAATTTTGAACTTAATAAGTGAAAAATCAGAGATTTGCAACTTTTACAAGAAAAAATCCGGAATCGCACCTAAAAATATTGCGAAATTCTGATAGCAAATCAATCAAACGTGTCAAATTGGGGAATGATAGCGCCTATTCTCATCCCCGGGAACGCCCGGGAATGCCCCGGGATAAGTTAATGAACAGCTCTGTCCGTCGGGCCAATATTTGCGAGCCCTGACACTCGCTGTTTGCTCGCCCGCAATCATTTAACATGTTCGCTGCCGGTATAGGAGCGCCTTATAAATCAGTTGCAGCATTCGGGCCGTGGTAAAGTCATATTGGACTCAATAAGTGTATAATCTAGGGATTTGCACCTTGCATAAATATTTTTCCTAATTTGCTCGCCCGCAATCATTTAACATGTTTGCTGCCGGTATAGGAGCGCCTTATAAATCAGTTGCAGCGTTCAGGCCGTGGTAAAGTTATATTGAACTCCATAAGTGTAAAATCTAGGGATTTGCAGGTTGCATAATAAACTACATAAATAACGCCTTTATTCCTTGCGGGGTAGGCAGAGCGGCAAAAAACTTTCCTAGAAATATTGTGAAATTCTTATAGAAAAACAAAAAAACGGGTCAAATTATTATATTTTTTGATGTTAAAACAATTACACTGCAAAAACGTCACAAAATTGAAGCCTGTAGCGTACAATGTTAGAAAGGGAATATTGTTCAATAAGGTTAAAAAGATTTGTTTTGTATAGGGTGTCATGTATAAAATTTCTACCTACTTTAGCTATAGTGCACAGTTTTAATCACTCATTACGATACTTTTACTAATAATAATTTAATAACATTCTGTTTAATTTTGGTCACGTATCGTTTTATTTGACCACGTGACTTTATATCGCAATTATATCGCCGTCCGTTCCCGGAGTCTGTAAATAGTTTCATGTTGAGTGTAAACGGTCCATAATGTTTATATGGACGATATTTTGTTTCAGCATCGCGTAGTAATAAAAATACGTTCGGGCTTATTTTGACGTAAAATGACACCAAACGGAGTATGGAGCTTTATTTTTACTGGAACACAGTAGATTTCTTTTTCACTTAATTGTAATACGAGAAGCTTTGATGTGTCGTTATCTTCCTGCCCTTATCCCAAATCAGTTGATAACGGCGCAACATGATTTGTTAGAACACTCAATTAGTAGCAAAAAGATTTGACTATGTTTTGCAACCGGCCGCCTACCTGACGTCAATTCTCTTTGGGAATGCAATTTTAGGTGGTATCACCGCCACCATGAGGTCGACCGTAGTCGACAGATATTCAGCCTAGGTCAAAAACTCTACTTCGCCTTTTACGAAACACCCTGAGTGGACTAGGGGTGGCAATATTCTTAGCTTTTACGATATTGTGACTGATATATGGCGTATATTGTATTGTGGTTTTTCACGTGCTATTGTCCTGTACCTTATTTACAAAGGTAATTCATTTAAATACGATTGTAGTCCAGATACAATTACTCAATAAAGGTACGCACGACGTGCACCTAGTTTAAAACAAGCAGACGTATTAAATTTAAAAGTTAATTTCAAAGTTACTTATTATTTGAGATAAAAAAACCACCATTAAGAATTTTAATACACCTAGCCAGTGTCACCCACGCTGCTGAGACGAATCTAACAACACCTTACACGTCAAGATCCGCACAGCCATTTGGGCTGTAGTCCATGAAAACGAATTTCTTGTCTACAATCTACATACATACATAAATACATACATACATTTATTCTCTCGTATCATACATACATGACCGTCCTGAGGCAGTCGGGTAAAAAAGAACGCACGTTCCCACTGTAGTCGAGTTAAAGTTTCTACAGTAATCGAGTTTCCGCGGCACAAAGCATTCAGCGTATCGTGGAACAAGTGGATTGATATTTGATCCTGCGACGGACGCGCCTGAACAGCGGAGTTGTCAAACACGAGCAATATCCGCTCCTCGATCTATGAGCGAAAGATACAAGAGTTATAGATTTTGCTACGAGATTTTGAAGATTTTACATATGAAATTTTCAATACCGTGGCGCCTGCCGGCTTAGAATAGCATCACCCCAAATCTTTTACGTGAATGTCGTAATAAGCGACTAAGGGATTTGAAAATTGATGTGCATCACAATTTAAGGCGCAGACTGACAACTTGTCACAATGGTGATAAACAGTTTACTGAATAACTCTCAAAGTTTGGCAATCGTGGTGTAAATGGCTGTTTGTTACAGACGTTTACGCTCTGCCTATCTCGCAAGTGAAATAGGTAGTATGTATGTGTGTATGTAATTTTCATAATATGTGATCATGTTAGACAAACTCTAGAAACTGCAGAAATAATGCGCCATGTTATGCTTCAATGGTACAAAAAGCACATAATTCAGCCTGCCCAAAATAAATGAGTCGTCAAAGAAGGTCGCAGATTCAATCTTACCTATGTAAGTACAAGTTATCAAAGTAGTAAAACTTGTTTGACAGCTGATTTTAATCGTACTTCTACTATCTGTGCTACGACAATGTCTAGAGAAATCAATTTAATTTTCAAATTGTCCATGTTTACACAACCCTTACAGACAAACTCAATTCTAGGAGCTAAATCTTAAAAGGCCTACTGACTCCAAATCAGCTCTATTCAAGAAACTCATGAAAAGAAAAAACGAAAGCCACACGCCAAGTTCAAAATAAAATTGTCTGAATAAAAATTAATAATACCGAGAAAAAAATACAAGTACATTTAACTACCGGCTTTCCCGTCCCTCCGAGAGTAATCTAGATAATAACACTCCCGGGATGACAAAGTTATAATTACTTTTTATTTTCCCTGGCGTTGCATCACACGAAATTACAACGGACCTTAATAAGCGTTATCTCGTCATCAACAAACACTGTCTGTGAAAAAAAGGGCCAAGTAGCTACTTTGAAAATACATAAAACGACCAACAGTCTCTTTACCATGGCGAATGGTACGTCCCAACTAACAACTTGGTCCTATAAAAAACAGACTAAACGACTTTTGGTTATAAAAAGGTCGTATAGTGGTAAGCAGAATTTCACTGAGTTGTGTAGTGGTGTCTTATTCGACTTTTTAGTCGTAAACGTCTAAAGTCGTATAATCTGGTCGAGTAACCGTTTATACGACTTAATTATACGACCATCGTATAAAGGTCGTATAAATGATCGCTATACGATTAAATTATAGGACTAATCATCGCTGTTGGGACCTTTATATAACCTTCAGTCAGGCCACCGACTGTTACTAGATCATAAGGTATATAAAGGTCATATCATTATCTTTATAAACCGTATAGTCGTATACAAGTCGCCAGTGCGACCGTTATATGACTTTAAGTCAGTTTAGCGACTGTTATCAGACCATAAGTTGTATAAAGGTCGTATAAAAGTCGAATAAATTTCTTGTCTAAATGTCGCATAAAAGTCGCCTTTGCGACTGTTATATGACTTTTAGTCATGCCACCGACTTTTACCAGACCATTAGGTATATAAAGGTCGTATTACTTGTAATAAACCTCGACGTCATATAAAAGTCGCTATTGCGACCGTAAGATGATTCTTAGTCAGGCCACCGACTGTTACCAGACCATTAGGTATATAATGGTCATATTATTACCTTCAATAAACCGTTCAGTCGTATAAAAATCGTCATTGCGACCTTTATATGACTTTCAGTCAAGCCTACAACTGTAATTTGATCATTAGTTGTATTATGATTATATTATTACCTGAAACACAACGCAATGTCGTATAAACGTGGTGTAACATAACGATTAAACGACTAAAAGACCTAAAAAGGCTATTTATATGACTCTTAAAAACCTTTTCATTGTTTAGTAGTCGTACATAATACTTCTTCACAACTACTTGACCTCGCTGTGGTGCGAATTATTGTGGTCGTGGTTCTGTAGGTAATAAAATAGGAAATATATGTTCGAACGGACGGACAGACTGGATGTATGTATGGATAAATGAATGAATGGATGGACGGGGGGACGGATGGACAAATGGATAAACAGATGGACAAACAGTCGTAAAATTAAGCTAAATCCTTTGCAACACGATTTTGTGTTCAACAAAACGTGTTGCGCCGACCCCAGGTAATTGGGATGAGGACAGGAAGATGGCATTGATAAGTACGTATGTGAAATTAACGATTAAATCAGATCACTACTGCCAGTCTTGAGAATAGTTCATCATGTTGTGTAGTACACCCCGTTAATTTTTGTACGGGGCTATAGTTGGTCCTGATTCCATTCATCATGTCGTACTTCATAATGTCGTACATTACTCTGTCAGCAATAGTTATGCTGTACAATACAATGTCGTACATTGTAGGGACTCGTCGTATCAGTTACGGCTGACTATCACTTGTCTGACAGATGTTATCTTACGTCTCACCACGTTTCCTCCGTGGAGTACATACAATGCACGACACGGTAATGCCCGACAACGTATTGTGCAACAGAATAATGTACGGCATTATGGATAGGCTTGAAAAACGGGCCCAGACTAATAATGTACAGTGCTGCAAATAGAATCAAAACAAGTTACGTCACAGCGGATGAAGTGAAGTGACAGTGTTGGCTGTAATCGACTTATACAGGGTGTTAAGAAAAGTAGTACGTTTCTTTAAACCACAAGTTCTGTTACGTAGGTATAACATAGTGTCTTGACCATGTTTAAAAAAATATTAAAAATATTTTATATAAAACATAATTTAAAAAAATAAATTGAAATGTTCAACCCTAGGTCTGAGCGTTATAGAGCACATCGTTACTGTCACGTTCAGCTGCGGTTGCACCGTTGAAGATCTTATTACGCGCTGTGAAGGAACAGTGCATAGTTAAAGCGCTCTGTGTTGTAGAGTTAAACAATTTGATTAAAATAATTTAAAAATATTTTTATCTTCAAATATTTTTTAAAAATCATTTGAACACCCTTAACATACTTTATTATACGATAGGACAGACTACTTTTCCTAACTCCCTGTAGATTCATTATTCGAACCTAACATACAAGGCAACCCAGCGAGGCGGGATGGTGGTTTAGGGGGTGCAGCCCCCCACAATAAAAAACCACCTCTGACACAATTCCATAACAGTAGGTTAGGTAAGGTTAGAGTTGGAGCGAACAAATTGAGCGACTAAGCTCAATAAAGAATATTATATAATTATATTATTTTAAATAAAAACGATATCGATTTAGTTACGAATGTATGTAAAATTATCGATCAAGTCACATCACGACAGCCGATGTGGCGCAGTGGTTAGTATGCCTGCCTGCCACGCAAAGGTTCCGGGTTCAATTCCCGGTGGGGTCATTCACAAAGTTGATATTTATCACTTTGTGAATTTGTTCCCAGTCGGGTTAGGACATTGCAGGCTGAACCACCTGATTGTCCGCAAGTAAGATGGTTCCGTGCTTCGGATGGGCACGTTAAGCCGTCGGTTCCCCGTTGCTGTCTATGATGGCGGTCGTTACACAACCATGTCAGAGGCCTGCTACTTGCAGTAGGCGGTTGAAAAACTCTGACACCAGGGTTCGTCGGGTCGTTGAACGACTCGGTGTCCCACACGAAAAAAAAAGAAGGAGAAGAAGAAGACTACGCTACTACTCACGTGATGTCTCCGAACAAAATGTCGTGCATTACACCCCGTACATTTTAGGTACGGGGTGAAGGATGGCGGCATTGTTTTGATTCCATCCATAATGTTGTGTTGTGTTCCTCTGGTGTGGTGTACAGTATACTGCCGGCCAGTATTATGCTGTACAATACAATGTCTTTCAAGGTTTTCACTTTCTAAACGGTACCCTGAAAATGGCGGACAGAAAATGGTTTCTAGTCATATAACGCGACCTTTAGTCATAAAGTGTCCTTTAACAGTCGCGATCACTACATAAAGTTGTATAAACGTTATATAAATAAATAATGAATTAATAACATAAATAAAATAATTCAAATCGTTATTATTTGTAGGGGGCATTAAAATTTTGTTTGAATAATAACACAAAATAGTCGATAAAACAATTTCCCACTTCAAAACTCAACACTAAACAGTTATTAACACCATTCACAACTTTTCAGATTATATTCGATAACAAACATGGCAGACATTAATTATTTTGAATGATTTGTTTGTCTTTAACCTCACTTTCACTCGGTTGATAGCACACTGAATTCCGTGCACGATAAAGTAACGCCGATGACCACTACACGATTTCAGGTCATGTAAATGTCAGTAATACGACCACTACACGACTTTTGATCGGTTTAAAGACAATAATACGACCACTACACGGCTAAATGGTCGAATAACAGTCACTTATACGACTGTTATTCGACCATACGTCGCGAAACAGACTTGTATATGACTTTTACCAGACTTTAGCCCATTAATACGACCTTAATACGATCTTTACACGGACAAAAGTCATATAATTTGTGCCCAAATCGCGTCGTATAATCGTTTACATAACTACTATACGACCAAAACTATCCGACTTCAAGACGTAACGATAACGTTGTCCCGACCATTATACGACCAAATCTTGTTAGTTGGGGTATCATTACTTTGTGTTGTTAAACTGATTTTACTAAAACTTCGCTTACTGTAACTTCTCCAAAATATTTCGAATTTTATAGAGTCAATAAGTATTTTCTCTTCTTTGTTGGTTTTACGTTTCACGTGCATCATTGAGCGCTCGTATGTTGAGCTCATAATTAAAAACGAGTAAATTACTCGAAACGCGGAGAGCTGGCAACACATAAATAGCAAAAACAACGTGAGTCCGCTGTGATCACTAGCTCGTCCCAATAGTCATTAAACTCTGTTTATTTTGGCACCCCTTCCCCCTGCTCCCCTCCCTAGCATCACTTCATCCCACCCTGTGATGCTTCGTACAGACAAGAGAGGTCGAGCATTCATTAATGTAACAAGCTTTTGTTGTATATTGGTTTTGATTGTCTGAATGACATTATTTATTTTGAAATTTACGCAACTATCTCATAAAATTGCTTTGAATTTGTAACAAGTGCCTTCATAATCATAACGCACGGTGATGCTTAATATAGTTTGTTAACTTATAAACCTACAATTACAAAAACAATTTTAATTAAACTAACTAAATGACGTTTAATTTCAAACGCAGAGGGTAACTAATTTCGGCAGTAAGTTAGTTTATTTTATTAGGAAAACTGCCCACAAAAAACATCTTGTGATAAAGTTCTGCCTCTAGTTACATAAATGCCTAATACCTTTACAGCCTTTACTTATAAACAGATACAGGAAAACAAGACAGAAAATATTATTTTAGTTGATTTGAAATGAACAAAACTATAATTGGTACAATGTTCGAACAATGTATATCTCAGTCAGTATCTGTTTAATAAATTTATATCTCAGTCTGTATGAACCCTCTGCCGTCCATGGTTCGGATAAAATGTAACTACAAACTTAAATTGTGTCGGTTGTTTCAGTTCGATAGTCGGGTCGGATGGCTGGTTAAAGACTTGGCCTGTTTTTTACAAAAAGTTCGATGACAATGTAGTTGAAAGAGTTGAAACGTTAAGCTGAATCAGGTTTTAGTTTTCCGGTTTTAATGAGTTTGCTTTCTATTCTGATACAAAGTGTAGGTGAAGGTAAAATCTACGTAGATAAATTGTAACAAATCAAAAAGTATTGAATCTTTAAATGAAATTTCGGTTTTCATAGAATATTTGTAAAAAAGAGAAGAGATAAATTTGACAAAAAGAGAGAAGATGTTTGTTTTCGAAGCTGTAAATTGATTTTATAAAATACTGTGTATAAACAACGATATAGGCTTACAGAAGCTTGATTGAAGTATGACGTATTTCGTGATACAAAATCAATTCTTTACCAAAATGAAACCTGTGAAAATATCAGTATATTTTACAAAGGGTTCCACCAAAAATATCAGTAAAAAACTTTTTCAAGCAGAACCTCTGTGTTTGTTCCGTCCGATATTACTTCCTGTTGCAACACGATTTTTGCCTATTTTTTATTTTATTTTTGTCGACTCTACGCCAACATATTTTTTTTGCGGACCATACAGGTTTTTCGGCACGTACAGCTCAACTGAAAAGCGTTGTCGGTATTATTTTTCGAATGCAAATAATATGAATTTATGAAAATTAATTTTGTTTTTATTGGAATGTAATGTAGGTAGGAGATCAAAGTTATTTTACGGTGATTAAAACGTAGTTTCCATTATTTTATATCAGTAACTGGTCTTTAAAAGCATTTAATTAATATTTTCTGTGTTATTCTGCAGACCGTATAAGCTGGTACAGTCAGCAAGGGCGTCATAACGCGTCGGTTTCAGTGAATTGTTTTGATACAATGTTTTTGTTGGTTTAATGTCAGTCGTAACCATTACATTACCGCAGTCGGGGAAATGATTATGTTTTTCTGATATTACAACATGTTTATACGAAGTGACATGTTTTGTGATTCCAATGTTTTGTAGGTATGTTTTATGTATGTCTGTGACTTTTAGATAGTATGAGATATGACAACTAGCGCGGTGTATGTTTCATGTCATATTTAAACAATATAAAATCACGATTGAAATTGAAAATTTCATTGACGCCGAGTGGTAGCGGCTAAGACGTAGAGTTTTTGACCATACGGTTACAATATCTGCCGACTATGGTCAACCATATAGTGGTGGTAATACCACTCAGGATAGCATTCTCAAAGAGGGTTGACATCAGGCAGGCGGCCGGTCGTAAAATTAAGCCAAATCCTTTTGCAATATGATATTGTGTTCAAAAAAACGTGTTGTGTTGACTCCCAGTAGTTGGGATAAGGGCAGAAAAATGATGATGAAATCACGATTAAAGCCTAATAGTTATGTGATGCGTAGGCAACTTGGACTTGCTTATATTCATTAAGACAGCTACCAGAGAGTTACATTCTACATTTTGCACCAAACTGCTAAAGGCAAAAATTAAGAAACAGTTATAAAAAACAAATTGCGACCTGCATCAGTCGTAAAAACCATTTAATAATGAACAAAACGATTTAACGAACATCTAAGAAACTTACGCTGGAAATATAGGGCCGTTTTAATGTTACAATAATAATTTACACTTAAATGACAACATAAACGTTAATTTCTACTTCTAATCACATAATTTGTTTATGGTCGCGTGTTGGTTCCAACACCAGACACATCATGTAAAAATTAAATGGCCAAGTGCGATTTGGACTCGCGTATGTAGGTTCCATACCATTACGTGTATTGTACAGAATGGAATAAATGTGTGAATAAATATCACAAACGTATGTTTTACTTCTTTTTTATTAACATTATTTTATGTTAAAATCTTATCATACACCATTTACCTATTACAGTTGACGAGATACAGCCTCAGAACAATTAAATATAAAAATGACAAAAACGTCACGTGCTTAGTAAAGTAACTCTCTTTAATAATTATTTAATACAAATTTTTAGTATTTTTGGCAGCAATAGAAATGCAGTAACACTGAAAATTTTAACTGAGTCTATGATGGTTTATTGATAGAACCTGGCGAAAGATGAATGGACAGACAGTGAAGCTTGAGTAATACAGTCCCATATTGACCATTTAAGCAAGGAACTCTAAAAAAGCGACTCATAAATTCCATGTTCATTAGGTTTTACGAGTTAGAACAAATAGCTTATTGTTCTAACAGCCGACATTTAGTTAAATTAACTTTTTACTACTGCCGATAGCGTGCTTGTACGTACGTGAGGGCAGGTCTGGTCTGTATGTTTGTAAATATATTTTCCAACGATATTATCTAGTCATCTACTGTCTAGTCTACAGGGCTGAGCTAGACTAGCTTGGCATAAAATCCAAAAAATATTAGCAGCTCACTATTACACTTATATATAGGTATAGGTATTAGCGGCCCGTCAGTGGTGTTTACCGCGGGAAAATGAGAATGACAAAAACCACATGAAATCCGTTGTGTGGTTTAAAAGTTTACCGGTGTCAATGACAGACAAACACAAGAAGCGACCTTGTTTTATACTATGTATTGATTTCACTGTATTAAATCTCGTTTTTCCTCATCAAAAATTAGATCTTGAGCGCCATCACGCCATGAACCTTTCCCTATTGAACTGTTCGATGCTACTCATGCCTTTTTTGCTATTTCCAACACCAAGAAGTGTTAAATGAGGTGATGCCTATCTAAAACAGCACCACACTGTCAACATAAACATTTTGATTAAGTATCCTGTACTGCCTGGAAAAGACATATAACATTCTAATTATCGCTCTTTCCTGTCCCAAACAAGGCCGTCAAAGGGGAGGCAGCCCTGTATGTGAAACTAATTAACGGAGTCCGTCGCGTGTCGCGCAACGCGGCCGCGTCGCCGATGCGTCTATTACCGCTCGGTGTGCGCCGGCCTTTATGTGTCAGCCGGGGCTGAACAACATCATTCGAGATGTAGGTCGGCGTAATTTCAGTTTTATAGGGACTTGGCGGTTGCACTGCAGTGCGCTTTATGTGCAGTATGAACGTCACTTGATAGTTAATGGCTGTAGTCATGGTATAGTAAAATTATGTAATATTGGAGTTTGGTGTACGAATATTTAGCTCGTTTCCAGGGTTTGTAGGGTCGTTTGAAGACGTATCAAAGCACTATAGTCTAATATAATTCGCATTCAAGTCAGCTTAAAGAAAATCTTGCGAAATTTGAAAGCAAGTTTAAGTGCACACCAATTTGAAAGTTGCGATAGGCCATCACTGGCGTACCTCAATGTACTGTTTTACTAAGCTAAAGAAAATGAATCAAAAGACCTTTTTCCATAAAAGCTACGATCTGAAACCACGAATATCAATAGTTGTGAAGTCAAATATCGCGACATGCGGATTATTAGATAAGGGGGCTCGTGTTCCACCCTCACGTTCACAAGAGGGTTGCGTTATGTTGCGTACAAGTATGATCTATATCTACTTAAATACCTATTTATCTGGGGTTACGTGGCTTTTGTTGTGGGTCACCAAATCAACGAACGATACGATGATCCATGGTGATTGAGTTTTCAACCGCATACTTTTACTGACCTTTAATACGGTTAATATCTATTTCTACATTAATATACATTTGTCTTGACCGATAAAATGAGTCGTTGGACGACTCGGTATTCCACACGAAAAAGAGGAATAGGAGAAGGATAAAATGAGTTGGAGGTAAAATCAAACATCACAAGAAAGTGATCTTAATCAGAATACGTTACAACAGGCCAAAATTGACCTATAATAGTTACTTTTCCAACCATGACTGATGCAACTCAGTCGTAACGTCAGGTCTCTAGGTAAATCGCTTATTTACCTAAAAAACTTCTGCAATAAGACCCGGTAAAGTAACTATTATGTGTGAAAGTAATCGCGATAGCTTAAAAAGTAAAGATTGACCTATTGTTTCATACCAGTTTAGTAATGCTATGATATATTATTATTCAAATGTGTTGATGTTTATGTAACCACGTTTTGTAATAAATAGTAACCCAAAGCCTAGACACCTTTACTGGCATACATCTCGAGGTTAAGCGGAAACCACGCACTCAGCTGACACCATTCTAAAAACCACTGACACACTTTTCTCACATTAATTTTGATACATTGCTTCTTTACTGTACTGCAATGTAAAATATCACAGTTGCTAAGCAGCAGCGTATATAAAAGTAGCGCCTATGTAGGAAAAGGTACTCTCCACCCTATAAACTGTAAAGGGATCCGGAATTTATCTTTTGCGTCGTTAGAGCGAATAATGTTGCCAACTATTTTATTTGGAGTTGCCAGCCCTAGGGGGTTATGTAGCTTTTATTTTCGAAGTCACTTCGCTTTGTGAAGTAGAGTGCGAAACTCGCGTCTGATTTCGCAATATCGGATTTTAGTTATTGAGTATGGCTTCGGCTGGTTTGCTTTTAAACCTAATGCACGCGTGGAACTTTGTTCGGCTTTTTCATAAAAGCTGCGAATAAATACACTTTTTCTATTTTTTTGTTAGTTCGCTCCACTATACAGGCCTAGATTAAAATTACTGATTCTAGTTACAACGTGCAGATAGGTTGAGACAGAGATTTAAAAAAAAAAAACATCAAAGTATGCAAGGGTTCATTTGGTTAATTATTTTAAAATGTCGGTTAAAGGGTAAATCCGGGGAACGCGATGCAACTTTATGCTCTGCGCTCTCCAACCAGCCTGAGAATATAACATTTACCATCTAAAATCGGGAGAGTCGTGTCAAGCAGTGGCAACATGTCAGAGACCTGCTACTTGTAGAAGGCCGTTGAAAAAATCTGACACCAACATTCATCACGTTTTTGGACGACTCGGTGTCCCACTCGAAAGGAAGAAGTGGCAACGTGGACAAATCTGCCAAGCAGCAGCCAAAGCTGTTTAGGATAGTATGAAGTTCACTAGCCACTCTTAAGATAGTAGCGAAGTTCACTATCCAGCCTGTTTTTTTTTTACCTGCAACCTTCAAGTAAGTACTACCACACGTGAAGTCGTAATGACTCCCCTCCCCTTTCACCCTGCGCTCACCGACCCCCCACATTACACGTACGCATATGAGTGCGATAAATAAGCCGCGAGCAATAATCCCAGTTAAATGAGCTGGCTCGACTTAAGGTTAAATGATGCGCCAGTGGCGCCTCCATTTAGAAAGAACTTTACAAGTAATTATATTAAATTGTTTCATTGTAAGGATGTTATTCTTTAAACTTGAACTTGACGCTAAAAAGCCAGACCACCGACGGCTGTAACATACCGCTATATAGTGTCGGCGCCCTCAACTGTGCGAAGTGCTCCAAGGTCCTTTAAGGCCATAGTTGGCTACTGCAGTCACATGCGAGCACACCAACGAGCAACGACCAACGCAGTCGCTGTAGCCAAAATCGGCTCGCACAGATTATTAATGTTATTCTTTAATGAGGGCGCCACTGGCGAATGTTTTCATCTCACAAGGTATAAATGTACGCGTGACTTGGCAGCTCGTTTGTAGGTTTGTTTACGGCTAATATTACAAGCGTAATTTTATAAACAACCCTGTTTATAAATACGGGGTGTTAGGGACGGTGTAACGAAAACTTTGCAGGCATGACCAGACCACCAAACTGAACAACTTTCACTATGGAACTAATGGTGGGAAACGAAAAAAAATTTCCGACCTCCCATACAAAATTCACGATCAGCTGACTGACTTTGTATGGGAGACCGGAATTTTCTTTTCGTTTCCCACCATTGGCTCCATAGTAAAAGTTGTTCAGTTTCATGGTCTGAGCACGCCTGCAAAGTTTTCGTTACACCGTCCCTAACACCCTGTATATAAAAACATCCAAAAGTCCACTGTTAGACATAAGCTTTCCCTCATTTTTGGCGTATATCCAAATATAGCAAATATTCAAAAATGATGAGGGAGGGATATTACTAAATTGCCAACCATGCTTAGCGAGTGCAGTGGAAGATGTTCACAAGGAACGCTACTGCGTAGCTTTTTCTTCTTCTAACAACGAAAGGTGCAAATTATATGACACTTAAAACTGTTGGTATTCTTCTATATTGACAATTAAAGATCTATACTCTAGGTAAATACCGGGAGTAAAAAAAAGGGTATAACAAGCCAAATGGAGGTCAATGTACTCAAACTAAATGATTTGCCCCTGGAACATGAGTCAAGTATAAAAAAAATTGGACCTTCAATAGTAAATCAATCAACTGATCGACGATTTAGAGGTAGTATAGGAGGCAATTTTTTTTCATATTTCGACCAATGTCCCATGTGGAAATTTGTTCAGTTTCATGAATACCTTGACCTCATTTCAGCTCGTAATACCCATTTGGTTATTCCCTGCATATACTCGTGGAAAAAGGGAAAAACTATAGACATCTGTACCTATTTAACCCCTGCAATAAAATAACTTTTACACCTAGCTCAAATTAGTTTAAATTACCACCAATTTATACTTAGCCGCAGAAAACCATTTAGAATCTCATCTGCACCCCAGTAATAAGGCAATTTCAGACTCAACGTACGAAAATGTTTATTTTCAAATACCAACACTATTGAGGTCTACGAAAACAGAAGTTAATGAGTTCGTTTGAGACTGTTAGTGAAGCTCTCGAAGCGTCTGGAAACATCTAGAACTCTGGTTGGAAAAGAGAAACATGCATACGATTTAATTTGTTGTGTCATCAATTTTGTTAGTAGGTGTGTAAATCTATAGAAGATAATAATTTTAAGGCACACGCAGCGTCTGTTTGTGTGTCATTCGTTCGAATCTCCACCCTACTTTCATACGCATACGGATTATGTCACACGGCATCGCACAACGCTGCGTCGACGAATGCGTTTGTCAAACCGTTTGACATAAACAGTTTTCGTATGGAAATAAGGTGGAAAATCGAACAAACGCCGCACAGCGGACGTTACGACGTATTTCTCATTATTTTATTCTTCAATAATACTAGGTATATAGGAGCTAGCTTTCGGTGCCACGCTCTTATCACTTTAGGTATAATCTAAACTTATTCTGCAATAAAAGAAACTTTTTTTTTACAATAAATAGAATAGCGCTATAAGAACCAAAAACTAACTACCTAATTAAATAATTCAAAACCATTGACATTAGTTAATAAAGACATTCAGCTCTGTTAGCGTACAAGATTAACTAACAACCCCATAAAACTCTCATAACTACGTCATCCTCACATGCAAGACACGCGAAAGAAACTAATTTCCACTCGCAAAAGCATGTTCGTTATAAGGCGGGCGAGGCAGTTTTCAAAGCCGACACCTCTTGCTTGTAAGGCGAGCGCCAGATTGCGTGCGCCTTAACCGACGATCATATAGCCAGCTGGACGCGAAAAATCAGTCCAATGGGTGTTTTTTACCCGACTGCCTCAGAAGGAGGGTTATGTTTTTCGAGAGTATGTATGTAAGCAGAGATGGGCAAAAATTATTCGCCGAATAAATCGCCCGGCGAATAAATTTTTGACGAGTAGGTAAGTTAATTGAACAAGGAATAAAATGCAAGTTTTTTATATTCTTTATTACAAGGTACTTGTGTACTCTCAATTTCATCCAAAAGATTTTTTATGGGTCATTGCCATTTGTCTATATTTTACTCGTGAAAAATTTATTCGCCAGGCAATTTATTCGGCGAATAATTTTTGCCCATCTCTGTATGTAAGTATGTATGTATGTGAACAAGAAAATTCTTTTTCACGGGCTACAGCCCAAACGGATAGTTGGATTTTGACATATTTGACACATCCCCTTGTTGGAGAATCTAATCCGTGAGATTGCGTTGTACACCTCCATAGACTTAAAGGTATAAGCTGTAAATTTTTGACACTTATTCCATATCAGTGTATGGCAGCGTACAACGCCATCTTGCGGTTTAGTTTCTAAAAAAAACGCCAATTTTTGAATTTTATTACTACTGTGAAATCGAGACAGTTATCAAACCTAAGCTAATGCTATGGTTTAAGGCCTATTGTGGACATCCCCTCTAGTACGATTTAACAGCTGTCAAAATGGTATTTTAAAAAAACAAGGCACTTCATGTGTAGTTTGCCTACAAGATTCACTAACAACCCCATAAAACTCTCATAACTACGTCATCCTCACATGCAAGACACGCGAAAAAAACTAATTTCCACTCGCAAAAGCATGTTCGTTATAAGGCGGGCGAGGCAGTTTTCAAAGCCGACACCTCTTGCTTGTAAGGCGAGCGCCAGATTGCGTGCGCCTTATCCGACGATCATATAGCCAGCTAGACGCGAAAAACCAAGCCAAGTCAACGGGCGTTTTGCAGAGAAACCAATCCGCGAGATCTCGTTGTACGCCTCCACAGACTTAAAGAAATAAGCTGTAAAATTTTGACACTTATTCCATTTTAGTGTAAGGCAGCGTACGACGCCAACTCGCGGTTTAGTTTCTACAAAAAACGGAAATTTTTAAAGTTAATTACTACTGTGAAATCGTGACAGTTGTGAAACCTAAGTTAATGCTATGATTTGAGGTCCATTATTGACATCTCCACTAGTACGATATAACAGCTGTCAAAGTGGTATTTAAAAAAACAAGGCACATGATGAATGTGATGTGCCAGTTTCAACTCAAAAAGCAAACAATTTGAGATGCGTGTAGTGATTAGGGTAGCGCGTGCATGCTGAATGGCCAGTGGTGGCGTCATCTAAATAATGACCATCCTCATTGTCTATTTTTATAGATCATTAATTTTTTTGTCTTTCTTACATCAGTTTCGATATCTTGTAAAACAGAAAATTCGCCTTTAGCATGCCGTCTAGTAGGTTGTGTAGTCGTTGTCCGTACCCGACGCTCAGTCGCGAACGATGACGGCTATAACATATTTCAAACAATTTCAAAGTGTAATGTGCGAAAAATAAGGTGCTCATATCGTACGTACGAGGGCCTTGCCAGTCTCGAGTGGGGCGGATTTAGGTGCAAATGCTGGATGTGATTTATTTTCTTTGTTGATCTGCCGGATTGTAAGCTACATTTCTAAAACGCATTTGATGAAAGTAATAGAAATATGCTTCTTTCGCACTTAGGATGGCGAGTTATGCTGCTGAGTTATCCACACATATGACCGCAACTTAATGCAAATGTACTAGCGATGCACCTCACCAACATCTCTTTCATCAAGAACTCCCGCAAAGTAACGTCTGATACTTTTAGTTACTCAAAACGCATTTGTTATGTTCAGAATCATAAAATTGTAAGTATTTGCATTGTTTGTGTGGATTTCAGGTCTGAATATGACGACACGATATTTTCCACTCGAATTTTCAATTACGATATAATTAGGACAACTTAGAGGTATCTATCTCATATCTGTAACCTAAAAAGTGTTTGTATGAAAAATCAGAATAAGTTGGTGCCTCAAATGGGTATAGCTCAATATTCTGGAGAAAGTACAAAGGAAGTAAATATACCTACTTATGATTACAACAAAAAACTATAGGTAACCCACATTAGGTAGCATTATCTAGAAAGCTTCGTCAAGAATCTTATTCAGTGCCAATATTAGATACACCTGTCACAAAACACACTCGAATCTTTTAAATTATTCAGGCATATCCAGAAATCCTATCTCCCATACATCTGGGCTCTCAACCCCAGATACGGGCTGATCCGTTTTGTTCCGCGAGAGATATTGAGCCGGCACCGACGAGTTTAAAACACCCCTTACGTGTGGAAACAAAATATTGAAACTTCATCTGTGAGGATACGAGTCTACGAGATGGTGTAACTGCAAGTGTAACTGTGTTCTGCTTTCCGCAAAACTGAAGCCGCTGAAATGCTTTTTCGTTGTAATCATTTTGTAACGTATTTTGGTGTCCAAATGGAAAGCATTTTTAACAGTTCTGTTAAGAAGTATTACATAAACATAATTTCAGCTTACTCAGACGGTGGCCATTACACAACATGTCAGAACCTGCTAGTTGTAGTAGGCTGTTGAAGAACTATGACACCAAGGTTCATCGGGTCGTTAGACGCCTCGGTGTCCCACTCATAAATAAGAGGGTAGTTAGGAGCAATCTAAAATACCTTAACAGCCACAACAGTCCACTGCTGGACATGGGCCTCCCCCGTATTGGAGGGTATTGCCATACTCACCACGCTTGGCAGGCGGATTGGCGAGCGCAGTGCAAGATGTTTAATTCTCAGGGAACGCTGCTGCCCATTCCCTGGATAATTATCCCTTAGTCGCTTTTTACGACACCCACGGGTAGAATTGGGGTGATGCTATTCTAAGCCGGCATCACACGGCAATTTAAAATACATTCATAAGTATTTTCGGTTCTCTCTAAATAGGTTTAAAGACTTTTATTTTATTCAAAGCATGCAAACAGACTTAATCCTACTAATATTATAAAGGCGGATGTTTGTGTGTGTGTTTGTTACGACATCACGCAAAAACGGCTGATTAGATTGACATGAAACTTTGCAGAAATATAAAAGGGCATCTGGAATAACACATAGGCTACTTTTTACCCCAGGAAAATGTCTCATTTCTACGGAATCACGCATATTCCAAAATTTTTGACGTAGGTGGCGTGACTGAGCCGATTCGCGTCTTTGTGGGGAAGCATATCCGTTAATTCAACAGTCATCTTAAAGTCATGGTAGCTGCGGCGATAGTGCGCTTGCCTACCAAACAAGGTGACTCGCGTTCGAATCCGGATAGTGTTCTCCTTATTTTTGTTTTTATTTTTTCGAACTTTTATTTAATTTAAGTTTTGTCTTACATCATCTTCCTGCCCTTATCCCAATTGCTTGGGGTCGGCGCAACACGTTTTGCTAAACACAAAAGGGTAGTATTTAAACGCAAATCAAAAAATATCCTTTTTCTATGCAATAAGATTCCAAATTCCCATCAAAATTACTGATTGCACAGCATAATATTCAACTCAAAATATCACTAAACACACTACAATTTATTTTCGCAGCGTACAGCGATTTTCCTAAAGCAAAAGCTTTTTCATCAATGCACAGCTAATAATCTTTATGCACATTATACCTGTTAACTCTTTTTCTTTTAAATATAGCTTCTATTTTTATATTATTTACAGCAGTTTTTATTAGAGATGAACCATCATCGTTAATCATACACATCGATAATCATATTTTAAATTGATGACGCGCATAGCGTGTCGTTTCTGGCACATCGCCGGCTGCCGCGGCACGCTCGCTCCGCTCGCTCGGCTCGTGCGTTGTGGTCAAAGTTCTAACCTAACCTAACCTAACCTAACCTGGCGCTTTTCGCGCCAGGTTCGGTTAAACTATACCTAACGGACCTATAAACTTATGTTTACTTACGTATGTTTACTGGTTAATATGCGACTGGGATAGTTATTTTGCTATGAAATATGGAAAATTTGCTGTGCAGTCAGTATTCATGCTATGTATGTAGTATTTTTGTACAAAAATAAATTTATCTGTATTGCATTGTGAGGAAAAAAGTTATGTCATATTGATGTAAAATTTCGAATTATCTGCAGTTTATGTTTTGTTAAACATTTAGTTTATTTGTAGTGAAGAAGTGAAATTTGATGTAAAAAAATATATAAATGATGAATATGTATTGATAGGCGATTATTTATTTGATATGCAATTTGTAATACCCCAACACAAAATCGTGCTGCAATGGATTCGGCTTAATTTTACGACCGGCCGCCTAACAGACGTCAACCCTCATTGGGAATGCTTTTGTGGTGGATTAACCGCCACCATACGGTTGGCCTGGCTGTTTGTCGGGTTTATCCTCGGTCGCCTCTTACGACTCCCACGGGAAGAGAGGGGGTGGTGCTATTCTACTCTGCCGGCACCACACGGCGTTAAGTTTTGTCTTACGATATTGGAAAATCTTACACACTGGTCTTGCTATACTTCCTACGTGTGTGTTTGTTACGACTTCACGCAAAAACGGCTGATTAGATTGACATGAAACTTTGCAGAAATATAAAGGGCATCTGGAATAGCATACAATTTTACCACGGAAAATTTCTCATTCCCACGGGATCACGCATTTTCCAATATTTATGAAAAAGGTGGCCCGACTGAGCCGATTCGCGTTTTAGAAACTAACAGCGTCATCTCTTGGCAAGTAAGTAAGGCAAAATTGATGTATATCCCACAACACATGTACGTACAAAAATTACTTGCCAATGAAAATGTTTTAACAAGATTTTGAATCCCACAAATTCTACTTCCTACTAATCCTATCCTACTTAATATTATAAAGGCGGATGTTTGTGTGTGTGTTTGTTACGACATCACGCTAAAACGGCTGATTAGATTGACATGAAATTTTGCACAAATATAGTAGACTATCTGGAATAACACATAGGCTACTTTTTACCACGGGAAAATGTCTTATTCCTACGGGATCACGCATATTCCGATATTTTTGCAAAGGTGGCGTGACTGAGCCGATTCGCGTTTAAAACGTTTTCGCCGAAAATTAACAGCGACATCTCTTGGCGAGTAATGCTTTCTTCCCGCGGAATAATAGGTTGCAGCGGGTGAAACCGCTGACGGGCAGCTAGTAATTACATATGAAAAACATGGTCAATATAAAGTAAGAGCTAAAATTTCCACTCAATTTACACAAAACATACACAGTTAACGTGTTTTTAACATAGCAGGTTGACAGAAAGTTATCTGACATTAACTAGGCAAAAAAAAACTAAGTACCTATAAGCATACATGTGTGGACGAAAAAAACGTGTCTCCACGGCCTTCAAAAGCTTGTGTGCAGTCTAAACAGACCACATACCTACGTAGGTAGTTCGAAAACGATTATCAGGATTAAGGTATAAGCTAATTCCAGCGCAGTTCACTATTTTATAAAGGTATGTAGTATAACTCGCGCCCATAGGTGCGTGGCCAATCGGAATCTAGTGCGATTAGCCCCCGATTGGGCAACAGAAATGATTATCATAGCTTTTGGGAGCCGCGGCAACTATTCAATTTATGCACCCGGGGTAGTTTGGATTAGTGGCTTGCCATTTGCTAGTCAAATTAGTAGGTGCATAAAAAGGTACACATATTTATTATAAATATAATATTTTAGAATTAAGTAGTACATACTATAAGTTTTGGTGCAATATAGTTGCAAGGCATAGATTGTTATATAAGCCTTGTCTCGATCATAAGTTTTTTACGCTAAACAAAATAACAGGCCAGACTTTCTACAATCAGTATGGAATAAAACAGCAATTTATAAACAACTGCTACGAAACTTTCTACGAAGACGGCTACGAAACGGCTACGTACTACGAACCTGCTACGCCCGCACTAAAGTCTTCCAAATCCTTTAGAAAACTCTCCGTTCCTTAGAAAAAATGTTTTTTCTTCAGCGAAATCAGACTTTACAAACGCTACATTAAATTTTCAAATTGAAACGTTTCCTCCCTTTACAAAGCGCTGAAACACTTTACAAGATCGTTCTAAATAAAAAACACACACGAAAGCAAACAAACACCATTGGAAAAAGTGGGATCGTCGAGTTGTTAAAAATGTACTGATTGGTTCTGTCTACTAGATAAGAAAAAAAATACCTCCCTATATTATATACAATTTACAACCTACAAGATCTATATGTTGTGTCTAATTAAGTATAGGGATGTACCTACTTTATTTTTTATTTATCGACGCAATAATATAGAATATTACTTATTTTATAAATTAACATGATTATTTGCAATGTGATGCCGCCTTGGTGTTGCATCACCCTAATTTTACCCGTGGGTGAGGTAAATGGCATGAAATGAAATTAGGGAATGTGCACGGCTGTGAATAAACATCGGGTAGTATTTAAACGCAAATCAAAAAATATCCTTTTTCTATGCAATAAGATTCCAAATTCCCATCAAAATTACTGATTGCACAGCAAAATATTCAACTCAAAATATCACTAAACACACTTCAATTTATTTTCGCAGCGTACAGCGATTTTTCCTAAAGCAAAAGCTTTTTCATCATTGCACAGCTAATAATCTTAATGCACATTATACCTGTTAACTCTTTTTCTTTTAAATATAGCTTCTATTTTTATATTATGTACAGCAGTTTTTATTAGAGATGATCCATCATCGTTAATCATACACATCGATAATCATATTTTAAATTGATGACGCGCATAGCGTGTCGTTTCTGGCACATCGCCGGCCGCTGCCGCGGCACGCTCGCTCCGCTCGCTCGGCTCGTGCGTTGTGGTCAAAGTTCTAACCTAACCTAACCTAACCTGGCGCTTTCCGCGCCAGGTTCGGTTAGGCTATACCTAACGGACCTATAAACTTATGTTTACTTACGTATGTTTACTGGTTAATATGCGACTGGGATAGTTATTTTGCTATGAAATATGGAAAATTTGCTGTGCAGTCAGTATTCATGCTATGTATGTAGTATTTTTGTACAAAAATAAATTTATCTGTATTGCATTATGAGGAAAAAAGTTATGTCATATTGATGTAAAATTTGGAATTATCTGCAGTTTATGTTTTGTTAAACATTTAGTTTATTTGTAGTGAAGTAAGATATTTGATGTGAAAAAAAATATAAATGATGAATATGTATTGATAGGCGATTATTTATTTGATATGCAATTTATAATATCCCATAAACATCTTGCACTGCACTCGCCAATCCACCTGCCAAGCGTGGTGAGAATGGCAATACCCCCCGATATGAGGGACGCCCATGTCCAACAGTCGACTGTTGTAGCTGTAAAGGTGAGGTACGAGTAAACGCGTCCTACATGTCAGGCTAAGCATCTTATTGCATTGCTCATTCGCCAAAACAAGTAAGAAAGTGTTTTTACAAGTATATTAATTTGTAATACGGAACCCTTGGAATCAGTCAATCTGTCAGCGCTTCGCGAGTATTTGGTTACAAAAATCTGGGGATCGAGACGAATAATGTGAAGAACGCTTTCTAACATCTTTACAATTGAAGTGTAAGGCCATTTCAATGCTTCAGTTTGAATGATTTGTTAAACATTTTGAAATTCTGCTTAGTATTTGTTTAGATAATACTCAGGGTATTTCGTAAAAGGCGACGTAGAGATTTTGACCTCAGCTGAATATCTGTCGACTATGGTCAACCGCATGCTGGCGATACCACCTACCTACAATAATAGCATTTCCAAAAAGGGTTGACGCCAGGAAGGCGGCCGGTCATAAAACATAGCCAAATCCTTTTGTTACATGATTTTGTGATCTAACAAATCATGTTGCGCCGACCCCAATTGATTTGGGATAAGAGCAGAAAGATGATGATGGTGTTGATTTGTTTAAAGATAATGAAGTATCGCTGTGAATAAAGTTGATGGATTATTAAGAGATTAGTTTACAAAGTAACAGGATTAGGAAATTCATGTACCTTTTTGTACGCCGAAAGTTTTGGAAGTTGTGAGTGACCAATGTATGCACTAGCTTATGTTAATATAATTTTATGTATTACAATTAAGTAATAATAAGAAAGACAGCAACCGGGACTGACAGCATAACGTGCCTTCCGAAGCACGTAACCATCTTTTTTCACCCAATCAGGTAGTTTAATGTCCTAGCTATACTGTTTTAAAATAACTGTCTGTCACCTATACAGACATAGCGGTAAACATATCATACTACGAACGCTACGTACAGTAGGTATTCAAATAATCACAAATACGACTCGCTATTATTCTGTGGTTTTATTGTACCAGCACAGCTTTTACGACCAATAACGACTCGTCATATATTTGTTATAGAACTATAACCTACTTATATGTGTTCTACATATTAGTTTATCATCAGCATATCACAAATTAGGAAGACGGCGCGCGGGGCGCCTTTACAGATGGGTCACTCAGTACTAGTGATGATTTGACGCTTACTGACGTAAACTGGAATCTCAGAGGAACTCAATGTAACGCGCCGCACCGTTTCTCTAATTTGTGATGTAACTATGAATATGGTTGCCACGAACGTCATATTTCTTGGATTAAAATTGCCTCAGAAAAATTTGAAGTTCTCGTATCGATTTTGCTGAAATATTTTTTTTATTTTGATATTTTTGACACAAGAAGCTATGTAACAAGTGACAATCGCAAAAACCATAAATAGAGTCCTTCTGTAAACTTTCTATTTTCGTAGCATATTCTATTTGGAAATCAATAGATCACCCCTTACTGGTTATTTTAGGTGCATGTATTATGATTTGTGTGTAAGAATTATGAGTTTTAATAACAGTCGATAACAACCAGAATGTTAATCAAAATATGAATTTCTTGCAGTAGGTATATCCCAAAGTCATAAAAAGGTTGGTTAAGTTTAAATAAAATCCATTACACAAAATTAGAGCAAGAGAAAGGTACGTTGAGCTTAGAAAAAGTTTGTTCTTTTTTAACAAGATGAGTCCCAACGTACAACGCATATAAACTGGGCTAATTAAATTACAAAATCCCAAAAAATGTTCACGTCTAAATTTTATTTTGAAAAATCAATGTTCAGGTGGCGGGTTTTATCGGCCCGGAGCAGATTGGGGGTTAAGATTTGCTCGTTTGTATTCAGCAAGCGCTTGGGCACGCGAGTTGGGCCAAGAGAACAGCGGGTAAGGGCCGGGTATATACCTTTATTACCTTTATAGCCACAACAGTCCACTGCTAGCTAGGGCCTTTGTCATACTCACAACGCTTGGCAAGTGGTTTGGCAAGTGCAGTGCAAGATGTTTTATTTACATGGAACGCTGCTGCCCATTCCCTGGATAATTAACCCTTAGTTGCTTGGTCGAAATGGTATATACCATTGAAAAAAGAAAAGAATGTTTCACGCTAATTTCCATGAACAAAGATCTGTTTCATTGGTTTTTGTAACAATAGCTGAGAGTGAGCTTTATTACAATAATAGATAGTTTAGTGGCTTCGGCTAGGTTTTCTGGCTGGTCAGGTACTAAATACCTAGAGATGATAAAAGCGTATCGACGCATCAGTTGCAAATCATACTGGTTATCGCAGCACGCGCGTTCGAAGTGTAATTTTCACAACATCGCTAGTTTAGAGGCCTGCGCTAAAGGTTTTCAGGCTGGGCGGGCCCTAAATACCAAGAGATTCTATTAACGTATCGAGGTTCCCACTCGCAAATCAGACAGGTTATATCAACACGCACGGTTAAAGTATCATTCTTTATATTATGGAGAAGTTAACATCATGGAGTTGAAAATTTAAGGTAACTCATCCGAATAGAATAAAAAACATTATGTAAGTAGATACCTTCTTATGAACAAACAAATCGTCTAATTAATGCAAAAAGCTGTAAGTAAACTATGTAAAGTTAAACGTATAAAACAATAAATACCTAGTAAGTAAGTATATGCTGTCAAAATACAAAGAATCCTTTCGTACTAATGTTGGTACTTACTTACATAGGTACGATGTGAAAGTAGGTCCATTCACAACAGAACATCTACATAATTTAATTTCATCTGACAGAAAGCTAGTTACAGCGTGTACCACATTAACTAATTACATGAGGGACACCAAAAATATTCCGGGCTTCACTGGAAGCAGCCGAAATATTTTACAGCTCCACAGCTACACTGAGAGTAGCAAAATAAAACGCGAACAAGTCCCGTCGGCGACTTTTTTAAATGCAGAAAACGCTACAATAACGCGACGTAAAAAGAGAAAAAAGCAACATCCGTCTCGGTCGTGCAAAAAGCTTTTTAACCCAGTTATAAAGTCGCGAGTTTAAAACAGTATTAGGAAGAGTGAAAGTTTGGGCGGATTTTTATCTATCTCGGCGTTTTACATATAGTGTGCTGGGACTGTGACGTGTTTTTTGATAAAAGTATTTGGTGATAAAACAAGATTATATACGTGGTGTAAGGGATAGCTTACCAAATACTGGTAGGGTGCATTTAGACCATGAAACTGAAGAGCTTCTGATAAGATAATATTTTAGGAGAAGTAGATAATTATTTACCTCCCATCCAAAATCACGATCATGATTCATGATTATGAATTTTATATGGGAAGTTGTTTTCTTTTAGCTTAGATCCAATTGTAAATATTGGTCGAAATACCCTGAAGAAAAGTGTCCAATTTAATAAATTTTCTTTACAACACGTATGTCGTACTAAAAATGGTGTATATGTTACAGTCAAAACCCTTAACCAGTCAATAACGTTAATGACTGGCAAAACCAGTCAATAACGTTATTGCCTAAGGTACTCAGTCAAAACCCTTATTGACTGATTTTGTCTAATAAAATCAGTCAATAACGTTATTGACTGACGTGCCTAGTCAAAACCCTTAATAGGTATGTCCTGGTTGGTCTTAGATCACCATCAGAACCGTTAGATGGTCGCTGCCAGAGTGGAAGTCTACTGTCTCGATCGCCGGTTGTTATTCCATAAGGACATGCCCAAGTCGTAGACGGCTCTTCACTTATGTTGACGGCAGCAAATACGTGGCCTCCCCTCCCAGAAGTCATAGACCACCCGGTAGTTACTCAAGGACTCGGGCTCAGTGCCACCGGCGAGCGAAACAGTAGACTTTCACTCTGACTGCCTCCATCTTCTATCTTCTATAAGATGCATTTCAGTGAGCGTGCGCAATCGTCCCACGACCTGATTATCCCAATTCCACCTCCGGGGATCGCGTCGCTGACTAGGATTACTCCTTTTATCAGCTGGTGAGATAGCAGACAAATGCGAGCCTATCTTATTTTAAAAAATATATATCGATCCTGACGGTTACTATGCAGTAACCACTCCTACCCGCCGCATCGCACCATAGCTCACCGCACCGTACTGCTACCCGCCGCATCGCATCTAAACTAACCGCACATCGCTCATAATCTCACCGCAAATCAGTGCTACTCGCCGCATCGCACATCGAAACTCTCCGCACCGCACTGCTTTTCGCCGCATAGCACATAAACTCACCGCAACGCCGTGCTACCCGCCGCATTGCTCATAATCTTACCGCAAATTAGTGCAACTCTCCGCACCGCACTGTTTTCCGCCGCAAAGCACATAAACACACCGAAATTCAGCGCTACCCGCCGCAACACACAACAATACTTCCCGCACCGCACTGCTTTCCGCCGCAAAGCACATAAACTCTTCGCAATTCAGCGCTACCCGCCGCAACACACAACAATACTTCCCGCACCGCACTGCTTTCCGCCGCAAAGCACATAAACTCTTCGCAATTCAGCGCTACCCGCCGCAACACACAACAATACTTCCCGCACAGCACTGCTTTCCGCCGCAAAGCACATAAACTCACCGCAATTCAGCGCTACCCGCCGCAACACACAACAATACTTCCGCACCGCACTGCTTTCCGCCGCAAAGCACATAAACTCACCGCAATTCAGCGCTACCCGCCGCAACACACAACAATACTTCCCGCACAGCACTGCTTTCCGCCGCAAAGCACATAAACTCACCGCAATTCAGCGCTACCCGCCGCAACACACAACAATACTTCCGCACCGCACTGCTTTCCGCCGCAAAGCACATAAACTCTTCGCAATTCAGAGCTACCCGCCGCAACACACAACAATACTTCCGCACAGCACTGCTTTCCGCCGCAAAGCACATAAACTCACCGCAATTCAGCGCTACCCGCCGCAACACACAACAATACTTCCGCACCGTACTGCTTTCCGCCGCAAAGCACATAAACTCTTCGCAATTCAGCGCTACCCGCCGCATCGAACACCGAAACTCTCCGCACCGAACTGCTTTCCGCCGCATTGCACATAAACACACCGCAACCCAGTGATACCCACCGCATCGCGCACCGAAACTCTCCGCACCGCACTGATTTCCGCCGCACTGCACATAAACTCACCGCAACGCAGTGCTACCCGCGGCATCGCACATAAACTCACCGCAACGCAATGGTTACTGCATAGTAACCATCAGGACCGTTAGATTTTTTTTCAAAACCCTTAATAGGTACGTCCGACCCGGTGGTAGCAACCTAGACTGCCTGGCTGGTCTGAGATCACCATCAGGACAGTTGGTCGCAGCTAGAAGAAAGCCTACAGCCTCGCTCGCCGATTGAACTAGGCGGGAGCCTAACAACCACCGTCGTGAAGTCTATGACATCTAGGAGGTGAAGCCACGTATACGCTAATGTCAGCATTAGATAGTGAAAAGCCGTCTGCGACTTGGGCATGTCCTCAGGAATAACAACCGGCGATAGAGACAGTCAGCCAGCCAGTCTAGGTTGCTGCTACCAGGGCAGAAGTACCTATTAAGGGTTTTGACTGGGCACGTCAGTCAATATCGTTATTGACTGCTTTTAATAGATAAAACCAGTCAATAAGGGTTTTGACTGAGGCCCTTAGGCAATATCGTTATTGACTGGTTTTTCCAGTCAATAACGTTATTGACTGGTTAAGGGTTTTGCCTGTAACATATACATTTTTTCGACTGAATGTTCAGTAATGCCTGTGGATTTTATGAACATCCTTTACTTGTTATCCATGCAGGCGACACGTCTTCGACACATGTCGACTGTAGCGACCCCTCGCGATCCTATCGGGCGCCGGCACTTAATAAAATGCCAAACGGAAAGTTCCGTGCGGGTGCGTCTACTGCGCCTCTTTGGCGCTTTCTTCTCAAAAAAAACACTACTGAAGAAATTTAGAAAATATGCTGCAAATAAATTAGGCGAAGAAAGATTTGCTAGAAATACCTATATGCCCGGATATGAACGGACCATGAAATTAAATACCTAATTTTTTCTATGGAAGCTAGGTTAGTAAACATGAAAAAAATTTAATCTTACCATACAAAATAATATTATTACTCGCAATGTAGGCTCCATAGTAGTTATTGTTCAGTTTTATGGTCTGATTATGCCTGCAAAGTTTTTGATACACCGTCCCTTACACCCTGTATGTATATCCATATTAGGCCCTTTTTAAACCTGAGCGGAAATGGCGCGGTATGTAGGTACGCGATATTCCGATAGACACAAAGTTCCGTAACCCGCGTACGAATCCAGATACCAATGTAGTTTGAATAGGGATTTACAAAATGTACGGTTTGCTACATTGCATGCTCACGTCTAAATAACTGAGTCATACTCAGTAAGTACTAATGCTCAACAGAGTAATACTCGGTTAGCAGCCTGTACTGACTGTCAGCGCTTCCGAGTTAGATCCTCGGATAAGTTTGTGGGTCTGGAGATTAGGCCGAACCGCTGACGTAATTTATGTCATCCTCTCGAATAGAGATGCACAAGAAGGTTGAATTGTCGCTCATTTTTGTAGTCGGCAACTAATCGGTTAAAGGAACGATTATTGGCTGTAGTAACGACATACTTGGGTGTCCCACGCAACAAGAGAACGTACTTTACGTTCGTATAATACTTTCTCTAGTATATAAAAATAATCGAATAAAAGAAGATACAAAAAAGTTTTCAATAAAATCTTGAAATGTTATTGGTAACGCTCAAAAAACGTGCACGCATGCATTTATTTTTTCTTTCTATCGTCACCCGATGCGGATAAGTGATCGAGTCAGCCATATATGTATATCAGATACTCTGTTCACGATAGCTAGCTACAAATCGACATTTGTCCCTCTCACTTACGTGTAAAAACACGTTTGAAATTACGCTCTAGTAGCTCGGTATGGTGAACACTGAACAGAGTAACTCGGAAAAGCTGACGAGCAGACTTATTCTAAGCGGATTAGTCTTCGTAATAGTCGGCCAAAACCTTGGCGCATCTCTACTCTCGACTGATATTAATTTAAGCGGCCGCAGAATGGAGAGGGTACTATGGTGTCTATGGTTGGCTATGGTATGGCGTGTGACGATTGCCGGATGACAGATGGGTTACTTACGTGGATGATGTCATGGTTTCAAGTGATTTAGTTGTCGCGTTTGGCTTACCTGTAAAGGAACAATTGTGTTATAAGTAAGGGCTGTGAGCAGTGACGATTAGGAATTGAAAGATACAAATATTTCCGGAAATTTCATAATATCACATTTTATACAGTTAAAAATTGTGATGTGGGACTGAGATTGACGCAGTTTATAGTTCTAATGTTGCAGCCAAACCTGAACTATTTAAACTTTACTTATCCAACGTATTATAAAATTATTTCAATATATTTTATACACAAACTTGTTTAAAATCAACAACGATGACTAAACATACCCGAAAAACGTCAAAACCATTAAAAAAGTTAGTCAGGGAAACGGTTGGGGCAAAAAAATCTCTCGACTTATAATAAATAGCCCCCTCGGAGTGTATTCAAGCACGCGTCGAGAGTTGCCCTTCTTGCCCCAGTCTCCCCTTCTCGTATAAGGAGAACTCGGGAATACTCTCCATCAAACTCTGCTAAATTTACAAAAATAAAGCAAGAAATATTAAAACAATACGCAAGTCAACCGAAAATTTGTGCCTCAAAATGCAGTCTGATAGATTTTAAACTATAACTTTTAAAGCACTCGCGATTACTTTCACACATAATAATTACTTTAACGGGTCTTATCGCAATAAGATAGATTTTAAACTGTTATGGAACAAAAACATAATTACGTAACTATTAAATCGTTAAAAAAGTGGGTAAACTGAGCATTTTATGCCATTGAGTTCACCAAGATGCGCAATAAAGAACTTCTAATAATATGAACTCGTGTTTGTTTCGCGAATTACTTTGAAAAGTTTACGCATGAGTGAGAAATTTTGTCTACTCGTGTATTCATATTTAGTTAGACTTTTGAAATAAATGAACGTCTTTTTGGTGAACATAATGGTTATTGCTTAAGTGAAGTACTTTTTAATGTCTATTACGAGTTAATATGACATGCAGGTGAAATTGCCTTTACATGAAATTTATATGTTTGGTTGGCTCCGGCGCTATCTTCACACATGAGACGTGCGACGCAAGACGTAAGATGACATCTGTCAGACAAGTGATAGTCAGCCGTCATCGATGTGACGCGCGTCCCACGTGTGTAGACGGGGTCTCTTCTCTTTCATACATTTGATAATGTAAACAGTTTCTAGCAACGAGAAGTCTTACGTTTCATGTGAAGAGATATGCTCTTAGTTCATTCGCGCAGTGACATTTTATTCTGTTGCATATTCTGTTCTAAATTCAAACGTTGCATACTCGTTCTATCAGTCATCGATAAAATGGAAACAGCACGTTCGCACTACATTATGTCCTTTGATCGACGCCGTCGACGCAACAATGCGAAAATGAAATCCAACCGCAGCACATCAATTTGCCCCAATTTCCCCTTTCCACGCGTCTGTCCGTCCAGTTACACCGAATCCATTGTCACAGCTTTTACATACATCGCCGGTATTCTTTTCAACTATTGTGCATAGTTTCACAAAAAACACGCAACGGATGATGAATTAATTTGGAAAATGTTAGTGGCGGTTTTTGCTAGTCATGACGTGTGTGTATTGTGTGATGTTCGTGACCATTAACGATGTGACTTTTACAATACTATCACGTGCCTAATGGTCAAAACTACTTTTTATGTCATCCTTTCTGTTTATCAATCATACACATCACACCATTGCGGAGTTGGCAGAGCGTAATGGGCGTAAAAAATGCGGTCTTTATTGCTACGTTCGAATATTTCAAGAAAAAAAGGTGTATCACAATAGTCATCAACCTGCCGCCTAAGATTGTGATACAGTCCATTATCATAGTACAGCGATCAGTCTATGTGGGAGGCCAAGTTAGGCGTGGCGTAGTGTGCGCGACCAGCGTTACTTAACCTGACAATTAGACTGGTCATTCTAGACTCTATGATAGCGAATGGACCTCACCTACACATTAAGCTCTCGAGTCCCTTTTACAACACAGATGGAAAAGAAATTGGGGTGATGTTATTCTAAGCTACACTGTTTATCATTCACTGTAGCGATTCTTAAAGGTTGTTTTTAATCTGTAGAGAACAAGCTGCCATGGACTATTAACGTTACTTTTTTTTCAGTGTCTCCTTACTTAAGACGTTAAGCCGTCAGTGTTGGTTAGTGTCACGCTCTAGCTCGTTAAACTAAGACAGGAGCTTTGCTGAAGCTTAATTTGACTATAGTACTTGCCACAATTTTTCGCATTTTCCGCAAGATTAAATCCGGTACGACGTAGTAGTGATTATTTGAACATCTCGTAGTCACCAAAGTGACCTACCTAATACCTAATTTTAAGAGTACCTACGTATGTGAGTTAACTATCTATTTGCTGGTAACTTATTCGCAAAATTTAAAAGTAGGTACTGGTAGATTTATATCGCCTTGGTCCTTTTCGGGGTAGGCAGAGCGTGAACGGCGATTTACATCAAGTAAGACAAGTTTGAGAGTCATACAGAAGACTGTCTATTACCCTTAGTATTACCATATTCACAGGTTGTCAGTCTGTCGCCTAAAATAGCAATCCTCATCAATTCTCAAATCCAAATCCATTAGTCGCTTCTTACGATAAGATGCTAATTGTAAGCCAGTGAAGTTGTATATGTCGCAGTACGATGGCAGAATCAGGTTTTTGGCCAAAAACCTAGGTTTTTGGCCAAAAGCCGGCATATGGCAGAATCGTAGACTTCCTTCGGCCATCGTCCTGAGCTGATCCAGGTTTTTGGCCAAAAACCTAGGATTTTGGCCAAAAAACTAGGATTTTGGCCGAAATCCTAGATTTGTTTAGTATTAAAGCTTTTTTTTAATTTCGGGGCAACTTCTTCGTCTTCGAGTGGTACACCAAAGCACCTAACGAGCCGATGGACCCTGGTATCAGAGTTTTCAACCGCCTACTGCAAGTAGCAGGCCTCTAACATGGTTGTGTAACGACCGCAATCGGGACCGACGGCTTACCGTACCCGTGTGGTTCGGGGGAACGAGGAGTGGAGAGGTACTTTATGCACCTCCGTTTGATCTTTTGAGGGTAGACTTGGACACTGTAAATGGACACCCTGAAGGACGGGGGGTAACATCAGACAGTCTGAACAGCAGGATTGCCTCGGATTCCCTGAAGGGCAGGGGGAGCTTCAGACACCATAAGAGCAGGACGTACCACTTAACGTTCTAGAGGATTCGTGGTAGCGTTGGACGCCCTGGAGACCAGGAGGTAGCGTCGGACCCCCAGAAAATCCAACGCCCGTCATCTTACATCCTCCAGTGTGTTCGACGCTACCCACGCCCTCCAGAGCGTCTGACGCTACCTCCCACCCTCCAGACGTCCAATGTTACCTCCTGCCTTTCGAGGTGTATGCCCGAACTACACGGGCACGTTAAGCCGTTGGTCCCGATTGCTCTTTATGATCACTTAGACGGCGGTCGTTACACAACCTTGTCAGAGGCCTGCTCCTTGCAGTAGGCGGTTTAAAAACTCTAACACCAGGGTTCATCGGGTCGTTGGGCGACTTGGTGTACCAGTCGAAAAAGAAATGCAAAAAAAGCCATAATACTAAACAAATCTAGGATTTCGGCCAAAATCCTAGTTTTTTGGCCAAAATCCTAGGTTTTTGGCCAAAAACCTGGATCAGCTTAGGACGATGGCCGAAGGAAGTCTACGATTCTGCCATATGCCGGCTTTTGGCCAAAAACCTAGGTTTTTGGCCAAAAACCTAATTCTGCCATCGTACTGCGACATATACATAGGTAAATTTTGTTTTTTACATTGCCTGAATATTTTTAGAATCCAATCCTGCAAACATTACCTTCAAAATGTCAACCAATAAGCATACTAAGTAGCAACAAACATGGAGAGAAACAAGTGGGAACTCATCAGGAGCAAATAAGATCGGTCCCCGTTTGTACGTAAACACTGAAAGGAACGTGTACTAGCAAACACTGCTAGGAAGCTCGCACACCTAGTGCGATTCGGCGCAAGACGATACAGTGTCAGTAGTTGGTTGCCTTACGGGGTTGGCAGAGCATAAACGGCTGCAAAACGGCCATTTACTACTACGTCTGACAATAGTATAATGAGAGTCATTCATAATTATAATTGCAATACACATAAACTCTTACAGTTTTTAGTAGCTTCCTACGACATTCACGGGGAAGATATTGGGTGATGATTATAATTCCAAAATGCTATTAATACTTACTACTTATAGATTTTAAAGGTTCGACGATCGGTCGTAGTCAATCTAATTGGGTCTTAATATAAACATGGAGTCGAACGTTACCTAGGGCTTAGCATCGAATATTGAGTCTCCCACCTCATTAAAGGAGGCGGTACACACGGTACGAACACGACTAAAACACAAGACTACAGAATCACAACGTGTGTGCCTTTCCATTAAATGAATAAACTTGAGGAATATTAGATATTTCTATAGTATGTGCTTTTTGATCGAGTATTGATTGAGTCTCCCACCTCATTAGAGGGGACGGTACACACGGTACGAACACGACCCAAGACTAGAGGACTGTGTTAATGTTTAACCGTGTTTCCATTGACATCACAACGTGTGTGCCTTCATTAGATATTTCTAAAGTATTTGCTTTATGATAGAGTATTGAGTCTCCTACCTCATTAGAGGGGGTGGTACACACGGTACGAACACGACCCAAGACTAGAGGACCGTGTACATTGTAACGATACATTGACACTCTTGTGGCAATGTTCATTACGTCACAAATAATTTGAGTAAAAGAAAGACAGGAAACTATTTATTATGTCTACATCATCAATAATAGATTAAATATAAATATTAATTGAAGGATGAATAAGAGGGTTATCTTTGGTCAAATAGAGAAAGTTAAATCACTCTTGACATTGGCAAAACTTTGAAAAAAAAATTAAATGCCAAAATAAATTAAGAGAAAATTATAACAGATGGGAACCGTGGGATTTGCATGAAAATATGATCTATATTACTATGTGCATAATGCTCAAAATTGCTTAGCAGTTTTGTAGAGCATTCCAAGGTCATTTAAGTGCACATGTACCGAGACAATCTCAAGGGCGTTTGATACAAATATTTTGAAGGGCGATTCAAGGTCAAGCTATTATAGAATTTCTCAAGGCCATCTAAGTGCACGTGTACCGAGACATTTTCAAGGACGTTTAGTTACATACATTGTGAAGGGCGATTCAAGGTCAAGCTATGATAGATTTTCTCAAGGCCGTCTGAGTGCACATGCACCGAGACCATTTCAATGATAAAGAGCGTTCCAAGGTCACGCGACTATAGAGCTTTTCAAGGCCATCTGAGTGCAGATGCACTAAAAACTATCTAGGTCGGTTTAAAGTAGGTAGGTAAGGCATCTCAAGGGCATGTCAATGTCACGCGATTGTAATACGATTCAAGGTCGTGGGACGGGTCCAAAGTCCGAATTATACTAAGAGGCATTTCAAGGACGTTTAGTTGCAAACATTTTGAAGGGCATTCCAAGGTCATCTGAAGTAAATGTATTGACGAACTTTTCAAGGTCAGGAAATTGGAAGGCGCATTCAAGAACGTTTAGGAGCAGTCATACTATAGGATTATCCCAAGGTCGTATAAGTGCAAGAGCACCTACAAAGGATTCTCTAGCGAATGTTCACGGTACAAAATCCAAAGTCAGACATTTTGAAGGGCATTTCAAAGTCATTGAGATTGAATCAGTAACCAAGATCAGACATTACTAAGGCAAATTCAAGGTCATTGGGACTTGTATGTCTCAAGGTCATTGAGTTTGGTTCAAAACTTAGTGCTAATAGTTTCAAGGGCATCTGAAGGTTGTCTTCAAGGCCATATTTGGATTTGGAACAGAAAAATAGTATATAAGCCATACAAACCTGGTACGCAGGATCGATTCAGCTTCAAGCTGTCGACGCATACACACTCTACTCGTCTTAGAGTACAGGTAGTTTTCTGGGATTTGTTTTGCATTGGGTTTTATTATTTTGGAAGACATGATAGATGTTGCGATAGCAATCTCAACACTATCAATTTCATGTTGTAAATTCAGTAAATTTAGAGTCTAATTCATATTACCTAGTCTTTGACTTTTACTTGTAAAAAGGTTTAACCCTGAAGTGGGTCTGACATTTTTATAGTAAATTCTTTATAATTTTTCTTGTCATAAGTTTCTATTGGGGATCTACCGGCAGTGTGTATGTCATTATATTTCTATTCGAATGTCTTTATCTCTGATCAGCGTATAACGGTGCCAATTGATTAGAGAAACTGGCATTTTGATAGCCCCATCTTCGATCCTGATTCTTGAGCGGGAACAGGAGGCCTTGTTTACGGAAGGCTTACAGCTCTTGACTTAGATATTTCAGTGCGCTCGGAAGGAGGTTACGATAGCGATAAGATATTCGCTACGTTGAACCTGCGGTGGCTCTGCTTAGTAAAGCGGCCCATCCCCTTCAGCGGCTCATTGAGATTTTGAGATCAATCTTTGCACAACCGAGATTACCTCTGTTCCATCCCCATCGAATCAACCTTCGGGTTAACCGGAACATGTAATTCTCAACCGCTAGATTCCTCCGGAGTCTTACAGCGGGGTCAACATAGGTGATAGGACAAGTCTTGGGTGACGCCAAGCAATAGGGAATTTAACCTAGGGATGGAAGTTCTGGAGCTGCGGAGCTTTCATCAACCACAACACACACACTACACGATTAAATGTAAATGAGGCTCTCGCCCAGCTTTGTATCTTCACAGTAGATTAGGGCTTAAAACATGAATAGGCGCGATTTAGCTTGTTAGGATTTACCAGTAGGGAGGGACAACTCACTACTTAGGTTGTGTATAATCTGGTAGTGAGCAGCTTAGGCATTATCAGCCTTCTAGATTCATTCAATTAAATTTTGAAATCTTTTAACAAAACAGATGGCTTGTTTAGTTTCTTGTAAGTAAACAAATAGAAGTTTCTTACTTGATTGTGATGAGGAAGTTAGTCTTACTTTGGCCAAGCAATGCCGTGCCTAGATGAAGTTCTCTACCTAAAATGGGACGAGTCTTTGTCATACAGTGGGTTAAAATCTCCATTACCTGAATAAAGTCATTTATGGTAAAAGAAAAACCATATTGTTTTACAATTTAAATATACACAGTTTTTGGTAAAATTTATGCCAAACTATTTTACAGTTGAATAATATAACTGGAAGGTTGAAAATAAATGCATGAATACTTACACTGCTGAAGGAAAATTATTATAAAATTGTCTGACAACTTGAACTCATATTCCCATTGATTTTTGATTTTATTAACTTATGACATTATAAAACTTTTGTCCATTTAAGGGTTAGTTAGAATGAGATTGTTGATAGAAAGAATGGGTCAAATTATCTAAATGCTGAGATTTGACATATGACAGGATATGTCATTATGAAACTTTTGTCCATTTAAGGGTTAATCAGAATGAAATTGATAGTAGAGAACAATTCAAAATTACCTAGTTATTGGGGATAGAGTTTGTTTATATAAATGCTTTCATTGTATGAGCAAGATGAATAAAATTCAATACAAATCTATCATCTTGTTCTCCATAGTAAGAATTTAAATTTAGCCATTTAAATTCAGACTTTGTATTCCTGTAGTAGAGGAAATCAAATAAGCATTCTTCTCTATGATAAATAGATCCTATTAGCGCAGAGTCTTCAGGTATAATAGAATAATTGAACCAACCTTTACTTATTTGTTTTTATAAAGGAAGTTTCTAAATAATTTTCATAAAGTTTCATGCTGAATTATAGTTTTGAATTCATAGAACAATTCAGTCATTAGTAAAGTATCTTTTGGGTTAGATAGACGACTGAATTAAACTACAATACAAAGAAACTATCATTATAGATCAGTTTGAACAAAACTAGTTCTTACTTGCGGCTTCACTCATAGTAGTTTTATATTTTTCACATGAGAGAGATTTAATATTCATAGTTTAAATAACCTATTTTCCATCAGTCATGTTTTAAAAAACTCATAGGAGAAATAAATTTAAAAACTAGAAATATTTTCATTTTTACAAACAAAATGACAAACATTTTGAACCAAATATTAGGAGTTTTTAGTAAATTTCTCAATATTCTTCTATCATCCAATTTTCTACTTATTTCCTAAAATTAAAGTAGACACAAATAGATTCTTTATTATAACAACTTCATAAAAGTAGGAAAGAATGATTTCTCTTCTTAGATATTTGATCTTTTAAAACAAACGGATTTACACTTTCTTTTCTATAAAGATTGATAAGCAAATTCACATAAAATTAGAACATTGAAGTATTTTTCTTTCAAGTAGCAAGTTCACGTTGTATTCATAGAATAGGTATTCTTTCATGTCCACAAGGCTCGTACTAGAAGGTCGTTGAGGGTTCTAGGTATTCGCAGATCAATCTGTAAAGAAATATAATACATTTCATTGCAATACATCTGGACGTTAATATTGTTTTCATCTTGTATAACATAAGACTCTCTAATGGGAATTAGAGTTATTAGAGAAACAGAATCTTAGGGTTCTGTATGTAGAAGTTAAAATTAACTGATAGTATCATAATCTATTATTACTTTTTTTTTAGTACCAACCGGTTTCGAATGAAGTTGTAGTTCATATTTAGCGAAGGTTCTAATCTTTGAGCATCATAGTAATATTGTTCTGCTAGGCTGGATAATCATGGTTTGATCTGAAAAGAAGAGATTTCACATTAGTGGTCGGTCTTACTTTCTTATAATAGACTTTATAGTTCACAAACCGAGCAAGATTTTATTATCTTAACTAAGATATTCGCCCCACTTGTAATATGGAATACACTAACAGTATTTTGGTTCTGTTTACATTGAAATAAATATCTATAAATTACCTTATATTTTGATTGTTGTTGAGAACGGAGTATTCGAGTGGTTTTGTATATGTAGTAAATTTCATTCTCCACAGAAAGTATTGGCTTGTTGCTGCAATAGAGTTCAATTTGCTTTGTAGTAGTTCAACACTCCAGCATAAATCTTTCTTGAAATCTGTAAAAGGCCACATTTTGTATGAGATCTTTTATGGGAAATTTTGAGTTCAAATCATAAAATAGCGAAAGAATGATGCTTGGGACTTAAGGTAGTTAACATCTAGATTGTATTTTAGCAAAAACAATAAAGGAAAAGGTTCTTTTGAAAGAGTTACATTGACATTTCTATAGTGAACCTATAGGTTAAGCATTTACATCAAACTTACCGGGATTTTTATTTTAATGTCTGTATCCAGAGAGCAGTGGGTTAAAACACTATTAAAATTATTATTACAGTTCATTTGGGCCCTTAATTAATCATTTTGAAGGCAAAACTTTGTTTTGGGCGGAATTTCGTTGATGTTTGAGATTTCTTCTTTTTATATGAGTACTGTCCCAAAAGGATAGGCACGCGAATAAGTCCATGCTGCTTCATCTTTAAATTCTTTATTTTCTCTGCTCGAAAATTGGTTATAGGTATTTCCAGAGTTTATTTCCTTATTTTCTAAATTATTTGTAGGTAATTGAGTGTTATTCTTTCAAAATAAAAGTCTGTAGTTTCATTTTAATTCATTATTATCGTTTGTTTTCAATGTTTTTGAATTTGGTTTAGTTTGAGTTGTCAAAGGTAGCGTTTTGTAATGCTCATATCAAGTCGTAGATAAATTAGGTAAAACTACTTATGTAAACAGTTCTTTCAGGGTTATAGCGAAAACAACGTACGGGTCTCCACTAGATGAATCACGCTGGCCAAAAACAGATAAGATGTTAGGGTTCTTTAGGTTTTCGTTTTGGGCTTTTTCTTTTAGGTTCCTTTAGGTTTCTTTAGGGCTTTTAGGGACTTCATTTTGTAGGGTCCATCATCACCTTCATTAATAATAGGGGGTAGGCGGGTACAATTCTGTGGTGCCTTTACCAGGATCAGGACTATTTTATTAACCAGGATCAGGACTATTTTATTAACCAGGATCAGGACTATTTTATCTAACCAGGATCAGGACTTTTATTTTATGTTGCAGGATCAGTACTTTTATTTTATGTTGCAGGTTCAGGATTATTGTATATTTTGTTAGATTAGGACTACGGATTTATTACGGAGGGATTGTTAGTATGCTAGGAAGTGCCATTTTTAGTGGCACAACATGTTTATCCGTATTCCACTGATATCACAACGTGTGTTCCTTCTCAATTATTGGTTTTACTTGAGGAATATTCGATATTTGTACAGTATGTGTTTTTTGATCGAGTATTAAGTCCCCCACCTCATTTAAGGGGGCGGTACACACGGTACGAACATGACACAAAACTACAGGACCGCGTTCACACTGAAATCACAACATTTGTGCTTTTTTAATAAATAGGTATTTATTTGTATACTCATGTCATGTGCGTATTGATATAAGTTCAAAGAAAATGATTTAATACATGAAGGTGAGGATTTTGAGTTTGATTGCGGTATGTAAATAATATTTGCTTTTACACGATTACACTAATAGCTGTGTAAATTCAAATTACTGTTATGCAAATTTTAAGAAAAGACGGCTAGCTCTGGTTATATCTAACTGCAATACATCTAATTGACTCATTTTTACAGCTCACTCTACGAAACATAACTTCAAAAACAAAATCTCACTTTTTTTGTGACACGACCCAAATTTCTTACTGAAATTCTTTACGATGGTCACCTTCAAAGACCTCATTTCGTGTTTGCCAACTCGATTACGTTAAAGGTACACAAGTATATAGTATAAGTAATCAGCAGCAGATACACTGGGCCTCACGTACGAATCTGCGAGCGCGAAATAAAGTTTTGATGTAAAAAGTTCCCTTTTTATGCGGCGTATTTCCCCGAACTTGGGACATGCTGTGCATGTGTATAATGTGGAATGGCAAACAGTTTTTGCGAGGAATTTTGGGGAAATTTTGGCTATTTTTCGAAAATAAAATCGAGGAATTCCTAGAATCCTTCAATTATAATATAATAATGAAATAGGGGGGAGTTGTGGTATTCTGTGGTAGGCTATAATATTATAAACTCACCCTGCTACCCATTCCCTAAATAATTACCCCTTAGTCGCTTTTGATGACGTTTTTTAAATTGACTGGATTGATGCTATTCTAAGCCGGCATCACACAGCCGGCGGGACAAGCTACAATCAGTGAAAATACCTACGAAATACCTACCCCACGTGTCAGTTCACGGCAGGCCTAATGTGCGTAAATAACAATATTTTATTACAAACTTAAATACTATTATCGCATGATCGAACTTGTTTACCCATGCCAATACGTTTTAGTGATCTTTTCGCACGAATAACATGTCCATGTGAATAATAACATGTTTGTACGCACGCACGAACACATGACAAATAGTGCGCGCTAAAGTGACAGCTGCTGTCACTTCTAGTTGTCAGGTGTGTCAGGTAACTGTGTCAGCTGTTTGTGGAGGTACCCTCGTCTCATCTTGTTGTAATGGAATGTATGTCAAAAAGTCCTGCTTTGTTTTTATTTTCGGATTGGTTTGTTTGAGAGAACGTTATATTTTTTCCAGACTATTATAAGTCCATTGTAGTTGTTGTATTCGTGGTAACTGACGACTTCTGGTGTCAAAGGCCAAGATCCATTTTGGGTTATTGAGCCACCGTAAACAAAGGTTTCATAAAAAAATATTACGTAATATACACCACACTAATAATAAGCATGTAATGTGCACCGTACTGCAATAAGTAAAAACATCATAAGGAAACTACTAAGGCTACAATAGTTCATTATCTATGACATCACACACATTATACGGCATAAGTACTGCAATACCATTCCAGTATTGGTTCTTTTATCCAAATTAAAATACCAAAAGCAAATTCAATCATACAAATAGCCCCATTTATCTAGACACACGGCAGTGTGTCCGCCAAGTTCGAGCAAAAAAAGCGACACACCGGCCGTGGGTTATATTACACGAACCATTTCGGGCCAAGTTCGACCCACCTATAACTCAAAATCTATTTTATCTACGCATATGGAATTTCTAGTATCTGTCGAGATCTACTTACTTATCTAAAATACAAAATTTCATTAATGTACCTATTGTAGGTCTTGAGATATTGACGTCAGAAAATCGCTATTTTTACTATACACTCACTGACTGACTGACTGACTGACTGACTCACTCATCAAAAACCTAGACCACTTCCAATGGTCGTATTGACTTGAAATTTGGCATGGAGGTAGGTCTTTAGGTCAAGGTAAAGGAAAAAAATCTGAAAATGGCCAAGTGTGAGTCGGTTTTAAAAATAATGAAGGTGTAAATTCATACCCCTAAGGAACTAAAATAAAAAATTTATCTATATCTTCCAATCGTCGTACCGACCTAAAATTCGTTACGAAGGTTTGTATTTAGTCAAAGTAAAGTATAAATGAGATATTTCCTAACCTAACTTAATCATAAGAAAAAAAGAAAATAAACCTAACAAAAATAAATGAAATCCCACCCAAAACATAAATGTGAAAGGCTGCCAAGTTTGATAATATTGGAATGCTTCGCCTATAAAAGAAGTGAGATCTAAATAAGTACCAAGTTCCATACACAGACCTCAGTTAAAAATAGTTACAGGAATGCACACTTGATTTTTCGCAGTTTGGAAATAAGAATCTACTTTCCAAACTGCGGAAAATCAAGTGTGCATTCCTGTAACTATTTTTAACTGAGGTCTGTGTATGGAACTTGGTACTTATTTAGATCTCACTTCTTTTATAGGCGAAGCATTCCAATATTATCAAACTTGGCAGCCTTTCACATTTATGTTTTGGGTGGGATTCATTCGACACGTCAATGAAACTACCGACACCCGACATCAACATACATATTTTGACTGCGTTTGAAAACGGGTTTTTAAAACCGGTTTCAAAAACCTACATAACTTAGAATATTACTTTTGCCATCATCTCAATCATCTCTAAACCTAAAATGTTAGTTCCGTAAATTGGCACAATCAAAAACACAACTATACTACTGCAGAATATTTCAATTGTGTTTTTCCATATATGGCAATAACCGTTTACAGGCAATAAAATATGTGCTCCCATCTCCTGTCATCGTTTGCATCACATTAACCTAAATAAAATGAGTAACTATTAAGATTATTGATAGGCGTAATAAATAATTATTCAAGACTAGTGACTTCACCTAATGCTCGGTTTGCGTGGTTTTAGAGGAGAGTTAGGTACCTAGTTTTCTCCGGACAGACAGTCAACGAACGACGTGCAGACTCTTTCTGATTTACTTCTACTTTATTTTATACTCTTACTAGAGGCCCGTTAGCGGTTTCACCAGTCGCAACTCATTTCTCCCCAGGAAAAAGGCATTTTTCCGACATGTAAACCTATAAAATTTTCTTTTGAATCCCTAGCTATAACAAAAACCGCATCACAATCCATTGCGTGGTTTAGGAGGAGTTAGCGAACTCCACGACAGACAGAGAAACGCAAAAAGCGACTTCATTTTATACAATGTAATGTAATGAAGAAATAATCACAAGTAAATTCTTTATTGTGATTAATTAAGAGTGGTCGATTCTACAACCGGTTAAAGCATAACCGTTTTCGATCTCTACTTGTCAACAGAACTACGTGCACCGAACGCCCATTTACCTACATCATTAGTGCAGAGCACTTCGGTTATTGTTGTGGCGACCGCACCGGTATCGACTCAATGGTGCTTTCAAATTTATTTCGGTCCTTTAAAGGCCGGCGCGCATCTGGTGGCGTTTGACGCGAGACTATTTCAGTAGCAAATAAATTGAATTTTGATAAATAAAAATAAAATTCTCATATTTTTTATCTGCGACTGGAAATTGAAACTTTGAGTATAGGTACTTACCCTACATCACTGCTTCGCTATTTGAGTTATCTTAGCCAGCCAGGGTCAAGATTTACTGCCGCCAATTTTTCCTCTTAATGTCTGTATCGAAGAAAAGTAGGTGTAACAATAACACAAACTGTATGTATAATTAAAAAAAAGTCAAAACTGGAGCTTCGTCAACTAGGCAGATTTTAACTCTCTCTCTCTCTCTCTTATCGTGTGGGACATCGAGTCGTTCAACGAACTCAAACCACTAAAACATCGTAAGCCTTATCTATGTTTATTTTTTTTGTTATTGTGCTAGATATGCGCTGTCCCTAATGAGCACTCTTTCACAAAAGCTTAAAATAAAGTGCACCGGAACGTGGTCGCTGTAATAATAATTGGTGGATGTTTTTGTGTTGTCATTCATTATTATTACGCAGGTGAATAGACATTTCGATAATTGATATTTGGGTTGTAATAATAAGTGTTATTTGTAGTGTATGAGGAAAAATATCAAGCATTTGTGAATATTTTCTATTTACATGAAGCCTGAAAATATAATTTTGATATTTTAGTCCATACCTAACAAAAAGTAAAAATTGCTAAGTTTAGTAAAAAAGCCGTACCTGTACTTTGTCAAAAAATAAACGTAAATACCTAAAAGTAAATTAATTGCTAAGTTTAGTAAAAAGTCGTACTTTGTGAAATATATACCCAGGCTCCGTGAAAAATACAAATAACATAAAACATAATTGAAATCGTCGTAAATTCGTGAGAAATGTGTGAGTGGCTATTCTGAAGGTCACAAATAATTTCACTAGATATTTACTTACTTTGTAAGTCGGTCAAACTAAATACCTCCACCCACAGAGTGAGCATCAAACACGTTTAAGTGACGACAAGAAGAGTTCGTGACAAAGTATCAAGAACTTTTAATGCGTTTATTAGGGAGAAGCCCTTAATTAGAGGAACTTTCCTCCCAAAAAACTGTTGCAAAAGAAAAGGCGCTGTGACAGGTAGCAGGGTTCTCTACATAAACAAAATTAAACAAGTTTCAATAGTGGATGGCCACATTGGTCACCTTAGTTTACATTAGAAAATGTACGGACTTATTTTGTGTCTTTATTACTTTCATAATCACAAGATTCTACTGCAAAAATGTCTGTATACATATTTACTAGATTATTTTATTTATTGGTAGCAGGCAGTAGATCAATGTTTTTAGGATGTTTTTCACGCCAAAACCACAATTCAGTTGAAATTTTCGTAAATTCCACATTTTTTATTAAATTTGACATTCTATCTAGTATGTCCCTCTTTTTTTACGGAACCCCAAAACCGAAGCTCAGAATGAATGGAAGAATGAACGGATGGCCGCGTGAACGATCACAGGCGCGGAGATAGCGAGAGGTGTAATTACTCAAAAATTCTTACGGGAATTGTAGCGTCCTTATTAAATGTTTGCCATCACTTCCGTCGACGATTTTCGCGGAAGTGGGTCAAGGAAATCGGTGTTTACTTGGACGTTTAATAGGACTTGCTTACGTCATTAAAGAGGATTTTTTTCGGTTAGCTTTCATTTCTAGACCTCGTAAATGAAATATACTGGTTTCTTAGGCGAGAGGCACGTGGTAACGTCCATTTGTTCGATTTTCCACATTACTTTCATACGAATACCGTCTATGTCAAACGGTTTTACAGACGCATCCATCAACGCAACGTTGTGCGATACCGCTTGACAGAAATAGGGTGGAGAATCGAATGAATGACACACAGACGGACGTTGCGTGTGTTTCTCGTCTTTATTTCGTTTTGACTCTAAATCAGAAAAATATCACATCTGAACCTTAGAGCCTTATCTGAACTTTTCTCTACCTAACTACACAGAAGGCCTTATCGTTTTCAATGATTCATCCAGGTTCTCCTAAATTTCAGAGCCAATTTCAAAGACCATTGAAAATTAAAATTAACCTGGCCAATGTACGTTAAGTAGGTACGTATGTACATCTTATATATTTATCCACTTGAAACTAAATTCTCCCTATTTTAATTTGTAGAAAAACAGAAAGTAAAACGTGTAAGTAGTGAGTACGTTAAGTAGGTACGTATGTACATCTTATATATTTATCCACTTGAAACTAAATTCTCCCTATTTTAATTCGTAGAAAAACAGAAAGTATAACGTGTAAGTAGTGAGTAGCGTTTAGTAGTTAGGAAGCAGCAAAAAAAGAGCTATCATTACTTTTTACAGCTACAAAACGAAGAGCTTGCGAACTACATTTTCATGTTACATAAAAAGAGAGTGCTTTTAAGAGTGATTGTGATTACCACAATTTGTGGCAAGAATATCAATTAATTATGAATTATGTTAATTGCTAATTGGTCAATTGGTTAGTTAGCGGTTATATTTTAATTTTATTACTTGATTTAACCCTTGAGAAACTCGGGTACATTAAAGAAATATAAAAAGCATTTGGTATCATGTAAAAATACGTTAGTATAATAAAGTGGTATCTTTTTTATAGAGACATACTTTAACCCTTACTAGTTTTGCAATAAAATAAAGCACTAATAAAAAATATTACAATGTATGGTGGCAGAAAATAAAATGTAAAACGGGCAATTTGGCGTCACAACCCCGTCGACAGCTGTAAACGGCGGTGTTATACTTTACGAGATGATAATTTCAACTATCGTGGGACTTATCGACCATCCGTATGGAAATGTATGTAAAATTCACTCAATTTTCAGATTACAGCTGTAAAATTTCACGGTAAAAGTCTGGTGCTCGCTTAGAACAGTATCACTCCGTTCCTTTCCTGCGGCATATTGTGGTAAAAGGAGGCGAACGGATGGCAGGTTTAGGTAACCTGTCTCTACATCTACAGGGTGTTAATTTAAAAGCATGCCATAGCTTCAGTTTAAGGAAGGTTTAGTATCGATAAAGGATGCCGTAAAAATATTGAAAAAAATCCCAGTCACAATTTTTTTTTTACTTTGCTGATATCTGATTTAAATGCCTATAGATATCTTAGCCGAAATTCGTTCAAAGTTGTTTAGACGAAAGTACTTGTATGGATGCTCTCTAAACAACAACAGTGTCAAAAAAATGATAAAAAAAATAATCGATAATTAAGCTGAAGCTATGGCACGCATTTAAATTAACACCCTGTAAACACTGTTTTTTTAAATAAATACGGTTGATTACGCTATGCCAAGCTATGCCTAGCTTCTTCTTCTTCTTTTTATCGTATCAATGGGATAGAAAGCATAAAGGCGTGATATGGTAAGTCAGTAATGACTTGATGACCAAGCGCCATCCAATACAGCTACTTTAAGTAAAAAATACTCATTCCTTAAATGAATGTTTCATAACCTATTTTGTAATATGCTTCCATTTAAAAAAAGTCCTTACATTACCCGAAAAGTTAATGAGCATACACGTCTTTTTTACAACGTCAAATAATAAAAGTCGGCCGTCATGACAACCAGTCGGCACATCATAAAAAGACGAGGCAACAAAATATGTCTCCGAATGTACCGTTGTAATAGCAACACAACAGTAAAGGAAAAATGAGCAACAGTAGATGCTCTCGCTAGAGTCACAAATTAGGGAAACGGCGCGCGGGGCGCCTTTACAGACGGCTCACTTAGTACTAGCGACGTGTATGACTCTTACTGGTTTAAACTGGAAATAAGTAGAATTTCAGGGGAACTCAATATAACTTAGGAGATGGTTGCCACGAACGTCATATTTATTGGATTGGTTCTTGTGTCAGAGTTGAATATGACGTTCTTGTATCAGACTATGCTGTTCTTTTACTTTTAGATTTTTGACAGTAACAACCTTGGCTATGTAACAATTAAAATCCTTAATGGAGGCTAATGATTGAACCTTAGCCGTGTGATGCCGGCTTAGAATAGCATCACCCCAATTTTACCCGTGGGTGTCGTAAAAAGCGACTAAGGGATATTCATCCAGGGAATGGGCAGCAGCGTTCCCTGTAAATGTAACATCTTAGCACTGCGCTCGCCAATCCGCCTGCAAAGCGTGCTACCAGCAGTGGACTGTTGTGGCTGTTATGGTGGGATTGAACCTTCTGTATATTATCTATAGTAATCTAAATTTTATAATAATAAAATTTTGGAAAATATAATGTAGTATTGATGTTAAAACTCAGCAAGATCTAAGGTTCCCGCATTATTTCACTAAGAAAAATAAAATTATTTTCTTGCGAGGCAGAGCAACACATCCTTTTTTCATCAAAACATTTTTATTTTGAGATATGATTATTTCCTGCACCTACTGTGTCTACAGTGGGAGTAGGACGGGGCACAGAGGCACACTTGCTCTCATTAGCCTCTAATTACCCGGCGGTGGCGCTTCGCCGGAAATTCAAATTTAAATTTTCGTACGTTCCCCGCTCACAAATTGCGATTTTTCACCAATAAAAAAGGGCAATACCGGTTCGAATTTTAAACGGTTATTGTTTCCTTTTTATGTTAATCACTTGTATTGGAAATTTTGAAGCGGACGGCAACATAGGCCGTTAAACTCGCGTAACGATTGGACAAGGTTGAGTTCGTAACGTTTTATTGGTGTTACTCTTTGTTCTGATTGTTTTTCCCAAGTTCCGGCGAGATCCGGAGACGGCGTAGTAAAATATTATCGTTTACATTTTGTTCCGGCCGTTGTAGGAGCCTTTAATAAAAAATTAATAATCCCTCTCTTCCATGAAACACTTCATTAAGACACTCAAAGCGGCTCGGGAGCGATTATCAACTCTGATAGCGTTTAGCGGCGACTCCATATTATATTAAATATATTTTTTTACTCGAAAGCTCATCTTTGACCGCCAGTGTTCCCCCTCCCCTACTTTTCATAATTATCGCCCCCCTCTTAGTGTGGCACCGGTTGAAATCGAGTATTTTTAATTTTCTTCTTTGGGGGCCGAAAATGGCAGGCATTCATAAGAATTAAAGCCGGTTGAAGGGGAAAGGAGACTGTTACTTCTTATTAGAGGCGACACTAATAACTGGTCTCGCGATTCAAACATCCTCTCATACTAAACAAAATTAGAAGAAAAAGGCGTGGAGCGTCGGTCGTGTGCCCTCGGGTGGTGCTTTTGAGTGGAGCCGGGATGACTTGGGATAGAGCTTAGGGCAACATAATGTTAAAGAGAGAACTCTTTGAATAACTAAAATGAAGCTGTAGGAAACTCGACATGGTCAGACTTGGCGCTTTGTATCCCAAACAAATGACTTGTACTTACGTATTGAGTCTTAAAACAGTATTCGCTTGTTTTTTGATATGGGTTTGGAGTTACAAAAACGATAAGAAGAGCATGAATAGCGCACTGGATCTCAATAAAAGTAATAATTTCTAAGACTAATTTATACCTATAGCTACTCGCGTAACATACAGAATTTGGAGTGTTATTGTTCATTTAGTTCTTTATTAGCGCGCCTGCGGACTGATTGAGGCATGCTTTTAGATAGACTCTGGTCGCGGTTCCTTGTCTACTCGCTTGTTCCAAGAAATAATTCTGCAGATGTTCACATATCGTTTAAAAGGATTCAGACACAAACGGAAAGCGGCATGTACCTAAATGTTGGACAGGGTCTTGATGGTTGTAACATACAGAGTTTGAAAGATTTCATTCTCTTAATGCACCTTCAGGTTTTCAGGGCTTGACTATCGCCATTTATCGGGTTACCTCCGGTTCCTTCTCAAACACTCTCTTGCTCTAAGTGCTAAAGCTGCAGATATTCACTCCTGTCGTTTGAAAGGAGTTAGGCGTCGCATAGATGGCAACCGGCACATAAAAGTGGACAGGGTCAAGAATTAGGGAAACGGCGCGTGGGGCGCCTATACAGATGGCTGACTCAGTACTAGCGACGATTTTGACGCTCAGTCAGTAGACTTTCACTGGAAATAGCCGGAATCTCAGGGGAAGTCAAGGTAACTAAGAAGTTCCTTCTCAAACACTCTCTTGCTCTAAGTGCTAAAGCTGCAGATATTCGCTCTTGTCGTTTGAAAGGAGTCAGGCGTCGCATAGACGGCAAGCGGCACATAAATAGTGGACACAATCAGAAAAACGGCGCGTGCGGCGCCTATACAGATGGCTCACTCAGTACTAGCGTCGATTTTGACGCTTACTGAGTTTAACTGGAAATAACTGAAATCTCAAGGGAAAAGAAGTTTACAAATTTTGCAATACTTAAACTCATTTCTACTAAGAAGTTCCTTCTCAAACACTCTCTTGCTCTAAGTGCTAAAGCTGCAGATATTCGCTCTTGTCGTTTGAAAGGAGTTAGGCGTCGCATAGACGGCAAGCGGCGCATGAACGGTGGACTGAACCCCGACAACATTAAAACGTTCCGCGCGCTCGCCCATCAAGCCATGCGTGCCACCGACCACCGGACCATGTTTTTAATCGACATCTAAAACAGATGGCAAGCGGTGCATAAATGGTAGACAGGCAGGGTCTTGATGACAGTAACGTAAAAATTTTAAAACTGTTATTGTTAATTAGTTCTCTCTTGACTTTGGTCGTTCATCGGGCCACCGCCGGTTCCTTCTCAAATACTCTCTGGCTCTAAGTGCCAAAGCTGCAGATATTCACTCTTGTCGTTTGAAAGGAGTTAGGCGTCGCATAGACGGCAAGCGGCGCATGAACGGTGGACTGAACCCCGACAACATTAAAACGTTCCGCGCGCTCGCCCATCAAGCCATGCGTGCCACCGACCACCGGACCATGTTTTTAATCGACATCTAAAACAGATGGCAAGCGGTGCATAAATGGTAGACAGGCAGGGTCTTGATGACAGTAACGTAAAAATTTTAAAACTGTTATTGTTAATTAGTTCTCTCTTGACTTTGGTCGTTCATCGGGCCACCGCCGGTTCCTTCTCAAATACTCTCTGGCTCTAAGTGACAAAGCTGCAGATATTCGCTCTTGTCGTTTGAAAGGAGTTAGGCGTCGCATAGACGGCAAGCGGCGCATGAACGGTGGACTGAATCCCGACAACATTAAAACGTTCCGCGCGCTCGCGCACCCCGCCATGCGTGCCACCGACCACCGGACCATATTTTTAATCGACATCAAAAATGGAAGACTGCGATGGAAAATTATGCACGTTTTCCAAAAATTATTTACCTAACACGAGATGTGTTTTAAAATTTGGTACCTATTCGAGGTTTGGTATCTACTAAAATGCGTAGTTGGAAGAGTCAGAGATGTTTTTGAAAGACAGATAAAGAAACAAAAAAGCAACTTATTTTTATATTAAATATATTTATTGATTTTGATTACTCTAGAATTTATTGACAGGTGAAAGTTAAAAACTATCTTTGTCTTCTATTTGAAAACTCTGAGGCAAATCGAGAGAACGCCTCAAATACCGTCGGTTTAGTTCAGCTGGAGTCGGTTCCAAAAGGTTTTTCAACTTTTCAGTAAAATATTTCAACTGAGTTTTGTTTACAAAACGTCGTCATGTTTCTAGGCGTTTTTGGTACGTTTTTTATTTGGTACATTTGGGAGCGGATATTACATTCCCGCTTCGTGTTATTACGTGGAGCGTAGTTTCGTAAATCAGAAACGCCATTAAAAATAATGACAAAAAACACACGTTTGTCGCTGGACGTTGGACCACTTTAAATATAACTGTTACTTATGTAGTAGGTATAGTGATATTTGGTTCATTCACACTTCACTCTATACCAAAACTACTGTTCTAATTTTTCAGTTTGGTCGAAAACTACATTAGCCTACACTAAAATGTCATTTGTGATCTGTTACCGTTAGCAAATAATGCTAAATATAGCTACTCGCCCGTGGGTAAAAGCCTCATTTCCGTAAGAAAATGAATGAGGGTACGTACATAAAAACGTTGAGTTTATACTACATAATATTACGCCTACCTATATCCAAGCTTATGCTGTTTCACAAAGATTTAGGAAACGGCTGGAGGGGATGGAAAAGCCCTTATATCTTTAAAAATGCACCCTTTAATTTAAAATGGGAACTATCTTGTTTGAGGGGGGATAAAGGGCTATTGCACTATATAAGTCTCTTTATCGTACCGGGAATCCTTTTTAAGTTTTATCGGCACGTACTTACATTCTATCAAATTAGTTTTATTATATACTAGCTTTCCACCCACGGTTTCACTCGCGGTATTTAGCTGTTTGCTCTAGTAAAAAATGTTTGAAATACATTGCATTTAGAAACGCAATTTAAATAATCGTTGTTCTGAATGGAGTTTAACAACTCGACAACAGATGGCGCTACTGTTGAGGGAATGGAAAAGCCCTTAAATCTTTAAAAATGCGCCCTTTAATTTAAAATAGGGGCTTTCTTGTTCGAGGAGGGATAAAGGGCTATTGCACTATGTAAGTCCCTTTATCGTACCGGGAATCCTTTTTAAGTTTTATCGGCACGTACATTTTATCAACTTAGTTTTATTATATATAATGATAATGATGAGAGAAGAAGACTAATAAACAATATTTTGCTGTTCTGAAGAACTGCACAGAAGTACAAATAACTGAAAACAGCGGCAAAAACTTTCCTTGAAGAGTTTCTTCCCAGGCGCCGCAAACGCCCTCTGGCGCAACAAAACGCCCTTAATTATCATTTTGTTGTATAAAATTGTCGTTAAAAGTCAGCAGAAGTCGATAACATTCAACTCTGGCCATTGTAAAAACAGGCCTCTTGAGTACTCGCCAGCGTTTGCCAAAGTTTTGCAAATAATTTGTGGATTACGAATGGATTCTAATGCTTCGAGAACAAAATAGAAAGTATACAGAAGGTTCACTTGACCGTATTTAGGATTTTCGCGACTGTCAATTGTTACATAGCCAGGGTTTCTACTAACTGCCAAGAAATATGACGTGGCAACCATTTTCTTAGTTACCTTGAGTTCCTCTGCGATTCCAGTTCTTTCCAGTCAAAGTCAGTTAGCGTCAAAATCATCGCTAGTACTGAGTGAGTCATCTGTAAAGGCGCCTCGCGCGCCGTCTTTCTAATTTGTAGTGCGCTTACTAATGATATACGCGGCTGTCTTCCACCACTTTATTCTGTTATACCATTCAGACTGGTTTGGGAGCCACTGCATTTGAGGAAGTCATATTTCGTGAGGACAAAAAATCGTTAGTCGAGTCACGTAGGTCACTAATTTGCTCTCCGGGGCGCGCCGAAATCATGTCGGGAATTCACTATATTACTCGGTCAGTGTCATTTTGGGGACTCTGATGAGTTAGTGGGATACACAGAAATTGCATCAACGCGGCTAAAGATAGCTAAATAATAACTTAGGATATGACTTAGTAAAAAAATTACAGCAACGTACCGACTAGGACAGGAAAACGCAGTCTGCGTTACAAGTTTCGAAAAAATCGGTTTAGTTAGGTCATAATCTCCTTTTCTACTGTGAAGTTTTCAAATCTTAGCTAATTGTTAATAAGATCTCTGATGATGATTGAGACGAGTAGAAATGAAAATATTTATAAACGACAGACTAGGGTATTGTTACTTTGAAACTACGCTTTGAGTAATTAGGTAATTATGTAATTATAATGAAATTACTGACATATAGTCAATTATTTCCAAAAAATGCCATGTTTTTTTTATATTACAGCGGTACGATATTTCTACGACGTAGCACTTTGTAGCCATCCACTACGAGACCAAACTGAGCCTCTACAACAATTAGTCATATTAATTTTACATTGGAAACATGTAAAATTAATATAATGACCGTGTGGGATAATTTAGTACGCATAAAGTACCGAAAGCGACCGATGTCCAACATAATTTGTCCTAGTCATGCATCGCACATGACAAACGAGTTATGGGATACTTGCGATGGTCGACTGTACGGTAGGCAGTGAGAGTCTTCTATACTTTTACATATATTTTGTTTTGGAACCAAGTCTTGGTTTTTACACAGTTTAGGGAAAAACGTCATAAGTCAAGTCTTGGCTCTTACACAGAGGAAGGATTAAGAAAAGGATAGCAGATATCTAAACCATGTCAGGTCTTTTAATAAGAAGCAATGTGCGCCTTATCTTTCAAACGCCGTGTGGTGCTGGCAGAGTAGAATAGCATCACCCCCTCTCTTCCCGTGGGGGTCGTAAGAGGCGACCGAGGGATAAACCCAACCCAAACAGCCAGGGCCAACCGTATGGTGGCGGTTAATCCACCACAAAAGCATTCCCAAGGAGGGTTGACGTCTGGTAGGTGGCCGGTCGTAAAATTCAGCCAAATCCTTTTGCAATACAATTTTTGTGATCAACGAAACGTGTTGCGCCGACCCCAAGTAATTGGGATAGGGGAGGAAGATGATGATGTGCGCCTTATCTTTCAAAGTAAGGCAACGAGTAAAACAGTAGCGACTATTACTTATTCACTGATGTGGCTGCTGATTATGATTCGCCATGCCGTATGTTTAGCCATAACTTTATTACTGTATACCTAACCGAGATAGCCCACCATACTACACCGTTGTGTAATACAAAACGTTGGCAGATTAATTTATTATTGTGTTGTGTCCGCTAATGAGCTTTGACGGATACGTCCAGAAGAGGGTTGTGTTACAGCATAGTTTGAAGGGGCGAAAGTGTCGAAACGGATAACTCATATAAATTCGTATGCTATTTCGTTAGATCTCAGACTGATATGAAATGAAATTCCACAAATGAACTGTACGAATGTAAGATCCAAATACAATAAAATTTTCGATAGTTTAAGGACTCATTAGATTCAGTTTCATATGTGTTACAATTTTAGTTAGCAGACTGTTATCTCTCATCCCTCAAATATTTGTCATCATAAGTGACAATAACGACCTTATTCGCTCTACCTACTTTGTAAGGAATAAAAGCTTTATCTATGTATGTGGGTATAGTTTATTTTTTCACGTATTTCCCATAATACGAAAGAACACAAAAGAGCAAAAACTCTTATTAAACAGATAAATAATCTGTTTGCCGTGCAGTATTAAACGGAGAATAAAGTGTTTCTGCAAGGAGTACGTTTCACAGCCGCAAGGCACGGAGCTCGCCGGCTCAACTTGCACTGAGTCACTGAACACGATACCCGGGGTCAGTGCTGCCAACTCGAACACACAATTATAAATAATAAAAAAAAATCGAAATATACAGAATTCAGATTCGCGTCAGTGTGAACGTTCTATCAGTGTATTGCTGTTTCGTTGAAACGTCAATCAAAGCCTTCGCTTTAACCTATCTTTAAAGGCAAAAGAAACCAATGAGCACAAAACAGAAAACACTGTCATTAAACAAATTTAATATAAAATATAAATAATCTGTTGAGTTCAGTGCGACAATAAAGATAAAATAAAGTGTTTCTGCAAGGAGTACGTTTCACAGCCGCAAGGCACGGAGCTCGCTGGATCAACTTGCACTGAGTCACTGAACACGATACCCGGGGTCACTGCTGCCAACTCTATAACGCGATAATAAATTAAAAAATAAAATAAAAATGTTATTTGTTAAAATCTGATTTGAGGTTCGCGACAACGTGACCATTCTATGAGTATAACGATACTTCGTGGAAACGCCAATCAAAGCCTTTGCTTTAACCAAACTTTAAAGGAAAAAGAAACTTATATTACTTTTATATAATCTGATGCTTGCCGTGCAGTATTAGAGGGAGAATAAAGTGTTTCTGCAAGGAGTATGTCTCACAGCCGCAAGGCACGGAGCTCGCCGGCTCAACTTGCACTGAGTCACTGAACACGATACCCGGGGTCAGTGCTGCCAACTTTACAACGTGATTATAAATAAAAAGTATGAAAATATTAGTCGTAAAAATCTGAATTGAGATTCGCGACATTGTGAACGTTCTATCAGTATAACGATACTTCGTGGAAACGTCAATCAGAGCCATAACTTTAACCTTACTTTGAAGGCAAAAGAAACCAACAAGCACAAAAAGGAAAACACTCTCATTAAACATATATAAATTATACATAATCTCATGCTTGCCGTGCATTAATAAAGGAAGAATAAAGTGTTTCTGCTAGGAGTACGTTTCACAGCCGCAAGGCACGGAGCTGCTGGCTCAACTTGCACTGAGTCACTGAACACGATACCCGGGGTCAGTGCTGCCAAGTGTACAAAACGACTATAAATAAAAAAATATGAAAATGTTATTCATAAAAAAAGAAATAAAGGAACGTCAAGTTAAGATTCGCGACCATGCGACCATTGTACTATCAGTATCATTAATCGTTGAAACGTCGATCAAAGCCTTTCAAGTTTTTAGTTCAAGACCTCGGCAGTAATTCATCTCTTTTTGTAAGATTGCCAACGAGTTTAATAGTGTTTACATTTTGCTTCCATCATGTTTCAAACATCAATGAAGGTTAACGCAGATTCTATAGGTATATAAAAATCACGAAAACTAGTTGTGACCGTGTTTTTGAAGTAGAATTAATGTAAAGTTTTGTCAGTTTTTATCACTCCGAAAAATTTAACTACTCATGTTCCTATTAAAATTAGTCAAAAGTTTCATGAAGCGAGCGTCAAGAAAAATGCTGTGGAATGAGGAATGAACTTGGCAACCCCACTGGAAACGTACCTTCGACCTCCGAGTCAAAAAACTTATTAAAGAACAAGCTCGCTTCCTGGCGATGTTTACAACGAACTACTAATATTTCCCGTCTCCAGTTCACAAACTTAAGATGGCGTCAGCATAAATACGAATAAAAACGACGCTGTCCCGTTTCGCCCCGGTTTTTAGGGTTAAAGACCCAAAAGGTCAAAACAGGGCCCTATTAGTGAGAATCTACCGACCGTCTGTCTGTCAACAGCCATGGACTTGAGAAGTAAGATGACAACTGTAAAACCGACACTCAGCAATGAGACGCGCGTCTTAAGGATGTGGACGGCTCTCTTTTTTGTTTCATATATTTTGTATAGTTTCATACATTTTATATGAAAACTGTTTCGAGCGTCGCGTTGGCTCACCTGCAGGAGATATTGCCTCTGAAATTTTTACAGATGATTATTATGTATCTATTGCAATAAAATACTAAAAACAAGACCAAAACAAATACTAAAACAGGCTCCCTAATACATTTCCTTTTGAAAAGCTTACGCAGAATCTTTCGTGCACGAGATCAACTCGCACTTGGCCGTTTTTTTTACTTTTTGTCCTTCTAGCAGGGATTGCGCTCCCATCAATGTTTACGTGACTCTACTTTATTAAAATTCCAGCTTTGGTCCAATTTTATTCCTCTCTTGCCCCGATTTCCTTTATTTGATAGGACGATGGAAAATCTAATTAATTTTCACTAGCGATCAAATTTTTCATAAAATTGTACTAGAAGGTAATAAAGCCCAATAAACTTATTTTACGTCGGATAAATTCAAGAGTATAAGTAAATGAACGCTGACCTTTATTATGTTGAAATGGATAATAAAGTTTGATAAGCTTTAATTTTGAAACTTGAAAACAAGATTGCTATTTTCACATGTTCTTTGATTTTGTTATAAATTGTAATTAGCTGTTGAGTAAAAATGTTTTTTTTTTTACTTCCAGAATCAATACAAAATTATTAATGCTTAGAAAAAGGCGACGGCAGTGATTATAAAAATTACATTTTATCTCTGTATGAATTATCGAAGATTGAAAAATTAAAGAAGCTAAGCTACAAGCACTTAGGATCATATCGTCAGAAATGTGATTTTTGGAAAACTTGCACAATTTTCCACCGCAGGCATGATTTGAACCTGCGACATTCGGCATCTGTACTGCCAACGCCATTACCAACTGGGCTATCCCGGGTCAATATCAACCTGAAATAGTCAATCTTAGTCTGCTAAATTGTGCAAGTGTATCATGGCCAAATATAATAATGTATCTCAAATGTACCTGCATATTTAATTGTTTAAATACATAATAAAATTTTAGTTCCTTTACAACTTTTCATTCTTGACATTATTCGTTGCCCAAACACAGACCCTTTAATTTACAAAAGCGACAATTGACACGAAGTACCCACTAGCGTGTAAAATGGTACCTGCTCATTACACGCGTCGACAATGTGACGACAACGAGGTGGAATTATGACGTCACCGCGCAAGGTATAAGCTACAGCGACATAGTTTTTTTATATATTAAAAATAGGTAAGAATTTGTCCGCAATCTCACCTGATGTTAGTTGACGATGCAGCCGATGATGGAACATGCTCACCCAGATATTGCCTAGTTAAGTTAATGCCTTGAGACAGTTATTTTTAGCTTTTGTTTGAGTATTTACCTTCACTTCACAGCCATAGGCTTGTTGGAGGCGGGTTGATAAGCGTGCAGTGCAAGATGTTGCATTTACTGAGAACGCTGCAAACCATTCCCTGGACGGTTTCTTTTTTGTTTCATACATTTTGTCTCATGTATTAATACATCTATTATATTGTAGTTGGCCGATATTTAGCAGATTTCATGACATTTTCATTTCTCAACAACGCCAACCACGATGATGTCAGTGAACCATATACCTAACACATTTCACGTCCAATCTCCTATGAATTACGCTGCAAATATTTAGCATATGCGGCGTACATGGCGTGCCTATCTCGCGCCACTGCGCTACTTAACGCGACGGCCATGTCGATAGGGCAAGCGTTACGTCACGTGGTCATTCCACCACAAATTATGTTCTATGTAGGTACTATAGTCTAACAAGTTCACGCGCGACCTTTCCTAGGGTGACGACGGGGGGGTACGAGATAACAAAGACGTCAGCGGCTAGCGGGCGGTGTAGCGGGGAAGAGACAGGCGAGTATCCGCGCCGCACGTCATATTAAAATGACGTGCTTCCTCGCTCCCCCCAACATCTGTACCCCGCAGAAAGGTCGCGCACGAATTTGCCGAACTATAGGTAGGTACCACCAGCACATCAGCCTTCCCTTTAAGGGACCTACCTATACTGGTTTTTGATATAAATACCAAGAATAGCCAGTTTAAGTTGATTCCTTTAATGGCGTGCCTATCCCGCACCACTGCTCTACTTAACACGACAGACATCTCTATAGGGTAAACGTGACGTCACGTGGTCATTCCACCACAAATTATGTAGGCTAGTACTTGGTGAAACTAAATTTCATCACCAGCACATCAGCCTACCCTTAAAGAGACCATGTTAGACGGATTTTTGATACATTTGTTACGGGAGACCAGAATAAGTTAATCCTTTACCTGTGAGTAAGATGATGTATAGGCTTGGTGTGTGTGTTGATGTGTATGGGTAGGCGATTTATCGCAGGCCTAGTAGTACAATCTATTTCAAATGTGCGTTGTTAAAGGATTTCAAGGAGGAAAATGGAGTGATATTCTCAGGATAATTTAACATTAAACCATATTTTGGATGCAGTGACTTTGTGAAATGTAAGTTAGATAACGAAGTAAGATGTTAAGTAACAACGTCATCAACCAAATAAAGACATACGAGTATACGTAAGTCTCTACGTCGCTAGAATTACGTCACCACCATAAGTTCCGTTCAAACAATGACGTTGTTACTGCTAAGGATTCGCACAAAAGACTTAAACTCACTCGTGTGGTTTCAACTTGCTACACACCTAACGCTTGTTCAATTTGACTGGTATCTGGGGCGTATGAGGCGATCTATCGGCGAAGTAACCATCTATAACTCAAAGTAGAGGTCGTAGGTCTTGACAAAAAGTTATTTTTTTTAGCCACAACACAGTCAACTGCTACAGAATATTTTCCGTGGCGGACTGAATTTAAAAAGTTTTTATCAGAAATCACATCACATCTTCTTATGCTTAGACAATCTACTTACCTATTGTCTAAGAAAAAAGTTAGAAAAGCAACGTAAGTTGAAATCAGATAAGTATGGATAGGGCGAAGGATTCATCCAAACGAGCTTCACTCTCTAAGGCCGCGTTCAAACGAGCGTTAAACCATTTAAGGCTCAGTTCAAACGAGCATTACTGCCTCTTACACTGTAAGACAGTAACTTGCATGCTTATAAGGCGGTAAAGTGAGCTATTAAGTGCAGAGTTGTGCCGAGGGTAATACGGTCAAAGCCAGTGATACATGGCGAAGACCAAGTTAAATTGGCTTTCGTAGATTAGATGGCGAAGATGACATAAAATGTAAAATGTTTCTACTAGAATTTCGGTGCGATGGCAATGAAATGTTACAATTTATTACATTTTAAATGAAGGTATAGGTAATATTAAATGTTGTCGTACCTTATTCGGGTAACAAAAAAGGCGGTTAGTTCGCCTGTGTTTAAAATTAAGAGAATTGGTCATATAACATTTCCGGCACCTAGGTAAATTACCTTTCCGATAATTTCAATGATGTTCCCAAACTTAAAGTTTTACGTTCAGAAACGCATACTTCTACTGATCTTTGTTTTGTTCCGCTGTTAAGACTCTCGAATAACCCACTCCTTATAAAACAGCAATAAAATTGACGCTCCAAAAGAAATAATTCCAAATTAAGCCTTGCTTCCTTAAGCGCGAACAACGCAATTGAGGAGCGGGGCCCAGAGTCACTGAACCAAAAATTAAAATATCGGGTAGCATGAAATCGGTAGAACTCAGTAGACTCCTATTTTGTCTGAAATTTGATTGTCTGGTTTGATTTCTTGGATTTTAACATTTGTGCGTCAAAATTCTTGCAGAAACACTATCAAGTTGTGAAAATACCATAAAATAAAATACCACATTGTAAAGTAATGGAATGATAGATAAATGAAACATGTTCTTTGTTTATTGCGCTTGTCCTCAGCGAGAAAAGTATGAATACTATGCCATTTATAATGAAAGACTAAAAAACAGTAGATTACATTTTGATTGACAGAGGTGAAATCGGTAGATCTACCGATTTTTGCTACGTTCGGTAACACTGGCGGGGGCTCTTTCACGCAAAACGGAACGCCACTCGGCGATTAATTCGGAGTACCGTGAAACGGAGAGTCATAGTGACGTTACAGAAAACAGTTCATAAAGCCAAGTCACGCCCCTTAGCGGTACCCTTGGCAGGGCAAGTGTGAACGTTTTGTTGAAGTACATTGACTTATTTACTGGGAATCATCCATTTAGTAAGAGAAAACTCTTTTATTTGATATAGGTAAGCGTAGGACTATTAAGATAAAAAAACTGAGACGTATTCTTAAGTAGTAACAGTACATTATGCAAAACAAGACGACACTATTTTTTATAGTAAATGTACTTTTCAAGCTTTGAATCACAGTTTAAAAACTGAAACTTGGCAATACTGATATTTAGCAATCCTCTATTTTTGCAAATGCGGTCCAGTTTTACTCTTCCTGTAATACTTATGATATGACGTTTTAGGTCTCATCTATTGTTTGTTATCTAACAATTTCTCAAAATCAAAACCAAAACAATCTTTTAGTATTAAGATTGTTTATATTACTATAATTTCATTTCGACCTCTACTTCTCCAATAAAGGCGAGTATACAAATCACACAAATGTGAAACAATATTGGAGCTACCTATGGCATCCCACTTGAGCTTGTCACTTATGTCAACGAGGTACTCACGAACGAGCAATGTATCGAGAACTTCGTCGTATCGAAGTTGATGTATCAACATCGCGGATTATTGATATCGACAGACGATTTGCGACCATTATATGTTCATACGGTATAATGAGTCGGTTTCTGTATATGTATAATGATAATAAATGATGGCTTAATAATATATCTCGAGCCTATAGCGTATTTATAAATAACGATGATACGATAGATTATGATTGTGAAATGGTGACGTGGCTGGGAATAAACAGTATACGTTCTTGGTCTTTAATGGTAAAGAGAAGTGCACGAACGAAAAGGCACGATTGCGCCGTATGCAAAACTAAACATTCTGCTTTATAAATAAATAAATCGTTGTTTTATAATATGAGCCTATACCTATGGCCTAGGTGCGTAAAACGTTCAGCCGGCAGACCACCTGCCAGATGGTCAAACGACATCGTGGCCGTGGGGGGACATTACTGGATGAGAGAGGCACAAGACCGTAAAAACTGGCGTGAGAAAGAAGTGGCCTATACCCAGCAGTGGGCTGTTGTAGGCTGTTGATGATGATGATAATGATGAATATGAGAAAGCGACAACTTTACAAATCAAACATAGGTATCCAAACTTCAACAATCCAGGGGCAATCTGTTGGGGGGTCGTTGTCATACGTTCTGTGCTTGGCCTTAAAAATACAAGTATTCAACAAGAAAATATGTTTTTCATTGCTTGAATTCATCCATTACTTGCCTGTCAAAATTGGGTGACATTGTTTCGAGCCTGCACCGCATTTCACATTAAATTATCCAGACTCTACAGTTCATTTTAAACGAATATTGGTAAGGTTAGCAAGACGAGCGCAGAGGGGCCATAATTGCATTGCGCTGAGGACTTAACGGCTCCAATGTGGCAGGACTGATTACACGGCTCGTGTGAAGGGATCTTTATCTCCACAAATGTGTCTTTTCAGTAATAAATTACCTGATATTTTAAGCAATGAAAATCTCTGACCTGGATGTAAAAGAATTTGTATATTATAAAGTTTTAGTACTTCACCGTCCATGATATTATTTTCAAGTTTTCGTCCAATAAATTTGACAATAAGTACTTAATTTTACATGGAAAATAATATTCAGTGCTTCGAAAGTTTGTTTCAATATTAAATTTGAATAACACCAGCGGATAAATTCCGATTCAACCCAAACACGGCGCGGTTTTAAATTATACTCGTGATTTGACTGACACGACTGCATACCGACAAATGCTAACCGACTGAATTCGGCGTTCGGCTGCATTCGTCAAACGCCCGGGCAAAATACATGAATACCAACATGACCAAAACATTCATGTTAACATGTGTATCACCGGATACGTATCCGGTCAGATAGGTACCAGCAGCACCACTATCTATTCATATGGGATAAATCTATACAGGTTATTTTTAAAAATGGTATAGACTAAGACTATCTTTATAAGTCTTAAATTTTCTGATGAACAAATGCCTTACAAGTTTGCTTACCTATTTGGAGGGTCTCACACTTCACAAAAATTAGGGATAGGTGTATTCCATCCACCATAATAACTGTAACAGTTGCCAATTCACGTTTTTGCGTTGGTCTTACGTCAACATTAGTTTTTAGTATGGAAAATTCAAAGTTTACTTGCAACTGACCGACGCATGTAGGTCTCGAAAAGTAAAAATTTGCAGCAACGGACGGAGTATGGCAATACTTCTCAAGATGGGGATGCCCATGTCCAGCTGTGGACTGTTGTGGCTGTAAAAATAAAAGGACGTCAAGTGGGGATACCATAATTTTCTATACAGGGTGTTAGGGACGGTGTAACGAAAACTTTGCAAGCGTGCTCAGACCATGAAACTGAACAACTTTTACTATGGAGCCAATGGTGGGAAACGAAAAAAATTTTCCGGTCTCCCATACAAAGTCAGTCAGCTGATCGTGAATTTTGTATGGGAGGACGGAATTTTTTTTTTGTTCCCACCATTGGCTCCATAGTAAAAGTTGTTCAGTTTAATGGTCTGGTCATGCCTGCAAAGTTTTCGTTACACCGTCCCTAACACCCCGTATAAAAGCAGGGAGGTACAGGGCCATTCTACAGTTTGTGTTTACAAATAGTAATTACAATACCTCTGGGAGCGAGGTTGTTTCTGACAACCCTGACCGCGCGTCACGTCTGACGCGCGGTTACACTCTGACGGGTGGTTAAATGAGAGCATGACGGTGCGGCCTGTTAAATAGGTTTCCAGACCAATTTAGGTTAAAATGTACCTGGGAAATTCCCATGTGAAACCCATTGTTGATCATATTAAAGGTCATACCACTACGGCCATAACTATAACCACAAAATAACGCTATGTTAACTTCATGCGGCAATACCACAAGGCTACATTTATAATTTTATTCAAAATCATGCACATTCACAGCCCCTAATAATAATACCCTGTCTAGGAGCCATAGACAACACAGCACAAAAATGCGAAAAAAGCTAGACCCAACAGCATTACAAATTGGAATTCATCATTCTTATACGGGGTTTTAGGTACAGCCCTCCTTTACTGATAGAGTGCATGAAGAAAATACGAAACTGACCAACTTTCCTTTAAGAACATTCAGGAAACGACAAAAATTCTACCACGCATGCAAAATTATGCTCAGCTGACTGCATTTACCCCAGGAAGTAAAACTACGGCGTCTCCTGAAATATTTTCTTATGGGAAGTTGTTTAGTTTTAGAAAATAAATAAATAAAAATAAAATAAAATAAAATATCTTTATTTCAGGCCAGAGACCCAGAGCTTAAATTACATTATTTTATGGTGGAGTCAGTATCCAATGAACTATCTTTTGCAACCTGTATTATCAGGAATCAAACCCTGGACCACTGCGCCAGTGCATTATAATATAAGGTGTTTTACTGGTGACTGATAGCGAAAATGCGGGACGGACTGGTGATAAAGAACAACCTTTCCCCAAAAAACATGGTACAAAATATGAAAAAAACTTTGACCTCCCGTGCTTACTCAAATCGGCTGATCGACAATTTTTTACCTATTATACATAGGTCACTAGTAAAATTCACTCTATAAGTAAGTATTTTAGTTTCTAAAACTGCACCCTGTACAGGTTTAAGCTTCTTCAGCCGCGGGGCAAGTGTGCAACAATGTGGAAAGAATAATGTTTAGTCTGCTTTGTGCCCGAGATTCTTAGATATGAATTTAATTAAGGTTTATACTGTTGGAAAATTGGAGAACATTAGTTAAATGGGGCGGAAAATATGTCAAGTTTTAGGACCATTTAGTGAATTAATTGTAAAATATATTTTTGTTTGTCGGTTTCTTCAAAGCAAATATAAAAATACTTTAAATAAAAATATGATAACCATTTTACAAATTACAAAAAGGTTTCGTAATCGCTCTCAAGTCCGATGTCAAAGTTGAGAGCGATTTATAAATACGAGCTCTACGCGAAATGCTACGGTGTAGCGGTTTGCTACGCTGCTGCTACGACAGCTACAACTGTATGCGCATATTTAACTTTGAAAACAAATTATGATAAAGTGACTTATATTATTTGTAAGTACCTACGATAATTTATATTAACCTGAACTGTCGTTCAAAGTCGTCTGCAAGTGGTATTTAGTTTGAATTAATTTCAAAAGCCTCTTAAAGAAACTTACAAGTACCCAGACCCAGCTTACGTCGCTCCCAAAAAGAAAATAAGAAATTAAAAGCCAAGACCTGTGGTGGGGATCACACGTGGAGTCTATTGCTGCGCTTTTTCATCGCATCCGTAAAGCATCCGTAAGAAAAATGTATATTACCTAATATCCTTCCTTAATACGCTGCGACAATGGATGTATGAGTCAATTGTTTGTATTTGTGTGCGAATAAGGTCAAAATTCGAATTTTTCTTTCTCTCTCTTCGTGTGGGACACCGAGTCGTTCAACGTTCCGATGAATTTTCCTTACACATGAGTTACGGATGCGATAAAAAAGCGCACCATTGGTCATCAAATGTGAGACCCACCTATCATTAAGGTAATGGGTATCGATATTTCCAAGTCGTTGACTTTCGCCGCAGCCCCCAAGCTTAGCCTAATAGGGCACTTAATAGAAAACCTGGGATAAAGCTCCCAGACTACCTTTGATGAAAAAATCTAGATAAATTTACGGGTTTGGTCCAGTGAGCTAGACATTTAAAAGGTTGTGGATGTTGGACGTATAAAGTTAAGCTTAAAGACACGGGTTGGATAAGAATGTATTTTTGTTATACTTAATTGAAAATAAGGCTACAATGTCAAGGGTAATCATAACACTTTCTATTATTTTTCTAGACTATGAAACTGAACAACTTTCCCCTTGGAACGTATGGTGGTACACAAAAAAAATTAACTTTCCATACAAAGTCAGTCAGCTGAACGCGAATTTCGAATGGCGAGTCGGAAAATTTTTCTCGTTTCCCACATAGTAAAAGCAGTTTGTCAACGCCATCTATGAGCGTTTAGTGTAAGATAAAAAATAAATTCATTCAACCGTTCGTTCATTTAAAAAAGCCATTTCAGTCACCCTTCCGGTTTGTTTTTTCTGTCTTCCAGTTTATATTCATTCATTCGTTCACATTTCACTTTACTCCATTGTCTTATACACACAGACATGTACATGTAATTTTCATTTTTTGCAAAAACTTAAATAAAAGTTTTCCTGAAAAAATATCCTCGTTTTCGCTTCAAAATCCCTAACCACCATTGACTGCGACAACATATTTTGGACCTTCTGCACCGGATCGCTTAAGAAAAAGAAGATTGAAGTCACATGGTGGTTAGGGCCACGAGGGACGAGATTCTTCGTGGTCGTGCGGCATCTGGGCAAAGCGTCAAGTCGAGCAGCATCTTAACAAAACGTCGAGCGGCATCTGCGCAAGCGTCGAGCGGCATCAACCGGCGGCGTCATCAACAGCGCGGTCTGCTTGCCGGCGGCGTCTTCATTACGATCAGCCCGGCGGCGTCTTCATCTGCGTCGCGGTCAGCCCGGCAGCGTCCTCATCAACGCGATCAGCTCGGCGGCGTCTTCATCAGCGTCGCGGTCAGCCCGGCGGCGTCTTCATCAGCGTGTTCGACCCGGCGGCGTCTTCATCTGCGTCGCGGTTAGCCCACTGTCGTCATCAACGCGGCCAGCCCACAGTCGTCATCATCGCGACCAGCTCAGAGTCGTCATCATCGCGACCAGCTCGTAGTCGTCATCATCGCGACCAGCCAACACAGGCATCATCAGCTCAGGAGTCATCAGAGGGGGCGTGCGTCATCATCGCGTGCAGTCCTGCTCAACCTGGGTGCTAATCAAAGAAGATCAAGAAACTCGCATCATCAGATCTTCAGTGTTTGTTGCCCATTCTTGCCAATCTCACTCGTTTATATTGAAAAATCGTAAGTACCATTTTCCATCAACATGGCTAAGCATGAGGAAGTTCTTTCACAACTCAAAAATAAAAGAAAAACTTGTAAACGCAAGCTCACATTATTTGAGAAGTACATAAATAATTTAAAGGATTTAGAGTCAATTAATGATATTCAGAGGGGAGAAATCTCTCTAAGATTAGCTAACACAGAGTCTTTGCTGCAAGAATTTGAAAGTGTTCAGTTGGAAATAGAAAGCTATTTGGAAGAAGATGAGATAAGCGATGATGAGTTGGAACAATTTCAAACTAGATACTACAGCATAGTTGCCTTAGCAAAACATCTGTCACAGGATGATGCTGAAAGTTCCAAGTCATCTCACCACAGCTCTTCTTCTTTCAAAAGTTTACCTAAGAATAATTATGCTAATAATGCAGTCAAATTGCCAACAATTTCTTTGCCCTCCTTCGATGGTTCAGTGGAAAACTGGCTTGAATACCGTGACACCTACCTGTCCCTGATACACAATAATGACATGCTAGGTGCTATCCAGAAATTCCATTATCTCAGATCCTCACTGACAGGGAGTGCATTACAAGTCATAAAATCGCTTGAGTTTTCAGAAACTAACTATGCTACAGCATGGGAATTATTAGAGGGCAGGTTTAATAATAAGAGATTGCTAATTCACAACCATGTCAAAGCCTTATTCGCTATCAATAACATAAATAAAGAATCACCCTCTAACTTAAGAAAGCTAATCGACCACATCTTAAAAAACCTCAGAGCTCTTGAAGGCCTCGGTGAGCCCACTTCACATTGGGACACACTCATAATACACATAGTTACTTCTAAATTAGATTCAGTAACTGAAAGAGAATGGGAGCAACACAAAAGTTCACTCTTGGGGGATACTTCCAAGTCTATCACACTCGATCAACTTATCAAGTTCATGAAGGATCGAGCTGATATGCTGGAAATGATAAACCATTCCAAGAAGTCATTAAACATCACATCACCCACACCAGCTTCATCACATCATCAAGTACACAGCTATTTCACAACAAATATTGCTAATAATAAAAATAATGCATCTCATAAAACTAACACAAAACGCTATGCACCCACATCTGCACATGCACATGCACCAGCTCGCTTCAACAACAAGAATTTTGCTCGCAGCTGCCCAGTGTGTACAGGTAACCATCCACTTTACTCATGCAGTGATTTTCTGCGCTTGTCAGCTACAGAAAGGTTGAAGGTGCTGAATGATAAGCACTTGTGTGTGAATTGCATGAGGACCGGTCATGGAGCAGATGCATGTTGGTTTGGACCCTGCAAACAACCTAACTGTGATTTAAAACATAATAGCCTGGTGCATGGAGCGGAGACGAGCAGAGACAGAGCAGAGAAGACTACCGGTGAGAATAGCACACACACTTCACTTCATTCGGCATACCAAGGTAAGATAACAGCTGATAAGCCCGGACTACCTATTCTGAAACCATCTTTACTGTCGACTGCTCTCGTCGATGTCGCCGATTCTCGTAACTGTTTACATACAATCCGTTGTGTATTAGATAACGGGTCTCAGCGGTGCATAGTGTCAGAGTCATTAATTAAAAAACTTGATTTAAATTTGATACAGTCCACTCACAAAATAACAGGCGTAGGTCAAACAGTAACAAGTTCATCACACATATGCGAGCTAAAATTACATTCAAAAACCAGCAATTTTAACACAAATTTAACTTGTTTGGTCCTACCTAGTATCACATCCGATCTGTCGACTTCATTCGACTTACACTCAATTCACATACCGGATAACATACAACTTACCGCCCCGATGATGTTCAATTACTCATAGGAGTGGATAAATTCTGGGAATTAATAAACGACGGTAAAATTCGCTTAAATAAAGACGGTCCTTACCTGGTAAACACAAAATTGGGATGGATAGTCGCCGGTACAGCGCCCTCTACAAAATACACACGCATTAATGAGGTGCACTGTAATTTTACACAAACTTCAGACGCACAAATGAGAATGTTTTGGGAGCTTGAAGAAATTCCAAAACCCGGTGTACATTACACAAAAGATGAACAGGCATGCGAAGATTTGTTCATAAAAACCACAACACGTGACCAACAGGGTAGGTTTTCAGTACGTATCCCGTTGAAGGAATCACCAGACGTTATAGGTGAAACATTTACATTAGCAGAGCAAAGATTTTATTCGCTTGAGAAAAAACTTGATAGGTCACCCGATTACAAAAGGTTGTACTGCGACTTTATAAACGAGTACATTAACCTGGGTCACATGAGCAAGGTCGAAAACTTTATATACGCAAAACCGCATTATTTCTTACCTCATCATGGGGTCTTCCGTGAGATGTCCACAACAACGAAGCTGAGGGTGGTTTTTGATGCCAGTTGCACATCAAGGTCGGGGTGGTCGCTGAACGATATTCAACACATCGGGCCGTCACTTCAGAATGACATCTTCTCCATTTTATTGCGTTTCAGGCAGCACAAGTACGCGGCGTGCGCGGACGTAGAGAAGATGTACCGGCAAATCCTCATTCAGCCTGACCAGCGTGACCTGCAGCTAATTTTGTGGCGCGACAAGTCTGTTGATCCACTTAGTGTTTATCGCCTAAATACAGTAACTTACGGCACCGCTTCAGCTCCGTACTTAAGTTTGCGCTGCCTAAGACAACTCGCTTCAGAATGTGATGATGAGGTCATTTCACGCGTCATAAAAGAAGATTTCTACGTGGATGATCTTCTGACCTCTCACGATGACAAACAGCAGCTGGTGGACATCTGCAGCGGCGTCGCTAATGTCTTAAACTCGGGTTGTTTTCCCCTTCGCAAATGGGTTTTCAATTTTGACACGCATGATTTACACGAGTCTTCAAAGCAATTATCGCTAGGCGAGAACTGTCTAAGTCGTACATTAGGACTAGGCTGGTTTTATAACTCGGATGAGTTTCATTTCACAAGTAAAATCGAAGAAACTTCGGGTCCTGTCACTAAACGCAAGATTTTGTCGGCGGTTTCACAGATATATGATCCGCTAGGCCTCTTATGTCCAGCTATCGTGGTAGCTAAAGTGTTATTGCAGAAGCTGTGGCTTTCAAAACTCGACTGGGACGATCCAGTACCCAAGGACATTGTCAATTCGTGGGACAAATTCTTAAACACTATACATTATTTAGAAAAATTACGCGTGCCACGTCACATCAAAGGCGATTACACACAAAACTTGGAATTACACATATTCACAGACGCATCTCAGACTGCTTATGGTGCGTGCGCATATGTACGCTCATATGATAACGATGACTTGACAGTCTCAGTTCGATTATTATGCGCAAAAAGTAAAGTCGCACCTGTCAAACCAGTCACAATCCCACGTCTAGAGCTTTGCGGCGCGGTTGTAGGTGCTAGGTTGTATGACAAAATAATAAAATCGCTTAACCTCAAATTTACTAAAGTCCACTTTTGGACAGATTCCACAATAGTGTTGGGTTGGATTCGAACTTCACCCAGCCTATTGAAAACATTCGTCCAGAATAGGGTTGTCGAACTGAACGATTTGACGGGTAGTTCGTGCTGGAGTCATGTGAGTGGCACCGAAAACCCAGCTGACCTGCTCTCGCGAGGGCTCAGCTTGGATGCGCTTAATGAGTCCACTTTATGGTGGACAGGACCGCCATTTCTCCATGAATCCAGCTCGAGCTGGCCGTCGCATAATTCAGAAATTACACACATTACACAATTACCTGAAGTCAAAATAAACACATCCTGTATGTTCCTAGAAACGGATACTTACACATTCCCATTCGAAAGGTTCTCATCTTTCACTCGATTAAAACGAGTCGTAGCGTACATGCTGCGTTTTGTTTACAACTCACGCGCAGCCGTACTCGCAACCGCTAAGCGAATTGGCCCTCTCACGGTCAATGAGCTTGACAGTTCGCTCCAAATTTTAACTCGCGTTACACAAAAGGAATCTTTTGCAGAAGAATTTAAAAATTTAGTATCAAAAGCTAGTGTCAAGGCATCGCGTAGTGTATCAGGCCTCAACATATTCCTCGATGATGACCAAATTATTCGCGTCGGTGGAAGATTAGGTAACTCAAATTTTTCATATGACAAACAACATCCCATTTTATTGAGTGCTAAACACAGGTTTACACAGTTGTTATTTCAACACGAACACACACATTTACTTCATGCTGGACCACAGCTACTACTGTCCACAATTAGGGATAGGTGGTGGCCTTTGGGTGGGAGAAACCTGTCAAGAAAAATTGTAAACAAATGCATTAAATGTACACGCTTGAAGGGCAAAACGCCCTCCCCTATTATGGGACATTATCCGCCTGAAAGGCTACAAGCAGGCTTCTCCTACTCAAATGTTGGTGTAGATTATGCTGGGCCAGTCTTTATACTGAACCATCCTAGGCCGACCAGAGGAGCAAAACTTACAAAATGCTACATCTGCCTCTTTGTATGTTTTGCTACTAGGGCTGTGCACTTAGAAGCAGTCACAAGTCTTTCAACTGAGGCATACTTACTCGCTTTAAAAAGATTTATATCCCGCCGTGGTAAACCTGCACACATTTTCTCAGATAATGGTAAAAACTTTGTTGGTGCCATGAAAGATTTCTCTCAGTTCTTAAATTCAAAGTCAAAAGATATCATAGATTATGCAGCTAATGAATCAATTAAATTCACTTTTATTCCTCCTTATGCTAGCCATTTTGGTGGGATTTGGGAAGCCGGGGTTAAATCCTGTAAATATCATTTAAGAAGAGTAATGGGCAACTCTCACTTCACATATGAAGAGTTCAGCACCATCTTAGCACAGATAGAAGCCATACTAAATTCACGTCCCCTTACTCCTCTCTCAGCTCATCCGGATGACCTGCTGCCGCTGACCCCTGCACACTTCCTGGTGGGACGTCCGCTGACAGCTCCGCTGCATGAAGACACAACTGAGCTGAAGACTACTCGCTTACCTCGTTATGACCGCATCGAACAAGCAAGACAGCTATTCTGGAAGCGCTGGGCTAAGGAATACATATCAGAACTTCAAGTCAGGACCAAATGGAAGGAAAATCACTCCAACTTGAAACCTAATGACATGGTTCTCATTAAAGAGGAAAATACTCCACCACTATGCTGGAAACTTGGCAGAATCGCTAAAGTCTACTCGGGCATTGACGGCATAGTCAGGGTTGCCGATGTCCATACCTCTACGGGGCTGAAAAGAAGAGCATTTTCTAAGATTGTCCCGCTGCATGTGCCTGAAGATGAATAACTACATTGGAAGCCAATACTTCCAAGGCGGGCGGCTTATGTCAACGCCATCTATGAGCGTTTAGTGTAAGATAAAAAATAAATTCATTCAACCGTTCGTTCATTCAAAAAAGCCATTTCAGTCACCCTTCCGGTTTGTTTTTTCTGTCTTCCAGTTTATATTCATTCATTCGTTCACATTTCACTTTACTCCATTGTCTTATACACACAGACATGTACATGTAATTTTCATTTTTTGCAAAAACTTAAATAAAAGTTTTCCTGAAAAAATATCCTCGTTTTCGCTTCAAAATCCCTAACCACCATTGACTGCGACAACACAGTTTCATGGTCTGATCATGCCTGCAAAGTTTTCGGTACACCGTCTCTTACACTCTAAATCGCGCGTGTATTGTTTAATAGATCAAGGTTGATCTTATAGGTATTATTCAATATTATATTATTAATTAATTCAAAATCAAGAACGGTTCATATCAACGTCGCTTACATTAAAACAATCTGAAGTTTTTAATTACGTACTTTGTTTTATAATTAAAAGCGATCAAAACGTCAGAACAAGTGTTTCACATTCCGGTCCAATTAAGTGATTATGTCCACACCTCGGCGGGTCATTACGAGACTGCCGGTCGCAATTTACCCGAGTAAATAACATGACAACACGCGCTGCTTGTCATTCCCGGGTGAAGTCACGGAGGTAAACAACAGCTTATTGTGGGACTAGAGATGGTGCTATCGTAAAGCCTACAGAAATACGTCTGTGGTTATAAATTGGGAAAAATAAGCGTGGTATGTCCATGGAAGTAAACAAAAAACACAGATCGCAGTTTTAATATACTGAAAAAAACCTTACAAAAGCGTAATGTAAAAGCATCTCGAATTCACACTTGGAAAGAAAAAATATTTATTTAAAAGTTATTTTGTGATATTTAAGCTACTTTTGTTTTGTATTGCCTAACATTAAATACGACACTAGATAATGTTAACAAAGATGTAAAAGGAAAAACCTAATTTAGATACAAAGCAGACGAACCTTGAATTGTAGATGGTCTAATATCGCTTTCTTAATATTATGAAATCGACGTTACCAAAAAATAACACTGAACTCTGATAATTTTAATATCTCATGTAACCATGTTGCAATGCTACAGAGTACAGAAAATATAGACTGCTTCTTCTTTTATCGTGCTAGATAACAAGTTGAACCTCCCAATGGACTATTTCTTACTATTTACTAAGTCTTGTACCTATCTTTTTAACTATTTATTGCACGCAACAACAGACACAGGTAAAATACAAAAAAAGAAAAAATACAGAAAGAAAAAGGGCACAACAGGCACTTCTTACAAAAACAAATTTCTTACACCAGACTTAAAAGAAGTGAAAGTTGCAACCTACCTCCATCCAATAATGTTTGAGTGATAATTAAGCGCCAACTCGACTACAAGCTCTACAACTACTCGCTTATTACGCGCGAGGTGGCTGAATAATCCCGCGTTCCCTCGGGATCGCGTCATTACCGAGGTATTGCGACGGTAATGACAGATAATAAATCGCTCCCGACTGTGATGGGACACAGAAATGATCTAGCCTGTACTACGACGGTGTTTATGTTAAATCTCAGGGCAACGACCTTGATCTTATGTCAACATTACTTATAGAAAAAAGCATGGAAATTTAAGCTCGTGCTCAAAATGAACCATTATGACGGCAAATAAAGCTGTCTTAGAGATTACCAAAAGTCTGTAAAAACCTGTTGCTTTGTAAATATTCTGCATGTGACAGTACAAATTGCAGTACCTACTGTTAGTTAAACTATAGTGCTTACCACTAGACTACTGTAGAATATACTTTTCAAAACATACAATTTATCATAAAAATAAAGGGTGAAAGATCATTGATTTTAGGTAGGTTTATTTTTTTTCATAGCTAGGTTTTTTTTTGCATGCTAGTACACCAAATAAATGTATGTAGAGGTACTTATTGATAGGCATGCATCCATTGGGCTAACAAAGCAAGTAATTTAATGCTAACTTAAAAACAGATAAACCCGACGTACTTCAGTAGAGGACTATATAAAATAATGCTGACATGCTGATGTAGTATTCCTATGACGTCATTTTGCGGTACGCTGGCTGTGCTGCGAATACAACCACGTGACGTCCGCGGCAAATTGTTCAGACACAATGTGACAGATATTCTTACTGTGCTTCGTATTTTCGTAACACAAGTTCCCTTATTTTTATGCGATTTTGAAATGTTGACATATTGATGAAATAGTGATTTCGTGTTTTAAGTATCCCAATGTAGCATTTTGCTACGCTGTAGCAAAAGTAGCCATTTGCTACGAAACAATAAACGTACTGTGTTTGAATTACGTTTGAGTCGTGTCGTGTTTGATTCTCAAAAGGAAAACTCTTTAAAAATTTTGTAACAAGTAGAGTCAGTAAAATCAGTTTAGTCATTTTCTAGTACGATAATAATTTTGAGGCACTTTTCGCTGAAAGCGAAAGCCACAGAAAAGCAAGTATGTGTGGGACGGCCATATTTTCGCGGCGATATATGAGAAGGATGAGCCGCTTGGGGATGAGGGCAACACTACAGTGTTCTGCACTAAGCAAAGGTCGTAGGGTAATAGGGATGGCAACCCTAACATGCTTGATTTTCGGAGAAATTTTTGGTTTGCTGTTTAAAACTGTATAGAATTGATTCGGTATCCACCGTTCCATCTGAGGCTTATTTTTCTATTGAAAATTATATCTACACAGTCTCAAGCATTTAAAATTTATGATTAATTAATTAGTTATCCAATTTTAAACCACATTTATGCGCAAAAAGGTACAATTAAAAGGAAAAAATATATTAGTCTTCACTTTCAGACGGAAATTACTTTTCAGATTCATTTTTTTTGCCTAATTAGGATTTAAGTTTGTTATACTGAATAATTGTGGACGTAGTATAATTTACGCAAAGTAAAAATATCACATAACCAAAGGATCTGAAAATGTATGGTATCCTAACCCCATTCCAGCTTACAAAGGGGTAATAATAAATGTGGATGGGCCCGATTGTGTTGCTATCTTGCTTCACGGATCAGTTTGCACGTTTTTTTCAACTGATGCGAGTGGGCACTGAACACATTACGGATCGGAGCACCATTTATAAAGGGTGATGGGTGACGTGATAACCCTCTGGATGGAGTGGTCGGACCTGATGAAATGTGTGAACGTGTGTGTGGTTTGAAATTTGAGTGTTGTTCTTAATGATAGTGGATATAGTTTAGATGGTATTTTGCCGTGAGGTGTTGGTTTAGAATAGCATCACCCCAAATCATTCCCGTGGCTAAGAGCCAGCGTATTTCAAAAAAGCGACTAAGAGATAAGAGTTGATGTGTATTGCAGTTTTAGGCGAAAGTCTGACAATCTGTCATTATGATGATACACAGTCTACTGAATGACTCTCAAACTTTTGTCAGACTTGGTGTAGTTTGCAGACATTTACGCTCTGCCTACCCCGCAAGGGATAAAGATATGATGTATGTATGTATGTATGATGGGTGACGTGATAACCCGCTGGATGGAGTGGTTGGACCTGATGAAATGTGTGAAAGTGTGTGTGGTTTGAAATTTGAGTGTTGTTGTTGATGATAGTGGCTATAGTTTCGTGTTTTACATCTATAGCCATTGATTTGTGTAAGAGCCTAGAGTTGGCTTATGACATTTTTCCCTAAGAAGGGGATTACTCGTAGGTACACGTAACGTTTGTTTCTGTGCTATTTTAGCGCTGCATTGAGCATACGTTAGGAAAATTCGATTTTTTACCTTCTTTATATTCAAAGTATGTAGTTTTAAAGACGCATCCGCTAGAACTGCGTCTACGAATGCGTCTGTCAAATCGTTTGACGTAAACCATATGTGTATGCCTTGGTCAGTTGCATGGGCGCTGCAGATGCTTTAAAGCTAAATATTTTTATGAATACCAGTTCAATGGTGGAATTTTTTACATTTTCGGTTTGCTGACGAAACAGTGAAGTTATTTATGTAAATCGTACGCAGTTTCCCATATTATTTTTTACATCAGTGTACTATAAATGCAAATGATTATTGTTAGTCATACATTTTTCAAAATCAAAAGTCGTTTACCTGCCTATTGGTAATCTTTATTAAATCTGACGAGATTAAAGATACACCAGAAATCATGCCAGATTTAAGTTCAACAAAAGAATTAAACTGCAAAGTAACAAGAAAAGGGGCCATTTTCGAAATCGGCTTACGTCACTTGTTACCAGAACGGCCTTTTCACCGTCCGGTCCGTGATTATGCCAAACCCGGGATAACCGGAAGCAATCTCAGAACCGGTTAAAAACATACGTGACTCTGGACCTGATCAAGAAATAATAGCGCTGCGACGATAAACACGGGATCCGGATTTGGAATATGCTATTTTTGGATTCTGTTGGTTTGCTAATGGTAATCCGTGTCTCCTACTCATGTGTTTTCCAAACAAAACACAAAACATCGATATACAATGCGGCGTAGCCATTCATATTTTTATAATGAAGCCGTAACGTATACCGATGTTTTGTCTATGGTTGAGTATTTTGTTGGAAAAAAGCACGACAAAATGAAAACAATTATTGTGTAAAACTAAACAGTCTCTGTTTTGTGATAAATAAGTAATAGAGGTGTTGTTAGAGTTAAATAGTAATTATGTGTAACTAGGTACTTAAATATTTGTAAGTAACAGCAAATATTTTGATTTGGTTAAGTTCTCAGCTGTGGGTGCCGGCTGATTTGACAACTGTAATCATCATAAGATCATAACACACACACGCGCAGTTGTTTGGCGACAGTACGTTAGTGTTTGTTATTAAGAAAAAAAATTCTATTGACATACAAAATGAATTTTTCATTTACCTATAAACCCAAAATTTTTGTGAGACACTTTATTAATGTAAAGTAAGTATTGGTGCATTTAATGTACAACAACCCATACCCAAAAAGCAGTTAATACGTAATTTTTCATTGGCCTAGTTTTTGAAAAGTTTTAATACGGTATTAGTAGGTTGAAGGGTCATCCACTGTTCTGTTGTTATAAACTCTGTTAACAGAGTTGGGGGGCTTAGAGCCGTTTCCTGGATTTTGTTCGCAAAATATAAGGTGTTAGTGGATTATCGACTTGAGCGGGAATTTGATTGGATTTAGGTAATCACTTTAGATATTAAACATTAATTTCGAAAAACAATATTTTCGGAAGCTTCTTAAAGTAATTTGTAACGCTTATGAAATGTTTGTAATCTTGTTATGATGATAAAGTAATAATTAAAATAAAGTAGCTGAACGTGACTAGGTATTCAAAAAATAGAGAAAAATTATGTCAATTATTAATTAAACTATAATATGTGGTTGATAAAATTCAACATGAAATATGCAAAAACATACTAGGCATGTTATGTTAATCTTAACCTCATCAGTAATTAATAAAAAACTTTCATGTTTTCCAAGCTTTCGAATCTCAAGTAAAACGGAGCAGAACATTCTAGAAGGTCCAGCAATTTACTAGTAGCATGTCGAAAATGCCAGCAGATCAAAAATGCGTGTATTCCTTCGAAGATATTTAAAGAAGGATACTTGAAGCGATACGTCCCGAAGTCCCAAGCATTTGTAGTATTTATTTGATGCCTTCAAGGCATGTATGATAGAGTCTTGACTTTCTTTCGAAACAGACTTCGGTTTTATTAAAGACTTGAGTGTAATTTGGTTCTTTTATTATGAATAGATTGTTGACTCTTTTGAAAATATTACTGTTGAGCGTTAATTACATTTCCATTGAAAAATCTTGAGAACAACAGCTTGCGAAAGTTAACTTGTGTTTTCAGGGAAAGAAAATGGAAAAGATTTTATGGAGAGGTTATATCAGAATTCATATTTTTTAATGAGTTGGAAGTATTAATAGTTTTCTTTTCTAAAATTATTTGTTCCTGACTACAACATAAAGAAAAAACTTGAGCAGCAGTTTCATTTTATCACATACTTACCCAAAATCTACACCTAATATGTAGGCACAGTTAACCACAGTTACATCCTAAATGCATTACATAAAGTGCAGGGCGCGATCGTAAAAACATACTTTCGAGCGCTCGAAAATATATCATAAGCGTACGATAAATGTCGCGCCCTCTCGTGAGCTGCGCGCGAACTAAATTGGTGATATTTTACGGCCACGTCATTACCGACGTTACGGGCGCCATAAAAGACCGGGTTTGCGGCACTTTTACGATGGATATCCGCCGTGACCCGCCCTTATTATGGAGCGAGAAACGAGACGGCATATTCTACTGATTGCCGGAGACAGGTGAGGATTGTACGCCGCTTTGTGGATAACGATGATGACGCTGAACAAGTTATAACGTGGAATTTGAATTAATTTTTTCATCAACACAGGTTGAAACGGATATAAAGCGCTACACACTGGGCCCGTATGCACGTAGTCACGGCGTCACGTAGAGATGACGTTGCATCGTATGGGATTGTATGAGAGGCTACATAACGCGCTACGCGCGTGATTACGCCGTGGTTACGCGTACGTATGCGTATTCGGTGTGAAGCCTCTCATACAATCCCATACGATAAAACGTCGTCTCTACGCGCGCGATGACGTGCACCTCACGCATATTACTATGCGCCCGGTGTGTTACTATGAGTTGACACATTAACGTAGCTCAGTCAAGAGTGGTGCCATTTAGTTTCCAGTTTTCGTCCTTATTATTCTAAAACGATAGGCTGGAATCTTTCGAATGGTTCGCCAACGAGCCAGAATAGCGACGCGAGCGGCGCGAGTGACGTGAGTCGGAGAGATAGCGCCGCGAATTGCAAATTAAAAAGACGTTTATTGACCCTCAGCCCGTTTTGTTACCGGCGAAAGTGATTTCACCCCCGAACGAAATTAAGGCTGAAGAATTCCAGCGGAGAAAACGGAAATTGACAGTTCTTTTATATGAGCTTCCAGTTATTCGGTGCATAATTAAAAAAGATAACGAGAATAGATCGTGGATGATAATTTTTAAATACTTCAGAACTTTGCCGTCACTCAACTCTGGGTTAGTAATTACGAACAACTTCCTCGAAGGATATCAGAATATTAAATCATTTGACCCATTTGCCTATATTATTTTATTATACTAGCTGCCCGTCAGCGGTTTCACCCGCTGCAATCTATTATACCGCGCGAAAAAAAGCATTACTCGCCAAGAGATGTCGCTGTTAGTTTTCGACGAAAACTTTTAAAACGCGAATCGGCTCAGTCACGCCACCTTTGCAAAAATATTGGAATATGCGTGATCCCGTAGGAATAAGACATTTTCCCGTGGTAAAAAGTAGCCTATGTGTTATTCTAGATGCTCTTCTATATTTGTGCGAAATTTCATATCAATCTAATCAGCCATTTTAGTGTGATGTCGTAACAAACACACACACAAACATCCGCCTTTATAATATTAGTAGGATCATTACCGATCAGCTGATTTAAGTGACAATAGGAGTTAAAATGTCTTTACGGCCTTAAGGCGTTCCGATTTCCATACAAAATTTCAATGGAGTTATGTCTGTACAGAAGACACAAGTCTGATTAAAAAACTTGATAGGGAGTCCCGTGGGTATATAACATTTTCGCAAAACACTAAAAAGAATTTTTAAGGTGGTTCGTTACGTCATACAAACGAAAAACTGCACTTCAGTCGGGTTACACATGAGCTGTAGAGTTTCTTTTTAAAGAAACTTTATTCTGAATGATGAAGGCACACGTAAATTTGTCGCAAAACTACTTATAGTTAAAAGATAATCAGTATTTTCTGCACAATAAAATTAAACGTATTTATTGCAGCAGTAGCTCCATCTATTTTCGTAAAGTGGCAACTCGCTTTTTACGGGGAAATCTGATGATTTCAAAATTCTTTTTAGTGTTTTGCGACAATCTTATATACCCACGGGACTCCCCATCAAGTTTTTTAAACCGACTCTTGTCTCCTTTACATACATAACTCCATTGAATTTTTGTATGGAAAACGGAACGCCTTAAACCAACAGATTTCCCCGTAAAAACCGATTCGCTTCTTAACAAAAATAGATGGTGCTACTGCTGCATCAAATACGTTTAATTTTATCGTGCAGAAAATACTTATTATCTTTTGACCATAAGTAGTTTTGCGACAAATTTACGTGTGCCTTCATCATTTCAAATGAAGTTTTTTCAAAAATTTGCTCTGCAACTCATGTATAACGCGGTTGGAATGCAGTTTTTCGTTTGTATGACGTAACGATCCACCTTAAGGTAAAGATGTACCATATCACCAATACGCAATACGTTTTCAGTATTGGTCTTTAGTCTTTAAGCATAAGTAATTATTCTAAGCATTCTGAATAATAGCTGGGGTGGTCATACCGAACTGTACTTCTTCTTCTTCGAGTGGGACACCAAGTCGTCCAACGACCCGATGAACCCTGGTGTCAGAGTTTTTCAACCGCCTACTGCAAGTAGCAGGAAGAAGAAGACTGTCTACGCCTAATGTATCTAAGCTCAATGGCCACCAGCTTTATTGACGTTTCAAAAGTAAAAGCGTTCTCAGCAGTTTATCAGGAAAATCTCAGTAACGCGAGTAATTTGCACCATTTCCAGGGACTCATAAACCTGTTCAGTTGCTTAAAATCTCTCTCAATTTATAATGAAAACAGTAACGATAATACGCCGAGGGATTCTCGTAAAAATCTTTACAGCCTTCGTAATTAAGCCGAATTAACAATTTACCAAGCCGTTCGGTACATCTGTACTTAATAACTGTAATATTTTTATGGACCAATAATGGAGTTACAACACTTACAACTGGTTGTGAGTGTAAAAAGCTTAACGGGCTCATTCAGTGAAAGTGGCGCCGCTAAGTTAAAAATATTAATAAACTGGCTGAATGTCTGTATGCAATAATCTATGTGGTTCGTAGCTTACACAACTTATGGGTAACAATTTTTATCTATTTTCTTTATTTCTTAAGGTTATTTTTTGTCGAAAATGTGTACTACTTGATGTACAGTTTATCAAACAAAGTTTTTTTTCTATTTTGCGGTGCCACTAGTCTAACGAGCAAACTTTAATGTACGTAAAGTTGTAACCGAGTTTAAAGGTGCCACACACCGAGCCCGTATGCGTGCCGTGCATTTAGTCACGACGTCAACACGCGCGTAATGATGACGATGTATCGTATAGGATTGTATGAGAGGCCGCACACTGCCTGTGTGTGCATGCGCATCACGTGCATATAGCGCGGTGTGCGGTGTATTATACAATCCCATAAGATACAACGTCATCTCTACGCGCGTAATGACGTCGAGAGGCTGGAATGCAATTATATCCCTGCATTTTTTTTAGTTTTGGCTGCGCCACTAGACTTATGTTTCAATTTAATGTGTACGTAAAGTCGGAACAGCGGCGACTAACAGGCCGCGCGTCAATGCGGAGTTTACGGCTGGAACGCATATATATTCCTGCATTCTTTTTAGTTTTGGCTGCGCCACTAGACTGATGTTTCAATTTAATGTGTACGTAAAGTCGGAACAGCGGCGACTAACAGACCGCGCGTCGATGCGGAGTTTACGGCTGGAACGCAATTATATTCAAGTATTTTTTTTGTTTTGGCGGCGCCACTAGACTTATGTTTCACTTTAATGTGTACGTAAAGTTGGAACAGCGGCGACTAACAGACCGCGCGTCGATGCGGAGTTTACGGCTGGAACTCGATTATATTTCTACATTTTTTTTACTTTTGGAGCCGCCACTAGACTTATGTTTCATTTTAATGTGTACGTAAAGTCGGAACAGCGGCGGCTAACAGACCGCGCGTCGATGCGGAGTTTACGGCTGGAACTCGATTAAAATCCTAACAATTTGGAGCGAATACAGAATGAAATTAAAGTTGTGTAACGCCCGCGCGGTCTGTCGCGCGCAGTGTCGCGGAAAACTGGAGATTTGTTAGTTACGGGCTATTGTTTCGAACTGGACCGATAATCTGTGTTGCAGATATGCCGTGACATCCCAGTTTAGAATGGCATCACCCCATATATACGTGGGTGTCATAAAAGCGACTACTTAAGTGATAATCATCCAGGAAATGGGCAGCGTTCCCTGCAAATGTTTAGTACTGCACTCGCCAATGTCCTGCCAAGCGAGGTATGGCAATATCCTCCGATAGGGGGAGGCCCAAGTCATTAGTGGACTGTTGTAGCTGTTATGGATTCTGGACGAAATTAAATTAAAGTTGTGCAACACCCGCGTGGTCTGCTGAAAACTGGAGATTTGTTAGTTACGCGCTATTGTTTTGAACTGGACCGATGCTTTGGGTCGCTTCTGCTATAGGTGAAAAAAAAAAACCGGAATGTAGAAATTGACGATGACCATTTTAATTTGAGGCCCGTACCCCTCCTTCAACCGACGAACGTAAATATCTCACGCAAAGGATAAACCTTGCAGACCGCCAGTAAATAAGAATAATTATGATTTTTCTCAGAACATCGAACCACTTGGAGAAAAGTAGCTGTAGAAAAAAAACATCTCACCATGATCTCTTAAATGGAATATGTGTATTTTTAATTTGTTGGTCAATGATTACGTCTTTTTGGTCATTAGGGGATTCTGATTATTTCCGATGCATCAAATGTATTAATACATCGGCGCAATATTTTATCAGTGACTGATTTTTGACAAGACTAAGTGATAAGTAAAAAAAAATATGGGTCCTTTTTTCCTTGGCATAAGTGTATTCTACAATTTGGTTTCTTAATTTACCTAAGTATTCATAAAAGGCATCACATTGTGTATGGTTCGGAGTGTGAAACTATTTGCATAAAAGTTTGAATATGACTTTAAATCAAAGATGTTCACAAAAGTTTGTCATTTATAATTATTATTATTCCTAAACCAATCATGTCCTAAGTAAAACACTGATTGTCATACATATCTTACAATATACTAGTAAAACACTTGTATACCTGTCTCATTAAATTTTAATTTTCTATGACAAAAAGTAAGTTCTAATATGAAAAGCAGAAAAATTAATATCTTTGGTAGATTGTGATCAAAACCACGAAGCGCAAAATATGACGCGTTCGCAGTTTCAATTTACAGCTGGGATCCCGCGTCCGCATCCGTGCGGAAATTCTGTACTTGAATATTTGTCAAATAAGCTACTCTTTAAAACGATACGATTGGCAAAAAACTTCCGTATTTATTAGTCACAATTATTGTAAACAATGGGTCAAAATAAGATGTTTTAAAAATGATTTTTGTGTTGAAAGTTCAATTTGAATTTTAAATGATAAAAGTATTAATTTTAGGCAAAAATTAAACAAACTAGTTTCGAATTTTATTGACTACCCATGCAAGTACTGAATGAAACGTCCACTTGCGAGTATTACACGGGTCGCGGATCGCTGACGATCGTAAATCGCGAATTATAGATTCACCTGATTTTTGGGGCCGAAAATACAAATGTGTTATCTTCGTTATTGCAATATTTGTTACTCATTGATATCTAGTGGTATACAGAGTTGTTAAAGGACCCAATGAACCCATGAGTCAAAGTTAATAATAATGAGAGAACCGTGTAAGCTTGAGACGTGGTAGTGAATGTAAGATAGAAGTAAAGTGAATAGATAGCTATGAACCGAGACCGGAGGCCTAAAGTAGCATTACTACTACTTCATTTTGAGTTATGGACATGGACCTTTAATTGTATAAGCAAGCTTAACTACAAGAGGATAAAAAATATAACTTATGATGAAACCTCCCGATAAAAATTCATCTTTTTACGAGTACAAATATGCTATTTGCTAAGACATGTCTAGAGGGGCGTAAAGTAACGTCATAAAAGTAATATGCAAATATTATCCATCAAGGTAGGACCTCTTTACGAGGGGACTTTATCACGTCGTCTCCGCGAATGAAAATAGAACTATGTCATTTCTTATATCTGTATAACTTTATGAGTGTACGTATTACATTGTAGTGGTATTATGCACTCGTGTATTTGGCATTGTTATGTCGGCATTAAAACACGAGCAGGCTATTAGCCAAATACAGTGTAGTTGCTTAATGTTGTAGTAAACTCTTATACGTGTAAATGTGTACCATTCGCACACATTATAACCTTAACGCTGGATAACATTTTAGTGGCACACTTGCTGTAAACGACAAAGTAAGAGAAGCGATATCCCAACTCAAGACTTTTTTCTGCAGAACCCATCGTTACCTACTCTCTGTGTTACTGCAATTTATTCGAATATTTGTTGAATTGTTGGAAAAATTGCAAAATTTTCCACCGCAGGCTGGATTTGAACCAGCATCGGCATAGACCTTCGGCATCTATACTGCCGAAAAAATTGTATAGCTAACACGAGAACTGTTTTAAAATTTGGTATCCAATTGGTTGAATTAGTTGTATGACCTGGCAAGGTTGCCTGCTTGATGTCTCAAAACTTTTTTGGAAGTCTATCGTAGTTGGATTCATCGTCACCATGCATTTGAGAATAGTTGGAAGATATCCAGATTAAAAAGGCCTTTCACGCCACAAACCATGGCTCATCTTATATCCAACCACCTGCACGTAGGAGCAGCTAATGCAAGCCACTGTCGAAACTGTGAGGGTTGCAAAATACTGGTCGAATTAAATTTGAGGCATTGATTTTGCTATCGACACGAAGAAGAGGAAGATTGAGTAAGAAATGTATTCTTACACGAAAGTACATACATTCTAATACAAAGTTCTCTTACCTTTGCTCGCTCCGTCAGGCCCCCGAAGTATTGAACACTCTTCTATTGTACCAAACGGTGTGAACAACTGGCGGACATCTTCCTCGGTCTGCTGTTTGCTGAGCATGCCAACGAACAGCTTTCGATCTGTTGAAAAAATAAATAATCCGTTTAATAAATGTTTGAACCTTTTGACAGAGAGCCACACCACAATTAAGCCATGTGCGTGGAGCGGGTTCATGGTCTGGGCACATTTGAAAAACGATTAAAAATACCATTTCGATTATTTATTGAAATGCAAATTCCGCCACGGTATTTTTGTGATATTTATTTATCTCGACTGTACATAGTAAGGTAATTTTTTAAATAAAAATATTATATTTTTTCTTTGCTATTCATCTAGCTTTTGCTCTGAGTTGTGTCTTGGTGCCACAAATTAATTACACTGAACTACTTATCAATTCCAACTTTATTATAAGCATAAGCGAGCAAATTCATTTTACTCAGTCTTCGATCTTAAAAAAACATGACAACGAACTCAATTTTGTCTTAAATTTTCCTGTATCATAATTCCAATGATTTTGTCCCCTAAATATAAGGTGTAAAATATACAACTGCAAATATTTTAAGGGGTTAAACAGCCCATGAAACTCAACAACTTTCCCAAAGAACATAGATCAAAACATTTAAAAAATTTTGGACTTCACGTACAAAATGCACGAAACGTCAATTTTTTTTTCGTATTTCGACCATCTTCCCTGGAGAAAGTTGTTGAGTTTCATGGGCTGTTTAAACCCTTATGGCAAAAAATATTTGCTTCAAGATATTTTCAGTTGTTTTTTTACAGCTTCTATAAAAGTGGCTTTCTGCAGCTATCGCCAATGTCCGGACGGTGCGTGTGACAAGCTTTAATTACACGTGCGACGCGAGCGACAGGCTTGATGAGCTGCCATTGTATATTGTGAGGCCCACAATGCCACTCATTTACACGAAACGACAAAAACAATGCTACTCATTTACACGAAACCTCCAAACATGAGTTCAAGCGACCTATCGATAATAAGTGCCCTTTAATGTAGGTTAAAGCCAATCAATTATTGCCGGTGATGTTTGATGCCGGCTTAGATCAGCATCACCCCATATTTTTCCCGTGGCTGTCGTTAGAAGCGACTAAGGGATTGAAGAGTTGATGTGTATTGCAATTTTAGGCGACAGACTGACAAACTGTCACTATATTTATACACAGTTTTCTGAATGACTCTCAAACTTTTGTCAGACGTGCTGTAAACAGCCGCTTATGCTCTGCCTACCCCACAAGGGATATAGGCGTGATATACCTTTAATTACACGTGCGACGCGAGCGACAGGCTTGATGAGCTGCCATTGTATATTGTGAGGCCCACAATGCTACTCATTTACACGAAACGACAAAAACAATGCTACTCATTTACACGAAACCTCTAAACATGAGTCCTATCGAAAATAGGTGTTCTTTTAATATAGGTCAAAGCCAATCAATTATTGGGGGTGCTGTTTGATGCCGGCTTAGAAGAGCTTCACCCCAGATCTGTGGGTGTCGTACGACTAAGGGATTTGAGAGTTGATGTGTATTGCAATTTTTGGCGACAGACTGACAATCACTATAGTGATACACAGTCTTCTGAATGACTCTCAAACTTTTGTCAGACGTGGTGTAAACAACTAAACAGCCGTTTACGCTCTGCCTACCCCAAAAGGGGTATAGGCGTGACAACCTTTAATTACACGTGCGACGCGAGCGACAGGCTTGATGAGCTGCCATTGTATATTGTGAGGCCCACAATGCTACTCATTTACCCGAAACCTCCAAACATGAGTCCTATCGAAAATAGGTGGCCTTTAAATGTATATTCACATTCATAAATCACGCCTGTATCCCTTGCGGGGTAGACAGTTACACCACGTCTGATAAAAGTTTAAGAGTAATTCAGAAGACTGTGTATCACCATAGTGACAGGTTGTCAGCCTGTCGCCTAAAATTGCAATACACATCAACACTCAAATCTCTTAGTCACTTTTTACAACACCCATGGGAAAGATATGGGGTGATGCTATTCTAGGCCGGCACTACACGGCAACCTTTGAATGTAGGTCAATGTCAATGTAGGTCAAATTAAAAAGCCAATCATTTTTTAATAAGTTGACCCTGTAAAGGAATTCTATTTTTGTACACTTGTGACATAGTTTTCACGTATTTATCCTAACTCAAATTTTTGGCAGGCACCAAGACTTAATTTTAAACAAAACGCTGTATTCGTAGTTTCTTTTTTAAGTTTGAATGTTGGGCATTGGCATACTCTATATCATTAATGCATTCTAAAAACCTTAGAATATTCAGTTATCTAACGTAATTTTGATACAGATTCGAATAGTTAAACATGCAAACATGTTCACACGTTATAGCGATCATCGGGGAATATGCATCTCATCAGTTGAGGTTAACTGCAAATACACCGCTCCAGCAAGCACGCAGATTGATATGTGATTAGCCTCATATGTTCAGTAAAATAGCCTTGTTACATTCACAATAATGGTAGGCTTAAAAACCAAGCGACAGCGACAACGACGCGCGTTGTTGTCGCTGTCAAATGACTGGTTTGTATGGGGAACCAGAAAAACCGAGCGTCGGCGTCGTTGCGGCGCGCCACGACGCCGTCACGTTGACAGCGCGCTGAGAAGCTTAGAGTTTGTATGGGATGCGGTCGGGTTTTTCTACAAGACCGCAGGGACAACGACGCCGTCAAAATTTGACGTTGGAATATAAGGGTACCATTACATTCACAATAACAATGTTACAAAGCTACTTCACTGAAAAACAATGTTACATTTATACACTAACAAAATGATGTAACCTCATGAATGTCTTGAAAGTCTGAATTTGGTCTATTTTTAGAAAAAGTAAGTTACATCACTTTAAGTAGCGCCGTGTGCGCGCGTTCTATCTAGTTTACTGTTGTCAGTGTTACAGTCCCACGAAAAATGTTTCGAGTTTCACAGAAAATTCCGTTGTGCATCCAGAAATTGAACTGAAAGTTCTACATTTTTCGAGTTTTAAAGCATTGATCGTAAAATGTTACCCCTTTTGCTGCATCAATGCAGTAAACCACAGATTGATGAAACTTTTCATCAACTTCTGGACGTACGAATGATTCCAAATTTAAAATGTCCGATTACGCCGCCCCCACACGATCAATTGCCACCATCATTCATCAGTTACACTTGATGATGACACAACAACCATAGCTCTCTATAGAATAGACACATAATACACACAGTTTAGTTAATGAAACAACGAACAAAATCCAAACCCAGATCAACACATAAAAATTAGCACATTACACTAAGATGGTGATTTAAGAGGGTTCCGTAGGGATGGCCAAAACAAAAATTTCATAAGTTCTGGGTAAGTGTGAGATTTTGACTACGGAACTCTCAGGAGAAAACAAAAGTTGTTACAAACGACACCATATTAACAAAAAAATAAAAAACATCTGATTTGAGCTAAAGGCTAACTATTTGTGTCACCCAATTTCAAAGAGCGGCTAATGTTGGCATTGGGCTTTGTACAAAATCCAAATACCGTTTTTATACTTACACCAAATTTATGATAAAAACAAAAACCACACTAAATAATTATGTTTCGAAATTAACACGAAAACAAAATGTCTTTTACAACACGACGAATACTAAGTGCTGAGTAGTTTATAGTTCTAAGTCGAATCTACTGGACGCCTTGACAGATAGTCAGAAAAGTTAAACGAAACTTAAATTGTAGACAAATTAAGAGGATAGACTTTGAAACTTAAAAGATAAGTCGTTTAAGCCTTAAACAGCTTTAAAATACCTTAAATAGTTAGAAAGTTACTGTAATGGAATAAATAGCGTTAAACTTTATCAATTTAGAAGAAACAAAAAACATAGAGTTGAAAAGAATAGACAAGGCGTGTATAGATTCGACGTGGAACGCCCACTCGCGCGCTAGTCGACAAACAGTGACAACAGTACAGCCTAGGGCACGCACAACAAACGCTACCTGTCTCCGCCTACGCTCGCCTGAAGCACGTGGCGCCCCCTGGAACACAAGAACATGCTGCACACTCACTCTACCGGTTATTAAGTCTATGGTTAATTTGAGTCTCGGTGCATCGGGTATCAAATTGATAATAATAGCCCGTAGGTGGCTTTCAAGGTAACTGGGAGAGTAATTGGTAGAGCTATACAGTGAGGCAGATATAGGAACCTGCAATGTATGTAGGTACATTCAAGTTTTAAAGCATCAGTGTATTACTCAGTTGTGTATGAAATTTGTTTGTTAAGTACTTTGGTACAAATCAAAGCACCAAAGGCAGTAAAATACACGTGAAGTCCGTTTCTGCGACATTCATTCGATTCTCCACCCTACCTTCATACGAGTACCCTATCAAACGGCATCGCTTAACGCTGCGTGGACGGACTCGTCTGTCAAACCATTTGACATAAACCGTATTCATATGAAATTAACGCAGATAATCGAACAACGCACAAACGGACGTATATCGTGTGTTTATTGTCTTAAAATACAAGTAAGTAGTCAAGTTTTTTGATACAAGGTTACGACCTTTTGACCTCTACGACTCTTTCCACTCTCGTAGTAAATTCAGCGTAGTAAATAACCCCAGCGAAAGAGTTCATCTATCATTCTTTCATTCATATACTCACTCCTTTTTGTTGCTCAATAAAATAACTATAAACCGCGCGTATTGCGAACGAATGAATAAATTGGGAGTGTTTTTATTAACTGTTTTATTTCTGAACAAATTGTATTTTCAGCAGCACCTCAATCTACCCAGTCATGAGGTATTTTATTTCTTAGCAAATGTGTGAGGCAAATTGATGTTATATTTAGGGATAATGATTAATACGGGATGATACAGTGAGTACGTTAATTTTATATTTGCTGTCAAATAATATTTTGAAGAGATAATAAGATATATAATATTTTACTCGTGAAAATATTACTCCCATTTAGTGTAACCACAAAAATAAACTTACAAAATTCTTCGCAAGTTTAATAATAGTTTATATCTACAAATTCAACGTTCATCTTCTCATTTTGTTCAGCTTAAATATTTTACAGGTGTAATTTATGAAAACACCTCTAGGGATTAGATGTTATTTACTAAAGTGAGGGTAAATAGTTTGCAGATTATACAAGGTTTAGGTCTGTACACAATTTTGTGGCTTAAAGTAAAGGCAGCAACGAAAAAAGACGGCAAAATTAGGTTCAACTTATTTTCTCACAGCAATGAGTATATTAGTTTCAGATTATAGTGATATAATAATTATTAAAATCTTACCAAAAATGTATATGTTGTGAAAAAATAATTTTGCTGAGATTAGACGTACAATATTTTATTTTTCTGTTGGCTGTACCCAATCTCGAGCTAATATGAGCTTATCTGTCTGAATTTTAGTTTTATGTTGAAACTTTCAACTAATGTACATGTTTAAGAGATAAAGCAGGGATTTGGTTTGTTAATATTCTAGAGACTGTGTTATTTTACCGAGGTAATGTACCTAGTAACATTGACTTGGGAATATAGTTTCAGTTTGAACCTGCTACAAAGGATTTATTTAGAAATAAAGACCAAGGTTTTTAGTTGAAAAAATCTGCGATTTGTGGTTTTTTGAATATGAAATTAAATCGTGATCAATATACAATATTTTTACGGATTTGACGAGATGCATTCTATCATGTTTGTAACTCTACGGTCATTTAACCAGTACATACATAATAGTAAAAAAAAACACAGTTGCTTACAGCTAGTCGTATCAGATTTTCCAAATATGACATTTCAGATTTTCCGCGTAAGCTGTCATATCCTATCAAATAAAAGTTCCGCGACTGAACGTTCATGTCGATTCACAAAATTTTATCCAATCTTTTACACAGAATGCATTTTATGCAGGCCGCTGTAAAAAAGTTCCATTAAAGAAGAAGACGATGTTTCACAGCTCATTTAACTTGCAGAACCCTTGACGTGGGGCCGATGTAACCGTTTAAAAATAGCCCAAGAAATATTGACCCGATAGATACAGCAGTATCCAAGGTTATATATGAGAACAACCTTTACTTTTTTTCACAGTAAATGTACCAAAAGATCTACACGTTGTTTTATCAAAGTAACTGAAGAAGCTCTTAATTACACAGAGCTGATAAGGTGTAAGCTATTACACTTCGAATTCTGGTTGTAGTTAAGGTAGGTATAGTTGTGTGTGATCATAATTTATCTACTATCTACCCGTCTCTGGACACGAAGTCCACACTGGCATTATACGTTTCGATTATTAAATTAGATAGGTACCTAGTATGCTGTAGTGTAATTTGATATACTATAGTCAGCGACTGCGTGCAGTCGGGGTCATAAACGTGGTGTAATAAATACTACCCTGGCTAATTGATTTCAAAACACATCTAACCTGTTAGTACTGTTGATATGATTTTAATACTTAAATAATTATTTTTAAAGCCCAGACGAGGCCAGGGTAGTATTTATTACACCACATAGGTATAGTATAGTCGGAGTCACTTACATAAAACTTCAAACAAATTTTCCAAATATCAGTGTCCCACTAAACAGAAGAAGTTTAACCATCAAATTGGTATGAATGACATCCTACATTTTAAGAAATATTAACTTAGAAACTATGATTTAAACATAGCTTAACGTTTATGAAGTCTTCATAACAGTGAACAACGAAGTGGCCCACCCTTGGGACAACACACCGGCCCGTACGTGTCCTACAACATTGTTCGGAAATATTCGAGCGGTGGGGCGCGGTCATTAAATTCAGATTTATACGTGGCCAGCCGGATATCTCTCCCGTGCGACTGTACTAATGACCACCTAAATTGAGATAATTTCGCTGGAGTTGGTAATAACGGCCCAGAGGCGGCTGGCGGCTGGTGGCGGAAGACTCGACGCCCCTGAGGTGTGAATGTTGAGACTGTTGAAACAGCTGCGTATAGGTATGCTTTAAGTTTTGTAAAACGAATTCAAAGCTGCGGTGTGGGATCTATAGTCATTTTTTTCATAGGCAGTTAGCCCAAAACAGTGGTTTAAAGAGGAGGAACAGCGGTAACTTCTGAAAAGTTTGATCTAGGAGAAGCAAACTTGAGGAGGAGCAGTGTGCGTTTTACGGCTGAAGATTATGTGTACGATGTTCTCTAAATTTGAGTTCACGTGTGTATTCAAATATAAATTGACTACTAGTACAATATGACTACACTCAATAAGCAAGTAGATTTTAAAGATTTTAGAGAAACTGGAAAAATTTGAAAACATATGTTGTGGGCCTCCAGTGCCTTTGCCCTGGATCCATCTCTGTAGATCGTGACTGCAATGAACAGTCAATACATTGCAGTATTAGAAATTAAAGCGGGCATTAGCAGCCAATAGGCTGGGTTTTTCATGTTAATGAGTACTTATCAATGGACATTTGGGTAATTTTATGAGCCTAACATTTGGTGTCTTATGTTTATTATGAACCGAAATTTGTTTTACGGTATTAACTTAAGAACTTTTAAAGAATCTCGCTTAAACCTTATGTTGTATGTTGCACTTAATATCACAGATTTTGATAGCTATGTATGTAGGTAGGTAAACCTATACTTGTATGTATATTCATACTTTTAAACCAGTTGTAGCGTTTACGCTCTATGTTTTAATACAGTCATTGTTATTCGTACCTAGCTATTATTACAGTTGAGATACAACCCAACTGTAACAGAGATGACCTCTAGCAAACAAGCAAGACAATTTGATGAGACATAACTAACTGTGTATAGACATGCTGGTATGTATAGACTAGAATCAAACTCCGTGAACTTGCCACTGCGAACATAGAGAAGATATTCTGCAGTCAAGTCATGAGAGATATTCATAGTTTTTTGTATTGAAATACCTTTAAAATTGAATAAAAAGTACTTAACACGTTTTTGCTAAGAAATGAAGGCAGTGGCTGAGCATATGACATGTTTTTCATTTCGTAATAAGTAAGCACAAAATTCGAATTCGTAGCATTATATTGGTAGCGTCAGCACTTTCTTTTTAAAGTTGCAATGCTTCCACCGAAATATTAAGATTTGTGTCATTTTATCAATATTAGTTTTGTTTGTAAACATCTTTGACTAAAACATTACCTCGTCTGTGCTATCATAGTTATGGTATTTGCTCTCCGCCTCGAAGCTATTATAACCCGATTATGAGTCTCGCAGTTTACACCAAACACCATCCGTCTTTGTCCCCAAGACACCTGCGCGACCCCCAATTATCAGTGTAATTGGCTATTCAAGTTCGCGCGGTGGGGCGAGCCAGGCGAGCCAGGCAAGCCAGCCGGGCCGAGCGCGCGGGGCGAGCACAGCATCACTAATTAATGGAATCAACTGTACATTGAAATTTTCGCTCCACCAGCCTTTACTGCTCTGTGGCAATTTCAAGGAGACTCTAAGACGGATTTAAATGAACGAGCCTTTTGAACGCTTTAATGTTTTCACAAGTTTTCGCTGGAAAATTGTGGAGGAACATTTTGAAAGAGCATTTTCTGAGAATGTAAAATGTGCGCGTACAAATCGGTTTGGTCTAAGCGAGTGTATTACTCGTAGGTTTGCGAGTGGTACCATGATCTGAATTACTTCGGAAGTTTACAGAACGTTCACATACATTTTCTTTACATTACCTATTTGCAACCTCTTTTTCTTCAAACATATTGTTAAATGTATTCTTATTAGTTTAAAGACAGAATGGTTATGCATTTTTTAAATCTTAGGATTAGAAATCATCTTTTCCCTTACACACTTTAATCAATTTTAGATATTTTTTGCGTTTGGAGATTATGAATGAATGAAAATATCTAAACTAGATAGCTTGAGGTTATGCTGGGTATGTTTGGTTGGTTCGGATTGTAGTGAGTGTAGTGTAATCGTTCGTTTTGTTTTAATTAGTCACAAGTTTCCTGCTCCAACAGTACACGAACAAAATACGTCTGAATAGAGTTTGTAGTTATACAGGAGAAATTTCATATCAATAAACTTGAAATTCAAACACGAACCAACTCGTAAAGGACCTTTTCAATTCCATCGCATTACCGTGCAGGACGTCCGCGTCTATTTAACTAGAATTCATTGTAAACGTTGCTGTCGAATTCCATTCCCTTATAGCAGTAGCAGTCCTTTGACGTACAAACGGCACGGACGCGAGCTACCACACACGAGAGTACCGCACATGTAGGGTTGCTACACGTCTGGATGAAAGGTGAAGAAAGTGATAATGGTTCTTTGACTTCGCCTTTTGCTCCGGGTACGCAAACATTTAGACGTATTTAGAAAGCATATGTTAACAAGCTTTCAAGTATAGTACTTTAAGAAAATTATATCTCTTAAAATATTCATACGCTAAACTTTTATAAAAATACTGCTGTAGTAGGACAAACAAGCAACACAGGACAGTGTAAAGACAATTATGAACATTATTATTATTTAAACCTAAAGTGTCACATTGATGGGCAAAGGCCTCCCCCTCTTCTTCCAGACTTTCCGGTTCTAAATATGAATGTTAAAATTATGAAAACAAATGTTGCGCTGGAGGACGTTTTTTATTTGTGACGGTAGACATTTTCCTATATAGTTTTTCTAAGTTTTATCCTGTATCATTATTTGTAATGTTACTAAATAAATATTCCCAAATTCTTAAAGTAACTATCACATCGTAGATGCGAGTCAAATTGATTTTGAAGTCAAAGAAAACTAACAATTCCAAAGGCTCATTGATTATGAAGTGAGTTACTTTACTTATAATCGCACCGGGTCTAGTATGTAGCAACCCTGACTTGTATGTAGGTACCTACTATACGAAATGTCAAACGTCCGGCGCAGCGGTTTCGTTTAATAGTCATAATAGCCAGTGGCCGGCACACTGCGCGCGCCCGATGAGATTAATTTGCGTAGATTCAGTGCGTGTCACACACGACTCAATGGCGTTCAGTATTAATAATGAAATCGACATACACATAAATGTATCCCTTGCGGGGTAGGCAGAGCGTAAGCGGCTGTAAACAACGACCATGTATTTAAATAACATTTGTCAAATATTTGAAAGTCATTCAGAACCGTCATTGAAAGGCTGTCAGCATGTCACCTCAAATTGCAATACCATTAACTCTCAAATCCCTTCTTATAACACCCATGGTAAAGATATGGGGTACCTAATGCTATTCTAAGGCACTACACGGTTTAAATCTTAGGTTGAACTGATGATGTGATGTTTTCTCAAAGAGCTTATTTCGATATTTTTGAGTTAGTTTTGCAGATATCAGACTATGACACTGAACGATATTCACGTGTTTCTTTAGCAGAAAATTAGTCAACTGATCGGATATTTCAATTCTTTTCATTATTTTGAAATAAACAGAAGTATAATTAAATAACAAATAGGTATACATAAAAAAAAAACACAGAACAAGTAAAAAAATATTTTTTACGGGAGGTCGAAATTTCTTTTTTGTTTCCCAATATAGGCAATTTATTACAACTTGAATATAGGATGAAATTTTACCATCGACCGATAACGAACACTTTAGAATCGGCTGGCGATTAGGAACAACTTTCCCCAAAGTAACAAAGGTAGAAATAATATGCAGAAAAAAAAGTTGGACCTCCTTTAGTAACTGAGGACGTACATCGCTAATTTTGCCCAATTTTGTTTTTCATATTTCGACGTACGTTCCTTGGGGAAAGAAAACATCACCCAGTACATTCAATTTTCATGAGAAAATTGATAGCAATGGGCCCCCAATTACGCAACTTTCGCCTTCAAATCGAATACTCACATGTTAAGCTTATCGATTGTTTCACAGCTACACCGAATCCGTGTAATATTGTACTAGCTGTAGTACACCGGGCCTGTCAATAGCCTTTGTCAGCCTAGGGGGGAAGGGGGGGGGGGTGTTACCGACAGACCACGTCTAACGAAGGCTGACAATGACAAGCTCTGCAAACGCACCTCACGGATTAATTCAGAGGTGTTAATTAAAGCGTAGTATAGCGACCTCGGTGAATGCGCGCACAATAGTGGTTTAAATGTTTTGTTTGCGGAACCCTCGACGGGATCGGTTCGGACGGGTTTCTGTCGTTCTGTTGATTAATTTGTCATTGACTGGTAGGTGACTCTGACAGCAGGGTTTATCGGGTCGTTGGACGACTCGGTGTCCCACGCGAAAAAAAGAGATTTGTCATTGCTGAATAGTTCTTTTTGTGTAACAATTTAAATTTATACAATCTTAAATTGATGATGATGATGATTTCTCCTGCCGATTTCGGCCATAGTGACCACTTGTACTCCTGATCAAGTCGGCTCATATTATTCGCCATTATTGCTAGTACTATGTACTATTAGAATTTGATATAGACATAGTGATAAAATATTAATACCTAGGTATGTTGGGTCACTTCTGATTATCGTTATACCTGCCTATCTTCTTACCCACCTACAGTACACCACAACATTTTCTCCTAACTTTTCCCAACCATAAAAGCTGCATAATCATCAAGATACAATTCCGGCCGGTGTTGCGACTAATCAATCATAGTAACATATTGTTTGCTACGGATAACACTTCGCAACGAGGATTTATAAGGGTGGCCATTTTATTGATAGCTTGGCTTGCATCGTTAGCCAGAAGCATAACTTTAGCTTTTCTGAGAAAAATGTGAAGCATAACTTGAGAGATGACTGACTGCTGCGAGGTGGAGAGATTTAAGTTATGCGGTGATACTTAATTTTAACAATATAAGTAAAGTGCTGTTGATAGTACGAGATAGTTTTTCTATTAAAGCTTCATAACGTGTGTCTAATCTCAGCGCAATTTATGAATTTGAACGGTTGATAATTCATTATTTTACGAGACTTGTGGCATTGTTAGGTTTCTTTGTCTTTAAAATCAACTTGACACGTATCAAGAACATTATCAATAATAATAATGGGATAGTTGCGCACCCGCTCCTAAACAATTACTATAGGAATGAAACGTTTTCCTGGAAAGTAATATACATATAAACCAACCTTTTGAATCACTTCATTCATCCAAGCATGTCATTCTATGTATGTACGTACTTACTAGTAATTCTATTATATCACACAAGTTTCTATGCTTTAATAATATCTTATTTTTACTGAATTCTTGTACAAAACCAAGGTTTTTTAATTGGTACCTATCTAAAGAAACGACATCCAAGATACCGCATTCGCACTCCTATGGTTTAAAAGGCAGCGCAGGCCAGCTTTTTAACGAGGCAGTGGGATTATACTAAACCTACACATAAATCTGTTTGTACATCTTAGAGCATTGGAATACAATAGATGAAACCCTTTGAACAAGCAGTCACAAAATAAATAACAATTTATAAATTATCAAATAAAAAGATTATAACCCTTGCGTCGTTTCGTACCTGATCCAACGGATTTTTCTAGCAATTCATTGCGGCAATCACATAGATACTTTTAGACCGGGTTCATAGTCTGTTAATAATAATATATCTTTGTATGTTTGTACATCTGAATATTTTGTAAAAAATAGATTTAAGTTGTGCACATACCTACTATTCATCAACTTCAGATCTAAAGATTTGTGTACAGAATATCGTGAGTACAAAATTGCATTTAAAATCATCCTATCGTAGCAAGGTTTATACGGCTTTCTCTATTTAGTCGTAGGATTCTCTCTAAAAGTAAATCTTGCTCTGAGCTGCACACATCTCTAAAGCCCGTTTAAAACCACAAACCTACAATCACGACGGACATCAACATTAAACCGGCAACTAAGGGGTACCAGTAAATTATTACAGGGACAGAACACACACTTTTAATTGTAGACAATAAAAACTTTTGCCATCCCATGACGAGGGGTAGAAATATGAGCGGCATTTCAAGTTATTAGGTGGCTACGGTTGTCGTCGAAAGTCTGTATGGATTAGACCATCTGTGGTAGACTGATTTTTATGACTTTTTGGTGGATCAATAGAACATACGAGTTTCTGTGACGGCATGCGGAAAAAGACGGATGGGCAAAAACTGAAAGTAATCCATACCAGTCATTTTAACCACGAAAGTGAAAAAAACTATTAGTAAAAACTCTTAGAAAGAGAAATTTTTTTCACTTAAAAGTAAATAAGTTCATTAGGAACACTAGGATCTGCCCACGTTTTTAAGCTTTTCATTTTACTTAAAATGTATGACGATACAAGTAACTGCTTGTGCGCTGCAAGTATAAAACCGGAAGCCCGTGTTTGCACTTGGTTATTAGTAAATAGTAAGAGGTACGTGGTAAGAGAGTATCTACTACTATCTAGCATAAAAACAGCACAAAACTGCGATCACGATAACTTTGATAAATGTTGCACTTGAAGCACGATTCATCAAAAAATCTGCAAAGTTTTTGCATTCTCATTCATCATCCGAGTGGCGTGCCCGGGACTGTCTGCTCGTTACTGCCACTTATTATACACAGATTGTTTCCATTACTCCGTTCACCTCGTAGCGAAAATTTTGTCCGTGCCTGTTCGGCCCAGGTTTTGTTCGGCCCGAGTTACACACGGCCCAGTTTACATTCGGCCCAGTTTACGTTCGGCCCAGTTTATTCTCGGCCCAGTTTACGCTCGGCCTAGGTTGCGCTCGGTCCGGGTTATACTTGCTCCAAAAATTACACACGCAAATAACTTATACTTCAATTCTACAACATGCCTACGCATGTATATTCAGGAAAAAAAGTTATGATGATAATTTGTTGATAATTAGTTTTATTAAGCTTTGTTAAAGTATTGTTCATTATTTTCGAGATGTTGGAATTGAGATTGATTAACAATGAAGGTATTTTTTTTTTATTTCGAGCCATAAATAAGTCGAGCAGACAAAATACTACGAGCAAGTAAATAATTATGTTACTAATTAACAGTAATTACTGTTCTGTGTTTTTCATCTAGAAACAAAGTCGAGTATGGTATATTTCACGTCCGATTTAAATGATTGTGATTTTTCTACAAAAAAAAAAAAAATACTTTGTTCTTGCTCAGGAAAAAATTGTCTTGTGTTGCCACTGTTCCTAAGAATGAACAAATGTTAGTAATTGCATCAGATTTTAATCTGACTGTACATCGAATTTTAATGCCTGTCAAACCATTGCGCCGAGTAGAATCTGGGCCGAGTAGGTACCCCAAAAATTTCCATAGAACTCGCCGAGTTGCAGAACAAAGACAATAAATTAGCCGCAGCGGTGGGCAATAAATAAACGAACATTGACGGATGGTGCTGCGCCGGAGTGTGACACGTCTTGTCGCGGCTACGAGCGGCTACGGGCTACGACCGTAGTCGCTGCTACGAAACAGCTACGATACTGTCTTAGCTGTGACGTTGATAATTAGTTGTCTGGAAGAGTTGTCGTTTTCATTTGGAATTGAACGCAAGAAAATGTTAATATACTAAAATATATAATAACGCTGGTAGTAAAGGAGTTTTGGTAGGATGATATTGGTACCGCAAGGGGATATTGGTGAATGATGAACGGCACCTAGCGTTCATATCGCATAACGTATAAGGTTACCTATTCATATCAAAATTTAATATAGGTCTTTGAAAATTACGAAGATTAAAAGGTTAATGAAAGGTTTTCACCTAACCTCGTATGATGGCCATTATAAGAGGAACAAACTAAGCCACTCAAAATTGCATGCAAGTGTTGTGCTTCCAGCAACTTTAGCTTGTAAAGGTGCGCATCCCGGGATCCCGGGATCCACGTAAATTAATCAAGCGGGACACGGGTCTGGCCGGGATAAGAGGCACACTCCCAAACTTCCCCGGCTTCCCCCCTAATGATAGCTTAATGAAAATTGCTGCGGGCAGCGATGACAGTTAATCACTTGAAAATATCACCTTCAGGTCAACTTGTGACTTGCTGAGGCAGTTTTGAGCAGCTAAGACTTGATGTGTTGCGTCAGATTTGTTATATTTCCAATGATATCAAAACACGCATGAAAATTAAATATAAACAGTATCGTTCAATGAGTAAATTCTCTAATCACTAAGGGTAAATTAGTATTATGTAAAATCTACCTACCCACGCTTAATTCTTAAGTCGTAACTTACTGTACCTATACTTAGTTCCACTTGATTTTTTTGGATATACTTGCAGAAGGTTCTAACGCCACCACATCAAGCTACTTATTTTAAGAGACCAAATTATACTGGTTATTTGTGCAACACATAAGAAAACCCAATTTAAGTTGATCCCTTCAATTGGTAAGTTATACTTTTAGAGTCATCATCAAATACGTAATCCATTGACAGGTTTGTGAACAGGAGTGATGAAGAAACTGTCACAAAAATTAAATTTTACTTTTTTTCCCCGTCTCAATTTGAATATTTGCCAATTTCTTTAAGTGCAATTCACACGTGAGATGTGCTACGCGAGACGAAAGATGACATCTGTCAGACAAGTGATGCGACGCGCATCTCACGCGTGTACATGGATTTTCTTCTGTTCCATACATTTTATATGGAAACGTTTCGTTTACAGTTTTGAGCATCGCAATGTCGCACGTCTCACGTCTCCGACTCATGTCTTATGTTTCACCTGTGGATTTAAATTTCCGATTTGTCTTTTCTCAATTTGAATACTCGTTCATGTTCTTTACACGGCAAAATAAACCAAAACACGTGTAATACTTATCAGGCTGCCATTTCGCTCCACAAAAAAAGTTTTACTTTAAAATCTCACGGTTAACTTAAAGGCCTCGGCAGGCTTTCCTCAATTATTCAACACCCAGCTACATATGGCGCGGTGTCAGAAGGGTGACATTTTATTAATGTATTGTGAAAATGAGTTTTTTTTCTCGAGCGCGCGCTTTACTCGCCGGAAAGATTAGAAAGTCACTCTTTATTATCTTTAGTGCCGCGTAATATATTATTTTTGAGTGACACGGTGATGTATCAACCTTGTGTCTATTTTAGGGCGCTTTGTTGTTTTTGTGACTTTTTCTTGTGTGCAATGTTTAGTACTGTCATATTAGTTTTACGTATATTTGTGACAGCTGTGTATGCGGTGACAGTTGCTCCGAATTCAAAATACCTAGTATTTATTTAATTTAGGGCAGCTGCTTTCAGCTTATGGCAGCACTATGGACATTATATTGTAAGCTTAAAGAATCAAATGTAAAAGCTTTCCCCAAGAAACATGCATACCATAAAAAATACCTTATATAGAAATTTGATCGTTCTGCTGATGTTTTTGTATGGGAGGTAATTTTTTTATACTTTAAACTTTTACTCTGATGTAAGTTTGTTCAGTTTAATCTGTTGATTTTAGCGTTTTCGGGAAAGTCTGTTTTTCGGTACCACGTTGTAGCTTAGCTCAGAATTCCCAAATTCACTCTAGACCACAATTTCCAGTCACCAACCCGCCACACTACAGGTATTAAGGCCCGACATCCCGATCGGGCTTTAATACCCACACATAACAATCGGTAGCAATCTCGGCCCACCATTAAATTTAATAATGAATTCGTGTTTCATCAGGTCCGGTAATGACAAAGTTAACCGGAGAGGCAAACTAGTAATGGCAGAACATGACCCGGAATGTTCCCAACCGGGATTTTCATTTGGACGGCTACCTACAAATATACACGAATTTCCTGCAAGCCGCTGAAAATTAAAAAAAAATCAATCGTGGCCAAAGCCACCGTATTTTTGTGCCTTTTAACGCTCTGTCTAACCCGCATACGATATAGGCGTGACGAATGTTGCTACGCTAGGCCTTGAAGACTAGAATTGCACCACGATTTTATTTTGTAAAACTCTAAATACAAATACAGAAATTTTTGATTGATGTAAGATAAAATATTACATTTAATCTATATACAAAAAGGATAAAAAACACTCTTGACTTACTATCAATGAGGGCGGATGAAAAATAAAGGCAATGCGAATATTTTTTTTAAAAAGGAAAGTAAATTTTAAAAAGGTGTTACATGTATAACACTGAGAATGATAAATAGTTACAACTTATTCATAACGTATGGGATACTGAATCACAGAAAGTTCCAAACAAAGGTACCGTTTGCGAATATTAAATTTAATATCAAATTGAAAGGCTAGGTTTTCTAATAAATGAGTGAGTTTCTTTCAAGTTAATACAAGATTTTAATACAAAATAGAGCATTTGAGAACAGCCTTAGCGGCCGAGGTCGGGAGGACTCGATTAAGCCGCCCATTGATTGTTTAATGACACCGATAGCCGATTCCTATCTTCCCCTGTTCTTGCGTCTAATGGCTTTATTTGCCACTACTTCTGCGATAATACGCTGTTTTCTGCACTATGATTGTAAGGTTAGGTAATGGGCCGCTATTGTACTATTTCTGCTCCCTATAATTTGGAGCGTTTATATCAAAACGTGAATTTTATAGGTATATTTATAACTAGCTCTAATCAATGTAACTTGAGTGAGAACTACCGATATGGTACCATGTTCATATCGGGCCATTTTCTGATGTCAAAAATACGTATCCATGGAATGTTAAATGAACATAACTTTCCATTTTTCTTCTTCTTCTTCTTATTTTTATTTTTGTCCCCCTATCGCTCCAATAAACTTTACCGATTGCAATGCTTTTTTAATGCTTTTGCCATTGTACAACACGTTTATTAATTTGCCGTTCTCAACAAAGTACCTATACAAATAAAACATAACTATCCACAGTTAGTATGTATAACAACTCTATCTGTATAACACATGACAAGATTCTAACATAACCTCGTAGGTACATAGCATCACTTGGCTAATTAGAAGGCTCGGCGAGTCTCTACCAATATGCCCATTAATTTAATACAATCAGAGGCAATTGGCTTGCCGTCTTGATTGTGTGAGGTGATGATGCCAACTCAAGCGTGGATGCTATAAATCTAATTGGCAACAAATCTGTGTGTGCCTACCTATAGTACAACGTTTCTGTATACTACAGAGGAAATACAGCGAAAATGTGTCTACAAGAACAAAATGATAAGTTCTCGGTATGGTCGCTTTATAAGGGTAGTACATAGTTGGTTCTATCTAAACAAATTTCAACATCCATCTAATATTATTTTATTTTTAAGGTACATGGTTTTGTTAACCAACAGAATTTTAAAGTACATACGCTGTCGAAACAACGCATGGTCCAATTTTTCGTGCAATCTGTGGCTTTTTTTCATAAAATCAAGCTATAAGCTCAATAAAAGCCAAATCCTGAAACAACAAACTCAAAAAATAACAGTCTTTGCAGAAAAACTTTAAAGCTTTTGGTACTGGAAGCACTATGTTATATTTTCTTATACAACACTGTTTGGGTACCTAGTTGGTTTTAAAAGCAGTACCTAAATAATTGATGTATTTGAAAATCACTGCCAATTTTTAGAGGTACGAAACTGCACGCAATATTTCAATGGCCATCGTCTGACATGACTCGTATCGAAAAATATTGTCTTGTATAAAGTTATAAAAATTTAACTACTTCTTTAAAGAAGTTTGATATTGCTATTGCAACTAAATACAACCTGAGTCATACTACAACCGAATATATCCATTAAGAGTGGTAAAATGTCGAACAGTTTGATAAAGGTCACCTGGGGTCATTTATTATTACTTGGAGTGCGGTGGGCCCACTGCTCGCTTCGCTCGCCCCACTCACCTTGCTCGCCCTGCCAGTGCCTATGAATTCACTATTGCCTACTGAATTAGTGATAAAGCTTTCACTTTTAGTGACGGTAAGTGAAAGGACGCGTTTTTACATTTAATGATTCTACGGCGGTTCTGTATCCATTTAATGTAGGTACCTACTTATTGTCCTTCTTCCTGAAGGTTTATATCTTAAAGTAAACAAACTTTTGTTATAGTTGCAGCTAAATCCGTACATTTTAAGTTTTTAAACTCGTAGGCATGGCTGGCAGTGATACATTTTTCACATGAGACAAAAATGTATAATATTCATATGAGGAAACGATGAAAAATATCATTCAACATACCGAAGAAACTTTACTATTCAAACTTGAAAAATCTCACAAGTTCTTACCACCTTAATACCATTTATCACTTTTCCTAACTTAAGAATTCATTTGAACCATTGACTTTGCAATTCTCTAGCAAACATGAATGCCTGTTAATCTCTATTATCAACACTTCCTAAGCCCTACATTCCCATACTTAACTCCGTATTGCTACCCAAAACAATAATCTCGTTTCGTAACTAAACTCCGTTCTAAATTGAATTATTTATCAAACGAGCAGATATTAAAATGGTTTTATAGGCGATAAAGTACAGAATTATTTGCATGTTAATAGCTCCGATAAATCGTGAACATTATGGCGTTTCGGTCTTAAACACAATGTAGCCGGATCGAGAGCCGGCTTGGTGAGGAATTCAATAAGACGCCTACAAGAACTTATAATAAGTTAGAGGCATGAGCCAAACATTGGCAATAAAAATATAAAAATGATCCTTTGACACGAAGAAAAATAGGCAAGAGCTGCTAAGTTGCCGTATGACTCCAGCGATGCATGGATTTTCTGAACCGGTCCTCAAATAGTTGTCAGACGTGGCGAAAGCGACCTAATTTTTACGGCTATCAACTCTCTGCCTACCCCACAAGGGATGAAAGCGCGTAATGCAATGAATTTTTAAAATTGATGAGTCAATATTTCACTTAATGTGAAGAGCTTTTTGTATTTTATTATTCACTCTTAGTCAAAGCTTGCTGTCTTTAAAAGCATGCATTATTGGCCGCTATTGAATTTAAAGCTTCTGAAGAAAATGTCATGATAGGCTTTGTAGCGACATTATTTTATGAATAAAGGCAATTTTTGCATACAAAGCTCTACTCTGTTATAAAAATAGCGCTATAAAAAAGTATTCCCAAAGAAAAAAATAACACTATTTAAAACAAAGTTTAACAGAAATAATTTTGAATTAATAACATGTAGTCTTTCCCAAGGTAACAAGAATAATTCAAACAATTTAACGGGTATCTTTACAGATGAGATGTGCGACAAGAGACGTAAGATTACATCTGTCAGACATGTGATCTTCGGCTGTCATCAATGCGACGCGCGTCTCACGTGTGCATATAATAAAATAAAGCAGTTTTTTTTTGTCAAGTGTAATTGTCATACACAAAAGTGGCTCGCACTTGCCTAATCTTCAAAAGTTCTTGCACTATGGTAGTTCTATTTTTTTCCTAGTAACCTGTTTCTGTGTTGCCATCGTTCATTAGTCTTAATGATAATAACCACAATGTCCACAAACAATTTCAGCAATTACATTAAGTGTATTAATTGTGGTTCTGTTGACGCTCACCGCGATGTCAAATTGATTACTTTCTGAACTGTGTCACCTATATTTTATAGTTTTAATCATAATTATTTTACGTGCTTACTTCAAATTGATGTTTGGTGGGTTTTAAAATGACTTGTTGCAATAAACATGAGCTATTATTAACATTTGTCTAGAAGCACTAAAATAGGATTCTTAGGCGCCAACTCTACACCTGAAACTTGAGAAGGAGACGTGAGATGTGCGACATTGCGGCGCTTGGAACCGCTTGAAAATGTATGAAACAGAAGAGACGATGTCTTTACAATATGTGTTATGTACTCACAAACAGTTTTAAGTGAGCTTTTCAACACATTTGATGATAGCTGAAAAATAATTAAGAATTATCCCTGAATACACGAGCGTGACTTGAACTGTGGGTGGATACAATCAATTTAAATTATCTTTTGTTTCAATTTAAGCATTTATTTGCTTGAACTCTTACAACTCTATTACTTAGTTGCAACAAAACCATCTTCTTCATAGCAAATACTAGGAAACAATGTTCAAAACCAGTAAAAACTATTCCTCTGAGCGTCCTGCCATGAGTTGCACAAATAACTCAGTCATTATGCTTTGTAAGGATATTGTGCTGCTTTCTTAAGGTGATTTCACATATGTTAAAAAAATAGGTAGTCTAGAACAGTTGTAAGCTGAAGTGGCTGTAGGCCGGTCACATCCGTCGTAGACCGATATAAGGTACAAGAAGCTGGTTTGCGAGCGGAGAACGCCCCCTGCCGCCATGCTTCGACAATTATTAAGTGCCGAACAGATGAGCCGATGACTTAAAGATAACGGCTGGTAGTAACTGATTGGCAAAAACAGAATATTGTAGATTGTTGCGTGCTTTGAAGGAGGCGTACCTCGAACCAACCAAAGTCAAAAGTCAAAGTCAATTTTCTCTTTCCATCGTATGAGACACCGAGTAGGTATAATATACAATGAAACATGGTGTCACAGATTTTCGATAAAGGTTAGGCACCTCCATACTAACTCCTTTTTTAGCACATATTATATGATTTTAAGGCTTTGCGTAGACAAGTAATTAAAATTGGATTACTGTATCGACTTACAAACTGACTAGTTGCTTTACTAATTCATACGCAACAGTACCAAAACTTTTAGAGTCCTACTTAAAGTTTCTCAAAACTTTCATGTTAACCCCATCAAAACACCTTTCGAGTCATTCCATGTGCTTAATGTAAACACAGCTTAACACGCGTTCCGTGAGACCGCGCTATCATGGCGCCGGAAGATTCCCACTTATAATTTATTAACAGGTCATAAGTGCTAAAATGTGTACATTCATAAGTCCAGTTGTACGTGTGTACACTCGGCCGATAAATAATTCAGGGACCAAGTCGGCGCTCCCACAGAGGAAACTGGAGGAAGACGAGTAAGGGCCGGTTCGCCAAACGCCTATAAAGAACAAGTCAGGATTTTTGTATGTCAAAAAAATCTCAATCTTTATTCGCTATAATCTACTTAAAGCTTCCTAAGTAGAGACAGTTAAATAATTTATAGATTTTTCTAGTATTTGATATTCCAGGTATTTTTGTACTCCGACTGTCGTAAGGTACGTACGTAAAGTTGTACTTACCTGAAGAGCTGATTCAAAAGCGAAACATTTGCCTACTTATGTTGCAAATATTCTTTTCATCTTTCGTTCTCCCTTTCCTAGTCCAGCGCAAAAACTGAACTAAACTAAATTTAGATTTGAGAAATATTTTTTCTCTATGGCATTACTAGCAAATATTTGTTTGCTAAATGTTCTTAATATCTAGGTATAGTTAGCAAATATTTGATCTGTGATGAATCGGGACAAAAGAATTGTACTATTTAAGGTGTAAAAAAATCAACTGCAAATATTTTAAGGGGTGAACTAGCCCATGAAACTGAAAAACTTTCCCCAACGAACAAAGGTCGAAATTTGAAATAAATTCGAGCTCCCATACAAATTAACTCGGTCGGCTAGGAGGTACATTTTGTATGGGAGGCCCAATTTATATTTCATATTTCGACCTATGTTCCTTGGAGAAAGTTGTACAGTTTCATGGGCTGGTTCACCCCTTAAAATATTTGCAGTTGATTTTTTTACATCCTGTATTTTTTAACGTTTTTGAGTCGGGTTGTTTGAATTGGTCTCCTAAACAACAAAATTAGAAGAGTAGGACGTAAAGCACCCGTCATGTAGAAAATTATCGTAACAAACCGGAACTGTGGCAAGCCGGCCCTCAGTCAGAAGGAAGAAGGAATTCGATTGCACGTCTTTACTTTTACTTGTAAGGGTACGCGGAGAATAAAATTAATAATAATTAGGGGAGGGACTAGCGCTATCTATGGGCTGCGCTATTAATAAAGTTGGATTCATTGCTATATTTAGTGGTATTGAATTGGGTTTGTGGGGTAGAATTTATTAGAGGTATTTGGCCTTTTGATAGCAAAACTGCACTGCTAAATGTTTTTCTTCAACAAAAATGTTGTGATTTGAATGAATTATTTGCAGTTATTGTTAAAAGATAATCTCTTGAGAGTCAGGTTTCGAGTCAGGTTTAATACCTATAAATTACGTTATAGTACAGACAAGGCTTAACTACAGTAGAACATATATTATCTGGCTGAAAGTAATAATACTATTACAGGCTCTGCAATACTCAAAAATATACTTCAATTCTCCGAACGTAGTATGTAAGGGAAGCTAACTACAAAAGTTTCCCGTCCAAATTACACGATTCCCAACAAATGAAAAAGGGATCCGGAATACATTCGAATGAAACCATTCGAGGTCGCAAATCAATATAATTTTAGGGACGCTCCAGCGTTTACTTTTGTTATTTTATCGCCAAGTTTCTGACCCAGCCTCGGCGGGGTCACACGGACCTTCTCCGTTATTATTTTAATTAAAGGGAAGTTTGGAATGCCTCAAATTTTTATCGCATAATTAATTTGAGTAATTTCATCATCATCCTATACAAATAAAACCTTGAAATTTTATTAGGCCTCCGTAATATAATAAAATACGGTTTTAGACACAAATTTTGCGTATGCGTCAGAATCACTTGAAACTTTCAGGCGAACGCCTGAAACGGTCACAACTAAAAAGCATTAAGAGCCCAACGAAATTGAATTACGTACCAAGCCTTCCCTTACTAAGCTATTTAGGAGTGGATAACAAGCGGTTGAGTTGCCTCTCCCAAATAAAATTATAATTGGGACATGCGGGATCAGAGACTCCAGAAAGCATTGCAGCCCTTTTTTGCGGATGGTTATACGGATTTAGCTAAAATCATTTTGTCCGCTCAAGGGACTCGTATCAAGGGAATGTCCAGTTGAATTAATGCGTGATTCCGACTGGAAACTGAATTGCAACCGTTTCGTGATCATTACGACTTTGACAATTTTCATTTGAATATGAATCAGGCCTCCCGTGTTGGTAAGCGAAAGGCCGTTTGTTTTTGTATTTGAAGGGTAGGATTTGTTTTCGAAAAGAGTTAAAAATTCGCCAATTAGCAAGGCTCTGAGTTTCGGATAGGCTTTAAAACAAAAGCAATTGTTTCAGTAGAGGAAATTTTTCCCATTTGAATGTTTGACAAAGGGCAACTCAGGCTGCGCCCCCCGGGATGAGCCCGGGATGCATCGGGAGCAAACACACAGAGCTGAGAGTCCCTTGTCCAAACTTTTGTATTTCAACTTTGAGAGTATCTCAGTTTCGACAGGGTTATTTTGTCGCGATGGCCACCTCCGAAGTTTCCCGCGTACCGTCAACAGTGAGTGTCACTTTTCCTCCGGAAAGTTACTTTAAAATATTTACGAGTAAAACTTGGCGGCACAAGAAAAATTCGAAGTCGTATGGCGAATTTATAGTTTGTAGATGGAATGCGGAAGTTTCGCATTAGAGATGCGTTATCTCTCGCTTTTGTCGTGCGTTGCGAATTTATTGTGTTTTTATGAAGCGCCAGCTACCTATGATATTCGGGTTGTGAGTTTTATTCCAGCGTCGAGAAATATATCTGGTGCAAGTTATGTGTTCAGCAGAACTTTTACAGCCATTTATTTTACTACTGTGATCATGACTTCCGTTCCAGTTCACACGAGCCAAAACACATCAATATTGGAATTCAAATTCGGAATTATCAGAAATGGGTTTCGATTTATCAACCTGGTATAAGATAGAGGTGTATGAACAAGCTGGTTCGCTTGTTACTTCGGTGGGCCGGCGTCGATTCATCATTGTCATTGCGGTGGTCGTCATTCCGGTGGACAGAGCCCATCGCCCGTCGCCTACCGCAGATAATAGAACGCCTTGAACACGCCACCGACTACCAACAATAAATATTTACTAAGCGCGTCGTGTCCTGTTTTCATGTTTAATAAATAATAGTGATTTGGAGTAGTGTTTAGTTTAATGTTAAAAGATATTAACTGAAGTATTGGAACAAATAGAACTTAGATTGAGTACACATTATATATTAGATTTTTATCTATCAAAAATTTGTTCATACTAGTATCTTATATACAGATACTTTACTTTAAAGTCGTGTTAACTCACGACACATAATTTCCTGGTATTTTGAAGTTATATGAAATCACATAAAAACGTCATATAAAAGCATCACAACTCCACATTAGGCTGCTAATAGCTGACTGTCAAAAAACGCAATATTTTCTTCAATATACATTTACGACATTTACCCACGGGAACCTCAAAATAACAATGACATCAAATCCTATTAAACTTCTCGCAAGGCACGCAATAACAACACCAGGCTATGAGTTCAAAAGTTTATCCCCTAAATGTACAATCGCGCGCATACATACAAAACTTACTTAATTTGCTTCTGTTTAATTTCAAGGCACGTACGGTGCCGTGACTTCTGAGACGGTAACTTTTGTCGCCGCCTGTACCCGGGCGTGAGAACAAACTAAATGCTTATGAATGGAATTCGGCGAGACAATAATGTAGGTGGGTGTGCTACAAGGCTGTGTGTTTCGGTCCAATTATTTCCTAATTTATAATAATGATAGGCTTAAAATAAATTTTTATGTAACAATGATATCATGAAGGCATGAATGATAATAAATTCAATGGAAAAATGAAAAACAATAAATGAATGAGGGACCAAAAGATAGAGTAAGCAAAACTATAAGAGTTCATAGTAGATTAAGAAAATTAAAAGAGATTATGAGATAGACGTAAGTTACTAAACGATGTGTATAGTTAAAATAAATAGTTTTGTATGTGGTTGTGAGACTATAATGTAACCAAAGTCCTGAAATTCCCCAAATGACAATGTTCAGTCAAATAATTCACTTTTTCCCCTTCATCCCACAAAAAATACGTTCTGCTTTTACCAACATGATTAATAGTTCCAAACTTTTCGTGACTATGTTATTCATTGAGTCAAATTACTAGCACGATAATGGAGCGCGAAAAACAGCTTGTCATAAATTCGGCACTACTTTAAAAACGCTTTCTACGTCATAATACGCCGGAGCGAACACAATCGTAAAAGACACGCAAAAGAGACGAATAGTTGTCATTATAATATCGTTTGTCGTGAGTGTACCTTCGTAATTTATTCAAAGTACACTTGGTTGATTCGTTTTAATAAAATATTGGGACGTTACGTTACGGTCTCCCCTTTTGTGGCGGCTTGTCAAACTTACGAATGGAGCGGGGTCTTAAATTATATTTACTTACGAGGCTTCAGGGCTGGGACCCAATAGTACGTAAAACTGAGTTTTGCAACAGTTTTTTGGGTATCGTATTTTTGAATAATTGATGTTTGATTTAAATAGTTAAAAAAATATCGAAAATCTTATTTATTTTAGTATCAAGTTGAAACTTTTTAATTTTGACTCGTTTTGAATGACATTATCTGACAGATAAGGTTCTTGGTTTAGAACTTGGACGACTTGGTATCCTCTCAAAGTTGGTATCCCACTCAAAGAAAAAAAAGTACTAGATACACTGTAACGGAACAGCCGTTTACGCACAAATATAATTCCTTAATACTGATATATTTACTAACAATATGCTTTGTTTATGAGCACATTTTGGATGGAAGTCATTTTTTCTCTATTGCAAATCGACTTGTATTATTATCTCCAAACTATTCGATAATTTGCATAATTCTTTCATACCATAAATTGCGCTCAGTTTAAACACAATTATCAGAATCGATGCATTTTGTTTGTGGCAACAGAAATTTCAAAATTTATGTTTCATAATAGACCAGAAATAATATTTTTATATTCCCAAATCAATGTTGATTCTAGCCAATTCGTGCATAGTAGCACCATCTATTGATATTGCACAGAACTAGCTGAATGATACGTGACGTGAGGCAGTGCGCTGTTTTATCAACGTAATATCTGAGCAACAAGATAGTCAAGGTGTCATTTCACGAACGTGGGAAGAGGTGTGATTGGTCGTATCACGGTGTAAAGAATATTCCTATTGGTTCCTACCAACCGTTCTCCGACTGCCCGGCGCGGTCGAGCGCCCGCCACCCGCCACCCATGCGCCAGCGGCGCGGCGTGACGTCAGCGGTCGCCGGGGGGGCTGCCGCCGGCTCGAGACGCGCGGACGCGCCACTTTTCGTCGGGACAGCGGGCGCAGCGGCCGGGAGCGACTGCCGCCTGCCCGGACACCACGCTCGGCACACTTTGCCGCATGTTTTTGCGGATCTTCGGATAGGCATGTTGCAGCCGGGTGGTAATTCCATTAGGTCAAGGGAGTAGTAGTTTTCTTTATGGGAGGGCTTTAGTAACTTTGAAGAAACCCTGGTAAGACCTTTTATTTTCTCTGATTTTACAATTTTTATTCCATTCTATTTAAAAGTGACATTGATTTTTCTATGTATTAATTTGTGCCTAGGATATACTTTGCTGGCAGTTCGCGTGTGTTCTAATTCGCGGTTTCTAGAATATTTTTCATTGTGTTGCTACCTCGTGTTTATTCTACCTGTTTCCCGTTTGTCGTTTTACTTATGTGATAAACGTAATCATGCCATTGATAAATTCTAACTGTTCTGCAAGTATGTATTTGTGCTTGAGTGATAGCGGCTAGCGGGATGATGGAGAATTGCCGCGAACAATTTTGTTTCTACCCTCTTTATTTGCTTCGCGGTCGCGTCACCATTCCTATGGCGGGTCTCACATTTGACATTCGTCGCTGCGCATTTTTCGCTCACACAATTTTTATGAGAAGTTGGCATGTTGTAGGTGAATGGGAAAAGTAGGTAGATAAAAACAATATAACCGAGCGAGTAAGACATTATTGACAGTGGGTTCGATAGGCAAAGTTGTGGGAAAAAAAAAATCGTAACCGTTTTAACCGACTGTTGAAAACAGGGGTGTCACATCGATATGTGTGTAAAAGGAAATTTATAAATCCTATATTGTTTTGATTTGTTGAAAAATGAAGAAGTAACCGACTAGGAAAATTGTTGAGTACGGTATGGTGTATTTCTTGTTGTGAACAATGGCGAGCTATCCAGCAGTGGAATCGCAATCCGGTTTCTATGGACATAAGATTTTTACATACTATAATAGGTTAGCGTTACAAGTAAAGTAGATGATTGGTGAGACAATACCGCCAATCTTCGTAGTAGGTAGGTCGATTATTTACTTAAGCTCATGTCTAGCAGTGGAGTGTGGTGTTTATAGGTGTGTAAAACCGATTAATGATGTAGTGATGTCCATTTTAGGTAGTGGATAGTGATGAAATAGCATAATTTGTTCATACAACTTATTTTACGGGATGACTTTAGAATACTGACCCACGAATATTGGGTAATTAAAGGTTGCATTCTACAGGGGACAATCTTAGCTTTCATTTGATACTATTTTCAGTGTGCGGAAACGTCTAGAAATAAAGTTATGAGGTAACTTTAGAATACTGACCCACGAATATTGGGTAATTAAAGGTTGCATTCTACAGGGGACAATCTTAGCTTTCATTTGATACTATTTTCAGTGTGCGGAAACGTCTAGAAATAAAGTTATGAGGTAACTTTAGAATACTGACCCACGAATATGGGGTAGCTAAAGGTTGCATTCAATAGGGGATAATTCTAGCTTCCATTTGATATCATTTTCATAGTGAGGAAACGTCTAGAAATAAAGTTATGAGGTAACTTTAGTATACTGACCTACGAATATGGGGTAACTAAAGGTTGCATTCTATAAGGGATAATTCTAGCTTTCATTTGATACTATTTTCAGTGTGCGGAAACGTCTAGAAATAAAGTTATGAGGTAACTTTAGAATACTGACCCACGAATATGGGGTAGCTAAAGGTTGCATTCTATAAGGGATAATTCTAGCTTTCATTTGATACCATTTTCATAGTGAGGAAATGTTTAGAAACAAAGTTATGATGTAACTTTAGTATACTGACCTCCGAATATGGGGGAACTAAGGGTTGCACTCTGAAGGGGGTTATTCGAGCATTCATTTAATACCACTCTTAATGTGAGGAAACGTTTAAAAGCAAAGTAAAGGGGTAACTTTAGTATCAGGCGGTACGAATTTAGGTTCAATAAAGGTTGAGTTTTGTAAGGGACAATTTTAGATTTCGTTTGATACTATTCTTAGACTGAGTAAATGTATGGGAAACGAGATACGGGAAGACTTTAGTATCCAACGATACAAGTTTAGGGTTGGAAAAGGTTGCTTTTTGTAGCAGGCAATTTTAGCCTCCTTTGATGCCACTTTTAACCTGCGGAAATATTTAGAAGAGGAGATATAGATTAATATTGGTATTTGCGGTCACCCATCCATTTGCGGTCACCCATCCATTTTAGGTAACTCATCCATTTTCGGTCACCCATCCTTTTGGTTATTTAACTGTTCATGCTCATAATTCTTGCGGGGTAGACAAATAATAGAAATGGTATTGTTTCATGAAAAAGTTTATCGTTTGAAATAATTTGATAAAGCTCGGTTTGCATATAAGTTTATAAATTAAATCAACAATAAGATAATAGTTATTTGTTGTCAACCTTCTAGTACTACTAGTAACTTGCTTAGAAATAAAAATATAATGACACCTACAAAAATGGAAAGCTTTCTAGGGATGTGACAATTTAGCACATATCTTTGGTTCAAAAGAAAGAACGAATTTTAATTCTTTGGGAAATCGGGGAGACAGACTGACTATCTGACGTAGATTCCTTGTTCCAAGTAGATTCAGTAAAAAGTAAATTCAGAAAAGAAAAAATTATTCCAAACACTTGGCCATAAAAGTAGCTTCCTTGTTTTGCGATACAAAATGCCTTATATTGGACAGCTAGTACATCTGGACGTGGAAAATCCAGCTTTCGCTCCTTTTTGTTACTTATATACGTATCTATTTTATTACACCTCTTTTGGTTTTGCAATTAAAATTGAGTTAAATTACTAAGGCATTATATCTTTTGTAACTTTGATTGTAAATGTAAATTCAGGCACTAGTTTGGGAATAATATAAGGCGGAGGGTGTCCAGTCAGGCTAAGCCGAAACCCACGGTTTGTGTTTGATAGAATATTTTCAGAGAGAGGAAAACTTAAAACCTACCACCTCTTAAAATAAAACTACATCTGAAAATACAAGCACACTGGTGAACAATTTCATAAAATAAGCCAGGGAGCGGGGCGGGGCTCCAACCTTAAGCCTTACCAATAAAATACTCAAGTACTAGCGAAATAGTGACTTCTAAGTAGAATTGATTCGGCAGCGCTTGACTTAACTTTATTTTATGTCGTTCTGTGCTAGTTGCGCCTTGACTTGAAGTACCTTTACTTACATATATTCTAACGGTGCTGCTTATTGATTTATTTATTGTTGTATAGTTTTCTTATGAAGCTATGTTAAGCGGATTATTCTTCAGAATAGTGGTTCGATTAGTTAGGACACACCATTCCTTATCAGCAAAGAAGTTTGGGTTACTACTTATACACAACGTAGGGTTGACGATCACCTGGCCGATTCATAAACCTCAGTGAACCCAATTCTAGTAACCATGCCAAGTAGGTTTTCATCTATTCGGATTCTGAGATCGCATTTGTAGGTAGGTCAAAAAAAAAAAAAAAAAAAAATGGGTGGGGTAGGAGGGGGACATTACAACACGGAGAGTACGACAAGATATTTCTAACGGTAGTTGTAAAATATGTGAGGGATCAATAAGAACCCTCAAATCTCATCTAGATATTGATTTATAAAAACAAATGTTAATAATAAAACACACAATTTACTCAAAACCATATTTGGCCAATAGATATTTCGTTTACATCCTGCACGTATTGACTTACGTTCAATTAATAAAAACTCTTTGAAACCGTGTGTATCGGAACGTTCAAATATTTTCCATCAAATCAAATCAAATCTAATAATTTATTTAGCCGAGTGATTGATCACTATGGACTACACAATTTTAGGCGAGAAACACACGCACCGTCCGTTTGTGCGTTATTTTTGCGCTGCGTAACGCATAGGTTGGAACAATTTTGACCTTATTCTCATAAATTTTGACCTTATTTTGATAAAATATGGTTTATGTCAAATTGTTTGTGAAATGCTTCCGTCAACGCAGCATTGTGCGATATTTTAGCGATGATGGATGCGTCTGTCAAACCGTTTCACATAAACCGTATTTATATGAAAGTTAGGTGGAAAATTGAATTTTTCAAAGGCAACGGATAACGCTACGCAAAAAAACGCACCAACAGACGTTGCGTGTGTTTGTCGCCTTACTGTACGTACGATTTTTTGACTTCAAAGTGATTTGATTGATCGGGACAGAAGGGAGAGGGATCAGTCAGACCTGTGTTTTTTTTGTACCCGTTGGATTCATCAAACGGTTAATGAGTAATTTTGTAATGTTAATTCCCGTGCGTGTGAATCTGTGCTAATTGGGCTTTGTTTGTACTGGCACCTCGTTAAAGGTGAGATTTTACCGTTCAATGTTTCGCGCGATGTTTCATTTAGTATGAAACATATTTTTTTCGTCAGTGCGGAAACTTACATAAGATTGTGTGTTACAAAAAAGCAAAAATCAATTCTTGCGAAATAAAATTGCTGTGCGTAGAGCCTAAGTGTCCATTTTCACAACCGTTTACGCTCTGCCTACCCTGCAAGGCGTGTGCATATAGGCGTGATATCATATATCTACCTATGTATATTTTAAACGGCACCTCATGAACAGTGTTTGTTTAATTGTTTCTAATCAAATTATTATTATACTCAATTAAGCAGATTGTCATGATGTAGGTATTTTTATTTCGACACATCTTTCATTTGCTGATTCATTATACTAATACTCCTCAGTAAAAAACTTACCCAACTAGAGGAAAAGTTCATGAAAACTGGTAGCAACTGGATGGCGAAAACTTGAAATCGTGCACTGTTCGATGCTTACGTCCAGCAGTGTCCTGTATAGAGGCTGATGTGATGTGATATCAACGGAATAAAATCAACACAAAACCCTTTTATTTTGTGGAAACACTGGAAAATGGCCACTTACGCGTGTGCCAAGATATACTTATTTTGCAGGCTAGGATAGAACCGTGATAGCCCATTTGGTAGTGGCGTCTAAATTTTGCAAGATTTCCGAAAATTGTTTACAACACGTTTCAAAAGTTTTGTTTCATACATTTAGTACCTACTCAACTGCTGTAGTCTTAGTATAAGGACACACCTACTTAAACTGGTCTATGTTTGTACCCGTAGGTAAGTACAAAATCACTTGGATCCAATCCGCCTCCATAAACATTAAGGTCGCGCCACACTGAATTTAAATAACTATTTAGCAGGCCATAAAGGCGGGTGTATACGTGCACCAGATGTTAATTGCATCTGCCATTTAATAACCACGCCTCGTTGGATGTGGAACGAGCCTTAAAGTGACGTCATGTGGCCGGCTTCGCAGCAAAGGGTTTTAGGATCTTCAGTATATAGGGCTAGGTATAAGTAGTTTTTCGTACTGCAAATAGATACTTATTCTCGAATTGAAAATACACGGAGTAGACGTATACGGGACGTAAAATAAACTACATTTTGTTTGTACTATGAAGATTAATTGAAGTTTTGATAATTGTTTTTGCTGTCATCGTAATATTACATTGTAAGTAACATCCGTAGTAAAACCATATTTCTGTTATTTGCTAAGCTGTAACGGCGGTATCCGTTACAGCTTAGCTGACGACGCTTATAAAACCAGAAATCATAGATTATTTTTGTACGTTAATAACTTTTCACGCACTTTCAGAGTTACGTTGTAATCGATGGGAAACACAATTAATACAAATCAATATAAATATCAGTACTCCGTTCTTCGCACAAAAACAAATACCTAAACAGCGCCCAAAACAAATCTATCGGGCTATCGCGTCCCTTGCACAATCTATCCTGAGCACAAAAAAGACGAAAGGAAATAGACCGCTCAAACCAAAGCCTTACGTGACAAATCGGCGTCTCCTATGTGTAATGGCCTTAATATCCAATCCAATCATAGTGGGATGTCACATAGGAACATGTCAACCTTTACAGGTCAAATATAGAGTTCTTTTAGATAAGGCGAAGGCATTGAAGGAACTTGAAGGAACAGGCTGACATGCTGTCATTATGATGCCACACTCTTCTGAATGTCTCTCAAACTTTTCGGACGTCATGTAAGTAGTCGTGTTTTAAAGTAATACACAGTCTTCTAAACGACTCAAACATTTGTAAATATGGCCGTTTTTCCTTGCTGGGGATTTATGCAAGAATCAAGATAATTTTTTATTTGCATGTGTGATACATGCGTGATATATGTATGCATGTAAGTTTAATTATTAAGTTGGAATTAAGTAGGTAATTGAATATGGTTTTAAATAAGTATGAAGTTTACTGTCGACAACAACAAACTCTGTGAATTGTAAGTTCGTTACAAATTTATTTTTAGTGTCCTTTTTATGTGAAATTGTTGTTAAAAAACTGTAGATATAAAAAATATTTAGAATGTAATACTAAAACAAAAAAATCTTCTTCTGTTCATATCAAATATTGTTCACATGGAATTAGTGGACCCTACAACATTTCCGTATTACACATTCACTTAAAAGCGTTATTAAATTAAATGCATTCTCGATATAGCATCCATATTGTTGTGCAAAGTGGAGATAATGAAATTAGGCGCTGAGTGTACGCCCGGTTTGAATATGGCGATATTGTTAGTACAGCCGGCCAGTGCGAGTTATGATACGTAAGTGAAGTACCATATTACGGCTGAAGTACTTTTACAAGTTGTTGTATTTCCCTAACATCGTCATGGTCTAATCTAGGCAGGTGCCAAAAATAAGATCTGAAAAACGACTTAATACACTTACATTACGTACGCGTCGTAGTACTTGATGCACCTAGCAATAGTTTTCTACTGCTGCTGCTTGCTTGCAACCAAGTTAATTGTCTTATACAATATATAGAATCTTCAATAATGGTCAAGAAGGTCAACTTCATTTTGATTTAATTAGAAAATGTGAACTTGCGCTTTGTGTAAACTGCAATAAAAATCTATAATCCTGGCAGCAAATTTATTCTTTTCAAGTCAAGCATGCTCAAGATGCGCTCTGCAAAAAAACTAATAAACTTACAATATAATGGCAACAAGGAAAGCGGTAACCCCTTCCGTAATGAAAACCTCGCCGGGCTCCCGCTCTACACAGGGAATATTGTATTGTGAGAATATTGCCTGCGAAATATCAAATAGAAAGCTTGTAACATTCCAAGTGGGTACACTCAGAGGCATAATATTTCCAAGTGTTTTGTTTTGTTGTTTGGAAAGCTGCACGAGAGCAATGATTCGTGGATTTCGGATGGCGCTTTTCATTGCATTTAATGTAAGTGTTGCTGGTGGATGGATACAATTTTCTGAATAATTTCAATAAATTGTTTCCATGTCCACCAGCTGCACTTTACGGAGGTTTTCATTACGGTACAGGTTTCTTATTGCAAATTCTTATTGTAAGATTATTAGTTTTTTGCGGATCGCATCCTCAATATTCTTGATTTGAACCAAATAAATTTGCACCCAATATTGTAGTTTTCTTTTTGCACCTTACACAAGGGATATAGGCGTAATTCATATAATTATAGGTATATGTATTTAACACAAGTGTAAATTAACATTTTTATTTATTGAGTTGACGCAAAAAGATGCTTTACCTTCATCAGTAACACTTATGTATCAGACAAATTGACTTGGTTAAAAACAACTGATTAATATGCTCCACATACATAATGTATTAATTTAAATTTATTGTACAATTATATTGGTTCTATTTTTCGACTAGTTTAATTGACAAAGTGAGTTTGTGATATTGCGTAGAACATCACATTCAAGGTTATTTTTTTATTACCCAGGAAAAGTTTCAGGGTGATTCTACTCATGATTCTGAACAACTTTTACTATGGGCCAAACGCGAAATTAAAAAAAAATTGTTTCTCCATACATTTTTGCCGAGTAGGTATGAATTATTCAATGGAACATCCAAATATTTTTGGAAAATTCGCAGAGGGTCCCATAGTAAAAATTGTTTGGAATCGTAAGTAAAATCACGCTGCAAATTATCCTGGGTGATAAAAAAAATTCTCTGTATTATGTCACCTGCCACGGATTTACAATGTAATGCTTGTTCCGTATAAAACACTAATCAAAATGGCTCAATAAAGTTTTGTAAAAGATACTTACACTTGAATGAAGTCTACATTCCCGAAAATAAATACTTAAATAGTCTAAAACTTCCCACTCAATACTAGTCGAAATCGATTCTCAAGTTTAATAGCCTCGTTCCTAAGTTATTCCATATTTAAGTTTCGATAATTTCCTAAGGGATTAGGGTTGTGTTTGATGATAGCCGCAGTCCGTGAATTACTGGCCCTTTAGCCCTTAGAGAGATAGATAGGTACTAGCAGTAAAAGGAAAAATGTTTTACAAGTTCCGCCTGTGGAAAATGTTTTAAAGTTTTGGAACAAAACTATTCAGATGAAAACATCGATAAATTATTGTTATATTGTTGAAAAATAAATATTCTCACTATTTTATATAATTTGACACTCTAACACTTAAAACATAATTAAGATTGCTGACCTGACCTGAAAAAGTTATTTAAATTCAAAAGACACTTGAAAAATATTAGAATATGGAAATGCCTTAGATTCTAACATTTTGGATTATTAGTTTAAGATTTGTTAATCCCACAAAGGTAATATCAATAAACTGAAAAACGTATTCCTTTGGAAACATTCTGTACTTTCGAATCACACATTGAGGGGGATAACGCGTCCATCCTTAAGGTTTTTAAGGGAAGTGCACTACCCTTTAATTATTAGTAGTGGCAGATTTCTTAAAGAGTAGGTTAAGGTGTAGCTTATCAGTATTATACTATCGTAGGTGCCTTACCACTACTATTTTGATAATTGTATTCAATGTAAAAACAAAAACAAACTTTAACTTATTATTCACCCTTCTAGTGTCACCTTATCTACCGAAACTACGGATACCTTCATTCACTAGAAATTGATTAACATAAGGGGGTTATGGAATAATGTCATAAACATTTATGGTCAACCAAATTGTAGTAAACGGCGACCTGTATTTCCATAAAACGGGTTGGGTGGGACGTAGAGTTGTGATTGGCTAATCTGTTATCTGCTACTGGTAGCAATATTAGCTTGATTAGTAGCTGTGATTGATAACAGTCTAATTGGTTTAGACAGTGAATTCGCTACATCGATATTAGTAATCGATATTGTTGTCTGAGTGATGTAATTAGCTGTTAGATGATATTTGATTGAATGGAAATTTGAGTAATTTAGTTCAGTACATGCATAGGTACTACTTACATGTAATTTGGTACTATTTAACGCATCATAACGTAGTCTACAAGTAATAATCATTAGTTCACCTTAGGTTTCAATGAAATGTACTTATTAGTTGTATTGTAGTATAATGATTTTTGGAATATGAAAAATTATAATATCATTATAATTTTATGGTTAGATAAGAATTTAATTTTGTAGTAAAATAATGTCGATTTTGTTCCCATATTTACATTATAAAATAAGCAATAGAGAGCACGGTAACAATTTGAATGGAAGGATTTTCGATAGTGTGTTGTTATACAGATTAGTTCAGTAAAAATAGTTGAAAAACGTCCTTTATTCACGCTTACTGGTTTATATTTTAACCGGTACAACTGGCACCCCAGCCCTATCGAAAAACACTTCGATTCATATCAACACAATTTAATTTGGGTAACAGTGCTCGGTTGTTTACACCGCTACACCACCGCTGCCGACTCTGCAAACACGCCTAATTGATGTTGGCTCATTATGATTACAGTCTTCACGCGATCGCTAGCAACAACAACATTCTTACGTCAATTGAATTTGGAATATTTTAATTATTTTTTGACATGTTGGTCAACATTTCAGACAATCAAGCGTTTCAGACAGGTTCTTTTACGCGAAGAAGTGTAAAAAAGCCTTCACGCGATCGCTAACAACGACAACATTCTTACGTCAATTGAATTTGGAATATTTTAATTATTTTTTGACATGTTGACCGTTTTCAGAGAGTTTCTTTTATACGAAGTGTAAGAGACTCTTCACGCGATCTAACAACAACAACATTCTTAATATTTTAATTATTTTTTGACATGTTGACAGTTTCATGCCATTTCAGACAGTTTCTTTTATAAGGGGTGTAAGACACAGGTCTACTAATTCCTTGCCGGTGAATCCGTTTCCGAAACATTATAACTTAGGCCTTCTCAAGGCAAGAGTAATTGATGTTGGCTCAATATGATTACAGTCTTCACGCGATCGCTAGCAACAACAACATTCTTACGTCAATTGAATTTGGAATACTTTAATTATTTTTTGACATGTTGACAGTTTCATGCCATTTAAGACAGTTTCTTTTATAAGGGGTGTAAGAAACAGGTCTTCTAAATCCTTGCCGGTGAATCCTTTTCTAAAACATTATAACTTAGGCCTTCTCAAGGAATTGATGTTGGCTCATTATGATTACAGTCTTCACGCGATCGCTAGCAACAACAACATTCTTGCGTCAATTGAATTTGGAATATTTTAATTAATTTTTGACATGTTGATCGTTTCAGACAATCAAGCGTTTCAGACAGTTTCTTTTATACGAAGTGTAAAAATTCTTCACGCGATCGCTAGCAATAACAACATTCTTACGTCAATTGAATTTGGAATATTTTAATTATTTTTTGACATTTTGGCAGTTTCATTCCATTTCAGACAGTTTATTTTATAAGGCGTGTAAGACACAGGTCTTCTAAATCCTTGCCGGTGAATCTGTTTCTGAAACATTATAACTCAGGCCTTCTCAAGGCAAAAGTAATTGATGTTGGCTCATTATGATTACAGTCTTCACGCGATCGCTAGCAACAACAACATTCTTACGTCAATTGAATTTGGAATAATTTAATTATTTTTTGACATGTTGACAGGTTTCAAACAGGTTCTTTTATGCGAAGTGTAAGAGTGTCTTCACGCGATCGCTAGCAACAACAACATTCTTGCGTCAATTGAATTTGGAATATTTTAATTAATTTTTGACATGTTGACAGTTTCCTGCCATTCCAGACAGTTTATTTTATAAGGGGTGTAAGACACAGGTCTTATATATAATTCCTTGCCGGTGGATCCGTTTCCGAAACATTTTAACTTAGGCCTTCTCAAGGCAAGAGTAAATAGGCACTACCTAGGCAAGCATGCTTCAACATCGTCTGCATCATCACTTACCAACAAGTGCGATAGCAGACAAGTGAGGGCATATCGTATTTAAATACAAAAAACACTGTTAGGATTCATATCATACAGACTGTGAAACTGAAATCTTTTTGAAAAGATCTTATTAATTATAGGTAGTATTGACTTGCAGTAATTAAGGTTGTATCCATGATCATTTTGTTTGAGTACAATTGAACTACAAGTACGAAGATGACGACTGATTAATAATAATAAGATACGACATTTTCGCGGAAAATAATGGACGTCATATTCCAACAAACTAATGATATAATCGACATTTAGTACTTTGATAATGGTCACGTATGAAATTATGATGTATCACAATGGAAGTAAAATTAGTACTTGTAAAATTCAAAAATATGTACTATCTCCAGCACATCAACCTACACATTTAAGGGAACAAAACAGACTTTCTTATAAAAAACGGTTAATGTGCTGTTAATAATACCTATAGCAAAGACGGATAAATGTCACTAACTGCAGCTTCATCAGTAAAAAAAAAAAATACTACTCTTACCACTTTGGCAACAACCATATAATTTTAGAATAGAACTACTAACGTCAGCAAATAACACAACAAGAAGGTTCAGGTAGCATGTTAGCGCTCAATTATGAATTCCTCTGTGAATGAAATGACGGTCACTGGTTGTAACAGTGGTAGTTTTTTTCATCTTAATACGAGTATTGGGAGTAACAAAATGGTATAACAAACCGAAATGAGGACTAGGTCTGAACAACTTTCCTCTTGGAATATAGGTCAAAATTTGAAAAAAAAATCTTTGTCAATCGGTTGGTGATTTGATTACCAAAATAATAAATCAACCACCAATCATATAAGTGATTTATTAAGGTAGGTACAATTTTTTTTTTCATATTTCGAGCCATGTTTCCCCATTCCATGGGGATAGTTGTTTAATTTCATGAGTACCTTGGCTTCCTTTCGGCTTGTTATACCTACTATTTTTACTACTGCCGATATAAAATATAAAAAAACTATATTATTTTTGATAATTTTCTATCGTCTTACACAGAGAAAGATTCAAGTGAATGATTCTATCACTGAATTTTATAGGTTTTGTCTCAAGTAACCTAAGGCGTGTGTTTCGGCTACCTCTTATAGTAGTCCTAAAATCCAAGACAGAAGACACTTAGGTAAGTAACTTGAAAGTTCGACATATAGACTGACCGACCATTAGTCTTACTATATCTATATCTACTACACTATAACTTAGTACCCATAGTAACTCTACTACATAATTAGTCAATGAAATGGAGTATGGAGGTGTTGAGAATTTGAGATACGAGGCTCCGTAGCTGCGGGCTACGAAACCACTACAAGCGTAGCATCTAGCTACGACGTTGCTACGGAAACGTCTAGATATTGCAGACATTGATTTTGCTTTATGATTGGTGAAATTCATGTAGCGGGTGCGTATTTGTAGGAAAATCATAATAAAATAATTTCAAAATCGTAATTATAATACACATTGTACTTTGCAAAAAGAGAAAGACCAATATGATTTTTGAGTACAAAACGTCTAGTAGTCAGTTATTGATAGAGCCCTACAGCCTACTGGAAAGTTATGTACATCCCGGGGCCAAGCATCCCAAACGCTCAAAACTTTTCGCATAATACCCAATAAACCCCCTTCGATGAATATCGATGGTACAGTGCTGCCTAAACTGTCATATCGATAATTCGCTCCATATTAATACGAGTAGTAGTCAGTGCAAAGAAAATTCACTTGCTCTGTGTTTGATTTCCGCAGAGATGTTATTAGATGATCTGTGTATACGAGTATTTACACTGAGCTTAGTTTAAGAATAGATAGTTTATAATTATTAAAAAAAAAATTGCTTATAACTGTGATGTCTTCAAGATAATTTTGATGACATTTCCAAATTAGGCAAAAAGCACACTGTAACGTCCGTTTGTTCGTCGTCGTTTGTTAAATTTTCCAGCTTATTTTCATACGAATACGGTTTATGTCAAACGATTTGACAGACACATTCATCGTTGCAGCGTTGTGCGAAGTCGTTTGAAATAGATAAACCATATTCGTATGAAGGTAGGGTGGAGAATTGAATGAATGACGCACAAATAGACGTTGCGTTTGTTTCTCGCCTTAGGATTATTATATAATTCTTAGGATTTCTAAGCAAATGTCTTTTTTTAAACTTAAAGTAAATAAAAAAATTATTAATCATTAAAATTATTAGTGAGTTACTTATCAGGCATTAATTATTTATCGATATCTGTGGCAACACTATACATTAGCGTGGGTAGAATTTAGTCGACCATAAAAATTGTTTTGATAGAATACCCTTGCTGAAATTTAAAGCTATCGGAGCATTAATGCAAATATCGAAATTGTTTATTGTTTATTGTTTTTGTGGTTATTTGAATTTTAGAGCACGTTGTTAGTTGTGGTATCATATCATATGCTTTTAACTGATACTTTAGTCTGTTAGCGTGATTTGTTTTGATAATTGTGTTCTGAATAATATTTTCCTACAATTTATTAAAATAAATTAAACAAATTGTTTTGGATGGTGAGAACAATGGAAAAAATATCTAAATTGATAAGTAACTGCTTTTACCTCTATACTGAATATTCAGGTATAAGGAGATATTTTATAACGATATTTTAAATAAATAAGGACGGAAATGAATGTGACTTTTAAAATTATGCAGAAGTTTAATGTTGAAAGTACTTTTAGCCTCACAGCCGTGCCACATCGGCCGGATTGCAAATGGTGTAACCATTTCCTTTTGAAATACGTATTTTAGAAAAAAAAGTAAGATTATCAAATTCTAGCAGATTTTAGACTTGGCTCGCATATGGTTAAAATCTGCCAGAATCTGATAATGTTGCTTAAAATTTCATTAAATCAGGATTTTTTAAATGATCCCTTAAAAATGGTCACACTATTAGCATTCCAGCCGATGCGTCTCGGCTGTGCGGCCACAAGTACTTTCACTTTAAGTCATCGTATGAAAATTCCTGTGGGAGACTTATGTCCAGCAGTGGACGTATTACAGCTGTTTATCAGGGTGAAAGTGTGTGCAATCTTACTTATTTTGTAAGTGTGGTGATATTTACCTCCTCTATTCTCGCTGTCTGCTGGCTTCACCTGTATTGCTCGGTTCATCTGGAAAGAAAAAGAAATCGTGAATTAATATTTTGAGTTGCAGTTTTACAAACATTTAATTGCAATAAAATTATCACCTTGTGATCACGCGGTGATAAATAGACCGAATTCATGAAATATATTTTAACCAAAATGAGTTTTGATAAAAATCCTTGTCATAATAAACAAATTGTATTTTTTTTTTATATAAGACGAAAAGAGTTCTTAGCTCACTCCCCAAATACAGCTGAAAGTAAGAGAATGAAATGAGCAAATGCATCAGCACCGGTCTTATATTAAAATACCAAAAATCTTTAGACAGAAATATAATTAATGTACCTTATCATAAAGAATATTCACAGCAATTGATGAATCAAAACAGAGGGTGTTTAGACGCAAATAAAGCTCTCTGTCAAATACTCATCAACGGTGCGGAGTCCCAATAACGGTTAATTTTAGAGTTAATTTATTCTAAAATAAACGGCCGCTGTTGACTGGCTCGCATAATTAACTGAGCGTTGTAGAGCTGTGGCAGTAGACTGCTGTGTACTGAGGCCTTGCATGGTATTATAGAGGAGTTTTGGCGTGTGATGACAGGTTAAAATAGCATCATCCCAATTTGTTCCTGCGAGTGTCGCAAGACGCAACAGAGACTCACGTGAATTATAATTTTAGGCGGCAGGCTGACAACCTACCACTATAGTAATATAAATTTTTCTAAATTTTATCAGCCCTAAATTCTATGGCGAGAAACACACGGCAGCATCCGTTTTTAAACTATATGATACGATTGCGTTATCAGTGTATTAGGCATGAAACACACGCAACGTCCGTTTGTGCATCATTCATTTGATTCACCACCCTACCTTCATACGAATACGGTTTATGTCAAACAGTTTGACAGACGCATCCGTTCACGCACCGTTGTGCGTTGTCTAATACACTTACAGTGTCGTATCATAAAACCAGGTCAAGATCATCACAATAAAGGCACAAACACACAATCAACTAATTTGCTATTTCCATTCACACCTCTAGCTAAACCCATGGATTAGGGTTCCCACCCACCATGCTATGTTAATTGCATTAATTCAGTACTCTACTTGAAGTGGCAGTTGTATAGCAAACTTTTTTTTATTAAAACTCGCACGCGATCCGCTTGGGGGCTGTAAAATGCTATTATCTAATTACTTCATAAAGCTGCATCGTGTTGTCTGTCAAAAGCATGTATGAGCTAAAACTTTGAGTAGGTATCTATTGAGTTTTTGATAGTGAATTATTTGTATACATATAGAAAATATATTTATACACATGAAACAAGTGATGGTAGTTGTTCGTATGCAATCTATAGGTATATAAAAAAAAAATTGTTTTTCTTGCTGTTTGGATATTGGGACAAGAAAAAGTTTTTGAATCATCTTTACGGTAACTAGGCCATTATATTAGTTGCGTCACATCCAACATAATGTAGTCACAGATGATGTCAGGAATGGTGAATAAAAGTTCCCTTTTGGAGAACAAAATCTAAAACTTTTGTCCAATAGCTTATCGTGTTTTAGCTTATCAAAGAATAAGAAAGACCTAATAAACATAAACGTTGACATACGGGTCTTGGAAAGAAATCAATCGTTGGAAATATTTGTCAAGAAAACATATGAATATTCATATCTACAAATAAAATCCGAGTTTCACACTGCAATATTACTCGGCTTTGCGGCCAGTGGCCTATGCATCGAAACTACAAGCTACAATTCTACAGGTGAAGTTCGATGTACATTGCATAGTTGCTTAGCTATTATTATCCCATTATTAAACCGGCTACGCAATGTACATCGAATTTCGCCTGTAGAATTGTAGCCTGTAGTTTCGCAAAAACCAGGCACAGATAGCCCTCAACTCGGGATGCACTGAAAGACCATGAGAACATCGCTGCCAATATCGGTCAAGGTGGATTCTGAAAATTGGTTTCAGAATTTCGCAGAAGCGGTTTTCGAGCTCAGAGTTACACGAGTAACGTTCCCTGAAAATTTGAACGTGACAAACCAAAAATGAAACGTAAAAACGATATTATTGGTTTTGCAGAGAATCACAATTTTTCAAAGATTTCCGACCTTGCTTTATAATATATTGGCACGTGCATACAAATACAACCAAAGCTTTTACCTTCATTTATCTTTTCACTTTTTAATCCCACTTTTGGTCACTAACGAAATTGACAATTTTAAGTGTCCAAGTCACTAAATTGTCATGAAGCTTTACATTGTCAAACAACAAACAATATGTTGACAATATAAAATCAGTACGAGCTTTTTATGCGCAGTTACTAAGCATTTGAACAAATTCTCTCTCCGCTTTGAATTGTTACATACTCTAGTTTTCACTGAACATTGACCCGACATTTCCAAATTTCGATTTACCAGAGTATTTTGGATTTATTTTATTAACATTTTCCCCTAGTGGCAGTTTACCTGGAATGAAATTACTAGGAATTAAGCTGAGCGAAAGGGATGACTATACTGCGCTTTGCAATGGGCGGAGCGTAGCTTATATAATATGCCTTCGGGCCTCTAGGCTTTAGGTAGCAACGGAGTTTAAAGAGCCTACACGAGACAAGTAGATGTTCTATTTTCAAATAGAGTTGACCGTTCGTTTGACTACTTTTTATTAGAAAATGATTTGAATACAATCACTTTATTGTCGTTCGAAGTTTGAACAAAAGTTATTTATAAAGTAGGTAAGTGGGTCATGACCTATTAATAAAAGTAACAGAGAAATATGTGCTAGTAGATAATTCAAATCAGCGCTTCAGTTTCATATGGATGTTAAGGTTCATTATAAATATTAATAAATTATCTATAGAACATGAAGTGTAAATAATTTAAATTTTTTGTTTTGTAACACAAATCTTTGATTCACGTATTACTAAATACTAGTGACACATAGTTATATAACTACCCCCAAAATAATAAAAATCTATGTATGTAATTTTAGTAATACATCAATTTCTATGGTATTTCCAACACTAAGGGAAACCCATAAAATATAAATTTAATGCCACTATTCATCTATTTGATGACACTGACGCATGATAATAGGTGCCTACTGGGCAAGATTGTAAGATAAGTGTAAAAATAATACACAGCAATAAAGATAGTAAATAATAGGTTAGATGTTTGTTTTCAGTCGACTTTAAAAAAAAGTAGGTAGTCTATTCAAGCCGTGTATGTATGTGAAATTGTAATCAATAAAATTAAATAAACGGGTGTAAGGCACAGCCTTCTGAATACTGATAGATTGATTGTATTTAGACTATGAAACTGAGCTGTTACATACGTATAACGGAATTCAAAAATATAATGAACTCAAACAAATAAGGTGTAAAATATGAAGAATAACATAGAAACTCAACGATTGTTTTATCTAGGTAACCAAATCCAACGGATAAACCGGATATCACATATCATGGCACTCATCGTCGCATCAAATTGTTGCCGGCATAGGCTGTCATTTATATGGTGGCAGATACAAATCGTAATATCTTGCGGTGCATTTACAATCCTACATCAATTTCATTTTTTTCTGCTACTTTGCACATTTGTCAACAAATTCTTGACATACGTAAAATAAAAATCACGGGTGCAAAAGAAAGCTTTCTACCTTCAGACCATGCAACAGAACAACTTTCTATTAGAAAATATTTTAGGCCACGTTAAAATATTTTGACCCATACACGATCATGATCAGCTAACTGCATTTACTAGGGCAAGTCAAAATTTCTTTTTGTCTCCTGAATATATATGAAAGTTGTTCAGTAAAATGGATTGAGTGCATTCTCAGTATTCGGAGAGCTGTCCCTTACACAATGTAGATGGTTTCTTTTCCACTGCTGTTTGTTACTTGAACGCACACAGTTGAACGCAAGGGATATGTGTATGTATGTATGTAGGTATGTATGTATATTGAACGACTAACGACTAGAACATCAGTTAAAAACCCTGTCCTATCGGCTGATGGCCCGATGGCTGGCAACCCTATTTGGCCACAGATAATATCTACACTAATAGCGACCGGACAAAGGCTGCCTCGTAAAATTCATAACGACCTCACTTAATGGGCCTTTGAATTTTTCATTTACTTTTTTACCCTTCAGTGACATCCAATAACGGGTAGATGTTACACCTGTAGTTTTTTATAGTGTGCCGTGTGGTGCCAGTCTAGAATAGCATCATCCCATATCTTGTGCCTTTGTGTCGTAAGAAGCGACTAAGGGATTTGAGAGTTGATGTGTATTGCAATTTTATAGGCGACAGGCTAACAACCTGTCTCTATGGTGTCACAGTCTTTTGAAATTACTCTCAAACTTTTGTCAGATGGGGTGTTAATGGCCGTTTACGCTCTGTCTACCCCGCAAGGGATATAGGCGTGACATGGTAGTTTTTAATCCGTAAGCCAAACTTCATAGAATGAGTAAGTAAAGACACAGAGTTGAAAAAAGCCCGATAATGTTTTATATGTCGTAGCATTATGCTACGTTTTCGTAGTACTTTGCTACGCGTATCGTAGCGCATTCTAAACCTATTGTTTTAATAATCCTCGTAGCCCCCGCGGTTGTTTCGCAATAATAGCGGTCTGACATTGTTAGCTGTCATCGTGACGGCTGACAACTCATTGTCAGGTGACAGCTGACAAGCTACGCAACTTTATCCGCGCTGTCAGCGAGAACAGATGATTATGTTTACAGAAAGATATTGTGGTGAAGTGCAAGCTTCAATTTATTTATGATAATAAGTAATAACACTTTGAATTTCATAAAAAGGACTGGAGTAACTTCAGAACAATGTTTTTTTTAATTTATTTATAAATAATGGGTAAGCATTTCTCCGAATCTCACCTGCTGTTAAGTGACGATGCAGACGATGATGGAACATGCTCGCCCAGATAATGCCTATTCACTCTCGCCTTGACTTTAATAATATGTGATTCAACTGAAAACGAAGCAAATATTTCTCAACGAACAGATTGAATTCGTATAAACAATACAGGTTACTGACCTTTACAAAAACACAAGACACTTAAACTGTCGTCACATTGCCCCCTGTTGCCTAGCAACGCTGATGAGCTGTCACGCTGACAGTTGTGACATCTGTGGTCCGGTGACAGCTCGCCACACGGGTTTATCCTCGTTGACAGCCGCGACAGACCGTATGTTGTTTCACATGACATTTAAAAATTACGTGATGTTTTTGTTTGTACAAGTTTGGTTGAAGCATGGGTTGAAGGTTGTTTGTTTTGTTTTAGTTAACCCTTAAATACCACTTGACAACTGTTATGTTTGGAACTTATGTTTGTAGTAATAGATGCTAAGAATTATCTCTGTAATAGTCGGTAAATGATTTGACGAGTTTCAAATAATCAGACTGTCGTCATAGACGAGAAAAAAACTGCTTTATGAATGGGCGTTTTATTGCAAGTAAAAACAAACTTACAACAATTTTAAAGCAAAAAACAAATTCTAAACGAAAAAAAATTGTAATAAAATTGTTTTATAAACGGTTGGTTTTGATTCCCGATTCTTTATTTAATATGTCTTAGCCACACGAGCTGGTTCATATGAAAATTGATTGTTTTGTACAGTCAACACAAAGTTCAAAGTCGTCAGGGCTGCCAAGCGTCCCAATAAAATCTCACAAGATTTTTTAACTTGTCCACATAGTTAGCCGTAAATTTTAGTTTTGTTAAGCTTAGCAAATGCGTTAAAAACCAATATTTTGAAAACAACCTGCAAGTAAAATATCTACAAATTGAATACACTGGATAATACGAGAAATTTTGAATTTAGAGTCAAGCAACCCTAATAGTCATACACAGTGGTCAGAAGTCAAACACATTAATTTAAACGCATAATAATGAAATTGGCTAAGTTCAGGAAGCGGTACAGTCCGGGGCAGAATAAAGTACACACCGCGGTTTGGATCCCGTGCAAAATCACATACACATTCAATTATGCCCGAATATTTACCTTTAAAAAGTAAATATGCTTGTGTGTAATGAAACCAACAAATTATACTGTTCCGATTGAATGGTTTGCATTGATACACTGGAAAGTATTTCAATGATTTGAACGATATTTTTAAAGAAATTAGTTTGCTGTGAATAAAAAAGTCTTTTATTCATAAATTAACATGGAGTTCCATCAAGACACAACAACACAAAGTACGAAAAATTTGTTACGTTTGAAAGTAATTAGTTTTCTTAATAAAGTTGTTCCTTTGAATGTCATATAAATTGTACCTTAGTATTATTATTACAAATCTATTAGAGGAATCAAAACATAAAAGTAGCCAGTAGGAAAAAAGAAATATTAAAGTGATGTTGAATTAACATAGCAGTTGTCCTAGATTTGATTTTAAAATAATCACCTCTTTCCTGCTAAAATTTGTATGAGTATCTGTTGCAATTTATGAAACGCAAATATTTCTTTACCGTTGCTTATACAAAGTCAACAAAACAAATCAGGGTTTGTTATATTGCGCCGCCGCCTGTACCAACAAGTGAAATTTTCCTAACAAAATTATTAGCTTTTGTTGTAAAGTAAAATCGATCATAAATTAGGATTCCGTTATCCAATCCCGAACTTAAACAGAAATTTAAGGAGGTAATTTAATAAAATAACTTTCGGAAGGCAACTTTTGAGATGAATAGAATTTTTATGGGCAATCGTGATAAATGCTTTTGGCCCTAACGGCGTTCTTGTGTAAGGTGAGGTTGGGGATAAAGTGGCGACATAGAAAAGGGTGCTCTAAGTTTTTTTACTGAATGACCCAAAGTTTAATCACGGTTTCCACGGGGTTTTTATTCATACACTACGTAATTTATATACGTTTCTATTATTATACACAATAAAGGTACCTATGTCCAAGATATATTTTCTGTCATATTCATATAGGATTTATGAAAGTACAAATTAACTAAGTCGATACTTACTGGTGGCTTCCGCAAATACCCACGTTGAATATCTACGTATCCAATATTGGTAGTAAGGTAAATACCTCTAAAAATTGTGTCCCTAAAGTATTAAAGTTTTCCTCAAATTCACATCTACGTCCTTTCATATCGATTCCAGGTAGCTTTTTCTTGTGTCTAGTGTAGTATTGTAAGTAGTGGGGCCCCTTTATTCATCTACTACGTAATTTATATACTTTTGTATGTTGTACTCAATAAAGGAATGTTCAAGATATTTTTTCTGTCATATTCATATAGGATTTATGAAAGTACAATTAACTAAGTCGATACTTACCGGTGGCTACCGCAAATACCCATGTTGAATATCTACGTATCCAGTTTTAGTAGAAAGGTAAATAAAGATAGTAAGTGTGTTAATAGTATCTAAGTTTTCCTTAAATTCACATCATCTTACGTCCTTTCATATCAACTCCAGGTAGCTTTTTCTTGCTTCTAGTGTAGTATTGTAAGTAGTGGGGCCCCTGGCAGTGCCTGTTCGGGTCTCGGCCACGGAATTGATGAGGCTCGGCGGATTACCGACCGCAGGATTAACGACTCCGGAGTGCACGGCGAGGCCTAACGGCGAAAACTCTTTTTCTTTTATTTATTTTATTTTTACCCGACTGCCTCAGAAGGAGGGTTATGTTTTTCGAGAGTATGTATGTATGTATGTGGACAAGACAATTCTTTTTCACGGGCTACGGCCCAAACGGATAGTTAGATTTTGACATATGAGGTGTCGTAATCAACAGCGCGAGTGACACTGGTTATATCAATAAATTATAGATTCAAAATGGTGGATTTTTAGAGCAAAATACTACTTTAAAATTACCACAGTCGGGTTTTTGTTTTTTAGCACATCTACTTGTTTATTTTGTTTTTATTTTTATTTCAGGCGTAGAGTTGAAGTCAAAGTCTTAGAAAGTTTGTAGTTAGTTCTATCAAACAGTAAACTTTCTGACACAATTTAAGTTTTTTCGTATATAAAACATAATTATCATTCCCACCAATATGCGAGAAGACTTTTAAATAGAAATATCTAGATGAAACTTTAACTTGATATATCGGCAAAAACAACGCAGCCATTAAGTACTAAAAAGAAATAACAATTGACTGAAAGATTACCTACAGTGTGTTTTTAAAAGAACTAAAACTATCATCTCTTTAAATTAGGGAAACCTGTTATTAGCTCATGTTTTGTCAATGTGTACAGTTTAATTATTTTCCAAATAGCTGTTGGTTTTCTCAATAAATAAAAATAAAATAAAAATCTCTGAAGAAACTAAAAGAAAACTCGAATCAAAACAGAGAACCTATTCGAAACAGGCAGTAGACTTTCTCCAGTTTACATAAAACTCAATGGGGCAGAAAAACAACTCCTGTTCCTTCGTAAACAAAGCACACTAGATCTTCCCTATCGACCTACAACAAGTTTTTATTTGTGACTTGGCCACCTCCGTGCCTACCAAATTTATTACTCTGTGGTATTTTGGTGACTTTACTTCGATCAAGATCACTGAAAACCTTTTTTTAGTGTCCTTACATAAATATATCAACTATGTTTCTAACTGCCCTGTCTGAAAATAGAGGTAGAATGATTTTTCACCCTTAAGCATGAATTTGAGAAGTAGCTTACTTAGATTGAAAATTTAAATTATTGAGGTTTGGGAAAAACAGCAACTATTGAAAAAAAAAAACGCATGTCCCTTTTAATAAGTTTCAAAATCATGTAACAAAAATTATTACGAGGACGACAGTTCTGATAATTATCTCCACTCCAATCATTTCACCAACAATCCCGTCAAAAAAACTTTGTTGAAAATATTCATCCTGATTTGCGAAATAGCCCGTGAAAGGGGTATTTTTTTAATACAAAGGTTATGCCCAAGTTTGGCCCTACAAACTGCCGGGGCCTGATAAAAGTTTTTATGGTGTGCTTATGGCTGGGCATGTCATTGTGGCGGCGAATAGTGTGGCAGACCCCATAATGGGATGGGGTTAACATTGAGAACCGCTGGATGGTTTACTTGTAGTTCTCGTCTTAAAATTTTATGGCACAGTTATATTATTAGCTGGCATACACGGTACATAAAGTAAGGTATGTCCTATGTCATGATTGTTTTGAAATAATAATGAAATTTGAATTGATGTGTCGAACTAAAAAATCCTCTCTTTCTCAAACTAACTAAAAGTAGCAGGCCTCTGATTTGGCTGTGTAACGACCGACTAAGTTATCTCAGCAACCGGGACTAACAACTTAACTAATTTTATTGATTAACGAACAAATTTATTAATAAACATCTTAATTTCAAATGCAAGGTTACTAACCTTGTGAATACAAATCATTTACTTATGAAAGAAATTTAACTTCAAAAGATCCCTTTTATCGATTAAAAATTGTTCACCTGACTTTAAAAACCCCGACAAGATAATAAGTGAAATGTCCAACAAATTTCAAGACAAATTTCCACAAGTTTCCCCCCAATTGGGAAGTGGAAAGAAAAATAAGAAGGGGCCGTGTTTTTCTAAACTTTGCCTCCGACTTCTTTACATTTCCATAAAGAGAGTGAAGTTGTTCCCTCGTTCCAGTGGATTGTGAAACAAACATTTGTGGAAATTAAAACGTATTGGACGTGTGGTGAGCTTAGAATAGCATCACCCCATATCTTTCGCGTTGGTGTCGTAAGAAACAGCTAAGGGATTTGAGAGATGATTTTTTGTGCAACTTTAGACTACAGGCTGTCAACCCGTCACTATGGCGATTCATAGACATCTGAACGACTCGCAAACTTTTAAAACATGGTGTAAATGGCCAATTTTTACAGCCGTTTACGTTCATTCGACCCCGTGAGAGATATAGGCATGATATATGTATGTATGTTTGTACGTATGTATAACATATCTGTTCAATGAATCTTGTTTGCATAACCTACATGTAATATTACTTACTTGGACGCACACCGATGGGACTAAACTCAGAGTTAGAGATGCAGTATTGAAAAAGATCTCGGTCCTTCTATCTTTTCATAGTACGTTTTAATATAGGTATACACCATGTATATACATACACACACATTGTAGTGTAACCTCAGTGATATATTTGTACTATCTACAACTGCTTTCATGCATGCTGTTTAACTACGGTTAAAGCAATATTCACCGCTTGAAACCATTCACTCATGAAAGCATCACAATTTTGATTCTATGTGCAATTTTATCTAGCTTATAAATTATCAACCGCTATTTTCAATTTATTTTTTGAAGTATTAGATTATTCTTTTTATAAAACTATTATATGAATAAGATCATATTATTATAATTAATATACAATATTCATCTATGTCCATTAAAAATTTGGTTTGTCGTTCTTGTTGTTGCTCTTTAACTTTATTGTATACATTGAGGAATTGAAAGTGAATGAAAACATAAGCTTAATGATGATGCTTAGCAACTTGCTGCTTTTTATAGTTATTTTTGCTCCGCTATCTATATTCAGTTTCAGACATAAGTTATTATTGCCCTGTCAAGATGCGTACTAGTACTTTAGAGGATAATTTCAGGAATTTCATTCATTATGTTTCCTACTATCACTCTTGAATTTTCAGAATGCTAGACACCTTTATCTACATACAACACATCATCACTTTCAGTCAACATGCTGTCAAATATATTTGAGAAAATACACAGGGAAAAATAAAAACAAAAGGGGAGTTAAAAATTTAATTTAGTTTTTATGACAGTCAACTAAACAACACGCGAGCTAATTAGCCACTAACATAAATTAAAACGATGTTAACAAGTGGTGCTTACTGCTTCTAATTAACTTAAATGAAATTAAACAGTGCTCAAATAATTAAAAGTACAACTAATTGAAACACTTAAGTAAATTAAACTCTCCAAACTTTCAATGCGTTCTCAAAAGTTATCAATTGAAACAAAACAAACATAATGACATGATCGTGTCTTCATATAACAAATTCCCGTAAACCCTTTTCAAAAACGGCCACCAAAACTAATCAACAACGCCGGCGAACCTCATCCTGAAAGAAAACAACCAAAAAATAAAATAAAAATACGTGACTGTACCAAAACGAGACAGTTTTAATCATGTTCTTTAAAATGTAAATGATGTTTACTTACAATAACAGGCGGCGGATAGTCAACTTTCGCTGAGCGCAAAATATCTACCAGATGAACCATATGGACAGATAAGTTAGTCGCAGTTTGTGTGAAACTTGGAATGCGTCGATGTCGAGCAGAGGGGAGGGAGCGGACGGCGCGGTCGCGGCGATCGGAGGTAACTCGGTCGGGCGGAGAGGCGTGTGCGTCGCTCGGACGACGGACGGCGACTGAGCGCGCCGCGCGCCCGCCACGCACGCGGGGCGGGGGTACGCACGCACGCAACGCCGCCAGCCAATCGCGTGCGTGCGCCGCGCGCACCCCCGCGCCCTTTTCCCCGCCCCGCTCCCGCCCGTCACCTCACAATCGATGCCCTATATTGCATTAATTATTTAGGAAACACGCAATAAGATAACGCGAGGTGGCAGATAAGGGATCTTCCACGTAAGTTTAAATAAATCATCGTATCTCCGTCCAGTTCGGGTCGGCCGGCTGTTCTTGCGACTGCCCGCCTGCGTGTTGTTTGGCTGATAACGCATTATTTACGTTGTCTGCCGCGTGCCACCTTTTCGTTGCGATTGTTTTTTTTATTTATTCGACTGGGTTATTTGGAGCCGGTTTATGTTTGTTTCAGGCACAGGAGGTGTTTTCGATATATGTTTCGGAAAGATGATAATAAGGATATGTATTTTCGCCCCTATTCCACCTTAGATATTGGAGTGCGTAGGTTCTGTTTGCGAAGGATAGGGACGAAAACAAACGGAAAAATTGTATTTTTTTGGAAGGTTGTCAACTTGTCATTTAGCAATAATGGGCAGGACATAACATCGTCCTTTTTAGCATTTCTTTGTAATAAAATTTGAAATTGAAGTTTTATCGCTACGATTTTCTTGTTTGGATACTTAAGAAGATAAGTAATGTATGATTTATTTATTAGGTCTGGAAATACAGAGGTTATATACGACAAAAAAATGAAACTATGAAAATGTTTAAGATACCAACGACAATTTAAATACCCTTATACCCTTAAGAACTTTGAATTTTGTTTACCGTTACTCTACTCAATATTGTTATGTTTTCATGCAAAAAAACGTGACGTCGTGTAAATCAAGACGAAAAATTCTTGTTCTCAACGCGAACAGCGATATTTATGACGTATTATTTTCAAATTTCTTATCACAGGGTCGCGCAATATCCTACGAAGAAGGATGGATATGGTATTCCTAAAATCAACTACGAACAGTGGTACAGTACAGAGAAATAGCTACTTTGTATAAGGCACTATCTACACGCATATAAGACGTGAGACGCAGATTACAACTATGACTCCGACCGGCAGCGATGAAATGGCACGGGATGGCAAAAATGGCATTGGATGTAGACGGCGTCTCGTCTGTTTCATACATTTTATATGGAAACGGTTTTGAGCCTCGCACTGTCACGTTTTTCGTGGACTACGTCATGCAAAAGTTTGAGAGTCATTCAGAAAACTGTGTATGACAGGTTGTCAGTCTGTCACCTAAAATTGCAATAAACATCAAATCTCAAATTTTAGTCATTTTCATGACATTCATGGGAAATATATGAGTGATGCTATTCTAAACCGGCACCACACGGCGATACAAAATATAGTTGATGTATCATCTTCACCTGATGGGTAATTTTATCAATCATCATTATGCCAGCTTTGAAGTGCTTACAGATTTTATCATCACCCAAGTTATTAGTGTTTAGTCTTCTCATAAAAGAACACATACAAAGCTACACTCTTATTTGTACGTAAAATCCCTTCTTTACGTTCGCGTCTGTAAAAACTTGTTTTATGAAGAAAAAGTTTTATTTACTCTGTGATGAGAACGGATGTGCTCAACGTGCGCGAGTAAATTACGTCATTGCTACCGGAAGTGGTTACCTACGTGGGGGAAAGAGAGGGCACTAGGTTAGTCTAGCTGAGTTGAGTCATACATTGAGTTGTGCTGTGACAATATATACGTTTACGCCGTATGATGGCGGCTTAGAATAGCATCACCTCAGTTTTCTTCTTCTTCTTCGAGTGGGACACCAAGTCATTCAATGACCCGATGAACCCTGGTTTTAATCACGGTGGTTATCGTAAAAAGCGACTATAGTATAAAATCACGCAGCGAATGGGCACCACCGTTCGTTGGGAATACTATAATATTGCGTTCACCCAATAAAAATCGTTCTAATATTATCCTTATAGACACACATTTGAATGAAATTCTGAGTGCCGAAGAAACAACGCAAAACATCGTTGTTCTACTTGACTAATGAAATAAAATTGTGATCCAAAATCAGTTTGAATAATCAGCAAGGTGAATAACCTGTTGATATATACTTTCATTATGTATATCAAAACCTCATTGAAAAAAAGCTGCGAACTTAGCTCCCAGCTCAGGGCTGGATATTATAATAAGCCGGCATGGTGCGGAGTGAAGCTAGTTGAGATTCTCGGCACAGGTGGAGCAGCTGCCGGGAGGTCGCGGTTTGAATCCCGATTGCGGCAAGATGGACATTACGACCGGACAGGCACATGCTAAGGAGGTAGAGTGACTGGTGTGGTCCATTGAAAAAGAAATAGTTTTTGCATCGTAATACAAGTATGTGAAGTTTATTCACGGAATTTAGTATTGTTTAAATATTACATCAACTATTTAGACCGAAGTTTGTCATGTTATACTTAATCTAAAAATTCCGCAATTTTTATCACAAAACTTACATTTTTGTCTGTCATAATTTGAAATGACTTATTACAGTGAAAGAAAAACGAACTTAAATTTAAAAATTCAATAATAAACTGCTATAAAAAGTAACATATGGAGGTTCATGTTCCAGACGGTTCACGGCCCAGTAGCCGCTATTGAGAGAAGACGTGTTATTCGTTGTTTTGTCTTTTAATTTAGTTTGTGTGCGGAAAAAGTTAGTAGTTAAAGTTAAATTTTATATCAGTTTAAAGCCTTAAAAACGTACTTTCGATTGGTGTATAGATTGTATTAAAAATTACAACGTTATAATGCTAAAAGTGACAAAAAGTGATGCAGTTTAATCCGTTACATACAAATGTGAAAGGACTCAGTAAGTGATTCACTCAAGGATAACAATAGAGCACGACCTTGAACTAACCGACACCAGAGTCGCAAAGCTAACACTGCGCTAACCGTCTGCTAATTTCACCGCCCACTAGTAGTAGCAGCGTAGCCTAGTGGATAGAGCCGCCAGATTAATCACGGTTAATGGTAAAGGCTACAGGTTCGATACTCACTGGGGCAGAAATATTATTCATCTTTTTTTTTGTGCCTTGTTATAATTCTTTTGTCAAAAACGATAACTGAATAAGATGGCACCAAAATGTGGGAAATGTAACAAAAAACTGCCTAGAACGTTTTATTTAACATGCATAACGTGCAATCAAAGTTTCGATCTAGAATGCGTTAATGCAGAAAAAAGATTCACGGCTATGACACCTTTCCACAAAAACAATTGGAAATGTCCACAGTGCGTAGCAAAAAAATCTAGTACACCCATTGCATTAAAAAGAGCGAAAAGTACGGTAAATATTAAGACATCGCCAACCACAATTCCTAAAAAAGTAAGCACAAAAAAATCGAAGCCTGAGGTACACTCTAAAATGGAGAAATCTGGAGAAAATAGCAACTCCATTCACTCATGTATTGATTCATCAGAAACAATAAATAACGATGAAACATTCCACTCCCTGCAACTATCCGCGATCCAAGCGAAAGAACCACTATCTGCTGCACAACAGCATGTAGTTCATCGCAAGAAAGAAAAGAGCATAATTAATGTTCCTACAAATAACTGTTTTGCTTCTCTGGAGGATTTGGTAGAGACAGATAGTGAGGAAGATAACAACACACCCGACACTACACCGAAGTCAGACCTAAGGAGAAGCTGCCCAGAATTATCTATTTTTGCCACTACTCGTGAGCTCGAGGTACTTAGAGAAAAAGTGTCATTCCTGAATACCCAACTTGAATCTGCGGAAAGTGAGATAGAAGATTTGCTGGCTGAAAATTTCTCACTTAAAAAAGAAGTAGATAGATATGCCAATAAATTTAAAGCTTTATCAAATTTATGTTTGGGTACAAATACATCCAACAAGAAAAAGAAGAAAAAGAAACAGAAGAATAACAAAACAGTGCCAATTATGGAAGGAAGATTAGACGTGTCAGGCAGTTTATTAAATAATGATGAAATAGAGACAATGTCGAACCCTGTGAACTATGCGGACCTAGGAACAAGTTCAGAAGCAGAAGAACAGGAATTACAATCCTCAACAAAAATAACTACGAAGCACAGACTATGCATAATAAGTGCAAACAATCATAATAAAGTGCTACCAATAGCGGAAAATATATTTGGCAACAAGTTTGGACTCTGCCACTACATTAAACCAAACTGTGGAATAACGAATCTAATAGATGATATAGAATCGAAACTAAAAACATTCACTAATGATGATTTTTGCATTATCATGATTGGAGATGAAGATTTTAAGAAAACTGCAAATTATGACCTATTAATTAATAATTTAAGAACTAAGATATGTAAAATTAGTCATACAAATATAATTATTTGCTTACCCATATACAAGCATGGCCTTTCTAAAAATTATTTGTTTAACTCTAGAGCTGAAACTTTTAACACCAAATTATGTTGGGATAATTGCGAAAATGAATATTGCTACATTATTGATTCAAACGAACGTTTGTTATATGATAATACAATGTTTTATAATTATTCAGGACATATAAAAAACAATGGTATTGAAATTGTATTACAATCAACCTTTGACAAAATTTTAGAAATTATTATGTTTTTTCGGACCTAAAAAATACACTAATATAAATAATAGTTACAAATCGACAACTGTTGAAGGCTCTGTAAATGCAATGCAAGACGATAAAATACTTCTCACTCAGGGAACTCAGGATGTGATAGTTGACACAAACATTCTTCGAATTTTTCATCAAAATATAGCTGGCTTATATAGTAAAACGAACATACTGGAAATTACATTACTCGACTTCGCCATGAAAGGTCAAGAACTTGACATTCTCTGCTTTACCGAAAGTTTCATAAAGGAAGGGACTGAAGTGAATATCAGGCTCAATAATTATAAATTGATTGCATCCTACTGCAGAAATAAAGGTAGAGGGGGCTCTTGTGTAATGATAAAAAAAACGATGAATGCAAAACCTCTACATGATCTATCAACTTTAGCTGTAAAATCTGCCTTTGAATGTTGTGGCATTGAGGTACTTGGTTTGAATCTCTTGGTGGTGGCAATTTACAGGACACCAAGTTCTAGTTCTGATATCTTTTTGCGAAAACTTGATAGACTATTAAACCAACTGATTGACAGATATAAAAGAAAAAAAATCGTTATATGTGGCGACTGGAATATTAATATATTGGAAACAAATCCTGTTTCCGACCTTCTTATACGTACTCTCAAAAACTACAACTTTGAAGTTCATATAAAAAGTCCAACTAGACAAAAATCGTGTATAGATCTTTTGCAAGTAATCAAAAAAATGTGATAGGAATAACTCATTGTCTCTGTCTTTCGGATCATAACACTGCCCAAACGATTTCTTTGACTACTAAGAAACGCAAGTCGTATATGACATGGTACGAGTATAAGAGGGATTACAGTCAAGAAAACATAGAAAAGTTTTTTAGTTGCGTGTCTGCTCTATCATTTGAAGAAGTGATGGCTATCGATAACTTGTCTCATGCTTTTACTGCATTTTATGACACCTTGTGTTTGTTCTTTAACCTGTGTTTCCCAACAATAAGAGTCAAAATAAATAATCGACCTTCAAAATTGCCATGGCTTACTCGGGGTATAAAGAAATCTTTTGCTACTAAGCGTAGGCTCTATTATGGTTATATAAATTCACGTAAAAATAAATCATTACACAAAAGAACTTACAAAATATATAATCACGTTTTTAAAAAATGTCTAATGAAAGCACAAAAAATTAATAATACTAAATATATAGCATTAAATTCAAATAATCCTACGGCAATTTGGAATAAAATAATACCGGTAATGACTGCTGACATAAACCAGAAAAATGACATTGATTCAATACAATATAATTCTGAAATAATAAATAACCCTAAAAAAATCTGTGATATTTTAAACAACCATTTTATTAAGTTGACTACAAATAATAATAAAAATAACACTATAAATAATTTTAAACTTGACATGATTAATCCTCATACCATATATTTGTCACCTGTTAATGAAACAGAAATTAAGAAAATAATATTAGGACTAAAAAACAGTAAGTCATGTGGATATGACGACATAACAACAAAAGTATTAAAAGTTTGCGCGGAAAAGCTATGTCGCCCAATCAGTCACATTATTAACTTATCATTTAGTCAAGGAAAATTTCCGGATCAATTAAAAGTTTCTGTCATTAAACCACTTTTTAAAAAAGGTGACAGACAAGATCCAAATAATTACAGGCCTATTGCCCTAATCCCGGTAATATCAAAATCTTCGAGAGAGCGATGTATGTCAGGATCATAAACTTTCTTGATAAATATAATGTTTTACACCCAAATCAATACGGCTTTCGAAAGGGTAGTTCAACAACTCAAGCATGTTTTGAACTAATTAAAACGGTCACTGACAGTATCAATAATAAAATTCCAATTACCTCAATCTTTCTAGATATGAGTAAAGCATTTGATTTTGTAAATCATAAAAAACTTCTTATGAAACTAGAATCGTATGGGATTAGAGGGATAGCTTATGACTGGATACAAACCTATCTATCAAATAGAACGCAATGTACAGAGGTCTCAAAAATGACATCAAATAGTAAGACTCTAGAAAGATTGAAATGGAAATCTGAATATAAAATTATAGAAACTGGAGTTCCACAAGGTGGAATTCTCGCACCATTATTATTTCTATTATATATAAATGATTTACCCACCGCAGTTCCTTATAAGACCATATTATTTGCAGATGATGTAACTTTACTAGTCCAAAGAAATAAAAATTCAAATTATGAAACAGATATAAACAAAGCTTTAAAAGATATAATTGACTGGTTAAACCAAAATGACTTAAAAATAAATATTAATAAAACAAAAGTTATGACATTTCAATCCTATAATTCAAATCTGAGACATTTAAATATTCAATATAATGACATATTACTAGAACAAGTAGATACAATAAATTTTTTAGGTTTAACACTTGACGTCCATTTAAATTGGAAAGCACACGTCAAGGAAATCTGTAAAAGACTTGATCGCTTTGTCTATGCTTTGAAGAGACTCAGGCAGACCGTCTCCTTAGATGCGGCACTAGCTGCTTACCACGGCTACGTTTCTTAAGTGATGAGATATGGTTTATTGTTATGGGGAAACTCAGTACAAGCAGACAAAGTCTTTAAACTACAAAAGAAATGTGTGAGAGCCATTAGTGTAGCTTATTATCTTGATAGCTGCGTACCACTGTTTAAGACATTTAAAATAATGACGTTACCTTGTATGTTTATTAAAGACGCCTGTTGTTTTGTAAAGCAACATCCTGAATATTACAAAAAAATATCTGACATGTCTTCCCGAATGGTTAGGTCGCAGTACTCGCGTTTGCTATATCAGCCAACCCCGCGTACTTATATCTATAAGAAAAATGCATTCTATACAAGTATCAGATTGTATAATAAACTTCCCAACGATCTGAAAGATTTATCGTCAAATAAGTTTAAAAGGGCATTAAATGAGTGGCTGAGTGAGAGGTGTTTCTACTCTGTGTCGGATTATTTAAATAGTTAAGAACTTGTTAAGAAACGGATTTTCTAAATTATTACAATGACAGCAGTTATGTTATGTATAATGTTTGCACGCCTGCGATCAGGTAGAATACATGAACCTTTTATTTATATTAAGACCTTGTAAACACTGTATTCTTGCAAATAAATATTTTACTTACTTACTTACTTCAAGTTTTATTTAATTGACAGTTAACTACAGAAAATAAAATACATATCTTTTAAAACGAAGAACATAATAATTGCACAAGAAACTATGATTCAAGCCAACCGCTTAATTAAAACTGAAACAATAACAAAGTTACCTTCAAACACAACTAAAACTCAAATCGAAATACAATTTCAGCAAAATAATTGCACGAAACCTTTTACTCGAAAACCGAGACCGAAAACCTTACTCCAGTAACAAAATCCCGCCTCAAAATCGAAACTTTGAAATACATTTCCAAATTAAAGAGACGAAAATGTAAGCGATATCTTTGAGCGCAAGCGTGTCCTTCAAAACAGTCGAATAGCTCACCTGCTGGTCAGACGGGCCAGAAAATGAGCGATGTAAACAAAACAAAAAATATTAGATAATATATGTTAATAATCTCGACAAGCGATTCGTTGGATGCCCTCGGGCTAGATGGACAGAGCGGCTAGTAGTGACTGGATGCTGACGCCAGAGTTTGCTTGCGCAGTAAATTAGAAATTCTGCTCGCAGGTTTCAACGCGTTATCTGTTGACTCACTGTCGAACACAAAAAGCAAAGTGATCCTCATCGAGAGAAATAGGGAGTCGTTTCAGCACATGATTAAGCCTTCAAGTGTTTAGTTAGTAGTATACATAACATAAACGTTCGAGATGCTTTAATTTCCCTATTGTAATTCAATTTATGTCTATGTTTTCTCCCCTTACGCTATCTGCTCTTTTAGTGCCCTACCGAGGCATATTCAACCTCATGTCCTACAGACCACGCCAGCGCCAGTGAATAAAGAAAACTGAACTAAAGCTCGCAGATAATCTCTTAAGAGGCTACTATACCGAGCTGAAAGATCGTGAACTGTCAGTTGATAAAAATATTTCTATCTCATTTATGCATCCCACCCGTCCCGCAGCCGTAAAAGAGACAGTTATAGCTCGCTACCGGAAAATTTGCGTTCTGGGTTTACCAGGTTCCCCGTTCGAAATCGCCACCAAATTTGTTGATAGTGGCATTTTTTTGCTGCCAATAAAATATTCTATGCCCGTATCATTTGTTTTGCTGAAATTATTGTCATATTTAGAAAGGCGTAAACTTGGTGATAATTTTAGAGCATTTTGCCACGGCCATATCTTTTTTTAAATGCATTATTACAACCAGAAAAAGAATATGGAGCATAGATCTAGTCCAGAAGAGTTACCGTGCCAAAAATTGAGTCGATCGGTTGCGAATTGGCAGAGGGATACGTTGAAAGCGTTTGTATGAAAAATAATGACTATAGATCCCTCCTAAGAATGGGATTGCTAGCGTGTGGCGACACAATGGAAACCAACGTATTGCTTTATTAACCCTACGTTATAGTTTTGTTTTGCCTTGGTAACTAATCTATAGGCTGTTTTTTAGCTGTGCCGACCCAAGTCGGCCTACTTACTAATCTTCTTATTGTAATTTAAATCATGTATTTTTTTCTCTTCTTACGCTAACCACTCTTTTAGTGCCCGACCGAGGCATGTTCAACCTCATGTCCTACAGACCACGCTAGCGCCAGTGAATAAAGAAAACTGAACTAAAGCTCGCAGATAATCTCTTAAGCCCTAAGAATGGGATTTGCTTGCGTGTGGCGACACAATGGATACTTGAATCTGATTAGGGGCGCTGAAATCTGAAAAGACTGGTTTGATATTGTTGAAAATTTAAAATACTCTATTTCTATGGAAAATATTTTACAAAAATATAATTCGACTAAATTTTTTCCAACGATGTATATATAGTACATTAGTTTTTCCGACGAAGAAACATTACAGTACATTCGATTTTTTGGCAGCAAATACTGTAGCATATATCAAATACTTATACCAGTATCACAGGTACTACTTTTCTTCTGATCTACATTACAAACATTTCGATAAGATTTATTAATTAAGACCTATTAAGGACTTGAAATGTGGTAAACGATTGAGTCTACTTTCAACCGTGTAAAATTTACATGAAAATAATTTTTGGTTCAATTTATTTACAAACTTATATTCGAAAGTAAAGATTCAAAAGATACCCAAGTAAATGAAAATCTGGGATAAAGGCTAACGTCTGGTGTATCGTATCGCCTAGGGTCTAAACTACTTGGCCGATCTTCATTGCGTATTGAAGGTCGAAGATTCACTCTAAATAGTAACCCTTCTTTGTTTTCGTTGAAATGTAGGTATGTAAACCTCTTCGAGTGTAAGTGTGGTACGTTCTATTAATCTATACACATCGAAAAAAATCAAAATCATAGACTACCACATTTAAGTATAAGTTTTTTTTATTCATCGTAGCCAAAGGCTAGATCGTAGCCAACGGCTACGACGTAGATCGTAGCTAAACTCTACGAGACAGCAATATGCCATTAAAGATTCAAGTTTTAATAAATAATAATGACATTTATCTCTTGAATCTCAAGTCAAAGAAAATACCCCGACTCTTCAAAGCCTGAATATTACTGCAATGATAATATGAGCAATTGGAGATCATAATACGAGCCACACGAGATTTTCTGCGCTGATAATAATATGAGCCATTTGAGTCGTTCTCTTTGCGCGGGTGTTTGATGGGGTGATTCTGCTTCTCATGGGGAGAGTTCTCGATGACTTGTTTTAGGCGAGTCGTGTGTTAATAATATGGTGATACTTAATCTTATTTTGTTTGTGCAGTACCTTACGGCTTATAATTTTTCTTGTTATGTGGGTCACCGAGTTAACGAACAAACTGATAAAGTTAATGATGGTAAGTGAAAAATTACAAAGATTTCAAAGAGTAAAGGATTTTTCTAACAAAATTATATTTTCTGATTTTTCAAAATCAAATCAAAATTTAATAAATAATTGATGTGAGGCATTAGTGCATAGCATAAAACCAAGATGTTTGCATCTTATACTTTCACATCAATAAAAACAGTAAAACTCCATTTGTGGTTTCATAAGAAGACGAACAACCACCATCGCAAGACAAAAGAGGAAATACGCTCGGCATCTCAGTTATTGATAGCATATTATATGTTTATAAATTTTAATAAAGCTCTCGGGTCCGGGCCATAAAAAGGTAGGAAGCAGCAAAAAATGATACACATTACTCACTAGTGTAGGGGAAGGGATAATTCTACTTGCTTAAAGGAGTCAGCATAAAGTTGTGTATGAGAAGATTGCTATTCTCAGTTTTTCTTACGGTGTGGGACACCTAGTCAACAAAAATCCTCAAGAACCATTGGCTACTGGAAATGGCGCATAAAGTAATACTGACGTTAAACTTTTTTGAGGAATATAAAAGATCAGTGGGTGTCAACAGTCAAAAAGAAATGCCTACTTACTGCTTGCTACTTTACCTTTACAGCCACAACAGTCCACTGCTGGACATGGGCCCTCCCGTATTGGGCAGTATTGCCATACTCACCACGCTTGGCAGCCGGATTGGCGAGCGCAGTGTAAGGTGTTTATTTCACAGAGAACGCTGTTGCCCATTCCCTAATAAATTTTTCCCTTAGTCGCTTTTTACGACACCCACGGGTAGAATTCAGGTGATGCTATTCTAAGCCGGCATCGCACGGCAAACTAACAGAAGCACAAAACTTACGCACGTTTTTATTATCCTCTCTCGTATAACAAACACAGCTCTACGTCCCCCGTATAGCTTTAATACAGAAACGGTGCTCTTCCCTTTAATATTGGTATAAGAAAAAGGACGTAATTCAGGGTCCCTTCTAATTTTACGGGGTCACAGCTTTAGCCCAGTTTTACAATTTGATTGACCCCGGAGATGGTCGTAGACTTTTAGTTAGGCATTTATGTCAGCCCGGGTTATAGGATGGACCTGGGGCGGAAGTATTTATGTAAACGGTTTGCGATTTTGTGCTATCCTTTTAACCTTTTTCTTGCTGTACGTATTGCGAAAAGCGTAGTTAGTTGAACGTCTTCTTTTGAAGTACTTTTTTTGACCCAGGGCGATCAAACCGAAGAAATGTTAAACGTGATTTAACTGGACGTAAACATATATTTACCGAAGAGAAAAGGTCATTAAAATATGTGATTCAGTTGAAAAAAAAGTACTTCCATCATGTCCGAAACAATAATTTAATATAATTATTTTATTTACTTTTACTTTCATCTCCCCCGTTGCCCGGTATAAAATCAAATCTGTTTAAATAAAATCAGGCGGAAAGGTTTTCAGCTGATAAAATATCTTACCTATATACTTGACAAAGGAAAAAGTTCCACTTTACGTCCCAAGCGATGCCCGTAGGCTGGTAAAGGTAGACGTATATTTTTAGAGGGAGCGCGTTTTGATGACGCATTAAATTGGGGAATGAGGCTTCTCGTTTGCGCGCCCTGCAGATTTTCTGCTCGCGTTTGCAGTGTTGCCAAAGTAAAAAATAAATGTAAGTACAATGTTTTTAATCAAAGTGCTCACGATATCTTACGTACAATGATAAATTTAGTAGCTGAAAAAGTATCTCCGCATTTACGCGTCCTATTTCCACGTGTTGACAATTTATATTCGACAATCCCGCAAAGGTCAGTATTAATTTTAAAAAAAGTAAATTCACGATGAGTAAAACGTGAAATACAGTACATTTTTTTTAGTTGGCAACTCAGTGCCGTAGATTCTCTCTTGCGTTTGCCTACTGCTCGGAGAGATAAGTGTCTGCGAAACGTCTATTTGGATGTTTAAATTCGTTTGCAAAAGTGCTTGTTTTATAATCTGCGTTTGACTGAGCTATTTCTGCTTCAACGGTCAGTATTTTAAGTGAATTGCTTTTTTCCATTACTTTTTGTTTGTTGATAGATTTTCTTATTTTGTTTGGTTTGATGTTTTGAAGCCTAGAGTACAACGTTGTGTGCCATCTTTGATTCATTACTTAGGTAGATGGCAATCGATATAGATAAATGATTATTTGACTAGCAGTAGGCGGGTTGTATATTTATACAATGTTCATTAGATATAATACAGGGTGTTAGGCAGAACGTTGGACATACGAAAAAGAGTGTTTCTAATCATGATTCTGAACAACTTTTACTATGAGGCCACATGCGAATTAGCATAAAAAATTTTAGGTGTTCCATACATCTTTGCCGACTAGGTATGAATTTTTCTATGGAAAATTCAAATATTTTTTTGCGAATTCGCAGGTAGCGCCATAGTAAAAGTTGTTCAGAATCACGAGTATTAACACCCTTTTCCGTATGTTCAACGTTCTGCCGAACACCCTATATAGTTCAAAAATAAATTGGACTTATTGGCTAAAAATATTATAAAATATAAATAACCATATGTAATAAAAAAATTGAGCCACGATACCGAGCGAACTAATTTAAACATTACCTTTTAAAGTTAATGTTTGTGCAGTAATTATAGAGCAGTATCAGTCAATTTGGACAATAAATTATTCATAATGCGAACAGCAATAAAATTATTCATTTGGCACCGACTTGGAATGTCGCCGTATAAAAAGTGCTTTGATCATGTTTATCTATCTCGATGGTCGTTAAAAGTTCTTTTTTCTATCTAGACAAGTTTTAACAAGCTTGATGATCGACAGGACCTCTCGTTTAACGATTCGCTCACCTGACAACCCAATGGACTAAACTGACATAGCTGACGCGAACAATTTTATTTTACCTTTTTGACGCGCCGTTTTTATTTAGGGCGAAGAAGTTTTGATCGATTTTCCAAGATTGTTTCTTAGACGCAAAAGTTTCCTTAGCATAAGATAGCCAATAGCATAAGAAACATACGTAACGCCCGTTTGTGCGTTTAGTATGCAAAAATATTAGTTTTTTAAGCAACTTGCTGATAAAACATTATTTCACTGTTAGCTTATGTCAGCCAAATACAATCGTAAAGTTTTATATGCTTAAATAAAATCTTTGATACGTGAAGCGTAATATTTGCTTGTTATTATGCAAATTTTAGAGCAGGAAAAATGCAACGAAGTACACAAAAACTAGGTGAATATAATTTACCTAAGAAAATACATACACGCATTTCTTTACCAAACAGAAATTTTCTCTTAGGTAAGAGAAGAAGCGCATTTAATTCCATGAAGTCCGGTTCATTCTACTAAAATGATGAAACTCCGATGCACTTAAACTTATTACCCGCGTCGTCCGATAGATGGCGTTGAACATAACCGCAGCTTTTGCAAGTTCGGAACCGTTAATTTAAATGTTTAGTTGACTCTGAACTATGAGACTGTGGAATTCGTTTTAGTTAATAATCTCATTGGTTCTCTATTCCTGGTTCTAATTAAATCGTCTTTCTGCGGATTTTAGAGAGGGGGATGCTAGGCAACCAGATTTGACGTGACTACGTCTTAGCATGTCGGTTTGTTAGTGTAATTTGTGTAAATTTGGAAATATAATTATTTTAACTAGCCTGTTAATTATCTAGCAATACATACATACATACATACATATATCACGCCTTTATCCCTTGCGGGGTAGGCAGAGCGTCAACGGCCGTAATAGTACGGTCGTTATCGCCACGTCTGACACATATTTGAGGGCCGTTTTAGCTATTGTCGTGTATCGCTATAGTGACAGGTTGTCAGCCTGTCGCCTAAAATTGCAATACACATGACACCCTCGAGTCCTTTAGTCGCTTCTTACGACACCCACAGGAAAGAAATGGGGTGATGCTATTCTAAGCCGGCATCACACGGCATAGAAATGGCGTGATGCTATTCTAAGCCGGCATCACACGGCATTATCTAGCAATATTACCTATTTATTACTATTGAATACCTATTTTAATAAAGGAATTGTTTCTAAAACAACTTTATGTCATAGATAAGTGTACAAACTTAAAAAAAAAACAAAGACTTTTACGAGCTGCTCTATGATTGCTCCCTGTTTTCAAATGTCTTCACGTAGTGGTTTCATAATCATAATGCGGCACAATCTTCTGCCTATCGAAAAATTTTATAGTCATTTTAAAATAAACTGTTATAACTTTTCCTGTAACATGAACTGACACAAAATGTTAAAAAGCGGGTTTCTTATCGCGATATTTTTTTATTGAATTGTCCAATATTTCATTGCCACAAATATGATCGCGGTGAATCACATTTTTATTATATTGAATTGAAATTTTTTATGACACAAGATGTCATGTTCTACATACAACAAATCAAGAGGATTTGGCTCAAATAAACGTCTCTCCTTTCTAATTAGGTACGTTAAGGTCACTGAATTCATAATATCATTAGTGATTTCAAGTCATCGAAACATTTCAAACCTTTGAAGTCAGCCGAAACCATAAATGAAACATAGCTGTGGCATATTCTGGTAATGTTGGTTATAACCCACTAGTTCTAACTACTTTGGGACCCCGGAGTCACTCACATGATTAACCAATCAATTAGCGTGCGTCTACTGCGTTCTAGGTTAACCTCGTTTTGGTTTGGCAAATGTACGTAAAATGTATTGAAGATAACATGTGAAAGAGAATGAAAGAGCAGATACAATTCTATTATCGAGCGGAAATGTCTTTTTACGATGATAAAAATAGTCAAGTCTTGTAATATTAATATTGAGTGCAGAAAAACCCTGACTGCATATTTTTTATCATTTATTCTTCCTCTTTTTATTTCTCACAACCCACCACTAGTTCGCAAATTGCACAGCATTCGCAAACAAAAAATCTTCGAAAATATCTCTCATTTTCTTTAAGCATCATCACATCCTTTTACAGTCGGGGTGCAAAAAGTTGGCATTATCCGTGGTCCTTATTGCAACTACTTAAGGTCCACTCGCTCCGGATGTGGGCAAGTCCGGCATGTCACACGAACCGGACCTGTTCTGCAGAAAATGAAACCAATTAAGGCTGTGGTATAAAATACAAGAGTTTCAGGGAAATACGAAGGCTTTGTAACTACATATTTAAAAATATATTGTGGTTTTTTTCTTTCTTACAATAGCTTCTCCATAGAAGTAGTACCTATTCTTTGATAAAAGTCTAGTGTCGTTACCGTGAATTGAGGGGAAGGTTATACTCTCCACCAAGATCTTGACAATCATTCATCATTCGTGAATGTCTATTTTTGAGGAAATGAACTCAAAAAGTACTTCAAATGCGTCCGGTAGTCAGACGATCACACCGCGTGGTCAATGGAAAAGTGGTCGAGCGTAGTTGAAAGTTGATGAGTGAGTCCTTTTCTGCGGGCGAGTACGCATGTCCTGTATGGAGTCGTTCAGCCCATGCAAAGCTGGTGGATACAGCCTTAAATGAGACTTGCCGGATTATAACTGGCTGCCTGAAACCGACCCCGGTTAGTCAGCTGTACCCACTGGCTGGCATAGCGCCCCCAGCTGTCCGTAGATCAGTGGCGATTTCTGCTGAAAAATCAAAGATGGAAGTAGACGCACGGCACCCTCTGTACGATCACAGCCCAGTGCCCCAACGGCTGAAAAGCCGAAATAGTTTTGTCAAGTGCGTCACTCCACTTTGTACAGATCCCAAACAGGCGAGGTGTGATCTTTGGCGGGAAAGGGTAACCCTACCAAATCCTTTCGTCCCAATTTCAGAAAGTCTGCCACCTGGCCATAAATTACCATGGCCGGTCTGGAAGTCTTTAAATAGACTTCGGACCCAGACCGGCCGAAGCAAGGAAAACATGGCCAGGTGGGGCTTTCTGCTGGGTTCGAATATTAACTGTCTGTGTGGTGCAGTGCAAACGATGGGCCACCTATCATCGTGCCCTGCGTGCCCTAACACCTGCACGCAGGATGATCTAATGACAGCAAATACGAGCGCTGTCAATGTCGCTAAGTTCTGGGCCGGGATTATATAAGTAATGATTGCCATCGATACGCTAAGAAGAAGAAGAAGAAGAAAGTTGATGATCAGTTTTGCACCTTTACAATACACCAACATATAACTCTAGACAACATTAGTGGTTTTGTCTGAACCAACAGTATAAGTCTATAACTTGCACGGAGTTGCAAGCGGATGTCTTTCGATCGGTTCCGGTATTGACTCCCTGTAAAACACTTTGCACACTCTTAATGGGAATCCTTCCCAAAATCGGCGTTAGAAATGTTTATCTTGCTCTTTTGAAGCTCACTCCGGACAAGTAAAACATTTGTAGAATTGTAAATCATGTAAATCTATGTGACAACGAGTAAATGAATGGCATTCTCAGAAAACAAGTAATTATGAATCAAGCAAACCCATTCATAGCATTCTAGAAAAAATTATCCTTTGGGATTTGAGTGAATCTGACAGTGTAAGCTCCATTGGCTCTGGAAGTAATTTCCATACTATTTAAAGGTACTCAATGCAAAAAAACACGTCTCTAGTACATAAAAATAAATTTCAGGTGACGATGTATCTTGACTAGATCTCGTATGAGCATCTCTTCATGGCCGTCGGTCGGCGTGACAGTTGTCATCTTACGTCTCGTCTCATTTGAGTCGATAGCTATTAAGTACACACCATGAAAAATATTGAATTACATTAAACTGACCAAACCCACACAATTCCACACGAACACATCTAAAAAGCAAATAAACCCTTTTCCCCGTAAGCTACTTGTCTCACAATGCGCGCTTATAGCGTTTGCCGGTGGCATTGTCTGTACGAACACTGGGACGTGTACACACCCACCGCCCACGCATACGGGCGGATCGCACACGCACTACACAATATTGCGATTTATAGCAGCAGGCTCTAGAATCTACATAATACTTAATTCAAAATTGTAGCAAAAATGTTACAAATTGTTTCCGATTCAATCTTGGTTTTTAATTCTTGGTAGCCATGGTAGGTATCCCATTTTTGTACAATTTTGCGTCCTTTTGTCTGAGGCTCTAGCTCCACATATTGAGACGTGCGACATCGCGTCGTTTGAAACTGTTTCCATATAAAATGGAAACGAAATAGCCAAAGCTATGCTATGCGTGAGACGCGCCTTGCATCGGCTGACGATCACTTGTCTGACAGATATGATCTTACGTCTCATATCTCACATCTACTCTATGGAGCTTGCGTGCGCCTGATAGCCAGATTCGGGAAATCGACGGAAAACGTGTGGCATGTGTGAGAACCGCACACACGTTCACTACGGCCTTTGCTATTGAAAGGGTGCTCGCTCCGCTCACAATCGCATTCCCTGCTGTAGTTTTCACTTTGTTGTAGGGTTGTGCCAGCTCAGAAAGATTATAAAAAAATATATATAATTGTAACCGTGTTATTATAAAAAAATGGATGCAGAGATTAAGTGTTTTGACAACGTCAACTCGTGCGATAAAATAATTTAAACACTCTAAACGCGTGTCTTTTTTGTGATATCACCGTTAGGTTGTTTTAAAGTAGGTAATACTCATATATAGTTGAATACCGCAAAATTACCAGGTACTAAACTTAATGAAAGACTTAATACAGATAGTGACTTGTTTTGTGTTGATTCATTTGGCTGTTAACTGTGTTAAATGAATTTCAACTGTCGGGAAAGTGCCTCTGTGTAACGCAGAAAATAATAATGATTTGCTAATTGACGTTTTCCCTTAAACCGACATGAAATCATTGATCTAAAGTCATCCAATCCTACGTCCATGCCTTTTGTCCATACCTATTCGATGGTCCCTTAACAAGAGTGAAATATGTATTTTTCGTTGGCAACCCTAAAAGTCCCCACTAATTTAATACGTTTCTGCAAAAAAATTGCAACGTGATGAGCGCATTGTTTTCCCATAAACTTCTTTCAGCAGTAATAGAATAAAATGTGAAAACGTTGCCTTTCAAATAAACTAAATTCTAGTCAACTATCATTCAGAGTTCACTTTCTACAAAAACTTTTGCAAAATCGTTTCTACTTCCAATTCTTTTTTGTATAGTACCTTTGAATAGAATTGCATTAGAGTTTTTGGTATTATATAATCAATACGTCATAATGAAAATGAGAAATTGAGAACAAAAACGCAACAAAGATTAATAATTTGAAGACAGTTCTGTTCTTCATTTTCGTATAGAACAAGTATAGAATCCTCATTTTCGAAAAGTACAGGATGACACAAAACGTCGGACTGAATACGAAGCGAATTCAGAAAAAAAAAAGTATGGCTGTTCTATTTTGTAATCACGTTTGGTTCCTGGGGAAAAGTGTTCAGTTTGACCTGTAGAGCTTATTGTTTTTGGGAAAGTCACCCCGTATTATGAAAAGCAAGTTCAATCAACTGTTATAAATAATTATAATATCAATCAACAGACCTCTATGAAATCTTATTACACTAAGTAATATTGATACTAAAAAAGATGGCATTCTCTCAATAGGTTCATAAAATTATTAAGTATACAGTATATTCTTTCAATAAGGAGCAAGTCACAGACAAGAATTTTACGAAATTGCCTATTGACCCTCATAATGTCTTTTATAAACATTCCAGATGAGTTTTTCTCTTTTATATACTTACTCATAAAATCCAATGACGATTTTTATAGCAATTAGGTTGACGAAAAATGTGGTAAGTAATAAAATTTCAATTAGGAGTTTTTCAGTATGTAAGATGGTCTTTTTAGAGAAGAAAATAATCAATATAAATACCTGCTAAAATGAATATTATTTATGTATTAAAATACCTTCTGTACAGGGAGTAACAAAAAGGGTATAACAAGCCGATAGAAGGTGAAACTGATCACCTATCTAAACACCACATCTAAAAACCTAATGAAACATGGGTCTAAATTTTTTCTTAAATCTACACAGCGTCCGTAGAAAATGTTGTTCAGTTTCGTGGTCCGAGCACGCCTGCACTGTTTTCGGTACACCGTCCCTTGCACCTCGTATTCTCATTGTAAGGACTATCAAAAGTACTTAGGCACATAATAATAATGGCTTGCTCCTGTTTAGTCTAAGGAACAACTTCCATACAAAGAAGCTTAACTCAAAAGCAGGTCGGTGCGGTGCAAGACGGCTGCAAGGCGGACAGTCCACTCGAGTGACAGACGCAAGCCTCGCCCAGCCAATCAATTAGTCCCACGCCCTACTGTTACACTATACGTTTGCTGGCACCCCTCATTACTAGGGCTGGAACTGGTACTGTTACTGGTATACTGTTATAAATATCAGTAACACATAACATGAAGTACATAGTATCAAATCAAGTCGCTTTTTGCGTTTCTCTGTCTATCTGTCGTGGAATTTGTCTAATTCCTCCTGAACTACGCAACGGATTTTGATGATGGAAACAATGCCACCACCTCGAGTAGTGCAGTTACTCGTAACAATGGCGGAAAAGATAATAAGAATGGACTGACACTCGCAAAAATTGTTGCCGTGTGGTAGCGGCTAAGAATAATGCCACCCCCAGTACATTCAGGGTGTTTCGTAAAAGGTGACTTTGAGTTTTTGACCTAGGCTGAATATCTGCCGATTAAAGTCAACCGCATGGTGGCGGTGATACCACCTACGATAGCATTACCAAAGAGGGTTGACGCCAGGCAGGCGGCCGGCCATAAAACATTGCTAATTATTTTTGTTATGATCTTGTGCTCTACTGCCAAAAATGTTGCGCCGACCCCAACTAATTTGGGATAAGGGCAGGCAGATGATGAGTCGCAAAAAATAATAGCTACAACAATACCTGTTACCGGCCAACACTACGGCTCATTACTTATGGCTTGCCTCGCTCTTTATTTACGCCTTCATATTGACACGAGAAATAGGTCTAGGGGGCGCCGCGCACGATTGACTTTTACAGGCCTCTAAACTCACACCGATATATGGTGGGCTGGGAATTTGTTTTGGACTTCATAAATAACCACAAAAAATGGGTTAGGGCCTTTGGGTCACAAGTTTGGCGAGAAAATCATTGTACCTTTTCAAAGGGAGGCGTTAAAAGTGTTTTTAACCTAAAAGCGATTATCTGTTCTAAGATCTTTCTAATTTCTTACCAAATACGTAAAGTTAGTATTGGCTGGCGCCAGGAATTATGTAGGTACTCTTGTGTGATTCTCGTAGATAACAGTTGTCAAATCAATGCTTACCTTTTATAAGCGTCCCAAGCCTCACACATGAAGAGTTATAATGGTAAGTTCTTTTATTACAAAGACTATACATAAAAAACTAAATACCTATACCGCTAAACCACGCATATTGACGTAAATGCCTTTGATAATCCAATGATCTCTAAAATACAATTTACCTTTAAAAACCTACTTGAATTCACCACTTTGAAAGTTGTAGAAGCATTCGTTGTACGTACGCCGCGTTCGCCCCGAGCCACGCGGTCGGCGCAATGAATAAATTTCCAAGATTAACACATTAATTTCATTACAACATGCGCTCCTAGGCTCTTAAAGCCGTGACTGAATGTGGCTACCTTCATGGTAATATATAATGTGCTAAATTGTTCTCTTGATTGCGCCGCCGTTCGTGGCTGAGTGTTTGTTACTTTTGAAATTTGATTATTTTAAGATTTTACGCGAATAGTATTACACCTACGAGTTTTTTTTAATTTTAGAGAATATACAAACGCCATTTACTGTGTCTTTTACGCTTTTATTATGCTATCGCGTAGAGTACGAAGTCGGCCATAATAATGATTTTTAGTCAGTTCTTTTTACTGGAAGAATTATGCTATTCGAGAGAGTATGTATTGTATGTATATTGTGGGTATGTGTGTATGGGGACAAAAAAATTATGGTCACGGGCTACAGCCCAAACGGCGGGCAGATCTTGACATAGGTATGAGGTGTCGTTAGTTTTGTCTCAGCAGAGCAAGTGACACTGGCTATAATAAAATTTCATAAATTTAACGCAAAATATAATTTTGAAAGTACCGCAGTCTGGTTTGTTTTTTAATACATCTGCCTGTTAATTTTATAAGAAATATGTTGAAATTGTTTGATGTCCTATATATTATATTTTATTTTCCGATTATCATTATGAGCCTGCCTGCATCTACATTTTGTACCTATGTTCATTAACGCTATAATGGAATATGCTGGTTGGTATGCGTAGCCGCAAAATTCGGTACTTTAATAAGTAAAAAAATACAAAACGTCTACTGTAGCTAGATCAAGACCTTAATAAAGGCCAAACTTTCTACCCTTGGCTCCTTTAATTACAAACTTAAATGCAAATCAGCTCGCGTACCAAAAAAATTGGCCAGTTTTTTTTTATACACACAATTTGTTACTTTTCATCAAAGAGAAAAAAAGTGTTTTGAGAAAGTTTCAATTGCAGCGTTTGTTATTTAAAAGTTGGATGATTAAGATTTTTAGGGTTCCGTCGAGTTTAATGTTATTGAATGACATAGTGAAACTGAAATATCTAGATTAATAATGTCCGTCTAAACTTTGTAGAATATCGACAAAAGGAGAGTAATCGAGAAGATGACTAGGTTTTTATTCGACAAAACATAGTATTTGTTAATTGTAAGTATTTTTGTAAAACAGTCCGCTATCAGCTATTTATACTAAAACCTCAAATGCCACAAAAACCACTTTGAAACACTCATCCAACCAAACAATGGCGAAAAATGTAGTGAACTCGCTCGAACAGGTCGCTACTAATTGCTCGAATAATTAGTACTTCACTTTGAGGGCAAGTTCGGACCAACTTTTTGATTAGCGCTTTCATAATTTCGACGCTCGTTATATTCTTTTGGTGATGATTCAATAATGGGCGGTTTTCATGATGAATATTTTTTATATCTTGTCACAATCCGGCAAAAATTTTGTGAACTAAAATAAACGCAACTTGCAATAGGTAATGTAAGAAAAGTCAACAGTTAGCGGCTAACTATTGACTTTTCTTAAATATTGAGTTTTGCCGTTATTTGTACGTTTTGTTTACTTTTTCACTCGTGCAATTGGTGGCTTACAGTTAAGGCCTAAATTTCATAGGAAAATCTACCTTTCCCGTCTATACCTATCGGTAATTTAAAGGTCAAAACTGTAGCGCATCTGTAGCTGAAACAGAAGATTGTGTTCAGAGCAACAGTAGCGCCAACCACCGTTGCGGAAAACCGGCTTAAAACATGCCTCTAAAAGCAGCATGGAGGGTATGCAGAGAGCATTTAGCAGCCTTAGGCTCTCTCGGACTCCAGAATATGCTCGCCCAGTCTAGTAAGAGATTACCACCGTTGGTACACGGAATACACAAGATTTATAAGCGTGGTTCGAAACCGAAACACGTTTCAGATGGACGTAGGTCCGAAGTTCGACTGCTAAGTGAGCTTTCCAATATTTTGATACCTACAGATACAACTGTTGATTATTATATTTGTCTACTTGACATATTGTCACAACAATATGTAGCGTTTGGTCCGCGTTACGACCAACGTACGTCACAAATATAATTCTTATTTATTTATTTATAACTTTACTAACAACACTTTTGTTTGGTTCAATATTTTTAATGTAAATAAAGCCATCATTTCCATAACAGTTCAAAATGCGAACCGAATTTACTAACTAGTAAAAGCGCCTGTAAATTTGCGCCATCAAATACGTAACGATTGCTCCAACTAAATTGCTACGACTAACTTACAATGCGTTCAAAATATAAAAACTTTCAAGATAATTATTTGAGCTAAACTAAGGCTTAGCATTTACTTTTATTGTTAAAAAAAACAAGTATTGTCCATTGTGAGTTGGATTGGGTTGGTTGTTTGATGTTTAGAGTCAGTTTAGCCTCAAACCCTGGCTGAACCCTTTTCATATTGATAGACGAATAATTCCGGGACAACGTAATATTTCATGCTTTGAATGAATTCTATTCTCAAATATTATACTCTCGATTCCTGTTACATACAAAGAAATTCATTAGGCCTTCGTTTAGAGATTTTAGATTTGCTTAGGTATAACACGGTCAGATAGTCCATGGGATTTGGACCAAAGATTGTATGGACGGTAGCGTCATCTAACAAAATATTGTGGTACTCACACGGGTGTGTGACAGCAGTACAGACGTTCGTATTTGATCATATTGGTAGTATGATGCGGTGTAATCCGACCGAATTGGTATGCCTACCTTTCTTTGGATGCAGCTATTATCTAGTATCGCGATGAAGTTTGCAGGATTTTATTTCGCGACTGTGAGCGTCTTTCCTGTCGCCTGTGTTATATTGGTAGTCCTGTAAGATTTTGAATGAAATCTAAACGAAAACGGAAGTAATATTACACTACACAATTTTTATCATACTTTTTCCCAGAATTATACATTTTGAATTTCAGATTAAGAGGTTCGTAAATATTTAAGTTGCAATGTATTTTGCATTATATTTATGGGAGTAAATATTCGTTTGTTGATAAAAGTAATTTTACTATGGTACTTGGGAAAACAATAGATAGTAATGTCGTAAGTAATTCAAGGGTGACTAATTCACTCATCATTCGTTCCTGGGTAGGATTGAGTTGAGTCTTCAAGTAGATTTCCATAGTACGCCATCAGTGTAGTTAAGGAGTGAGTCAGTTCGAATGGATCAATCACTGATCAGTTCGTAATTTACTACAGAACTAGCTGGAGGACAAAGGAATTGGATCCTACTTATAGCGCTGTCGCCTAGTATCTTCCTCTTAGTTTGAACGGGACACCTGAGGAGAAGACATGAAGACACCGGAGCTGCCCGGCAGACCAGAAGCGGATGGCGAGGCCTGAAGATCAGAAGCGGTTGGCTGCGAAGAGGGAGGCGAGCGGCTGCAGGTGCCGTGCTGTTCCAGGACCCCGAAGCTGCGTGGCTGTCCGGAGGAGGAAGCTGAGGCGGAGCGTTCAGGGAGCTGCAGGACGGATGCTGAGCAGGCGATCGGCGGGCAGGTGCCGCGTGAGTTTTTGAACATGGTCGCTCTAATGTTTGACGGTGCTTATCTTCCTGTGTTTCATTTATCAAGTGTTAAAAGGGGTCGCGTTCTTTTATTGTATGGGGCGTGGTCAATTCATACAGTTACTTCTGTGCGGGTAGATTCCATGTGGTAGTTTTACTGAATCTCGGGTTTTAAAAGAAAAGGGGTTGTGTTCTTTTGATTTGCTTTATCGGGCGTGGTCGATTTATAGTTTTACTTCATGCGGGTACTCCACGAGGTAGCTTTTAACCGATACGCGTGGTTTTAGAAAAGAGGGGTTGTGTTATTTGGATTTGTTTTATTGGGCGTGGTCAGGTTATAGGTTACTTTTGTGCGGGTGCATGCCGCTTGGTGGCTTTTAACCGATTCACGTGGTTTTGTAGAAGAGGGGTTGTGTTCTCTTTGATTGTTTTTATTGGGCGTGGTCAAGTTGTAGGTCGCTTTCTGGTAAATGCTTTGAATTAAGTGGAAATTCATGGTGATTGGTGATTTCACGTTATATTTTGTGGTTCAGTGTTTAATGAGATCACGTGTGGGTTTGGTGTGACCGCGTGGTAATTTCTTGGGTTTCGCTCGTGGGTTTTTGTTGAAAAGTGTAGTCGGGTTTTAATTTTTTTATGCAATAATTTCGCAGCGTTTTAATAGACCACGTGCTGTTCGAATTTACGTATTAGGTTGACTGATTGAATATTAGGTTTATGGGGTTGTTTTTCAATTAGGTTTTTATTGTTTTACGGGATTGTTTTACGACAGTTTCGCCATTCATATTTTTTGTGGTTTTATTTGTTGTGTACCTACCCTTCTTTTATTTGAAATTTCCCCTATTTTTTTTTTATCATGACTTGTTCCAGCATTGATTTTATTTGGCGGTGTTTTCAAATTTCGTGATTTACTTATTACGTTGTGCAGCATATTCTTTCTTTTGCGTCCATTTGAATATTCTTTTGTTGCATTATTTTATTTCTGTGTGACTACCCTCGTTTCTCGTATTTGATTTTTCCCCCATGCTTTTTTATTTTGTGCTATCTTTTGACTTGCTTTTTGAATTTTATTTGCGGCATTAATTTATTTTTGATTGATTATTTACTAATGCTTTTGTGTTGCGATATTTTCTTTCTACATTTATTTACGTACGCTTTCATTTAACATTTTATTTGCATTATTTGATTGCGGCATTTTTCTTTTACACTTGTTTTATTTTGTGTTTTATCGAATCTTTTGATTTGTTGCGGTTTTATTCGGGATATTTTTCCTCGAATTACGGCTGTGTTTTTGGTCCAAGGTTTTTGGTGATACTGACTAGCCACTTTTGGCATTCCTCTTATTTTTATTTACGGCCCTGCCCTTTTTGGCAGTTTATTATATATTTTTTATATTCCATCTGCATTTGTAGATGTTTTTGGGTATTATTCTGCGTTTCTGGTTTTGACTATTTTCATTTGTGATTTTATTTTGCATTATTCCCTTTAGGTTCACTATTGAAATTATTTCTTTTACTTGTCGACTTTTCTTCCTTTCAAATGCTTTCTTTCCTTAAGAGCGCTTTTCTTGATCTTACATGTTTCTAAATTACAAATTTACATCATTATTTGTGGGCGTCCGCGCGTGAAGGGTCCAGTTGTAGGGTATTGAGTTAAGACCAGTTTCGGAATCTAGAATAATCCATCTATCATACTGAATACAAAAAATACCATATTTTGAATATGTATTTTTTTTACAGACATCCAAAGTTGTAACTCTGAAAAAAGTGGTTTCGAGAAAATTGAGTTTAAAGGTTTAGGTTAAAAAAAAACACAGTTCTACTTATTTGTTACATAGGTCATTATTTTTTCATAAAGATTACATTAATGTGCATTCAATCATGTGACCATAACTTTAATTTAAATAATCAAGGTAAGAAAATCAAGCGTGTGGATTTCAGAAAACACTAAAGCCGACTTCTGGTACCTTTTATTGCAAGGTATTAGTACATAATGTTTTGACCAGATATTAACAGCCCTATGGTGTCCTAGAACTCTATTTTGCCTTTTGTACTGTTAGATTAAATATAAAGTATTAAATTATACCAAATTTTATAGATTTCCATAAGATTTTATGAAACACCGACAAGTGGACCTTTTTTATGCTACACTTTAGCTAGCGTTCAGAGATTTGGAATTTACTAAAATCCCAATAAAACTATAGCGTAACGTATTATTTTACACTTACAACTTAATTTATATGTTGACACACGTCATCTTTCCACGCGGTATCTCGATACACGTTACCTCGATATACGTTATTTCGACACGCGTTAACTCGACACACATTAAATCAACACAAAGTATCTCGACACACGTTAAGTCCGCCTTTGTGAATCTTGCTATTTACTTCTTTTACCAATATTGTAAATGTGTTTTGAAAATAGCCTAAACCATATTTTTTTCAATATGTTGGTGCAAGTGATTTTGAACCTTATTGACATAGCTTAGAATAACTCGGGTTTTAGAAATTCTTCTATAAATGCCATCACCTTCCTGCCCTTATCCCAATTACTTGGGGTCGGCGCAACACGTTTTGTTGATCACAAAATCGTGTTGAAAAAGGATTTGGCTTAATTTTACGACCGGCCGCCTACCAGACGTCAACCCTCCTTGGAAATGCTTAATTGTGGTGGATTTACCGTTTACCACCATACCATTTATTACCATACGGTTGGCCTTGGCTGTTTGAGTCGGGTTTATCCTTCGGTCGCCTCGTATGACCCTCACGGCAAGAGAGGTGGTGGTGCTATTCTACTCTGCCGACACCACATGGCTACTAAATGTGTAATTATATTTAAAAATAATAACCAAATTTAATTTAAACAAAATAAGACAAATGTCAATAAGGATCAAAATTGCTTGTAGCACTTTATTAGCTTTTAAATTGTTAGTCGAGTCGAAAAATATAGTACAAGCAATTTTTGTCCTCATTGACATAACGATGTCGATTATTTTAATGACTAGATCACAATAAAAATATATTAAATCGTAGATCTTGTTAAGGCTTACAAATTTCTTAAAGAAAATAATAGCTTAGCATGCGTGGTACCCCGGACTAACGAGGTTTTAGTTTGACAGCTGTCATCTGAATTGTGGATCTCGTCAAGACCTTCAACTTTTTTGAAGCAACAGGTAGTCTACCATGCATAGTTGTCGAAATGTGTTTAAAGTAAGACATATATCTGCAAAAATCTAGATAATGGCAAGGCCTACAACTTCCTCCAAGCAACTGGTAGTCTAGCGCGCATAGTGACCGAGATAAACAACTATAAAGTTTGACAGCTGACATCGAAAATGTAGATCTTGTCAAGGCCTACAACTTCCTCAAAGAAACTGATAGTCCCTACCAAATTATGGGATATGAAAAAAGTTTCTGGCCTTCAACACAAAATGAACCAGACCACCAAATCTCTCTCTTCGTGTGGGACACCGAGTCGTTCAACGATCCGTGTCAATCCACCAACAGACCTCTGACATGGTTGATTACCACCATCATAGACAGCAACCGGCACCGACGGCTTAACGTGCCCATCCGAAGCACCATCTTACTTTTCGAACAATCAGGTAGTTTAGCCTAAACAGCCTGCAATGTCCTAACCAGACTGAGTGACCCCACCGAGAATTAAACCCGTAACTTTCTGCGTGGCAGGCAGTCGTACTAACCACCACCAAATCATTTTGTATTTATCTCATCTCTCCCCAACCAACCAATTTTGCCTCACCCTACCCTACCTTGCCTCATCTTACCTCACCATGCCCCACTCTGCTAAAGCTTGCTCCAACCCTGCCAAAGCTTGCCACACCTTGCATGTGTCAAGATAACACGTGTCGAGACAACGTGTGTCGAAATACCGTGTGTTGAGTTTAACATGGTAGAGTTAACGCTGTCGAGAAAACGTGAGTCGAGATAACGTGTGTCGAGATTACATGTGTCGGAATAACGTGTGGCAAGATAACGTGTGTTGATATACTGTGTGTCAAGAAGGCGTGTGTCGAGATTGCATGTGTCGAGATAACGTGTATCGAGATCTGTTGCGATGCCAATTATGTCGAAATATCATTATGTCAAAATGACGTTGTCGACTCCAGTTCAGAGTGACAGCACAAACAGTATTTACGTTAAATACCTAAACCCAGTCATGAAAACACCGACTTGTCAAGACTTGCCGACATCTGGACCCTTTTCACTAAAGTTTATCATTAAAAAAAAACATACTTAGAAACAAAACTTAAAAGTGTTGATTACATGAAATTGTAGTAAATTGTTTGTATAATAATATTCTTTCAAAATCTCAAAATGACACATTTTCACCCAACTTCATAAAAACGCAAATATCTCGGAAACTAAAAGCCGACAACTGGACCCTTCATGCGCGGACGCCCACATTTTACAGGGTTCTATTTATAGAACGCTTCTTCTTTTCGCTAACTGACGTTGCTAATTAGGTTGTGTATTGGTTAATACCCTTACGCGCTTTCAATGATTCGAGCAGAGTACCTACGGATATGGGTTCGATTCCGCACGCGTACAATTACATTGGAGGGTATTTTTGTTAGAAGCGCGTCGCCAGTCGGTTGTGCTACGCGGCATGGGGTGCGGGGGAGGAGTAGTTCTGTGCGGGTTTTGTCATGTGGTTGATATGTATAGCCCGTTTAGTTAGGTCCCTGGTATTTGGTAGGTCTACCTAGATTGGTTCTTCATACAGTTGCCGAGTGTAGCCGGTTTAGTCTGGTCCTTGGATTCGATAGGCTTACCTACGATGGTTTCTCATATAGATTGTTAGGTATAGCCAATTTATTTTGGTCCCTTGGATTAGGTAGGTTTTCCTATGCTGGCTTCTCAAACATTTGTTAGGGAAAACCAGTCTAAATTGGTCGCTAGAAGTTGTGAGGTCTATCTAAACCTAGGTTCCCATACAGTCACTAAGAACGACCAGTTTAGTTAGGTTCCTGGTACTTGGTAGGTCTACATTTATATTGGTTTCTCATACAGGTGCTAGGTATAATCAGATTAGTTAGATCCATTGTATTTGAGAGGTCTTTATACGTTGGTTTTCCATACTGTTACTAGGTCCGGCTGTTGTAGATTGATCCGTCGTATTTGGGAGGTCTTTAAATGTTGGTTTTCCATACAGTTACTATGTCCGACCGACGTAGGTTGATCCGTTGTATTCGGGAGGTCTTTGCATCTTGGTTTTCCATACTGTTACTAGGTCCGGCCGTCGTAGTTTGATCCTTTGTGTTTGGGAGGTCTATCTAACCTGAGTTTCTTTACAGTTACTAAGAACGACCAGTATAGGTAGATCCTTTGTATTTGGGAGGTCCGTCTAAAATGGTTTTCTATACATTTTCTACGACCGACCGGTGTAGGTTGGACTTTTGTATTTGGCAGGTCTATCTAAAATGGCTTCCTATACAGTTACTAGGCATGACCGATTTAGTTTGATCCCTTGAGTAGGTTTATGGAGCTGCTGGCGATAGATAGTAGGAGGGAACTATCTGCAGTAGGTATCGTAATAAGTTATGTTTTATGTAGGGTTTGAAATGGTTTGACTTATTTCTTATTGTGAGATTGGTTTAGGTTATAGGTAGCAGTTCGGTGTGTCGAAGGGCACGTTTTGGCGCTGTTAGGTAATCTTATACGTTTGCGTTGGAAGTTTTGAAATAGTCGTAGGTAGATTATATGCTCCTATGATTATTCGGTATTGGTAGGTTATACGTATATTCTGTACCTATGGAAGTTGAGGTTAGTAGGGGCATTCGTCGACTCGGTGTCCCACACATTATGGTACCGATAGGAAGACAGCGTTTCGAAAGTTTTATAATGTTTTAATTATTTTTAAAGATAGATTGTGGTGCATTCTTATAAGGTATCTAGGTACTTTCGCATTTTTGATTTTATTTCTGAACTCAATTTTGGGTACTCGATATTTATATTTAGTTTCATCCTTTCATTCATTTAGACATTGATATTTAGGTTCATTTATTTACTCTCTTACTTTCAAGGATTCCGAATTTTTACAAATTTTGGTTGTGCATAGATGATTAACCCTTTGGACGTGTAGTTGTGCCACAGTGGCATACGGCTATCCTTACGGCAATTTACCTGAACCATGTTATAGTTGCCGGTAATTCTGTATTATGCAGTTGCGTACTTTTACCCGTCATGAAACTGAAGTTAACTTTAATTTCATTAAACTGAAGTTAACTTTAATATATTAATAGGTAATTCAATTAACTTAGTACTTGCGGTTCTTATACACTTGCGGGTCAATCATAAATATTTTATGATTTTAAACATTTTATAATTTTGTTTGGAATTATTAATATTTTGTTTTGATGTCTTTTGGATTGGATCGTTTAGGGTTACTTCTTAATTAAAATAATTTAGAAACTTTCGAATATTTTGGAATTTTAATTTATTTTATTTAATTTTAAAATAAATAATTTTGGAAACTTTAAATATTTTTTTTTTGGACTTTAAAATTTTAAATATTTTTTTTTATCTTTTTTTTTTGGAATTAATAATATTTCACTTAGGTTTCGTTTAGGTTGGGGGTGATTAATGGTGCTTCCAAATGAAAATAATTTTAGAATTTTAATTTATTTTATTTTATTTAAAAAAATAAATAATTTTAGAAACTTTGCAATATTTTGGGACTTTAAATATTTTTCATCCTTTTGGGAATTAATAATATTTTCCTTAGGTATGATTTAGTTTGGGGTATTTAATCCTGGTTTCAAATTAAAATACTTTTAGAATTTTAATTTATTTTTACTTTATTTACTTTTGAAAATAATTAGTGCGGAACACTTTTATTACCATCCACACTTGCGTATTCTTACCCAACTTTGGAGTTAACTTTTATTGCGTATTCTTACCCAACTTTGGAGTTCACTTTTATTGCGTATTCTTACCCAACTTTAATAGAAGTTAACTTTTATTAATTCAATATCACAATAAATGATACTTTATATTAAAACAATTATTCAAATAAAATAGAACGGGATTTGTTTCATGGTTGAGTTTATAATTTTAAAATAAAATACTAAAATTTCGGTTTGCATAAATATTGATATTTTTAAATAAGTTTATCTTAAATGACAATGGTTGTTTATTATCAGCCTTCTAGCAATACAACAAACATATTATAAAGTTAAATTCAAATAATACTAAAGACGTATTATCTATTCCTATTCTTGTAAGTTAATTCAAAGACAATTACTTACTTGAATGTAATGTTGGAGTTAATCATACTTAGGCCAAGCAGGTCAGTGCCTCGATAGCTATACCCTATACTAAGATGGAATGGGATACTATCACCAAGGTGGTTAAAGTCACCATTACCTTATTAAATTAATATGGTTAAAGAATTTCCAAGTTATTATACAGTTGTATTGAAACTGGAAGGTTGTAAATAAATATCTATTTTACTTAAATAATATTGATAAACTGCTGTTGTGAGAAATGATGACTCAGTAGTTAATAATAAATCTTTTCCAAATTCAAAATTCCGATTATGCATAAATTATGCACTTTTGGCTTCTCATTAGTAAATTCCTGGTGAGGAATGGTGATTCAGGAGCGGAGGAGATGGCTGAATCCCGCATCCCTTTAGGGATGCGGTAATAGGTAGTCACTGCTCTCACATAGGCAGTACACTTCCGTCAACCTTGAATCTTCAAAGCTAAACCATGTAACATTCTTGCTGTTATTCATTAACTTCTCAAATTGACAATCATTTGTCATTATGAATCGGTTACTTCTATTTTAGTTGTCTTCCCTTTTGCTCTCGAATACATACTGCGCAATCTTACCCTTATTCAATTATTATGGTTCGGACTTAGCTGCGCACTCTTACCCATATTAATAGCCGTAGCAAATTTGACTTTGTACGTTCGATATTTACTATTTAGTGAAATTATAATTTATTTCTTTATCATAATTGAGTTTTCAAACAGTACTTGAATTTTATATGCGGTTCCTTAGGATCATTTCTTTTGATTGTTTTATATTAACTTTAACTTTTGTTTTGACAGATTATTACTTCTTTACACATAGTTACTTAGATGTTAGGGAATCTATTATTTTGGGATAGTAAGTTATTTATTGTATAGGGGTTAGGTTAGTTAGATACCATTCCTTATCTTAAACGACCTTGGGATACTACATAAGGTTTACAACGTAGGACACACTATGACGATCACACATGGCCTTGTTTATGAACCTTCGTGAACCCAACTCCAGTAACCAAATTTTAGATATAGCTTAGGATTTTATTAACTCGGTTTCAGTTTACAGTTACGTCACTTTACCATTTATACTTAGGTCGTTTTATCACTTTGAGTTAGGTCACTTTATCAATTTTACACTTAGGTTGTTTTATCGTTTAGAGTTAGGTCACTTTAACATTTACAGTTAGGTCGCTTTAACATTTAGTTAGTTCGCGTTCACTAGTTAGATTAGATAGGTTAAAAAAAAAAAAAATTCGTAGGCAGGGTGTTGTTACAAATAACAACAGTATTGAAATAATTTTAACAGTTTTCATCTAGTGTTTTCGTTATGGATTTCAGTAAAAAAAAAACTACTACCTCAATACCAAAAACCTGTAGAGACTTAAACTACGAAAAGCCCTCATACCTATTACCGTATCTAGGATCGACAAAATAATGTAGTAGGTACGTAACTAGGTATTTAAGTTGCTTTGAACTAGGTAAGTAGCTTAGTGAAATGTAATCTACATTTTGATCGTCGACTACACCATCTGAGCTGAAAGGATGGAGCAGAAAAGAGACTCGCTAATAATTTTCCAAATAATTTCTTACAAAGCCTAAGAGTTATATAAACAGACTTTCCTTTCAAACTTTAAGGGCTATGCGAATTAATTTAATTTTCGGAAGACGTTTCGTCTGACCTTCATACTCGAACGCGAGATATTTTAGAGAACATAAAGATGGTTTTTGGAAAATTTGCAAAGTTTTCCACCATAGGCAGGATTTGAACCTGCAACTTTCGGCATCTGTACTGCCAACGCCTTTACCAATCTTAGCCTGTAGAAAAGTGTAAGTTTATCTTGGCCACTAACGCCAAATAAAGATAAAGATGGCTATGGCGATTGCAGTATTCATAAAGATGGTCTTCTGCCGTCCCTTAAGATCTATGAGTAGTCTGTTTACTTTTAAAACGTTGAAGATAAAAAAAGTTAACATGAAATAGTAGAATACAATTTAAAAAAAAAAAACATTTTTCTTTAAAATAGACGCAATTGGAGTAAAAGAGAGTAAAGCCAGGTTTTTTTATATTTATCAGACTTCTCTATCATCAGCAAAATCAAAGCAGGCAGACAGACGATTTGGTGAGCGCAGTGCAAGATGTTGCATTTACAGGGAACGCTGCTGCCCATTCCCTGGATGATTATCTCTTACTGGTAGAATTGGGGTGACAATATTCTAAGCGAGAATCACATTGCATGTGCACTGTTTAAGATTACAAAATCCAAATATTTTCCCGCTTCGAAAACCGGAGAAGGGATTCATTGAAAACAATAATTCAATCCCAAAACACACTTCAAGATAATTGAAAAATCGGGTATTAAACCCGCTGTTTAAGTCAATTCATCTTATTTAATCAGGTGGAAGCACTCGAAGGGGATAGGCGGAATTCTACAAGTATCGTAATAAAACTTGTAAGAACTTGGAGAGGCTCGAAGTTTGCCGTTCACCGGCCCAAATATTCAACAAATTCTGCACAAATATAGCTATAATTCTATAGGCATAGTATTAGGGCCTCGTCATACAAGTGGCTGCGGAGCGAAGCAGCGGCGCGCGGAATACGCGTTATGAACACGCCGCGAATGCGTCGCAACTGTATAGCAAATTCGTCACTAACGCATAGCAAATTCGTAACGTTTCGCAGATATGTGCCTTATTACCTTAGAAAATACGATTAAAACGCTGCGTGCGAGTCGGCGACGCGTTAGCTGCGCAACCGCGGCGTGTTACCTGTGGTGTTACCAACACATTCGCCACGCACCCGCGCACGGAACGCGCCATAGCCGCTCTCAAACCGCGAACTCCCAAACCTAGTGTGATAAGGCCCTAACTGTTTTGGGCAAGATGAAGGCACAATAGGTTCAGGAAATGGGTTACGGTAACTTCGGTTTAACAAAAAAGGTGAGGAAAGATAATATAAATTAAATTAAGTTAGTACTTATTTAGACGAAAAGTAAACACGTTGAAATAAATAATAAGTAACCTACTTCATCCTTCATAAATAACACCAGTTTCAAGAATCGTTATTCTACTATCGAAAGATTATTGATGTGGTTTTGTTTAAGAATAGCATCACCCCATTTTTACTCATGGTTGTCGCAGAAACTGAGGAAATAATCTCTTGTGATTGTTGAACTCAAAGAATAAGTTAATCACCGCAAAAGTAAATCACCAGGTTCCGCTAACAAAATTCCTGTGGAGACATCCAAAGAAAGGATTAAAAAGATAGAAAAATTCAAATTTCGAACGCATTCGTCGGCGTGAAGGTGGAATCGTGTCGATGTATCGAACCACTACGAACACTTGAATTTGAGGCTTGACATGGTAAATACCCTCCAAATTGCAGGAGGACTTTGTCGTGGCTTTTGAACTTGTACAACGCGTATATCACTGCAAAAGTAAACTGACAAGTTCCGGTAACAAAATTCCTGTGGAAAAACCCAAAGAAAGGATTAAAAAGATAGAAAAATTCAAATTTGGAACGCATTCGTCGGCGTGAAGGTGGAATCGTGTCGATGTATCGAACCATACGAACACTTGGCTCTGAGGCTTGATATGGCAAATACCGTACAAATTGCAGAAGGACTTTGTCCAGCAGTGGGTGGTTGTGGCTTTTGAACTTGTACAATGCGTAAGTCTCTAAATAGTAAGTCGCCAGGTTCCGCTAACAAAATTCCTGTGGCGACACACAAGGATTAAAAAGATAGAAAAAATCAAATTTAGAACGCATTCGTTGGCGTGAAGGTGGAATCGTGTCGGTCGATGTATCGAACCACTACGAACACTCCGCTCTGAGGCTTGTGACAAATACCCTTCATTTTGCAGGAGGATTTTGTCCAGCAGTGGGCTGTTGTGGCCTATGAACTTGTACAATGCGTAAATCTGTGTAAAAGTAAATCACCGGGTTCCGCTAACAAAACTCCTGTGGCAACACCCAAAGAAAAATTCAAAATTGGAACACATTCGTCGGCGTGAAGGTGGAATCATGTCGATGTATCGAACCACTACGAACACTCGGCTCTGAGGCTTGTGACAGATACCCTTCAAATTGCAGAACGACTTTATCAAACAGTGGGCTGTTGTGGCTTTTGAACTTAAGAATATGTAAATCTCTGCAGAAGTAAACTGTCAGGTTCCGCTAACAAAATTCCTGTGTCGACACCCAAAGAAATGGATTAAAAAGATATAAAAATTCAAATTTGGAACGCATTCGTCGGCGTGAAGGTGGAATCGTGTCGATGTATCGAACCACTACGAACACTCGGCTCTGAGGCTTGTTTGCGGAGCGCTCGAGCCGCCGGTGTTGGATGGTGGCGAGTAGGGTGGCCAAGCGTTTGGGTAAGCCAAAAAAGACATATTACTTCCGTTTGACCTGACCGTTATTTTTGTGCCGCGCTTACGAGTGCGTAAGAAAAATGCCATTTTCCACTTTTTCATATCATCGCACAACACTGCGTCGAAATTATACAGCCATTACCTTCGGTGTTGCCTTCATAGATTATCTTAACCCACGAGCGCTGCAAGAATCATCCAGATAGATGCTGTGCCACAGCCAATGATGATGATGACGTAAAACACAGTTACAGTTAGTGCACCAGTCTGTACTATGTATCAAACATACTCAGAATAGAGCATGCCTTATTTGCAGTGGTATGTATGATTAGAGATAAGTTACTTGAAATACTCAAAGAACTTCAAGTAACTTTTCGTAAATTCTGGTCACCCTAGCACCGGATAGCGTCGACTAGTGTGGCATAGCGTCAGTGGCGTGTCGCGGACACGTCCTCCACGCCACGTCGCCCCAACCTCAATTCGTGCCGGCCAGCTCACCTTTTTAATAAATGTGTCAGATTCATGTTGCAGGAGCGAGTCGCGGATGGGATGAAAGCATATCTACGAAATATAATATCGGGATGGCAATGTTCGGAAGTATTACATATTTTGACCTTTCATTCTACCTAATAGACGAACCGTCTAAAATTACGTTGCTTTGACAGTTCCGTGCACAGGATATATCGGTCCCTGTTTAATTTTGGAAGTCCCCACCTCAAGGTCAGTCGCCGTCAAGCTGGTCTCATTTGACGGTCAGGGAGATGCACCCGGAACCAGCCTAGGGTAGGATCTAAACGAAAAATTACTTCCTCTTTTCTCACGTGGTACACGGAGTCGTCCAACGACCTGGTTGACATCATAACACAACTATGTCAGAGGTCAACTGAAAGCTGTAAATGGTTAAATACAACCCTTCACACGATCATTATCGAATCGAATCACACAAAAAGAACACGGAAAATAAATAGTTTACAGTACTTATTTTTGGTTTACTAGCAGGCGGTCACTATGTTTTTCGACTCAGAAAAAAAACTACATACGAAACTAAAGCGCCCATTTAAATCAGCAGATTAATCGTTTCAAATTGAGAAGCTGACTTATTCGCAACAATTCCTCCTTAGCTGACTCCAGTCATCAGAAACCATATACCCTTTGAGACGAGCCTCCGACGCACTGAGCCGAACGTAATCCACTCTAATTACTACCAAGTTTGCTAATAAAGTGGATGGCCAAGTTTCTAGCCAAAGCTGGGTACGGCGGCTCTCACGATTGACGGCCGTAGCTGCGCATCCGTAACGCATGCATCTATCATATGGATAGACAAATGATAAGGAAATTTTGAATTGCCTGTACTAAACGGACGATGGTGCAGGAGCATCGCAAAAACTTGCGTTTTTCTGTTTCTTTTGCACAGATGCAATATACCTACCTCTTCTGCACTTACGGACGTGAGGTGTGGGATTCACCTAAGGCAGTGTTTAGACAAGACTTTGAAATACACTGTAGGAGAAAGAGGCAGAAAGCAATAATTTGAATCAAATGAAAAATGCATTTTTACCTGATAGGGACGGATGGAAGAAAAAGACATATTTGACGATGATTGAGATGAAGGCAGGAAGATGTACCAGGCCTTAATTTTGCCTGTTCTTTACTAATGTTTAGTAATCTTACAAAATATAATTACCAAATTTTTCAAATTTTGACCGCAATAGCTCAATAAGTATAGAAATGGATCGGTGTTTAACAGTGTCAGATTCAAGCCACGATATTACTCTTTTTTTAAATTTGATATGAAATTTTCACCTACTAATTTTTGCTTTACAAAATACTAAGAACCCTTCTCAGCCGGGATCGAAGTAAAACTTGGAGAAATTTGCCGCAATAGTATCTACTTGCGTTCAGTTCGTCTTTGTTCACTATTTATTTCATTTATTGAATAATTTACTTGCTAGTATAAGAAACAGCGTGCAACGCCGTCTTAGACTAGCATCACTCCTATTCTATTCGTGGATGTTGTAAAACCCAACTAAGATAAAAATTAATCTTGGGTAGATATCATCTTCATCTTCCTGCCCGTATCCCAATTACTTCGGGGTCGGCGCAACACGTTTGGTAGATATATTTTGGGTAAAAGATAGGTTTAAAAAAAAATAATATCACACTAACAAAGAAAACCAAAGGAAAAAAATATATTTATAAAAGATTGTCAACCCCTTGTCATGCAAACCAAACTATTACTTAAACTTAACAGATATGCGTCGGTACAAACAAATAAGACCGCGATTATGAAACAAAAAGCCTATTTATTTGTGTCTTGTGTATGTATACAGAGTCAGCATAGACTTATGCTAATTTTGTTATGTGGTACCGGCTTAGAATAGCATCACGCCATAATTATCTTTCCCGTAGGTGTCGTAAGAATCGACTGAGGGACTTTGAGAGTTAATGTGTATTGCACAGTTTTCTTAATGACTCTCAAACTACTGTCAGACGTGGTGTGAGTGGCCATTCTGTGCAGCCGTTTACACTCTGCCTACCCTGCAAGGTTAATAGACGTGATATAATATCTATGTATACGAAGAAGAAAGATTTATTAGGAGAGTCCTATTCTAAAATATTTAGGTAACCTAGTTTTTGTATCACTTAAATTGAGTGAAAGTGACTTTTATGCTTGAACACTTTTATCCATATTTCCTTGCATAAAAACCCCCATATCCGCAGTAGTATCCAATTCAGCCTGTAGATGCGGTAGTTCGCAAAGAGTGTTACACAGTGAATGGAATATAATTGGAAAATGTCACGAACAAGCGACATCCCGCGGCGTCGCCTGGATTAGGGTTCGCTGTCAAAACACCATTCCTGGCCGGAGCGTGTGGCGTGAGTTACGACCTGTAGCGGGAACTGTATCGCTTTACATACATACGTACATATATCACGCCTATGCGGGGTAGGCAGAGCGTAAACGGATGAACTATACGGCACTTACACCACGTCTGGCAATAGTTTGCCACCACACCCTGTTGTTTAAAATTGAAAAACACATTAAGTCTCAAAGTCCCTTTAGTCGGTTCACGTGAAAAATATGGGGTAGTGCTATTCTAAGCCGGCACCACACGACAATCGCTTTAAAAGCATTTGGTGCACAGACCGTAAGTTCTGTTTCTTACTATAGTCCTAGCGGTAGTTCAAAACATGCTGCACCTGAGAGAAGAGTTCTGAAATTTGGTACACTTAATCTTTAGGGTAAATGAATCGATTTGACCCGTAGTACACAATTTAAAAAAAATCCTATGAGAAGTAATGACGTCATCTTTTTTTTGTATGGGAAAAAAAATTTTTTTGTTCCAAAACCTATCGTGTGGTGTGTGGTATCAAATGGAAGGCCTTGCTAAGCCGATTACTATACGTTAATTTTGCCGGTGTGTGTATAATGTGTGTATAAAGAAATGATCACTATAACCATCAATCGAAAACTTCTCTTGCATCTGTATTTATCATCTTATAATTAATAAATCTTGTTCTGTCAAGTGGGACACTGAGTCTACGAACGACCCGATGAACCATGGTTACTATTCGGCCCCTAACTATCGACCTTGACCGACTGCCGCCGTCTAAAATTATTCATAGAGAGCAACTGCGATGGGGCCGAGGGTTACCTGTGCCCTCCGAAGCACATGTCATTTTTTTGCAAAACGAATATGATGTACATATGATTTAAATCTCATCTGGCTTTATTTTTATCATTCTCGGTGTCCAAAATTGAACTTTCGATGCCAAGTTTCAACTAAGTGTATTTACATAAATTTCTGTAACTTTAAAATTAAAAAAAAAAATACTTAAAGACAAAAAATCCGTAGTACCTTTCTTGAGGTTAGAGATGAGGATATTACACATTATATTACGTATATTACATAAGTAATGATTCAACCGTATCATACCTGGAGAAGCCCAAACGTGGCATGTTTCGAGAATTATTTCCTATTTAATTTTATACAAGTGACTTAAATGTAATAATGTTATATATTTTTTGAATCGGCTTAGCAAGGCCTTCCATTTGATACCACACACGATAGGTTTTGGAACAAATTTTTTTTTTTCCCATACATAAAAAATATGACGTCATTACTCCTCATAGGATTTTTTTTAAATTGTGTACTACGGGTCAAATCGATTCATTTACCCTAAAGATTAAGTGTACCAAATTTCAACTATTGAACCAGCTCCCAAAAAGGGCCGTTTTCTATGCTACAAGAACTAACAGATCAACAAGATTTTAATTATACTTGTGTCGTAAATATTTTCAGCCGCAAAGTATTTCATTTCATGAAACATAGCAGTTTTAGCAACCTGCCTTTGTTAATATTCAATTATTGTTTCTTACATTACCTATGTTTAGAATCCTTTTGGATTTTTGAATGCTCAGTATTGACCCAGTTTTAGCATTAAGCCCAAAATAGCCTAACTCATCATCACTAACATAAGTGTGTCAAAGATCTTTTATCATAATATTTCTAACATGCCAGCATTTCATGGATAAAAGAACTTCTCGAGTAGTTTTAAATTTAAAATTTCAAAACAAAGAATAGTGAAGCTGAACCGCTTCCACGTTCTTTTCAAAGATAAGGCAGTATGGGCTGCGCTGCGATCCCTTTGCCTCTCCGTAAGGGAAAAATGTGGAAAAAGTAAGACCGCTTCCGCACCGCTTGTTTTATTGTTTTGACGCAGCGAAAACAGTTATTTAATTGCAGATGTGGCAGTAATTAAAAATGTTAATTAGGGCGTCCCCGACTCTTTGCCAATTAAGAGACAAGAAATATTGTACGGCGATGTTTTGGAGAACTAAAATTTTACAAAAATAAGCACAAAATAGGTAATAACAATATTCTTTTTCTATCGAATTTACGTGCCTCTACCACAAACCTATCAAAAAGTCTCATATGTTTGCTCATGCTTTTCGAAATCAATAGATACAATTTAAGCATTCAAACAATTAGTAACTCGTTCTACAAATAAATGATGGCTAAGGACGAAGCACTGGTAAAGAAAGAAAGAAAGAAGCAAGTAAGAAAATAATTTGGTATTAATGCAGTGTAGATCACATACTTGCTTATCTTAATATGTTATTGTTATTTTAATTTTATTTTCTGAACCTGCGCACTTCAACTTCCGCATTTTAAATTATTTTATCACAAGTTTTACACTTAAAAAAAAACTTGTCAGCTAGAAACGGTTTCTTTCAGATTTTTCTAATAGCGCTCAACTTCGTCAACTGGCGGCACAAACTCGAGACAAAAAGTGGCAACAATGGCGAACTTTGGTGCAAAAAGCCAACAACTCGGCATTAATAAGGCATGAAACTTCATTGCCCTAAGTGAGTGCGAAGGGGAGAGTACATTGTACTCAAAGCGAGTGTTTAACGTGATGTAACGTGAGACTAGCGCCATAATGACGAAATATTTCGGAAATCATCATAATGCTATTTGACAATTATCATCACCTTCCTGCCCTTATCCCAATTATTTGGGGTCGGCGGAACACGTTTTGTTTGAACACAAAATCATGTTGCAAAAAGATCTGGCTATGTTTTATGACCGGCCGCCTGCCTGACGTCACCGCTCTTTGGGAATGCTATTGTAGGTGGTATCACCGCCACCATGCGGTTGACAATATTTTTGCTATTTAAGAATATAAGTTGTATTGTAATTCGATTAATTTCCTGAGGTTGGTAAGAGAGGAGCCAGGACATTTGGAACCGATAACACAGGATGGGCTGATTATAAAGGACAACTTTTCCCACAAAACATAGGTCAAACAAAGAACGAAAATGGGACCTTCCGTACAAAATATTTTTCTAATTCTGACCTTATTTATTTGGGAAAGTTGTTCCTTACCAGTAGCTCGTCCTGAGGTTTCGTATAGATAACTCGTAATAATCACCTTATATCCGTCCAACTTACACTTGACTCATTCTTTTCGTACTTTCCGCAAAATTAAAGGACATTAGAATTAGAACATTTTAGATATTTTTCGTAAAGTGACACTAGTTTCAAAGCACAACTCGCTTAAAGGACTTATTTGCTGAAACTTCTGTATTATTCATCTAGTTGAAGTGGTGTACGTGAATTAAAGACCGCTGCCTCTTTGAGTGCAGTGAGCAAGGACATTATTACTAACTGCATTGTACCAAGGAAATATGCAAAAAGATACAAACTTGGTAGGTAGATAGATGAATTAGTTCCACTTTTCTTTTCTTTAATAGAATATGTCAAACATAATGAATGTACGCAGATTAGTACTTTAAGTTTCTGTGGTAAGATTAGTCACATACGAGCAAAGACGTGCCAGACAAATTCAGGCAACAACAATAAAGCCAGCTAACTTTTAAGAAATATGATACTCACGCGAAGCAGCTTCGTTTTATATTTCAACAATTGCAAATTGCATGATTGAGCTATTATTAGGTGGGGTCTTTACGCTTAAAAAGTCTCAGACCAGACCTACATAACCACCCTCAGCGTCCAAAAAAACTGGACCTATGAAATATAATAATGTTAGCAAGAGATCTATTGTATTAGGCCTGTTGATAGGTAAACATAAAAAAAGGCTTATATACTTTGTTTTAGAGTAAGTGAAGAAAAACTCTCCAATAATTTCAAAAATTCTACGCTCTTTGTAAGCACTTACTCATTCACTGTATTTCGTCACAGGTAAAACCGTAAATGGAATCGTAGTGTACTTATAGATACATCTATACATCTCTGTTTCAACTTTTAAGGCAATTAAATGGGTGTAAAACGCGTGGGCTTTAAAAGGGCCCTTTTTTGATCATCCAATATCGCTCGGTCGGCGGCGGGTGGCGGCACAGTACATATACAACCAAAATCAGTAGCGAAACTACATTTCATACATACTTAAACGGTGGTCATTACACAACCATGAAAGAGGCCTGCTACTTCTAGTAGGCGGTTGAAAAACTCTGACATTAGGGTCCAGCGGGTTGAACGATTCGGTGTCTCACACAAAAAAAGAGAGTGAGATACAAACGCTCAATTTCCGAAAGCGTGATTTCTAAGCTAGCGGATGGAAGCCCTTATCGACTGGTTTACCCACTCGTAGTACACTTGCAATTAATAATTTTGTTGATATCTAGGGTATAATTAAATGGTAGTGAATTTGTGTAGTAGAACTTGTGACATAAGCACAATTTGTAGCAGATTAACTAACCTACACGTATTTTAAAAAATTTGATTCATATACTCAGTCACTACACGGCACGTTACAGACTCTTGCCGAGTGTCAGTCGGGGTTGCTGGGCTAAGGATTTAAAAATAAACTTTTTCAGCAACCAAAATGACAATCTTTGCGCTTCTATAACAGAGAATAGATTCGACTTTAGCTACTGTTATAGGCGATGTAATGTACTGTGGCTGCGACCCGTTTGAGTGCCAACTTTGATTAATTCCAACTTAATTATGTACAGGTTTAATGAGATTTTCATGGGCGTTATTGAGGTTCGCTGTGGATGTTGGACGTCATTGATTAGAACTTTGTTTCTATTTAAATTGCCTGCCTGAAGTGCACACTGGACTCTTTGTAGAAAAGCATTTTTGTTAATTTTATGGCACCTTTGCCATGTGATGCCGGTTTTGAATAGCATCACCCTAATTCTACCCATATGAGTAAAGCGACTAAGCGATAAATCATCCAGGGGCTGAAGCGTTCCGTGTAAATGCAACCTCTTGCACTGCGCTCGCCAATCTGCCTGCCAAGCGTGGTGAGTATGCTAATACCCTCCGATAGGAAGAGGCCATGACCAGCAGTGGACTATTGTGGTATGGTTATGGTATGGTACCCTTAACTTAATCTTTCTTTCGCTCTCATAGCTATAAAATACCTACAATAACTGTCACATCACTAATAAGCACATTGATAACACACATTATCCATATGATCAATGTATCTAGGTACTTCCTATTTATGTAATATTTTTAGTAATTCTAATAATTTTTACTCATATCACAATTTATCCCTTGCAGGCTAGGCAGCCATAAAAATACGGGCCTATCGCTTCGATTAACAAATATTTTGAGGGTCGTTACAGAAAAATCATGTATCACTAGATTAGTGACAGGTTGCGACAGCAAGTCGGTTTTTTTGAAACCCGCAAGAAAGCAATAAGGTGATGCTATTCTAAGCCGGCATCACTTCTTAATTAAAGACCAATTTAATTAAAGGTAAACAAATCAAGCCTTCTTAATGAAATAAATTTGTGCTCAAGTCCAATAGAATGAATGAAAGACAATTAAAAGTTATTAAAATATTGCCCGATTTTGGGGCGTGGTAAAGTGAGAGCGCTACAACTTAAGGAAATTATTAAGAAGCATAAAAATATATACCTAGCTAGGTATATAAAGTAGGATGAAACTCGAAAACAAAATAAATAAAAGATTAGGTCACGATTAAATTTAACTTATACAAGTAGGTAAGTAAATGTTGCGTAAAATATCAAGAGAAATTAAACTAATGGTAATAATCATGATTTGTTGACAAATATGTAAGAATTCAGTAAAATTAATGAATGTATTTGTATCTTTACTAGAGCTATGCGTGAATAGATCCAATCAAGTCCTCTTCATGACGTCATTACAGGAGGTTGGTTGTAATTATTGTCCACGAGGGGGCGTAATCATCGTTTAAACTGAGCACAGGTTAATAGGGACTAGTCTCGAGGGAACGAAGGTATGACATACAGGGGCCGAGGACAAAATTATGTAGGTTTGGGAGAGACATACTGCTCAAAATAAAGCTTCATATACCCAACTTTGCAGGGATCTCTCTCTTTTTCTCTTTCTCTCTTGAGTAAACCTTCAATCAGTGCGTCAGGTCAGGATGGGTACCTAGTCAAAATGATTGAATTACTTTCTGTCTGACAGATACTTAAGTAATTTGATAATTTACCACCACCACTCAGAGCTATGACATGTCAAAAATATCTATGTGTCTTATACAGAGTCTAAAGGACAGAGAGTACAGAAATCTTTCATGCATGAGCAGGTCACGAAACGAAACAACTTTTTCTAGTGAGGTTATGATGGCAAACGAAAAGTGACCCTCCCATTCTATCCCATATCAGAAAATTACCCAGCTACATAGCTACATAATAATTTTACTTGTAACTGTGGAAGTAAATGTAATCAGGGTTTAAAGTAAACCAGTGTTAGTTGAAGTACTCCCGAGGGGCTCAGTAATGCTCCGTATGACATCTCCGTCATTATAATGAAGTTGTTGTTGCGGTTAGTTAGAAGCTTACTACTTACTTCTTCATCTGTTATGTGGGATAGCAAGACGACGAACGACCCGATGAACCCTGATGTCTTAGCTTTAAAGCACCATCTACCTATTACTGGTTTCTGACTCCTGTTGTCTAAGTTTTCTTCCCATAGATTGCACCTGGGATCGACGACTAATCGTATCTTTCAAAGCATAAGCAAGCAACAAAGTATCTTTCAAAACAATCTCTCTTAGTGAAAATTAGGTGGTTTAAGCCTGCAAAGACCTAATAAGACTTGGAACAATTTTATAAAATGATATCAACTTCTTAAGTGACTCACTGGAAATTGAACCCGGAACCGTTGCACCGCAGGCAGTCGCATTACCACTGCGCCACATTGGTTTAAACTAAACCTTTAGCCGGGACCGTTCCCGAGAGGTCGGTAATACTCGGTATGACATCTCCATCATCTAATGAAGTTGTATCTGCGGGTAGTTAGAGGGCCACTACTTAGTTACTACGGTTACTAGTTACTACCTGCTGGGTTAGGGAATCGTAATCATGGTTTACAAGGTAATAGGAAGGAGCTATACGCATACTGATAATAAGTTTTCCCAAGCATGGGTCATACTGCGACCGATTATCATAGGAACTAATCAATTGGCTATACAAGTTTAGCCCACCCACAAATGCCTCGAAAATCGAAATGTATGGTCATAAACCCGTAGTACATATTTCTTGTACTATCTAGATTATGGTGGTATAACTACTTTTAAATTATGAAACGGAAAGCTGATAAAAAGACGCAAAATGGGCGCAAGAATCTTAAAATAAAATAGGCGTCTCATATTTTTTTATGTAAGATAGAAACGCATTGTTGTACTTACTACCAGGTATACCCACATTTCACCAGCCCTCTTCCGAACGATTTTTATTGTAGTTCATCTTCGCGAGTTTTGACTTACCTGCAGAAGAGAAAATGTAAATTAGTACCTTTAAAAAACTCAAAACATGCTATAACTAGCAGCTCACATACGGTTTATGAGATATCGACAAAAGAAAAAAAATATGATAACAATAATAAATCATAAAAAATGTAGGTATATTACACTGCCGCTGAAAGAAAAGAGCAAGGAAACATTACTCTCTTCCTAATCCAAACCTAAGCAGCCGAAGGCAAATTAAAAACATAAGTATTTCCGCTTCGTCTTTCACTCTGAGCGCAATCTTGCAAACGTAGGGTTGCCAACCGTCTAAATCATCGAAAGATCGTCCCAAAGTTTTATTTAAGCAACGTGCCGGTATGCCGAAACTTGTGGGCTGGATTTCTGTTTTCTACATGAGGTTCCGAGAAAAAGGCGTCAAAAATGTTCAAAGTCGGCACCATACAAAGGATTTGTCTGATTTATGCGCCTCCAAAAGTTAAAAAGAACGGCGTTCTACATAATTTTGTGTACCAAAAATTTTCACACATTGATTTTAAATAAAAAAATAATTTGACCGGTTCTTTTGGAAAATTATATAAAATGTACGGGTGTCAGCTCATCTTAACATTTTGTTTGACGTAGTTATAGCACCACCAGTCAGAAAAAACAAATTATCCTGTCTGTAATTGTTGATAAAAAATGTGGCAACCCTACACAGACGGCATTAAGCCTCGAATGCCTGGAGGACCCGATCTCTAATTACATCACGTACTACGGATTTCGCCAAGTTTCAACTAAGCCTGCCTACATGGAGCGAGCGCGAAAACACCAAGCTTTCTTTCAAAGATATGCGCTAAGCCTCCCACCAACTGTGTGTAAGCTGCTGCTGAGCTGCTGGATTATATCAAAATGGCGGCTAAGGATTTTGTTTTCTTTATAATGTGTTCGGTTCGGTTCGATTTATGAATTTTATATAGGAGGTACGAGCACATTTTTTAACAAAAAGTTTATACCTACCAAAAGCACACATTTTCGTGTATTTCGGTGATTTAGGTATTGTTTAAGTTTTTCTATTTTTTCTCGAGCCATTCAAAGAAACTAATTATACTGAAGCAAATAACAAATATGACAAACAGTAGGTTTTCAGACGAACTCTGTGGATTATAAATAAAATCCGACTGGGTGGATGAATCAGAAGATTATTTTTGCCAAGTCGTTTACCAAAAGCTAGCATATCCTGGACTTGTTAAGACAATCATGCATTCTGAGGTTTCAACAAGCAACCACTTTACAAATTGAGTGCAGTAAGGAACAGTAAGAGACTTGGGAAATAAAGCGTCAACCGCACCGCAGCGGTCTGGGCGCCATGCCGCGTGGTTCTGATTATTCACAAAGTACTTTCCCTTTAAGGGCAGAAAGATTTTACTTTAGACATGATCTAAACACTTGAAAATTTTCCAAGAAAGCCTTCCGTATGTACTATAGGTAAAAATATGAAAGTCTTTTTAACTACCATAGAAAATGACGTATGCAAAAAATTTTTCTTAATGCAATATTAAGATATAATTTTTCATTTATTACCTTATGTTGTAAACCAGATAGGTTTGGCCATGGAATATGCCTTCAAAGGTTTTCCGTGGAAGTGGAAAATACACTGTTTGAAATCTACGCAACCGCTCAATGGAATATTGGCGAATGACCACTATCTTTCCAGATAGACTAAGCTCACATTGACAAAGTCTTACCTCATACATAAGTCTACCGATTGAGAGTATGCTGTAACGATTGATCATGTTTAGGAGGTAATAAAATTGTATAGTTGGCCATCCGGTAGACTTATGAGGTAAAACTTTGTCAATGGGAGCTTAGACTAAGAAACTCTTGCACAAAAAAGTCCATAGCAATCACAACAGTAAACACTCAAAAACAAAATGGCAGCCGAAATGCGAAAAGAACTGTCCCCGATTTCCAAGTGTTCACAAAATTCATTAGGCGACGTTCGTTGGTCGCACTCGCAGAGCGGTTTGAATAAAATATGCGAGAGAATAAAGCGGGCCTTTTTATCTATTAAACGCATTTGCTGGTACAAATCTTCGCTCTTTCGCTGTGAGTTCTGATGGATCGCAGGAGCGAAAGCGGAAGCGAGTGGAGGATAATACTGTCGAAACACATCTAGGTATAGTTTAGCTGTGAACGTATAATGTTTGATTATGGGTTCACAGATTTTGGCCAGTTGTATCTCATCCACTTATTCCTGCGTTTGAACTAAAGATACGCAAAAGTCAGAACCGTTTAGGGTTACATTTCTGCGTACTCACGTGCAAGTATTTCCAGCCTGTCAGTAATGTTTGGCAAAGTTCAATCCCACCCAAAACATAAATGTGAAAGGCTGCCAAGTTCGATAATATTGGAATGCTTCGCCTATAAAAGAAGTGAGATCTAAATAAGTACCAAGTTCCATACACAGATCTCAGTTAAAAATAGTTACAGGAATGCACACTTGATTTTTCGCAGTTTGGAAATAAGAATCTACTTGGTACTTATTTAGATCTCACTTCTTTTATAGGCGAAGCATTCCAATATTATCGAACTTGGCAGCCTTTCACATTAATGTTTTGGGTGGGATTTCATTTATTTTTGTAAGGTTTATTTTTCTTATGATTAAGTTAGGTAAGGAAATATCTCATTTATACTTTACTTTGACTAAATACAAACCTTCGTAACGAATTTTAGGTCGGTACGACGATTGGAAGATATAGATAAATTTTTTGTTTTAGTTCCTTAGGGGTATGAATTAACACCTTCATTATTTTTAAAACTGACTCACACTTGGCCATTTTCATATTTTTTCCTTTACCTTGACCTAAAGACCTACCTCCATGCCAAATTTCAAGTCAATACGACCATTGGAAGTGTTCTAGGTTTTTGATGAGTGAGTCAGTGAGTGTATAGTAAAAATAGCGATTTTCTGACGTCAATATCTCAAGACCTACAATAGGTACATTAAGGAAATTTTGTATTTTAGATAAGTAAGTAGATTTCGACAGATACTAGAAATTTCATATGCGTAGATAAAATAGATTTTGAGTTATAGGTGGGTCGAACTTGGCCCGAAATGGTTCGTGTAATATAACCCACGGCCGGTGTGTCGCTTTTTTTGCTCGAACTTGGCGGACACACTGCCGTGTGTCTAGATAACCTAACCTAACCTAACCTAACCACGTTATCAAATTTTTAAGTTACTACTTTGGCTTGCAGGTACTTATCAACAGTTCGCTGCAAAACAGAGCGTGTGCCATTTTACAGAACTTCATTTTAGAAGTTTGTTACTCATACTAACTTTGTGACTCACTCACCTGTTTCATCAAAAACTTAGACAGCTCTCAAATCCCGATAATCCTCTTCATATCTTTCTAAACTCAGTATCTCAACCCGCTACCTCTCGCGATATAAAGTCTGGCTGCGGGAAATGGCAGCCGTCCTCCCCCGCTTGCATTTACTGCATTACCTACCAGCTTTATTTTGCACTCCGGACCAACAATACGCGGCTATCAGCGGCAATGACTGTTAGAGAGTGGAGTCCCAGAGCATCTTGAGACTTTGTAAGGTTTAGTTGTTTTTGACTTTAAAGCCAGGATTTAAGATCCGTTTTACGACGCAACTTGGGGATGCTCCTAAAATAGTTAGAAGACTGCTGCAAGTTTGTTTTGTAAATTATTGGTGGTCACGGTATATGAGCTTAAACGAGGGTAATCTTCGTAACATTTTGTAACTTACACTACTCATAAGCCAATACAACACAATTGCAACTTAGAATGTGAAACGATTTTTAATATTATATAGGTTATGTTTGTTATCTTTGTGAAGTTTATAACAACATAACTAAGATATTTCCTATCTTATTGTCCTAGACATCATCACGTGGCTAACCATAACCGGGTTTGAAGCAGTTACTACAGATATGACGTTCTCCGTTGGCGATGCAACCACACGTGCGCCGTTTCCCTTATTTGTGATGCAACCTTCATAATTACTGTTATAGCATTTAAATAAATATGATTATCTACGTTTACCTGAAATATCTCAACTGAATTTGACGATATTTCATTACATAATAATTAAACCACGGCCAAGCAAATTCCATAAACAGGCAGCAAAATTAAATACTTCCAAATTAATAACCCTTTGCCAACACAGAGTCATACAGACACTCATCACATCATCTATCGCAGCCAATGCCAATGCAATATCGCATTCCAACATCCAAACACGTTCGTTTGACAATCATGTAATGAACATAGGCCTAATCGCCACAAAGGGAGGGCAAGCCAGGCCGAAATTAGTCCATCGAGTCTATCATGAGTATTACACTACCCCGCCAACAGAGATCGATTTGGCGTACACTGCTGCTTAGCCTAAGAAGTTATTGCAATAAACTCAACAGAACCAGCAATGTACGTGAAATTGGACTCGTAGGTGGTCAATATTGGTAATACCCACTTATCCCTGCAGGCAGACTCAATAACGGCTGTCAACGATCAAAAACAAAAACGCTACAGGGCAGACGGTCCAATTTTGTAAATTAAGTATTGTTAGTTTGGCGTTTTGATAGTAGCAAACTAATTTGATTTTCATATTGATCTATTGGTTATCATTTTAGAACTAATCATCAAACCATCATATAATTAATTTTATATCTTATCATATTCTCTCTCCTAATGCCTTGTATAGTGAAAACTTTGAAAACAATGTTCTGAAATATGCAGACAAATTAACACAAAGAAAATTTACTCCCAAAACATCAATGTAACTTAGCACTTCTCTGAAACTGAGACCTAAAATAATGCTTACTTTAACAATCTGAGCATAATACAAAATAATCAGTTCCAAAACAGACGGCAATCTCGTACCAGCCCAACTAAAGTCCGCAGCTCTTTACGGAACCTCTTCCTTTATTCTTTAATTTCATTATTGTCTTGCACTATCCTTTAAAAGAATGGCTTTCTTCGCCCCACGGTTGGCGGTTGGCTGTTGGTCGGGAGTAATTCCAAACATTAATTTTCCTAATGGAGCAAGGCTTCCTGGTGAGCTGTGTGACAGAGAACGAGTGTTGCTGCCGAGGTGTCTCTGTGCGTGAACCGACTGTTGCTTCTGCTAGTGTTTCACTTATCGAATTTCAGTTGGTTTTAGTCGATGTTTTTTTATTCTAAAGTTTGTTGTATGAGACGTACATACATACATAAATCACGCCTTTATCCCTTGCGGGATAGGCAGAGCGTCAACGGGCGTAAAAATACGGTCGTTATCGCCTCATCTGACATTATATTCGAGAGCCGTTTTAGCTATTGTCTTGTATCACTATAGTGACAGGTTGTCAGCCGGGTTGACACCCTCGAGTCACTTCTTTCGACACCCACAGAAAATAAATGGGGTGATGCTATTGTAAACCGGCATCACATGGCACCTAGGTTATTGTATGATACCTAGGTTTATGACCAAAAATTTAATCTGTAAAAGATTTGTTGACTACTGTAGCTTAGTATTTGTGCATCATCCTACTGCGAAAAGATCCTCGATTTTATTTTATGATTGTAGATTTGGGTGACGATTAGAAATAATTACTATCTTCGAGGATTTTGTTCTTTTGGGTGAGAATCCACCAGAGCTGTGCGAGTAAAATGTGTCGTACGAGGATGCGTAGCTGTGCTGTGGAAATGTGTAGGGGTTTCCACCAGAGCTGTGCGAGTAAAATGTGTCGTACGAGGATGCGTAGCGGAGCTGTCAAAATGCGCATTAATGTGCGGAGCGAGGATGCGTTGCGAAGCTGTGAAATGTGTGAGCGGGGGGGAATGCGATGTAGTGGAAACCTCGCAGCACATTTCTCGGAACGCATTCCTCGCAACACATTCCTCGCTACACATTCCTCGCAACACATCCCTCGCACACATTTCTCGCTTGTTTTGTATGTAGAATGGCCTCGCTTCGCTCAACCCTATTCGACCAGAGCTGAGCTGAGCGAGGCTAGGAAAATGAAGTGATACTATTGGTGGATTTTTTCCTCGCACACCGCTTAGCTACCTCGCACAGCTCTGGTGGATTCTCACCCTTTAGGTAGTGAAACTTTTCTGAATCATTTAGCAGTTCATTAGTGATACTAAAGGTAGATAATATATACAGATACTAAATCATCAGTGTTAATACAGAGAAAATATTCTTATTTTAGCTTTTTTTCATTCAAAGTCTACAACCGACCTAGTATAAGAGTGTCGACTTAAACCGATACCTTTCGTTGGACACTATCTTGCCCCACGCCTCCTCCCCTTCCCCCTTCTTTCTTCCTCCCAGTCGGCTTTTAATTAATTAAAATGCAAACCGCTACTATAGCGAGTTGAATTTGCCACTCAAGACGCGATTGCTTGTTTGATTTACGTTTACTGTGGCAGTGTTGAGCCGCTGATTAGTTCGCGGCTGAGATGGAATGTTTGAGTTTTGTGAATTTACAGTGTAGCGTAGAGCATTAATAGAGTATACCTTTATTTCAAGTAGGTATGGATGGAATATAGGCTTTTTCATCGGCATTCTTTACGATCAAAGAAGCTTAGTTAGTTTTTTAACAGATAGGCTAGCTTGTTATCTTACACCAATGTTCTTCAAAATACTTTTTCTGTGCTTCATAATCAAAATCTTACTATGAATGTGATACTATCCTTAGGTGCGCAAATGGATCATTTACCTAACCATAATTGAAAATAGAAAAGATTGAAACCTGTGTTTTTTCATATTCCTCTGAATTATTTACGTTTCCACTGGTAATGCTTAACATACAAGAGCTTTCTTTGCGAGTGTTCGTCAGCACAACATAAATAAAGTGTGATACATCTAGTCGGTACGGCGTCCCCGTCACAGGTAAAAAGACTCATTCGTCTACAAACGTGCAGCGACGGTCTCCATACCTCCAACGCGATACAATTTTCGCGGCTTTCCTTTTTTCCGCTGAAGAAAAGTCACAGTAAGGAAAACATGTAGAATATCGTATCACAGTTAAACGTTTTGACGATCAATGAGGCGAGGCTGTCCGCAACTTTTACAGGCAATGGTCTGACCATCAGACGAAAGAGTTTACCCATCTCATAACTTCCATGATGCTTGTAAATGGCACTCAATAACTTAGCGATTTTTTAATCACAGTTATGTTAGTCTTAGGTTCTTTTATCTTTACTTCCTTTCCTTCTTGCACCGATTACTAGGAGTTTTTAGAGTGCGTGTTTTTTAAATTTTGTCTTGCGGTGTCAATTCGTTTTACTTTTCTTTACTCCTACTATGTCAATAACCCGCGCATTTTTCCGTACTTCTAATGCAAATGTGGTACGTGGATCATTATGCCTTGATTTCAGGCCGTTTAGAGGGCGCATAGAGGGTACGTAGAGGGCGCTCCACGCTTCCTTGGAGCTACACCTTTGTAACTTTGAGGTGCAGGTTGTGACACAAAAATAGAACTATAAAAGTGTTTGTTTACATACATGTTTTCACGCTGGTGTGAGCCAAGAATATTCCACAGAGATTTTGCTAGTGAGATTTAAGAGTTTGTGCAGCGTCTTACAAATATAGGGTTACATTTAATTAAGTACAAATCTCTTGAGGGTATGATCTACTCACAAAACTGAACATTTTTTGTTTAAACTTTTCTTCGAAATATGAAAAAAGTCTTTGGACCTCCCATACAAAAAATGCTGAAAAAGTATGTCACTTAGTATGGGAGGACCAAATTTTTTTCATATTTCAAAGAAAAGTTTCTAACAAAAGTTGTTCAGTTTTGTGAGTAGATTACACCCTCAAGAGATTTGTACTTAATTAAATGTAACCGTATATAATCATACAAAATGATTTTAAAAAATAAGAACACACGTCATGCAAGCCAGTAAGAAAGCAAGCTTGATCTATCACCTTAAAGGATCAACTTGTACTAGTTGTTCAGTTTTTTATAACTGTGTAGAAAATCAGTAGGTATACTTTCATCCTTACAATGCCGTGTATAGTTGCTACTGGTAGTAAACAAGAAATGATTCAACTTACTTAATATTACTATTACTCTGTCAATTTCTCTTCAATTCTGTAAATATAACCACAAACGATTACCATCGCAAAAACAGTACAGATTGAAAATTGCCTTCCAGATTTCCTTTGAATCAACAGGAAATGGAGCGATGTCTTGGTTGACATATTTCATGCTTGAGTTAGGTAGATAGTACAATTTCCACTAGCTTTTCAATATTTTATATAGTTACTAAAACAGTTAAAAAGCACGTAAGTTCTTACTAGTATTTAACACTATCCCGGGTTACCGTTCAAAATATCTGATAAGAAATCTAAATATGTATTTCTTACTTTCATCTTCATCTGGCCATCATTATTAACAATTGGGGTCGGTGCAACATGTTTTGTTAGAGCACAAAGTTATGTAGCAAAAGAATTTGGCAATCTATTCGAAATCACTCCTTCATTTATTCGCCATTTGCGTAAAATACAGTAATATCTTAGACAATAAGCCACGATGGCATACTATCTTTCTCTAACCCAATTTAACAAAAAGGCGATTGTTTTAAGTACGCTACTTTAGGCAATAGCGTTTAAATATGACTTTTCTAAAAAATCGACTCATACGTTTACGTCACAGTCAAACTACTTCACTCCCCAGCCAGTAAAAGGCCCTTCGGAGATACCTCGTGAGCGGTATGAGTGGTAAAATAAAATCGTGCAGGCAGGCCGGGCCTCAGGGACCGCTTACGAGCCGGCCCACCTTAATGCATAAGTAATACTTGCTCCTTCATGGACAACCTTTTAAGCAACGATCTTTGATGTCGTGGAGTACTAGATGCGCCTAAGGCATAGAATATATTGAAAGGTTTACCCATTTTAAGAAAACTTGCAAAATTGACACGCCACAAGCAAGTTTACTACTTATGGATGGCAAATTAGCAACTGCACTAAGACATACAATATTCTTATATTGGTCCCTATTCAATAAAAGGAACTAAAAACGAGGCACGAGACGCACAAGTATCTGTAACGAGAATCCTTACTCAATGCATTAAAACTGTCAAAAATGAAATGCCTAGATTCTTACTATGAAGAAAAATTAATTGCACGATTACGTATGCAGAGGAGGAATTGTTTGGAAAATGTAAACTAGAACTATAAAAATAAATTGATAACCATTTCATAATTTAGCTCACACAAAAAATTGTCTATCGGTACGTACAATAAGGTACGCAGCTTTTAAGAAAATGTTCCCAAAGTCGAACAGAAGACTCTGCCATTACGGGTCTGCGTTTCGGGTATTGCAATTACATTATCATAGGGGCCCTTTTCCTGGGAAGTGTATCAGTAGGATTATTTGGAAGTGGTTCTGAGGTCAGATGACAATTGGAGCGGTGAAATGAAAATGTTTTGTAGGAAACTGAAAATAAGCGAATGATGTCATTGTTTTTAACTTTGTATGAATAGAAGTAGGTACGGCAAGGTAAGATATAGTTTGAAGACATCCTGCAAACTCTTAGCGCCTAATCATCGGACCTAATAATAATAATAATCGGACCAGGTATTAGGTATTATACGGGGTGCAAGGGACAGCTCTCCGAATAACGATAGTGTGCATTCAGGACATGAAACTGAACAACTTCCCATGTGGAAAAACTTCAAGTATTTGGCAGTCGTGGTTGCAGCTGCCGTATCTTTACAGCTGTCAATGCTCTGCCACCCCAAAAAGCATAAATGCGTGAATTTTATATTTGTAGTATAGTTAATATATAAAAGGTACGTAAAACATTTTTTAGTTCATAACACCCACGTTCCAATAGTACAGAATCCGGAGCCGACTACAAGCCAGCAGCCAGCACAGACTTCATTTCCTTTGCGTGATGGATGGCGTGTATCTTCAATGAGATTTATAATGGTGTGTCACATTCCACCCGTCAGCCGCATCCACAGGAGATTGATGCAGAGCAAAGATGCGTTCGTTTATTTTCATAGGTTTGCTTGTGAGGACTGGATGATGGGATTTGTAAAATGCAATTTATTCGCGATGTCTTCTTAGCGGCGCAACACATTGTGCATACCTAGTTCAATCGCTGAATTTAAAGATATGACATCAAAAAAATTCGTGTAAGCTGTCATAATTATATCACTCCTACCAAAAATAATGTTTTTTTTTTTACAAATTATATGCCTTATTAATTTAATTTAATCCATTGTAAGTAAACGCTCATTGATCAAGCAACATCATGTTCCTGCCCTTGTCCCAATTACTTGGGATCAGCGCAACATGTTTTGTTTGAACACAAAATCATGTTACAAAAGGATTTGACTTAATTTTTTTACCGACCGTCTGCTTGACGTCATTCCTCTAAGGGAATGCTATCGTAGGTGATATTTCCGTCACCATACGGTTGACCATGGTCGGCAGATATTGTAGCCAAGGTCAAAAATTCTACGCCGCCTTTTACGAAAAACCGTGAGTAGAATTGGGGTAGTAGAATTCTTAGCTGCTACCACTCGGCATTGAACCACAGATTACTTAATAGCTACTACGTAAATTGAACATTGCAAATAAAATAAAATAAATAAACACACAAACATTATTTTGTGCTACGGACCTGTCGCCTGAACGCTTTCATTACCATTTAGTGGTGCAACTTAGTAGACAATAATTCCAAAACAAGTGGAATTTCCCGTGAATAAATCACAAATTTAAACGTTGCGAATATTCATAGCTATTTGCATAACTTGTGGCGATTATTCGTCGCCGGCTTACGAAGTCACTTCGTGTAAACATTGAACACTAAATATTATTACAGAATTTTTTCCTTTAGTAAAATATTCTTTTTTCACGCGACTTTCTCAAAAGGAGGGTTCTGTTTTTGAAAGTATTTATGTAGAAAAGTAAATATATTTTTAATGGCTGAGCTGATGTTGAAATTATGAGGCATTGCTAGATTCGTCTCAGCAGTGCGAGTCGCACGGCTATACCTAATTAAAAAAAACCGTTGTTAGATATTTGTTTAAAAAAAAATTGTGACGAGTACAGTCAGTTTCAATGTCGAATGTGGATATAAAAAAATGTGCGTACAATCAAGAGTCGTTTTTTGTAATAACGATTTTTTTTTTCACAAAATGCTCCACTTCAATTTCAATGCCGGGTTTTAACATATTTCTTTCAATAATTGAATCAATGACATCTTTTACTACTTTTATAACCGTAACCTCTTAGTTCAAATGCCAATGCAGTATTCTCAATTGCGGGCAATAACCTACTTGGAAAGGGCTCGAATTATACCGAGATATAGGGTCAAATGCATTGTTCAAAACCAATTTATTGAGAGGGTCAAGAAGTCGCTTCTTTAGTTTCTCTTTCTGTCTGTCTACCGTGGGATTCGCGAACTCCTCCTAAATCTAGTAATTTTTTTATAGATATAGTGATTCAAGAAAAAGATTTATATGTATGCTGGCAAAATGAGTTACAGCAGGTAACACCGCTGACGAACCGCTAGTCATGGTATGATAAGATACTCCGCCTGGTACTCCATTCCGAGACTCGTGAACCACGTGACTAACACTTGCCTACGTCATCATGCTTGCGGGTTACCAGAATTACCCACTCTCCTGATTTTTTTTGTAAATCATATAAGATACTGTGAACTAACTGTTAAGAGAGTAAGAGAGCACTATATTTCACTATCCGACTAAAATAGGTATATTATAGTATGTATATTATTATACGTAGTATGTATTTATTTTATTTAAGGTAGGATTTTTATGTTATATATAGGTATTTTATGTAGGTATAAGTATGTAGGTACTTCGTTAGTAGGTATATATTTTAGTTAACTTGAATTTAATTAAGTATTAGGTATGTGCACGCCCAATCTGCCTATCTTACAAAAGTCTCCCTTGCTGTAGGTCAGCTGGAAGAAATTTCTTAGTAGAAATAAGCTGTCCTGTTGTGTCGTCTTTCTTTGTATATGTCTCTTGTAATGTTTCTTGTGTGCAATAAATGGTTAATAATAATAATAATAATAACTAATAAATACAATTTAAGTGTTGCTGTAAAGTTCAAGTTAATACGCACGTAAATCTAAATTATAAAGTTATTAAGAAATATTTTAACTGATTTTTCTGAGGTTGAATTTACCCCATAACGTATTTTATTGAAATAAAGTGGTAATACTAGTGACGTAGGCAAGTGTTTCTCTGGGAATGTAAGACCATGTTTTATTAGACTAGGCCGCTAGTATTTTACAACCAAACGAGCTAAGCATCCGCTCCTGATGCAGTCGCTGTAACCGAAATCGGCTAAGATAGACATCATCAGTATTTATAATAATATTAGCACCCTGTATTGCATAATGGCTCGAGGGTCGACCTCAACGGCAATTCGAGTAATACAAGGGCTGTCTACCTCTATCCCGTTCTTATAAAAAAAACCGGCCAAGATTGTGTCAGACACACCTATAAATAGGGTTTCGTAGTCAACGTTTAAATATCAGGGTATTCAGCGTTACAAAGTTAATTTTGTTTCTGGTGCAGTATCCGTTATACTTTTCGTGGTAACTTCAAATTGAGAAGTATATTTCATTTTTTTTTAATTTTTATTGTTTATACTTTAGGAGTTACAGCTGGAACAAATTATGGCTCAAAAATGCCCCTTTTAAAAGCAAATATCTCGAGACTGAAACATTTTAGTGACTTTGTTTCAAAGAAACCTCCCTTTAGTTTTAAAAGACCTACCTATTCAACGATACCCTACTCAATATTACAGAAGAAAAAGTTTACAGACAGACAGACAGACAGACTTACCGAAACTGTAAGGGTTTCAAGTAGACTACGAAACCCTAAAAACTGGAGGTTTTCAATTTGTTCCGGCAGAAAGAAACATTTAGCTGTCTGTTGTGTTGTGGCTTATTTCCTTTCTGAGAGGGATTACCGCGAATGGAAATAATAGTGGGCCGAAGAAGTGAAATTACTAAGGTGATTGATAGTTCACTTAAGTAGTTAGTATTCTTTGACGTTAGTTACTAACTTTCGTATGATTGGCTTGCTGAGGTAATATAAAATAGAAAGTAAGGCAAATAATATGAAAAACTACTATGAATTTTTTGTTAAAGAAAAATATGTTCTTCTACACCTTCATAAGACCAATAAGCATAGAGTCGTGTAAATTATTCAATTTTAGACCAGACTAGACTTTGTTGTTTAATTCCATCTTAAGACTTGAAAATTTGTACTGAAAGGAACAACAAATTCAATAGCTTATTTATATTTACAAGTAACCAATAAAATATTCTCTCGTACTCGCCATGATGGAAGGAAACGAATCGCTGAAGTGCTTCCTACGACATCGGAGAAAAAAAAAACCGACTTCCGGGGACGGACGTCGGCGATGATTGCGTTACCCGCGGGATATGACGTCATTTGCCAAAAGGGGGCGCGGTTATTGAACAACAAATGTGTTACAGAACGCGTCAATACGACCTGAAGGATATGAAAACTTTTTTCAATAAGAGATACTGTATAAATGTTTACTGCAGGTCCAATAAAAAATTTAACAATGCAGGATCGCTAGTTTCTACAATTTAATAATTAATTAGTTTAATGTATTGGAATTTTTAATGCACTCACAGCGCTATATCATCGTATTCTCTTAATCGTCGCTTCGAGACGAGCATCAAGAGGTTGAAAGATTCACTAGGGTCCGCTAGGCGCCCGTAGCTCAGTCGGTAGAGCGGTGGGACTCCCGCGTTCAAGTCCCGGCGGTCGCTAGTGAATTTTTCAATTTTCTCATTATTTAATTTATAATTTGTTTAATGTTCAACAAATTCAAAATAATCCAACCGAGACGCTGGAGAGTGATAAAGGCAACTTTTTACCGCGGGAAAACATCTCTTTCCTACGGGAAAATTTATTATGTTACCTATTTGATTTCGACCATACTACATACATACATACAAACTCCATTTCTTCGAAAAGAACAGCTATGAGTAAAACCACGGGCAGCTGGAGAGTGCCGGAGTACTTTTTACCGCGGAAAAGCATCTGATTCCTACGGGAAAACTGAACAGTCGCGAGATAAACGGTGGGGCCGAAAGCTTGTTCTTTATATGACGTACCTACAATACCGTCACATTGCGTAGGAACCTATCCTATATCCATTTCTATATTTTGCTGTAGGTATATTGTTTCCATTCCAGTCACACACAGTGGGAAACTCCGTCATATAAAGTCGGCTCCGCTCTGACAAGAGTGAAAGATTTAATTGTTTACAGCCGTACGTGATTTGCCCGGATGATATCTGATTCGTTGCACCGTTTCAAGAGCTTTGGATTTCATTTGAAGAGAGATTTTTCGGCATGTAATCAATTTTATCTTCTGTAGATATGAGTATGAAATGAAATAAATATACCGCGAGTAACAAAAAGGAGAAAGGAGGTCAACTGAACAACTTTGTCAACTTTCCCAATGGAACATGGGTTTAATTATGTTAACAAAGATGGAGCTCCCTTATTAAACCATTCAGCTGATTGGCGATTTTGTCAAAAGGCCCAAATTCATATTTCAACCCATGTTCAATGGGGAAAGTTGATCAGTTTTATGAGCACCTTGACCTCCTTTCGGCTTGTTTTACTCTTTCTGTTACTCCTTGTATTATTTCATATCAAAATTTTATTTAGGGCTTGACACTGTATGTAATAAAATGAATAAAGTCTTTTAACTTACATTTGAAGTCTGACTTTGACACACCAATAGAACACAATCACACATTTTTGACACTTTATTCGATTCAAATAACTTTTGTAACATTGCACATATACCTTAATTACTACTAATGATGAATTTTAGAAACACACTTATCCTTTTAAAAACTTTATAAAGTGGTAATTCTTCCTCTTTTGGTGTAGTACACCAAGTCGTCCAATGACCCAAAGAACCCTAGTAATTTTATTGGTGTAACAAAATCCCCTGAAGCTACGATGTAACAAACTTAGCCGACACCGCAAATATTAAAGGTAGCGGAATGTTCGATGTTTAAAACTAGGTAATTAACTTACGCAGCCTCACCGGTGGAGGAAATCAAGTTATTCGGTCGGGGTCTGCATGTAAAGTGATTAAAATAAATGGAAACATCTATAGCTAAGAGCATTTAAGCATGTTTAAAATATTAAATTAGGTCTCTCTCTCTCTCTCTTCGTTCAACGACCCAATAAACCCTGGTGTCCGAGTTTTTCAACCGCCTACTGCAAGTAGCAGGCCTCTGACATGGCCGTTGTGTAACGACCGCCATCATAGACAGCAACCGGGACCGACGGCTTAACGTGCCCATCCGAAACACGGAACCATCTTGCTTTTCGGACAAGCAGGTGGTTCAGCCTGCACTGTCCTTACCAGACTGGGAACAAATTCACAAAGTGATATATATCAACTTTGTGAGTGACCCCACCGGGAACTGGACCTGGAAACTTCTGCGTGGCAGGCAGTCATACTAACCACTGCGCCACATGGCTGTCATGTTTAAAATATTTGATTAGGTAGTAACATAAAACGATGTAACGATGGTGTTCCAATCGCTTTTAGTAAGACTGCTAAGAACCTTGGCGTGGTAATAGACTCTAGGCTTTCTTGGACTCCTCATGTTAATGAGGTAAGCAAAAAGATTCATTTCTCTTGTCATTCTCTCAAATGCCTCCAAAACTTTTTACCCTTAAGTACTAAAATCACTTTGGCCCAATCACTTCTTCTTCCTCTTCTCGATTACGCCGAATCTTGCTACTTGGACGCTACAGAGGAGCTTCTTAATAAACTTGAGCGTCTACAAAATCTGTGCATTCGATTTATTTTCGGACTGCGCAAATACGACCACGTTTCTCAATTTCGTTCTCAACTCAAGTGGCTCCCAATTCGCTTCCGTAGGAATACTCATATTCTCTCTGCCTTGTACAACATTCTTTATAACCCTTCTTCTCCTTCGTATCTTCGCGAGCGCTTTGCGTTCTCACGGCCGCAAGACAAGCCATGTCGGTCAAACGTTAGGACTCTTCTTTCTATGCCATCTCACAGGACTGACTTCTACTCGTACTCTTTCACTGTTCATGCTGTCAGGTTGTGGAATTCTCTCCCGCACACTGTACGTGATAGTCCTTCTATCGCCATATTTAAAAAGAGGATTAAAAAACACTATCTTTCTCTTGCATATCCATAGTATATAGTATGTATTTATTATTTATATATTTTATGCTTTGATATATATGTATGTATGTATGTTTATATATGTAAGTATTTTTTAGTAATTAATACTGTCATAATTATATATTATTAGTATTGTGCACGTCATATCCGCGTTTCGATCTATGTAGTCTCACTTGTGTAGGTTTGCTGTAAGAAATTTCTTTTTAGAAATAAGTAAACCTGTTGTGTCTTGTCTCATTGTAAACTGTTTCAATGTATGTTTTGTGTGCAATAAATGGTTAAATAAATAAATAAATAAATAAAAATAAACAATGTTTCTAAAATAGCTCTCAAATATTTGTTAGTGGTCGACAAAGATCTGACTCGGCACTGCACCAAACTTGCAGCTTTAGTAGGTTTTCATTTGTATGCTGGCTGTCAAATTGCAATCTTGTCCAGTAAGTAAGTAATTAAACTATAATTATTATATTATTTTATAAAGAAAATCTCACTATACAGCCAACCAAGTATATAAATAAAGATAACAGTGACAGGTGCGAACGCGAGTTTGTGCGTTACTCATGCGTCTCCGTTTTGAGTATTGAGAATCAGAAATTTCCTTGCATCTGACAGACGCATGTAGGTATTACACACAGACAAATGAAACCTTTTTCGCGCAGCGCTACTAGACACGCCTTTTGTCAAAATTTCATACAAGACAAGCCTGTCATTTTTGAATGTTTTTGAACGCGTTTGTCATTTGAGGTGATAGCTCATTTAACCGTTCCGTACGCGCCATATTTTGAAATTTTGTATGAAATTCTATGCCACTTAGGGTGCTGTGCGTACGGTTCGGAACAGAGTGCGTTCACCCTGAAGTGTTGCCACAACCGTCTATTCAAAATACACATATCCGTCGCCAAAACCTAAATTCGGAGTGTATGAGATTGAATAAAAAAGGGAATGAATGGAAATGAATGAAAGGGAATGAATGGAAATGAATGAAAGGGAATGAATGAAAATGGCCCCTTCGTCCCCGTGGTCCACATCCTGGTCCACCTGGTGGACCACGGGTACGTTATTTTTTCCCTGTGGTCCAGGACAGGTGTCAGCTGTCATACTAAAAAGTCGTTTAAATCAGAAACTATGCGTGCTAGACTAATAGTTTCTTTGAAAAAGTTGTAGGCCTTAACGAGATCTACATGACAGGTGTCAGCTGTCACACTAAAAAGTCGTTTAAATCAGAAACTATGCGTGCTAGACTATTAGTTTCTTTGGGAAAGTTGTAGGCCTTAACGAGATCTACATGACAGGTGTCAGCTGTCACACTAAAAAGTGGTTTATATCGGAAACTATGCGTGCTAGACAATTAGTTTCTTTGGGAAAGTTGTAGGCCTTAACGAGATCTACATGACAGGTGTCAGCTGTCACACTAAAAAGTGGTTTATATCGAAAACTATGCGTGCTAGACTATTAGTTTCTTTGGGAAAGTTGTAGGCCTTAACGAGATCTACATGACAGGTGTCAGCTGTCACACTAAAAAGTCGTTTCAATCAGAAACTATGCGTGCTAGACTATTAGTTTCTTTGGGAAAGTGGTAGGCCTTAACGAGATCTACATGACAGGTGTCAGCTGTCACACTAAAAAGTGGTTTATATCGGATTCTATGCGTGCTAGACTATTAGTTTTTTTGGGAGTTTTGTAGGCTATACTGAGATCTACATGACAGGTGTCAGCTGTCAAACTAAAAAGTCGTTTAAATCGGAAACTATGCGTGCTAAACTTAAATTTACCTACCAGCTGCTATTACCTACATAAAATGGTTTTATAATGGTAAAATAACTGAGTTGCAAGCGAGGCTTAGAGATTAAATATGTTAATGTTTTTGATTGGATCAAGTTTATTGGGTCTTGCACTCGTTTTCCAAAAAGGATCGCAAATCAATCACATCAAGCCCTACAACTTACGTAAAGAATTATTATAATATTAGTGTAAACATTTATTCAAAGTTGCTTTCAGAAATTAGGTGAACCGGGTGAACCATTAGTAAAACCCCTGCCCTTGAATCCACCTATAGCAGGTGGACTAGGGTGCACCACGGGGAAAAAAGAAATACTCGTGGTTCACGTAGGCATTTTCACCTTTTCTTGTGGACTCGTACTGATAGATGACTGAATGTCAGTGTTCTAGAAACTGACATCCTCTGATATTATAAAAGATTACGTGTCAGCCAGAAAAAACATTCAATGAGTTGAATGAGACAACTTTTGTCTGTCGTGTTTATTTTTTAGAATTAGGTACATAGATAGGTAGATAACAGCTACGTAAAAAAATTTTTCTCATTTTTTGTTTAGGTAAGTAGTTTTTTCACCAAATCACAACGAAGATCCAGATAATAAATAGGTATATTGCCGAGTAATGTTGGCGTTGAATAGCATCACCCCATCTATCTGCCCTTGAGTGTTAAAAACCAATTAAGTCATTCCAGAGAATGGGCAGCAAAATTCTCTGTGAATACATCACCTTGAACTGCGCTTGCCAATCCGCCTGCCAAGCGTAGTGAGTATGGCAAATACCCCCCTAATAAGGGAAGGCCTATGTCTAGCAGTGGACTGTTGCGGCTGTTTGTATCATAAGTATTAGAGTAAGGTCGATTTACAAACAAAATGGTAAAATTACAAATAACACGTGGGAGTCAAAAAAGGACGTCAAGTTCGAGAAAAATAAGCTGGTGGCAACACTGGGAATGGCAATTCGGTAAACCAAATTGGCAGGCTATATTGCTCAAAGGGCGTCTCTATCGGGGACCGCGAATGACGTTTTGGTTCTCTGTGGTACTACAGATGCACTAAAAATGCGCGGGTATGGATGTTAAGTAGAGGGGGAACGTCTTTCAACAAGCCAGTAGCATTTCCGAGCTTTCACTGTGGTTGCTTAATTAAACCTTGGCAAGTACATTAATATCAATTATAGTGATCCCGGATAGATCTACCTTCAGTGTACCTGTGGGGCGTGGGGAATTACTACAGTTACTGCCACGGAAAAGTAGCAATGATTGTATATACCGTATCTAAATGTAGCAAAAATTTGAAGAGAAACTTTACAGTGTAGGTTGACACAATTATCTACCAAGAATAATTTGGTACAATTGCCCAAAACTCAATCTCCAAGAAATAATATAGAGTTACCATGATTTAAAGCTTAAATTTAAAAAATTACGGATATTAAAATACAAATGTACATAAAACAATTACTAGTAGAATAGACTAAGTATTTGTTGTCTTATGTTCTAATCTAATAGGTAAACATTGATAAAACTAACCTACACTTCGCGAGTAAGTTAATTCATGAACATCCTGAAATATGCGACTCCTTGTCGTAGTCACCGTGGTACTGGCATGTGTGACAAGGAAGCTCATATTTCAGGATGGTCATGATTTCGCGCATGTACTCTACAAACCACTCAGTTATAAAACAAACTAGGGAGACAGTGTTCTAGCAAGGCAAAGTTCTGTTTGGCGGACTCGTAAAGTAAAAAAAAAAATGTATTGTCTAAGACACTGTTTTCTAACAATTTGGCGATAGATTATTTTTGAATAGCAACTTTAAGCTTTAATTTACCTGGCACTCCATGAAACCCACCGGATTTCCGCGTAAGGATACCCCACAGCTTAATTTCGTTGCCTCTCTAACCCGTTACTATGGTTACACAAACCAATCTCCTGCTTATTAAGTCCCTTGCATAGTACACGTTCCGTTCCATCACGTAATGACAATGTTTTTATAATAATATCTGGAGAAGTTAAAAAGTAATAGATATCTTGCACGTTAGCTACCGTAAAATCATACCTACAGCTGTTGCTATATATTTAGAAATTATAAATTATCTACATAAATTACTTAGGAACTAGATTTTCCTATTTTAATATGAACTTTAGCATTTGCCGTGTGGTACCTGTTTAGAATAGCATCACCCCATATATTTCCTGTGGGTGCCGTTAGAATCGACTAAGGGATGAATCGATATGTATTGCAGTTTTAGGCGACAAGCTGACAACCTGTCATTATGGTGATACAAAGTCTTCTGAGTGAGATGTTGTGTAAGTGGCCGTTTTGTACAGCTGTTTACGCTCTGCCTACCCCGTAAGGGATATCGGCGTGATATCTGAATTTACAAGTATGTATGTATGAATGAAGAAACACATTGAAAATTACAATCAGTACTATACGGTTGAGCACTACACACAAAGAAGATAATTTTCAATCATTTTGAATATGGAAGTTACAAAATTTGCCCCGTCATTTATAATTTTCATTAGCGGTGTACTCAATCTGTATAGACCCTTGGAAACCTTATAAGTGAATGCTATACTTTATGCCCTCGTAATTGTGCGTATTCAAAAGGAGAGTAAAGTTTGCCAACGTCGCGATTGGTTCATAAAAGCAAAGTAACTGGGAAGCCTTAGCTTTCCTCGTCCGGAGGAAATTTTCAAAGTGATTTCACTTTCTTTCTATAATATTTTGGGGCCTTTTGAGGGACTTTTGTGGTTTCTTTCGGGTGTAATTGCACTTTTCTTCCATGAAATAGCAGTTCTGTTAGGTAACGTAAATGATTTTTAAAATACAGGTTCTCGATAAAACTTTACTGCTCAATCTGAGTCAAAATGTCTTTATTTGCATAAAACACGTCATAAAAGATGGTACAAAATCTGAAAGTCACCAAGCAAGTAAAAATACACCTAACAGAGGATTGATGAGAAATCCTATGAAAAATTTTGTGATCATACTAAAATCATTCGCCAGTGCTAACAACAACCTTAATATTATAGGCAGGCCGAAACTATTTTTGACTTTACAAAAATCTGTCTAGAAGATCTTCTAACAGAAAACCAAGATTCTCCGTTCTCTCTCTTGTATTATAACCTGGAAAATTATAATATTAAAACCATCTACATTGTCTTAAACAGGGAACTTAAACTGCACCGTCTTCAATTTCTTAAAGCAGAGCCTTCAAGAGGTAAACTCTTAGAAAACTAGTGTTCTGAGTTGAGTTTGAAGCAGGGATGCGACTTGAGCATGTAAATATCGATTTTTCAATAATCAATTATTTAAAAAAAAAAGTTTTGACATAATTCAACCTTATAAAACTACATGGTTCATTTACTTTTTTTTTCATTACTATTACCGACATGTAAAATAAACATCTTGCCACCGAAACAGACACAGCCGATGTGGCGCAGTGGTTATTATGACTCCCTGCCACGCAGAAGGTTCCGGGTTCAATTCCCGGACCCAAAACCCAAAATAACTCGTCGGTGCCAATACGTGGCGCAAAGAATCGAATCTTGGGACTTGAGAACTTGAATAATTTATTATTAAAATAGCATGATCCATCAAAAGTCGATTATTAGTTAAAAGATTAGATAAAACTGTGTAACCAATTATTAAAACCGAGAAAAGATCGATTGTTTTAAAAATTGGTTATTTTTTGACATCCCTAGTTTGAGGCGTAAGTTCAGGAAACTTATTTTGTAATTATGAGCCTTGTTAGCTGTGAGCTGGCGTCGACAGGTGGTATAGTGTTAAATGTTAATTATGTAAGTTGTTTGATGGGCGTTTTGTAAGCTTCTCGTATGCGGTGTCGAAGGAGCTGTTTATTTGTTGTATGGCGGAAAGGATATTTTTATCTTTTTTAATGTTTCATAAGGTCACGTGTTCAACGTGGCGCGAATTATTGGAAAACCCAAGAAAGCGGTCTCAGAAGATACAAACAACTCTGCTTGTAAATTTTGTCGAGTAATTACATAATTTAATTTTTAACAAAAACAACACTCTATCTGCTCCCGAAAGATAAAGAGCCCCTCAAAAATAAGTTAGAAAACTACATTTAATTATCCCTAAAATGTTTACATCCAAAATTACGAGCAGAGAGGTGCATTAAAAATATAATAGCAAAAAATGCGTAGAAAAAACGGAAGCGGAAATAAAAAACTCGTCACGCTAAAGCTTGGATGTCGGCTAATAAAGCTCCTAGTGATGGGAAAGGTATGATCTACTAGGAACAGATATCAGTTATTGAGATTATAAGGTATTGCCGTGTGATACTGGAATATCATCAACCTGTTTCTACCTATGGGTGTCGTAAAAAGCGACTAAGGTATAATTATCCAGGAAATGGGTAGCAGCGTTCCCTGTGCATTAAATAACTTTCACTGCGCTTGCTAATCCGCCTGCAAGCGTGGTGAGTAAGGCAGTACCCTTTAATACGGGGACCCATGTCCATCAGTGGACTATTGTGGCTGCTAAGGCAAAGTTAAGGTATGGCCTTCAATGTTCAGAGTATGAAGTTTCGTCATCGTAACACAGGATTTCGTCTGCGTAGCAAAATGCTACGTTTATGATTATATTTTTATCTAAGCGTTTTTCAGTTTAGTGTCCTTGCTATTTATTTCCTGGTTAAAAATAATAATTCTTATAAAATAAACCAATACTACAATTCGTTACCTACTTGGATACTTACTTAGATTAGATACTAGCATATCTGTTATTTTTCGCTGGATGCCATACCTAGAGTTAGCTACTAAAGAAAAGAGAATCATACTGTGTTGCGTCGAAAGAGCAGTTTTATTATTATGGAGCTAATGTCGTTGGTGTATTACAAAAAACATTCGCCCCGTCAGTAAATTGTACTTACTTCTACCTACTGTAAGGCTGCCCAAGTTATTGTTTACGTTATATTCCTTTTTTGTTACTAGGTTAAAAAGTATGGTGCGGGATGGTGCCGGCGTAGAATAGCATCACCCCATATCTTTCCCGTAGGTGTCGTAAGATGCAACTAATGGATTTTGAGAGTTGATTATTTTGTTTTGCGATTTTAGGCGACAGACTGACAAGATAACCTATCTCTACGGTGATGCACAGTTTTCTGAGTGGCTCTCAAACAAATGTCAGGCGTGGTAGCCGTTTTGTACAATCGTTTACACTCTGCCATTTTTGTGTATGTTAAAAAGAATGTGATAGTCGGATTTAATCATCGTCAGTTATATTTTTTAATAATGATGGACGATGATGAGATTTCGCCGAGTTGTAAAACACTGATTTATAAGTCAAATCAAAGCATTTTATTTATAGTCCAAATTATCCATTAAAAACATATTCGAAGACGTTTAGAAAAGCACACAGGAACACTGTGAAATTGTTAGTTTCTAGATAGGTATTTAACATTATCTACCTTCGCGAAATATGTTGCGAATTCACCTGAATTTCACCAAAATAAATCTCTCGCATTTCCTGGCAGCTGAAAAAAGCCCCGAGCATCGGAATTTATAACAGAATTATAACCGAAACCGTGTTAAAAACTCGCGCTGGCGCTGCCGGTCGTGACATGGCCGTCAAACTTAGTTAGTGACGCACTGCCCGGAATAATTGTGTCTCCGATGTGATACCCAACCGATATATGGATAGTTGAGGCACAAAATAGAGAATTTATAGAAGGACAGCTCACCTGTTCTTCCGATCATTTAACTCTCTAGGGTTGCTACTTTCCTCTTCTAAATTTTTAATGTGCCGTACCTGGGTCAAACATACTTAGGTACATATATATCAAACGTACACTATAACATACTATACAAAAATATTGACACTTGCAAGTCATAATTTTGCCGTCCGCCCACACCCAACGCTGTGCTGTGCTGACACTCGCTACTAACCGGTTCGAACCGGTTCGAGATTGCGCGTAAACGACGGCGTGTGGATGCCTGCGTGAGTATAGCGACGTCTCCTTGGAGCCGTCTCTCTGGATTGGCGCCAGTCAATGCTTACTTTGTCGTTGAGGGTAGATAGGAGCATATTTATTCCTTGTTTTGTATTGCCGTGTAGTGCTGGCTCAGATTTCCGTGTGGTGCCGGCTTAGAATAGCATCACACAATATCTTTAGCGTGGGTGTCGTAAGGAGTTTATAACAGAATTATAACCGAAACCGTGTTAAAAACTCGCGCTGGCGCTGCCGGTCGTGACATGGCCGTCAAACTTAGTTAGTGACGCACTGCCCGGAATAATTGTATCTCCGATGTGATACCCAACCGATATATGGATATTTGAGGGTAGATACGAGCATATTTATTCCTTGTTCTATATTGACGTGTGGTGCCGGCTTATCTTCCGTGTGTTGCCGGCTGAGATTGCCGTGTGGTGCTTGCTCGCTTAGAAAATCATCACCCAATCTTTCCCGTGGGTGTCGTAAGGGATTTGAGTGTTGATGTTTATTGCAATTTTAGGCAACAAGCTGACAACCTGTAACTATGGTAATTCACAGTCTTTTGAATGATTTGCAAACTATTATCGGTCGTGGTGTAAATGGGCATTTTTTACTACATTACTTAATGGGATGAAGTAAGAATGAAATGAATCAGCGCTGTGGTGTCGGTTTTGAAAAGTAAAATGTTGTGAAAATGGCTGCTTTACAGTCGTGGACGCTCTGCCTACCCCGCAAGTGGTATAAGACATGATGTATAAAAAATAGGTACATTACAACATGTTTAGCCACCATCTACAATTTTTAATTCATATTTGTTTTTGAAAACATCTCACTTAGAACAAAATATTACTGGACTTGTGCTTTTCTCAAGACACTCACTCAGTTCCATTTGCCCCGGAACGTAGAAATTCGACTCTCCTTTAACCAATTTCGCACGTAACGCCTTACCGCCGGCTGGCACCCTGCAAACCGCTGCCACGATTAAGTCTACAGTACAAACTAGCATAGGGTGTAGTAGGGTGGCCACGATACGCTGTTTACTTGGGAAGTCGAAAAAGACAGACAGATAAAACCTACTACTACAATCACAACAGTTTACTTAGAGGTCACAGTCATGTGTGATCCCCTTACGAGTAGTACTTATTGCCATATTCACCACGCTTGGCAGGTGGATTGGTGAGCGTAGTGTAAGATGTTTCATTCACAAGGAATGCTACCCATTATCTAAGTGAAAATTCTCTTAGTCAGTTTTTAATAGTCCCTACAAAATGTATTTACACATCATGATTGTCTCCGAACTTGTTTTGTTAGTAAACGAGAACTATTTTCATGAAAAATAATTAATACATGGTATAAGAATTTGTATTTTTTTTCGTTTCTCTTCTGTCTGTCTGTCGATAAATTCGCAAACTCCTTGTAAACTTCTTCAAAAAGGATTTTGATGTTTCTGTAATAGATAGAACTATTCAAGAGGAAGATTTCTATGTAAAATACATGCCGACAAATGCCTTCTTTCCGCGGAAAAATGAGTTGCAGAGGGTGAAACTTCAAACGGGCCGCTAGTTAGTTAGTTAGTTAGCAGGAATGTTTTTTTTCTTTTAGTTTTAGGAAATGTCCTGAGAAATTGCATGTTTTTGGCCCCAATACACAGCTCTACTCCGAGACCGGCGTCCGAGCCGTCCAGTTAAAACCGGTTAAGAGCAGTTCCGCCGGAAATGTTCTTTACTACTCGTTAATGCAATCACTCACCGCAACCCAATCGACCGACGTTGCCGGAATGTTCTACACCGAATTTGTATTTTTCGTATGGAAAAATTGAGCTGTGCTACATGAAACAGGTAATTATATCAGCAAGTGAAAGAAAGTTCATGGAAATCTAACATAAAAAACACATTCTTTCAAAATTATTTTTATAGTCCACACCAAAGATTCTAAACGATTCGACAATCGTTAGTTGAAAATGTAAAAGATTTTTAAAGATTGCAATATTTATTTAAAATGTAGTCCGGCTAGTTCGTGCGCGACCTTCCCTAGGGGTGACAGACGTTGGGGGGCGAGATGTCAGCGGGTAGCGGGAGGTGTAGCGGGGAAGGGTGACGCGCGCATCTGCGCTGCACGTCATATTAAAATGACGTGCTTCCTCGCCCCCGGACCGTCTGTACCCCGCAGGAAGGTCGTGCACGAAGTTGTCAAACTATAGCTGACTAAACCTAAGCCATACTAAACCTTAATAATTACCAACACGTTAGCTGAAAGTTGAATCAGCTCTCACACTAATGTCTATGAAAATACAATCTAATTTACATATAATCCCAAGATAAAGTGAAATTGCTTCTTCAGGCATTCTAGCCCACCTGCGCCTCCAACTTGAGTTCTAATGTCGAAAGTTTTAAATGCAGCAAAGCAAAGATAACCCGAACTTACAGCCTACTACTCGCACCACAATTCAAGTCCTATTACAAAGGAGTAAAGTTGAAATACGCTTACCGGCGTTTTGGAGACAAAGTGATGTGTAGTTTTAAGTCAGAAGGTGCCGAAACAGTAGGTTGGAACTTGGAGTTAAATTCGAATTTGGAACAGCTAAGTGCATGTAGAAGATAAAGCTTTAAGAGTTTCCACTTTAAAATAACATACGAGCTAAGGTGAATGACTTGTTTGTCTTTGGCTCTTTGCATTAATATTTTTGCTACAAACATTATACTTAACAAGTGTTTCTGAGATATGATAATATAATTTTCTTTTATCTACCAGGACTGACAGTTTACCATGCTGTCTGAATTTACACGTGCATTTTATAAATAATTGTCTAAAATCTACTTACCAAACAATCATACAAAAAGATAAATTGATAATCAAGCCATTGGGTACAGTGACTCAACCACAAGTCAAGAGCCCAACTTTTTGACTGTAATACAACAGAATGACGTTGCGATATCGGCAACACGTGGTATGCTCACTCAGCTCAAGCACAGAATAAAGAAAGAGGGATAGAGAAGGCTCACTGTAGTCATTTCCGAAACTAGCCACCTAAAATTTCGGTTTGCTACACAACCCGTTAGGATTGATATAAATGTAGTAACGATGTAGTAAAGGTAACAGTAATAATAGACATACTCAGGTATCAGTATTCTTGAATACGGCCCAGGAGTAAAAATAAAACTTTTCGTAACGTGTACCTACCAATTACTTAGAAAAATTTAAGAAAGATGTTTCAATCCCGCTTTATTTCAAATCAACCCTCATACATTTTTAAGATATTTTTTTTTATTGAGTATCTCTGTGATCTGTGTCATTCTAAAACATCTTTACACATGGTGCGCCCTGACATAGTTTGTGCTAAGTGTGCATGATGAAACTTCTAAGACACTAGTAGGTATATACCAAATGAGCCATCTGGTGCGCCGCACGCTCTACGCTATTTCAGGCTGAAGTGTGTTTCTTTTGTTCGGATATAATAATAGAATGAGTCGGGGTTTCAGCTCGAATGAGTCGTGAGGCGCAAAATCTTGTTGCGGCAAAAGTGGATGCGATTTTGACGTGATAATCCGCGAGATAGCCGTGAGAAAATACATTCGATTCGATGAGAAACGGAACCCATTCTTGTGTCAGAAAACGACTTATGTAACCCTTGTTAACAACCCATAGATACTATATCATGCGCATTAGACTACTATGTAAAAATCAAGGTGCACAGCATGTTCTCATTCTGTTAAAATTTTGCTTAAACTGGGTTCTTTCGCACAATGCTACCAGAATTCAAATTACTCTGATTCTTTCTTTGTTTTCGGCTGTAGTATTATTCTTATTTTTTTAGATGTTCTGCCATGTAGGCACTTTGATTTTCATAAAAATAATTCAACCTAATGAAACTTACCAATAGTTTTTGCGGTCGGTTCGTATACATTTTCATGCGATTAGCTCTCTGCCTATAAGGCTGATGTGCCTTTGCGACTTCCTCTTGCCGGCTGGTTTTATGGATGAACACGTCGTAATTTTGTGTTATATTCCTACTTTGTTCCAGATATTTTGTTCCTTCGTCATCTAGTCTGTTTCAAGAATAGGGCAGGTTTGAGGATGACTCACTTTCGAAGAAAAACAAGTAAGTAGTTTACTGCAGTATTTTTAGTTCTCCATGACCATAAGGCAATTTTAGACACTTTTTTGATAGGTAACTGAAGATCCTATTGACCGAAGGTAGGTTACCTGTAGAGTTTCCCCTGACCCCGACCGTACGCTATGATAGACGTATAAAATTTTCATTTGCTACAAAAAAGTCAATAATTCTTTCAGCGTCTCGAAACGAAAGCACGATGTTATCTCCACAGCACTTGATACCCTAACCACCCCTTAACCCTCTGAGCCCCAGCTAACGTAGAGGCAGTCCGTCATATCGATAGCAACAGGTTAAGTGCGAGGAAATATTTTTATCCGCCCTAATGTATCACTTCGGGCTACAGAACGATTTCGTAGATTTTATCGTAGAAAATAATTTGTTCTAAAATAGGTAGGATAGAATTGTAGGTGTTAAATACAGGGTGTCTCGGTTATCGTATTCCAAAGTGAAAATCTAGAGTCTGGACATCCTAAGCTACAATAAAAGCAAAAAAATTGTTCAACATTTGAAGAAAAAAAATGAATTTCCCATACAAAATGCTCTATCAAGCAGTAAGCTAAATTAGTCCATTTTTTTTCTTCAAATATTAAATTTTTTTTTGCTATTATGGTAGCTTAGGATGTCCAGAGTTTAGATTTTTTCTTTGGACCACGATAACCGGGACACCCAGTATAATGTTTATATTGTTTACTTTTAGTCGCTTTTTTAAGGCACCTGTGGGTAGAACTGGCCTGGTCATATTATAAGCAGGCATGACATGGCACAGAAATCTGATCTCGTTGTAAGTGTGTGTTTTTTTATCAACTTTAAAAAAATTCAAAGTCCTGATTATTATTTAAACAAAAACGAAAAATAAAACGTTTTCCACGGTCACATCTAGGTACTTCAAAAATCGTGTCACGTAGATAAAGTTTGCTTAAAGTACAAACCACACCAAGTCATTTGGGTGACAACTCTATATGAAAACCAATAAAACTATCATTGCATTGTCCTACAAATCTCAATAAAACTCTAGCCACCTCACTCCGCTCTCGCACCTGCTCTTTTGCGGTAATTTGTGGCTTTTCGATATCGATTAATCCGAAGCCGACCCGAATAGATATTTCAAACATTCGGCCTGTTATTTATGCCCTATGTTACCCTCCGATATAAGGATTTCGGTTTGACTAAAAGAAAAGTACAGATAAAGCGCGCAGCGCAGTGGTAAACTGAGGCCGATGGAAAAAAATAATGAATTTTACAATTTTGATCTCAACGATAAAAAAATAATGATTTTTCTCCAAGTAAAAATAAATACAATTGAAAATTACTTTAATTTAGCGCCTACTAGTTGGTTTGGTGTCGCGTTGTTTTTTTTTTAACAATTAAATGTAATAATGGAAATGTGCAGACCTAGAATTATGAAATAAAGTAGCTATTTATGATAACAACGTTTCTTTACAAACGAATGCATCAACAAGAAATGTACGTCTTTTACAGCTCGAATTGAACGCTGGACGACTTTGCGACTCAAAAAAATTAGGCTTCACATTGTATTGCCACATACATTCATCTATAATTTCTGCTAGTCTATGGTATTTTATTGCCACCTCGTGTCTATCCTCGGTTTAATTGAAGCGTCAACTTCCATTCTGCTGAGTGCGAAGGATTCAAATCAATCGCTGATTTATTAGGGCAAATAATTCTTCAGGTATTCCGATATTGAAGAGTGCGAATATTGATTTCTTATCGTAGGCTTGTAAGGCGAGAGACTAAGCAAAATTACTGGCATTCAGTAGATGTTTTTACTTGTGATCTAAGTAACTTAAACCTGAGCAGGACGTGGGATAAGGAACTCTCCTGGGAAGATTGTTTGGTTTGGCAACGTATCATGGCTGCTTTTGGTATAAGTGTTCATAGGTATTTATTTATTTTTTCACTGTTTATCGATACTTAATACTTACCCTAAACGCATTCTTTCACATTGATACTCGTAAAACTGTACATACCTGAAACAAAAACACATTTCTTATAAAAATCAATTCGATAAATATCACGAAGACAATTTAAATTATTCAATTAATTCTAGCATTTTTACGTGTATCTTTTACGTGTGTTACCTCTTTTCAGATTAATATTCATAAAAAGTATGAACCTATTCAGTGCAAGCAATTCAAAACTTCACAATAGATAAATTCCGTAATTCCTCAACAGCCAAGAAAGAGGAGATGCAAGGGAACACAAGAAACACAAAACTAATGATCCCGGCAACACGATGAAAGTGTTTTTGAATGCAATTATTATGATTGATGGTGAAAATGAGCCAAGTTTCTGCAGGGAATATTCAAGATTCAGAGTGTGATGCGAAAAATACTTTAAGAAGTTGTGAGACTGTCTTTGCACGATGTTTTGTGCTTTTGATTGAGATGAGGTGCAATGCTTAATTTTGTACCTAATCGTCATGCATGAATCAGTAGTGATGTCGTATTTACGTGATAGATGGTTTAATTATATGGTTTAATATAAAATAATAATTTTGTCGATCAGACCGAACTGAACTTTAATTAAAGCGAATTTAGAATGATTTTCACTAGGAAAATTGGACAGAAAAAAAAGTAGTAAGTAATAAAATTACTTTTACACATGATTTAATCCATTAAAGCTGCCCTTTGTTCCTCACTTACGGTGATATTTCCGGAAGCATTTCCAAATTTAAAATTATGCCGTTTATTTTCAGCAATCGATTTCTGTCAGGTGAAAATCGGACCGTCGCCGGCGGCGCCGGACTGTAATCCTATCGGACCGACGCGGAGCGACGCCACAAACATTAAAAAAGGGCGAGGATGACATTTCCAATTTTCTACTGTAGCTGGCGGCCAAATTCATTTTATTCGCGCGCCTACTAGCCCCGTCAATATCGACATAAAAATAAATAAACATTGCAAACGCGCATGTAACTACGATTTTTTTATAAGTTGTAAGGTCCCTTGAAAGTAGTTAATACCCAAGTTTGCAACACTGAAAACCTTGTGCTGCCTCCACGGTGCTCAATAAACTGCGAAATTTTGGTCTATATTTCAGTTTTTTATAAAAATCTACCATAACGAAGATTTTTTCAAGTATGTTTCATTGAACTTTATTAAAGATAACTAAATTTGCTACAATTTCAGCGAAACCTTAGCACACTATGTCTTTTGGTTGCAAAGATACAGCAAGTCAAAGATGGGCAATTCTTCCGCAGTGCTAAGAAAGCTGTGAAATTACAGAATTTCCGATGTAACAGCTCTTGTTCCATTTTTTTTTTCAAAAAATCATATTATGTTGTCCGACTTGCACTTAGCCAGTTTTTAGGGTTCCGTACCCAATGGGGTAAAAAACGGGACCCTATTACTAAGACTTCGCTGTCTGTTCGTCCATCCGTCTGTCACCAGGCTGTATCTCATGAATCGTGATAGCTACAGAGTTGAAATTTTCGCAGATGATGCATATCAAAATCCGTTCAGTAGTTTTTTCGCGTGTATCTCATGAACCATGATAGCAAGAGAGTTGAAATTTTCACAGGTGATGTATTTCTGTTGCCGCTATTACAAAAAATACTAAAAACCAGAATACAATAAATAGGGGGCTCCCATACAAGAAATGTGTTTTTTTGTTGGTTTTTGTAAATAATGTTTCGGAGGCTGTTTCTCATGAACCGTGACAGTTAGATCTTTTAAATTTTTACAGATGATGTATGTTTATTGCTGCTATAACAACAAACACAAAAAAATTGGCCAAGTGCGAGTCGTACTCGCGCACAAAGGATTCCGTACCATCATTTATAAAAATAACAGAAATATCATATCTGTTGCCCGACTCGCACTTGACTAGTTTTTGGTATTTGTTGTAATAGTGGTAATAGACATACATCATCTGTGAAAATTTCAACCATCTAACTATCACGGTTCACGAGAAACAGCCTTCAAAACATTATCCACAAAAACGAGCAAAAAAGTCACGTTTCTTGTATGGGAGCCCCCCTTAATATTTATTGTAATGGTTTTTAGTATTTGTTATTATAGCAGCAATAGACATACATCACCTGTAAAAATTTCAACTCTCTAGCTATCACGGTTCATGAGATACACGCGCAAAAACTTTTGAACAAATTTTGATTTGACGTTGACATTGGCAGCACTGGGTTTTCAGTGTTGCAAACTTGGGTGTTAACTACTCTCAAGGGACCTAACAATATATAACAAAATCGTAGTTACATGCGCGTTTGCAATGTTTGATGTCGATATTGACCGGGCTATACCGTAGGCTCGGATTTGCAAGCTTCGGTGTTGCCAGGTGTGTGGAGTTCAGCTGTGATTTTGGAAAGAATTTCTCCATTTAATAACAGAACCGAGGCCACGACGTGACTACAATAAAGATAGGTAAATAAAGAATATTGTATAGAAATGCAGAAATCAAACTAGAAAAGAAAAAGATATTTTATTGCCTGGGTAACAATTTTTATGATCCTTAGTGTAATTAAAATATTTTTTACAATCCATTGTCGGTGCTATGCTCCCTTTTGAAAAAGTCTAACTATTAATATTTTGTCACCTGGCAACACAGACGCTTTGATTGGCTTCGTTTTCCTTCAAAATATTTCAAAGCCATCAAAGGAAGCTTCCGTGGCTTTATTAACAAAGAATTCCCCAAAAGCCAGCCTTTTTAAAGGAATTTTTGAGTTTTCGATGCTGCGTCCGGTGTTATGACGCGAAAATAAATGAGTTGACTGCGACGGACAGACGGAAACGGCTTTCTCGGAAAATTGTGTTTATCACTTTAGGCGAATTCTGAAATATAATTATTTTGGAAAAAAGCTATGAAAATTTTGAATTCCATGTTTTGGACTATATTTGACAAAACCCGCTACATCCGTGCAATATGTTCCTATCTCGTTGCGAAAGGCATTTCCACGAGAAATGTATGAGAAACATCACCATCAGCTGAAAATGAATGACGGAGTGTCGCCTGGATAGATTCATGTAAAATTCATGCCAATTCCAGTCCCCGCTTGCTCCTTGCCTCACCCCCTTTCCCTTGCACCCAATACAAGACGTGAATTTGGGGCGAAATTACTTCCACTTAATCGCGTTATGGTATAGGAGGAGTGTTATTATGAAACTTGAATTTAATATTTAGTTTATTTTGTTGACAACGCGCCGCTTAGTGCAATTTTGCAAAAAGATATTTATATTATACGTGTTTTCATACTATACGTAAAATAAGAACATATAAATACCTTATACGTCTTTTAAATAAAATGTTTATAGAAATTGTTTCGAAACAACAAATTTCGTTCACAATAATCTACTCTCTATAGGCACATAAAGCTTCCACTTAAATTCAAAACTGGACAAAGCACCAACTGTTTTTCACACGGAAATTACTGCGAAAAATATAAAGAGGACTTAGTATAAGAACGGGCGGAACATTTGGAACGAATATAAAAGTTGCGCCTACATACAGCGGGGTAGTATTCACGTTGACAGCTCGGTCGGAAACTCGAATGGAATTATTATAGAAGGTAGCACGCGTTTGTATTGAAAAAGTTTGGCGGAGTCCTCTCGGCTCGCTGGACCGAACGGTTCCTTTTGAAATTCTCTCCCGACGAAATGGAGCTAGAATAAGGCGTAGGAATTTCCGCGACAGTTGTTTGATGGGATTTTACACAACTTTTGAATAGGCAGACCGTATAGAACGATTTGCACAGTGGTTTTCTCTCTTGCTACGCAAAGGTCTTGCGGATGATGTTCACCTATAGAAATTGCATCTAGCCTTCGGCTGTATTCATTGTATAACCAACCTCACAATACCTACCACTATACATGGCTACATTCACTCTACGCCCATGTCCTACATTATACGCTAATTAATTGGTAATCCGCAGACAAAGCAAATCAATTTAGGCTGATAATTACGTCGCGACAGGATTGAAGGGTGCAGCTGCACGCATAGTTCTAGATAAACAGATTAGTCGACGTGGACTCGCTACTGTATAAGGTAATCTACTTACTGTACGAGAGGCCAAGGCAACATAATTCAACATGTTACATAAAAGATAAAATAACCTCAAAGTGGTAAAAGAACGTATAGGCGGTTTTCACTTCTCGTTCGTTTGTGCAAAAGAGTTAGATATGTTGCAGTTTTTATAGTTCATTGTAACAGAGACAGATTCTTGACGCAGGAGCACATGTTTGCATTGTTCCTGCGTCAACGTGGAGTTTTTTATGGGAAAATCAGACACTAAGTTCTGGATGCACTGAAAAAGAGAAATAGAAGGTCTTCTTATCTAATTTATTATTTAATTTTAATTTTTTGTGCTGCTCTTGCATGCCTATACCTTGTGGCTCATCCTTATACATACTGTAGCGTTTTACGCGTACTTTCGGTATTTTCTTCTGATTTCTATAAATCTATTCATATTTTCATTGTTTTCCTTGTTGACATGATTATTTACTACTACCGACAGAATGTCAACGTCTCACCTTTGACGGCTATCTCATAGAGCCGCGTAGTTCTCTATTAAAAAGTTATTATACTATAGCCCATTACCTCTTTCCTATTTCTGACCTCCTGGTACTTGATTCTAAATTTATCTCGCGCTGGCACTCTTTCACTCCTCCTGGAAACGAGACCTCCGAGCCCTCCGAAGCCACAGGACTGCCCTCGTCGCCTGGACTAACCACTACATCATCAGGGCGACAAACCTCCACCATCAACACTGGCAACTTGCTGGAAGACTGGCCGCTGACAAATCTCAAGGTTTTGAAATTCGAAATCAGAATGAAGACTGGAACATTCTCGAACACATAGCAAGCATATAAAAGCCCCGTCAGCTGCCAACCTGACAGTTCTTGACCAGCCACTGAAGACTTCAGAAGAAAATCAAGATTATGAATACTGACAAGAAAATCTAATACAGCAAGTCTACAGCTATGCCTGCCGAAGCGCGTTACGTCGTGGTCTCCGCGGCGAAGACTCAAGTCCGCTGAACCAGTCCTCGGTCTGCGCCCTACGCTCCTCAGCTGCCCTGCGAGTGCCAAGAGGACCCCTATGTGTGTCATGCGCTACCCTTCGAGGCCCTCTTCCGTTCCAGGAGGTCTTTTGATCATCTGTAGTTAATAAAAGCCCTCTCTTTCATTTACTATCTTTTCCTGCCACGGTCCCTCACTACGCGCGAGGACACCAGGCTTGTTAGGGCGCCTACACACAGGACACTCTACCCACACCTACTCACTCACGCCCCCAGGGGCCACAGGCACTCGTGCTAGCGAGACCACTCCACCCTACCTAGCTACTAAGTTACACCTGCGGTTACCTCGGTTCCCTGAGTGCCGGTGCCTCTAGGAACCTGGGTAACACGACAGTTTGGCGCCCAACGGTAAAGGATACGTGCGTGGGCGATATCTACACCCACGTACTATCAGAACCCTTCTCTAAATTCTAAAAAAACGCTTCTTCTAGCGTAAACCCTTTCGACTTTAATTTCGGCCCTCTTTCCCTCTCAAAATTCTAAATCTACCTCTCATAGGATATTTTGGCCTTCCTCTTTCGGCCCTCCTAATATACCTACCCTCTTAGAACTAACCCTTCAAGCTTAAAACCTAACACTAACCTACACCTTTACTCTACTAGACAAATGGCTTCAAGAACAATTCGGCCAGCGTCAGGTCAATCTCGATTGACCCCCTATTCTGCCAGTGTCAGGTCAATCTTGAGGACCCCCTTTTTTATAATATTCCTTTTGACCCTTTTCTAATTATGCTGTTGGCATTTTCCGACTTTTGTATTTTTGCCCTTATGCCTTTTACTTCTTGCCCTTTTGCTATTTGTCCTTTTGTACCTCTTACCAATTGACTTTCTTATTGAACTACTTCTCTGCTCAACTCAACTATCCTTTACATTCCACTATTCCTTCACATTCGTCCCTTTTTTCAATCTCTTTAACACCTCTATCCTCCCTTTGCTATTTCCTTTAGCATCTGACTTCGACCTTTCGGCCAATTATCGAGGTCATATTTTTATTTTGGCTTTTAGCCTCTCTACACACCTACACTTACACACACACTGGCCCTAAAGCCACTTACAGACACACACCTTTGCAGGCGGTACTCTAATCCCGCCCTGCTCTCTTAAGGGTTCTCTAAATACCCTCTCTAAGACTCTCTAAATGGGTCTCTTAAAATGTTCCTCTCTTGATGGGTCTCTCTATCCCCACCTGAGCTAAGGTTCATTCTTCTTCGTGCGGATTGTGACACGTTAAATAAGCCTACACTACTACACTCTACACAAACTAATCTTTTTTACACTCTACACATCGTGCGGCTAGTGACACGTTAAATAAGCCTTAACACTACTCACAGGTTTTAAGCTGGAGCGGATGACAACTCCTAAAACAAGCCTTGGTCATCGCCTGAGATATGCTCAGAGAGTAGCATACCTTGGAGTAGGAGCCATTGAATGTGAGCCCTACCCCAACCCTTGGAAGATGATGGATGCATGATCGAATGGTGAAGTCTGAAAGTAGGTGAATGCGTAAGGTATCTGCTCATAACCTCAAAATTTTTGTAACAGCAAAAATTTTCTCGGGGTCGTGGGGGAAAATGTAGCGTTTTACGCGTACTTTCGGTATTTTCTTCTGATTTCTATAAATCTATTCATATTTTCATTGTTTTCCTTGTTGACATGATTATTTACTACTACCGACAGAATGTCAACGTCTCACCTTTGACGGCTATCTCATAGAGCCGCGTAGTTCTCTATTAAAAAGTTATTATACTATAGCCCATTACCTCTTTCCTATTTCTGACCTCCTGGTACTTGATTCTAAATTTATCTCGCGCTGGCACTCTTTCTCCTCCTGGAAACGAGACCTCCGAGCCCTCCGAAGCCACAGGACTGCCCTCGTCGCCTGGACAAACCACTACATCATCAGGGCGACAAACCTCCACCATCAACACTGGCAACTTGCTGGAAGACTGGCCGCTGACAAATCTCAAGGTTTTGAAATTCGAAATCAGAATGAAGACTGGAACATTCTCGAACACATAGCAAGCATATAAAAGCCCCGTCAGCTGCCAACCTGACAGTTCTTGACCAGCCACTGAAGACTTCAGAAGAAAATCAAGATTATGAATACTGACAAGAAAATCTAATACAGCAAGTCTACAACTATGCCTGCCGAAGCGCGTTACGTCGTGGTCTCCGCGGCGAAGACTCAAGTCCGCTGAACCAGTCCTCGGTCTGCGCCCTACGCTCCTCAGCTGCCCTGCGAGTGCCAAGAGGACCCCTATGTGTGTCATGCGCTACCCTTCGAGGCCCTCTTCCGTTCCAGGAGGTCTTTTGATCATCTGTAGTTAATAAAAGCCCTCTCTTTCATTTACTATCTTTTCCTGCCACGGTCCCTCACTACGCGCGAGGACACCAGGCTTGTTAGGGCGCCTACACACAGGACACTCTACCCACACCTACTCACTCACGCCCCCAGGGGCCACAGGCACTCGTGCTAGCGAGACCACTCCACCCTACCTAGCTACTAAGTTACACCTGCGGTTACCTCGGTTCCCTGAGTGCCGGTGCCTCTAGGAACCTGGGTAACACGACAATACAATCTTCGATAAATTATATTAAACGCAACGCAAGTGTTCAAAATCCAACTGTTGCAATCTGAGGTGTCGTTTCCATGAATACATTCATGACTGTCATCAATATTACAATATTGTCTTTCCCTTTGATGCCTGTCCTCAATGATATTAAATGTTCCTCTCCCGATTAAAATAATATCGATTTTGATGGCTGGATAAAAAGTTAAAACCAGGGATAGTGCGCCATAGGTACTATATTTGTCGCAGTACGATGGCAGAATTAGGTTTTTGGCCAAAAACCTAGGTTTTTGGCCAAAAGCCGGCATATGGCAGAATCGTAGACTTCCTTCGGCCATCGTCCTAAGCTGATCCAGGTTTTTGGCCAAAAACCTAGGATTTTGGCCAAAATCCTAGATTTGTTTAGTATTATGGCTTTTTTTGCATTTCGGGGGAACTTCTTCGTCTTCGAGTTGTACACCAAGTCGCCCAACGAGCCGATGGACCCTGGTATCAGAGTTTTCAACCACCTACTGCAAGTAGCAGGCCTGTAACATCGTTGTGTAACGACCGCCGTCTAAGTGATCATAGAGAGCAATCGGGACCGACGGCTTCGGGGGAAGTGGAGAGGTACTTAATGCACCTCCCTCTGATCTTTTGAGGGTAGACTTGGACACCGTAAATGGACACCCTGAAGGACGGGGGGTAACATCAGACAGTCTGAACAGCAGGGTTGCCTCGGATTCCTTGAAGGGCAAGGGGGAAGCATCAGACACCATAAGAGCAGGACGTACCACTGAACGCTCTAGAGGATTGGTGGTAGCGTTGGAGGCCCTGGAGACACGAAGGTAACGTCGGACCCCCAGAAAATCCAACACCCGTCATATTACATCCTCCAGAGTGTCCGACGCTACCCACGCCCTCCAGAGCGTCTGACGCTACCTCCCACCCTCCAGAACGTCCAATGCTACCTCCTGCCTTTCGAGGTGTATGCCCGAACTACACGGGCACGTTAAGCCGTCGGTCCCGATTGCTCTTTATGATCACTTAGACGGCAGTCGTTACACAACCTTGTCAGAGGCCTGCTTCTTGCAGTTGGCGGTTTAAAAACTCTAACACCAGGGTTCATCGGGTCGTTGGGTGACTTGATGTACCACTCGAAGAAGAAGAAGTTCCCCCAAAATGCAAAAAAGGTCATAATACTAAACAAATCTAGGATTTCGGCCAAAATCCTAGGTTTTTGGCCAAAAACCTAGATCAGCTTAGGATGATGGCCGAACAAAATCTACGATTCTGCCATATGCCGGCTTTTGGCCAAAAACCTAGGTTTTTGGCCAAAAACCTGATTCTGCCATCGTACTGCAACATATTCATATAACCGTACACATACCACTCGCAAGAGATATCAGCGTGATATATGTGTTCACCACAACGACGTAATGTAAACCTTTGATTGCACCAGTGTCTTGTCAATGTTACAAACATATGCATTTACTTCACATCAATCGCACAAAGACTAGAAACAGGATATGAAGCGACCCAATACACCAACCTATATCTATTACCTGTTTCTCGAATCACAGGTCTCTGAGAGCTTCAGAAAGGTAAACGACGTTTAATTTCCGTAGAACAATGCAACCGAGCGGCTCAAACTGTGGCTTTCACGTGTCTTTGCGGTTGTAGCTGGCAATTTGCCACTACCCTACATACAGACGCCTATATTCCTTGCGGGGTAGGCAGAGCGTAAATGGCTGTAAAAACGGCCTTTTACACCACATCTTGCAAAAGTTTGAGAGGATAATTATGTATCACCATAGTGACAGGTTGTCAGCCTGTCGCCTACAATTGCAATAAACAAAATCCCTTAGTCGCTTCTTACAACACTCATGGGAAAGAAAAGTATAAGGTGATGCTATTCTAAGCCGGCACCACACGGCAATAGCCACTTTCTCATAGGTATAATTTGCTGTTTCTGTATCAATGCTCGCCAGCTCATCAAACCATCATCCATTTAAGGGATCGACTGATACTGGATTTTAAAAACTATTTGCTTGAAAACCCATTAAAAGTTGGTCTCTTTAATTATGTTGATGTGGCGGTGATTATCTGCTGCTGTCACAACAGATTTTTGATATCAAACCTGAAACGTTTTCTTTGCCTCATATACCTTATAAGGTGTAAAAAAATCAACTGCAAATATTTAAGGGGTGAACCGAGCCATGAAACTTAACAATTTTCCCCAGGAACATAAATCGAAATACGAAAAAAATTACAAATTCACGGAACATCTTCCTTGGTGAAAATTGTTCAGTTTCATGCGTTGGTTCACTCGTCAAAATATTTGCTGTAGATTTTTTTAACGTTATGTATACGTACGTACTTAAGACGTAAAATGTTAGTACCAATTTGTCGTAGATGTTACGCTAAGGTCAGGCTTGATTGCCTATTAATTACAAGGAGTTTGTCCCATACACTCTCTCGTGTGACGTACATAGACTGGAAACATTTTTAGACTACACGTACAACGAAAATGTACTAAAACAACCAGTGAATGATATTTTCCGAAATTTTCCTAAAATGCAAGTTTTTTAAAACCGATTTTCCAAGGTAGACAAATGAATTAAATCAAATAATATACTTAATTGAAAATCAAAACGGACAGTAAACAAAATAACAGTTTTTGTTTTTGTGCAACGAGGTAACAAGGGGAGGTCTTTGTTTCACCATAGGCTAATAACAATAATATTAATAGGTAACAATCTATAGAACCTCTTAGGCAACCAAGACTAGAAGATAGCCAGTTCATTGAGACAAATGATAAAGAAAATAAAATAAATATAATGAAATGAATACACATACATGCAATCTAAAAACTGGTTATTATTTTTTGACGACTGGATGTAGTCTTGAATATCTCTCTATGTAAGCATGGTCTGAGCACTTTCTTGTCTGTGGTCCCCTAGTTTGTAATGAACCCATTCCGAGGATAATTGATATAATTACAACTGGCGACGGTTAATTTTACATGTTCAAGTGTAATTGGCATGGCTTCCTCGGCTTGCCTATGAGCAAGAAAAGCTTTTTAAGAGATATTTACAACTGACTTGAATGAAACCGTACTAAGCTCATCGCAGTCAAATCTATTCTCACTGATATGTTATAGTTTACCGATGTCTGAGGAAGTGGTAGTTATTTAAAAAAAAACAATATGCCTGTCACAGGTTGAAACTGTCACGAATTGCTATATCTTTTTCGTATGTGTGCTATTCAACTAAGAAAAAGATAAAATACACATGAATATTCTAACTTATTCTGTGCATTGATCAGTAGAATACTAATTTCTAACCAGATTTGAGTAGTCGTAGTAGTAATTGGCGGCTTTTTATTTTTACTTTTTAAAGCATAAAACGAAGGCTCGTAGAGTTTTCTATCTTGCATTACCTTGCTCTGTGCGTTTTGCAGAGAAAGGGTCAAATTCGGTTACTTGAACTGGGGTTGAAAATCATCTTGATAATTGGATGAATGATAAGGGTGAAATTAATACATAAATAATTTAGTAAATTATAATATTCGAAACTGTCATTGATCTGTTCAGACGATTTAGGTACACTGGCCAAGTTTATGTCCCTAGTTATTTTTATGATTCAAAATGTTGTTATTCAAACTTCAAAACGAATATGTGTAATACAAGAAAAGTTCAAGATTAAGTAGACAATATTTGATGTCATATTCAAACAAATTATAGTTTTAAAAGCTATGACAGATATATTAACATTTTTAGACCATTCTTAAAGTTTCCAATACAAATAAGAGGCACCTATTTTTGTGCAAACCGCAACACCAGCTGACAAATTTTCTGTCCCGCTCAATGAAAAACAAACAAAGTCTCAGTAATCTTCACTCAGATTCTAAGCCGGCAGTCTTCCTTTAGAGATCCCTATAAAATTGTAGGTCAGACGCAAATAAAATACAGGACGGGTGAGAGCTTTGTATAATGCGAGGCGGTAGCATCGGGTCAAATGGCAAGCCCGGATTTGTCCCAATGCGAGGAGAGGTTTTACATGTACTTAGACTGGGAAGTGACGTCAGGTTTGGCGGAAGATGTTTTTGATGTTCGCAGCTGTGGTGGTGATGATAAATTTAGAAAAAGGTACGAGGAATCGGGATAAAGTACGTACAAGGCGCATTTCAATTTTAAAGCGCAACGAAACACAAAATTACAGACATCGCAGCATAGATTTTGACAGACTTTATTACACCTGATCATTAAAGTAAAGTCGCTTTTAGTGTTTCTCTGTCGTGGACACCGCGAACTCCTTCTAAATCTCCCAATGGATTTCGATGCAAATTTTAATGAAGACAGAATGATCAAAGGTATATTGTGTGTAACACATGCCAAAAAAGCAGCTTAATTCCACAGAAATTGGGACGCTGGACGGGCCGCTATTAGTTACTAATATTTCGCAATTGTATAAATGTCATGTCATCATATACTGAAACAAAACATTCCCAACCAAAATCAAGTCAGTACGAAACAAGAATGTAAACAAACGCAACAATACTCTCGAGTATTACCAAGTTACTTGCTACAAAATAAGTAATGAGTCCTAACGACAAAAGGATGGAGTAATGAAAAAAATGCGAGCGAGTTCATAAAAAAATACATAGAACAAAACACGCTAATGTAAGGCGTATTATCATGAATAATAAAAAAGTACAGTTGAGTATCATAAAGCGATGTTATAGAAGTAAATGGGGAAAAAGCGTCCCAGGGGGCAAGGGCGTACAGCCGCACACTGCATGGCTTTCGTGTGTGTTCGCAGATGTACTGGAACAGACTAGAAAGATTACGTAAAACTAAATTATGATTAAAGACTATTGCTTTTTACAATGTATTTTTCCTTAGAATTGTGATACCTACTTTTTCCTATCCCATTGTCAGTAGACATAACGTCGTTAGATCTGAATATTCAGTTATCTACCTACGTAACAGTACCATCAATACCTACACAAAATAGTTTTGTTTGTTTTGATGAATTACCTACCGTAATATTAGAGTCAGATTACCTTTAGAACTTCAAAAGTATCCGAAAAGTGTGAATGTGACTGGATCCATTGACTTTGATTAAAATGATTGCTAGTCAAAAAAGACTCTTAACGCATTAACTTTCTTTTTGTCAAAATAACGGTAGCTCTGACGAACGCAATTCTTTCATCATAACAGGGGCTATTAAAAATCTTGTATTGTAGCTATTATAAATCTTGTACAAAACAACGCAATTTTATTTGTATTTCAATAATTTATAACCCCTTCCAGTTCTCAAGTTCCTCGCGCCCGGAATCTATCTCTCCAGGGCCGTGCGTAAATTCAATCTGCAACCCGCATTCCCAAATCACCTGAACACTTCCCACTGCGGCGTATTAGGTTCCCGGCAAATCTAATTTGGATACATCTTCTTTCGTTTCAAAAGTTACATTCACAATATGCTGAGGTGCGCCGCGCCCTTGTTCGGATCAGCGGTGTTGTTTTTACCAGATTGTGGTTTGTAAATGTGGAGTGTATGAAATTGAAGGTGATTTGATTATCTATCTGTTTTCGATACATTTAAACGCAGCGGGGAGTCCATCTTTTGTTTATTAATATTTCTTTACTGCCTCATTACTTTCATCTGTGATTTTTGATACATTATTTTACCTCTTGTGTTTTTGATAATGTGTCTGAGCTTCGAAACAGTGTAACTAAAGAATTATGTTTAGCAAAAATTGTGTCATCCTCGCATACATCTTTAAGAAATATGTGTATATTGCCCTCAGCAGCCAATATACTGCGTTTTCCAAAGCAAACGACAAGTCGGTAATGCCCGTCTCATACAGACGCTATATATCTTGTTTTACCCCATTCAATGTAGAGACGAAACGACTGTGGCATACTGATGTGTTACTTTTAAAATTTATTACAAACCACTAGCTAGTGATAACTGTGTCGATGGACGTAGTATAGTTTCTATCGATACGTAGTATAGTGATAATTAAGTATAAAATACGGGACGTTCTTCTATTCAAATTTCATGACGCTGACTAAAATGTTTAACCGTTTTATTATATGTTGTAGTGTGGAATAGCCTTTGTGTAATTTTTGTTAGATTTTGTACATATCAGTTTAAGTCCAAAATCCTTAAATTGTAGAGAGAGTACGTTTCTGTAAATATTGAATGTAGGTTGATGAAAGGTTGTAACGTTGTAAATTTAAACTAAATAAGCAAGGAAAGAAGAGCATTGGAAAAAGGTAATCCACTTCAATTGCGAAGTCCAAACATTGGACACTCAACAAAAACAAACTTCCGATATCTCGATAGCGCGACTATCGACAATCAAAGAGCCCTATCCGACCAACGCTGAATAAGAAGTAATGAGTTTTCTTTAGCACCAGCCACCTGACTTCTCGCAGGCGTCGCCTCGAATTTACTAAACAAGATTAAACATTTTTTTCTTCCTACCCACCATTCACTTCTATTCAGAATTTTCTCAGCTTTTCAAGTAATTCTCGGACGTTTGCTGTTTGTGTTCGTGAACGATTATAAAAAGAAGTCTCATTTTACTCTTAAACGCTTCAAAAGCTGCTTTTAAACTGTAAGGAAGTGTGTTGAGTTGAGGAGTATCAGAAGTTATTTCATAAGCTATCTAAAGCGCTCTAAGTCTATCTTTTTCAACGCTTGCTATCTAAATCTTCTTACATTTCTCTTTGTAAACGTTTCTTCATTCCTATCCTTAGAGTATCTTTTTAAACCAGCTTTGTATACTCTGTATAGAACTAGTTTGTTCTACACATTTACTATCTTAAGATAGTTTATCTCCGGCCACAAGCCGCGTTGTAAAACGAGAGGCACTCAGTACTACTGAGTAGATGAAATTGTGGAACAACATTGTATGAATCTGTCTCTGATCTGATATTCTTTCCTTGCCAAATCATATTTGGTTTCACCTGTGACTTTCATAAATTGTTCAAATGTACCTAGGTACTTGCTTTGGAACGTGCAACATTGCTTTCTCTTTGTTACAAATTTGAGGTGAAGAAACTAGTCTATTTTCATACAGTGCTATTAAGCTGCTACTTTTGAGTATATTCAAACGTTATTATATTAAATAAAAAGACTTTGCCAAAACTTTAAAAGGTATTCGAACAAAATGATAAAACACTTAAAAATATTCACACCACTTGTCTGGTTTTAATGAAGTTTTCACACTTGCGTCTTAGTTAAATAAACTAGCTTATGTCGATGTGGCAAATTGTAAAAAACTCCCGGAGTTATCCCAACTAAACGAGTACATCATTACAGAGCAGCATGTACCCTCGCGTGGTCTAAGTGAAGAGACTGAAAGTTTTCAGCAGTAAAAAATAACTTGGCTAAAAGTTTGTTAGGTACAACATAGCGAAAGCTTTCTTTTAAGAGTTGATATTTTTATATTAAATTTAAGTTTCTTTTTTACTTAAATGTATACAACCTGGAGCGATTTCATGGTTTTACACATAATAATTTAAAGTTCAGATACACCTGCATTCTGTATATAGTCGTTCACTTGCCGAAAATTTAGTTTGTCCGTAATTACATGAAAATTACAACTTAGTCGAAAAATCTTGTAGTCATATTCATTCGATATTCCGCAATTGATCATCCGTATTTGGGTTCATAAGTTATGCTGTGATAAGAAGTATTCCCGCTAATCTAAAATAGCTGCTCTCAGTTTCTTCTCTTGCTGTACTGAAGTTTAGACCAAAACTGGCGTCGCAGCATCGTGGCAGCGACACCGCACCTACAACATGCCATTTGTAAACTATTTGTATGCGGGCGGGCGTTCCTCGCTCACTTTTCTTACTTCCACATGACGAGCGGGCGGCGTCGCGCTTCCAGCGTCTGGCGTTTTCCAGTTACCTCCACTGTATTGCTTGGTTCCTGGTATTTTTGTTGGAGACTACTACAGTTTTGTTGATATTATCATCAGCTCCTATTTAATAAAATTTTGACATCTTTTAGTAACCTCTACTACGGTATTGCAAAATTCGTGATATTTTTATTTCTATTGCTATGAGATTTTTAACATTATAATAAGTTTAGCTAAAATAAATAACTAAATCAAACTAAAAAAATACAAGTGTCTTTACAGAAACGTGTGAGACCTCTACAATTTTGCTTGCGAGCTTATCAGTAATTCCCCACACAAAATGCTCTCAGACATTTTACATATTTTGAGAATGTTCTTTTGAGAGTTCAGTTTGATTGGCTGACACAGAACTTCACCTTTGAAATAATTTAATTTAAATTTTACATGCTGTATACGTTCAATACAAACTAAGCAACCCTAGCTAAGTCATAGTGGTACTGTGTCTCATCTCGAAAGCCGTAGCCAGTTCAGCGTCGCATTGGTATTTATGTGTCGTTCGAGTATCGCGTGCATGCTCTGTGAATTAAATTTTGTTCGTGCGATCCCGCGCTTGATACGTTGATTGAAAGGTATTCCCGAACGTGTCCCACTACGTCGATGATCTTTTGTGCGCGCGCCAAACTCCAATTTCCAATATGCGAATTGTTTGTCGTACTCTGTTTGCTTGGGAATTTTGTCTTCTTTCAAGAAAATTAAAGACTGGAACTGCGAGAAAAGTGAGCGCGCGATCGTTGTTACTTGAACTTCATTGAATTTGAGAATATTTTCTTCAAAGCTACTTATTTTTCATTTGTGAGAAAAGCTTTTAAGCCATGCGTTGTTTGTTCCATACTGATATGACGTACCTTCTTTTATTTAATAGATAAAACCGAACGAATGCAACATCGTATGAGACAGTTATCACAAAAGATAAATATTCACCCACACAGAGTTTCAATTCTTAAACCACTATTTCAAATACTCAAATCCACGGAAAGCTCTCGAACAATTCCTATAAATAACATTGTACCCAGGATGTGATATACCGTTTATGAGGACCCTAAGTGCACTATTGTAGTTTTCGTCTCACCAGCCCGGCGGGTTTATTGCTTGGACTATAAAAATGCATCGAACGCCTCAATGGCTCCGTACGATACTGGTTTTATTTAATAGTACTGGAGTATGTGATACGTATGATGATGAGCCTGGAAATCTGCCAAAACGTGCGGAAGACGGGAATTAGGGTGTTTTGTGTGTTGCGAAATAGTAATGGAGACAGGTTTACTCGTACACAAATGTACACAAATAATACTGTGTAGGGTAAATAAGAAATCTGTGTAAAAAAAGAATAATAAATACTTTTTTTTAATAAATGTCTAATTTTAGATTTGAATTTCTGGAATCAATACCTATCATGAACGTAACCTTATAAATAGACATAATCCTACATACGAGCATGGATTAGTTTTGATTGCAGGATACACTTTGGCTGTTATGCATGGTAATCCATCGCCGATTTGCCAATATTCATTAATATAAAGGTTTCGTTTTTAATAGGTATTATTGTTTCCCTGAAAATATAGTGATTGAAAGTGAAGACCTCAATCTCGTCTCTTAAGCATTTAAATTGCGCGACATAATTTTGCAAAACATTTATTAGAAAGAGCATTCCGATATCACAACTCGAATACCTTCTGATGCTTCCTGCAGTTTCTAAACCTCGCTTTCATTGAGAATCTGTACCGTGTTTGGAATAAATTACCTCTGCCCTAATTGAATTTATTAACCCACCAACCTCGGCGAACTACGAACTTCCAACAGCTATCAATAATAAATACCTGTCCACTTCGGTCAATAATTAAATTCCCTGGAATCCAGCCATCACATAATAGTTGCTTGGCCAAGGCAATGCAGCCAAGGCGAGTGCACTTGGTCTAACTTGTACAAATGTTTTCCCAAGTTGGGTTCACCATGAAACTAGTTAAAAGTTGGATATGTTCCGACGTCCGCGTGAACGGCCGAGTGGGTGCGGAAGTGCGGAAGTATTGATATGGCGATTTGCGATCGACAAGTTTGGTCAGAGTTGAAGATGTTTGTGATGCAATGAAATGATGTCTGTTATACCAATTACTCATCATCATTGGCCTCATACGTCTGTGACAGACGATTTATTCAATGTCTGAGGCAAGATTTTTCATGGCTGTATTTTTCATTCTATTACTAGTGCAATAATAATTGCACCGCTATGTAAGTGATACTAATATGAGGGAAGGTTTTGCAATTTTCGTACCATTCAGATAATGAAAACTGATTGTCAGGAAAATTTTAAACCGCAGCCTGAAAGATGGTGTACATGTGTGTGTATGGCATAATTTCTTCATACCTCGTAGCTATGGTACCAAAAAGTTCATCACGAATCAAATACCAATCAAATTACTGATCAATCCTTATAAGTTACTTATTAACAAAACCTGTGCGTACTATATTTTACATCTATATGGTTTGACACAGTTGAATGCACATTTTTCTTTCCAATGCACTTTTGATGTTCAATGAAATCTAAAAATAGGCCCTAAACTGGTGACCCTACACCTTCTAATGCTCAGAAAGTTCACCGAAGCGAACGGCGGTCTTAAGGTAATCAAACTGGGAGACTGGCTTCATCTGTAGTGTTTGTGTCTAACCTCCAAAGGAAGCGAAGAATTATTGTTCAATGGAAAAAGCCTGTGTAGGTTTGCCTTTGAAACTTTACAAGAGGATAGCGACCGTACTTGATACACCGTCATTTAAATATCAGAAACTCAAACATACCAAAGAGTTAGTAAGAAGCCATTGGATATATTTAGTAGCTATTATAGTGAAGAGCAACAATAAGATAGCTCTCTCGTCTTGGAGAGGTTGAAGATAAGAAGCTGTATGTTCCTAAAAATAAGGCAAAGTTATTTGAAAGGAGAGCCGGTAAAAACATAAAACAAATTTTAGGAAGCGAAAATAATTCCCACTGGACTAATTTCCGGGATCAATCTTGGGATTGAGGAGGGAAAAGAAAAATAACAATAATTCTAATGGCCTGAACTCACCTGCTGCTCCTTTAGTTCAGAAGCAGAAATTATAAGATAAGTAGTATAAGATATTTTGGACAGAACATTAGAGTCGACATCTCACGCGGATAATCTTGTTAATTAATTTCTTGATAATTTGTTTCGTTTGTTTATGATCAAACAAAACAAAACTCTGCGAATTATCTAATATGTGGGCGTGATTCTAAATACGATACCTAAGACCACTCGCTGCTTTCGCGGCCGTATGGCACTCCCTTTCTCACTTGAGTTTATCACCTAGTGGGAAAGGGAGCACCCTTTGTTGGCGAATGGTCTTCTCAACTATGTCATGTACAAAGTCATTACACAACTTTGTGACCATTTTTCGCAATCTGTAAAACCGGCGACCACCTTTAAAAAACGCATAACTAAAACTCAAAAACCAAACAACAATAAATCAAGACAGCGTCATCATTCATCCGAAGCAAACACCGTCCGCATACAGAAACGGAAAATATGAAATACCAGTGTTTATTGAAGGGAATCGAACTGGGATGAATTGAGAGTAAATTAATAATCGTATTACTTTTTCAGTGGGATGCAAATATTTGACGATTGCGTTGCGGCGAGTGGTGCCCGCCGATACTGTGCGCGAAGGATGTCGGCGGCAATGGAAGCGACAGTGAAAAATTTATGTTTAAAGAGAGGTGAATGAAAAATAGCTTCGAGTTATAAGTGCGAAACATAAAAACGTAAGTATTGGTTTATAAGGACTGGTAGAAAAATTACTAGTGCGAAGTCAATAACGTCGGCCTATACAATCATCCCATATTTGACATACACAACGATCATTTTGCGGAGAATGTATGTAAATGCCTACAATAGTTTATTGCATATGCATATGGAAAATCGAGGATGTTGTCGGAAAAACTGAAAGCTTGAGTATTTTACTATAATAATTTATCTTTTTAAAATGAATACTGAGTTCTCCTTTTGTGGACCGCTAGCCACCTACCTATAAATTAATGACAAGGTTATTAATGAGAGGAATTTTCGATAAACACAAAGCAGAAAGAGTATGCAATACATGATTTGTCTTCATTTTTAATCCATGATTATAAGCCCGATCCCATAGGTATTTGTCGTAATATTTTCACGATACTAAGTTTTCGGTGCATTCGAGTGTCAATATTTCCAGCGGCGCTATCTCCAAGTTTTTAGTTTGACGAATGCGGAGCCGTCGCGTCCATTGTAAAACATTCATAATCGGGTTTCCTCACGTCGCAGCGCTCGTGAAATATTTTGATTGGATTTTACACAAACTTTTGTCTAGTTGAGTATTTCGCGGAATAATGAACACACGATACTCTGTACAGCCTTTGTTTATTGTTCGGAATTTATTTTGGAATTCTGATTAACGATGAATCTATAAAAACCGGAATATAACCTGACGTGCATCATAATATGATACACATACACCTCGTATTAAAAAAGTTTTTTCTTTTATACGTCCATGTTTTTTCGCTGGTATTTACATCTTTTTACAATTTTATAAAGTTAAAATCTAGCTCCACGTAATAGGTACTAAATCATTTACACACTTAAAAGTCTCATACATTATGATTTTACACACTCCGATACCCTACATAAAGAATCTTATAGATTTCAAAAAAATATCTTTTGACGTATTTTTTCCGGATTTTATATTGTAGGGTAAAGTACGGATAGATGCGCACCTTTTGGAAAATGCTCTATAACTCAATAATTAAGAACTTATTTACAAAATTATCTTTACAGATTAAAGGATTGATCTTTAATCTTTCATTAAAGCCCTAATTCATGAATTTAATTTTTATTGTTTTGTTGTAAATCCAGTTTTATTTGACCTCTTGAAAAAGGGATAGTCGCGCACCCGCACGGATAGTTGCGCAGCACTAAATAATCATGGGGGGATACTTGCGCTTTGAAGATTACCTAGGTGACTTACTATGAAATTTGTACTTTATTTAAATCAAACCAATTTGAAATTAATTTGATTAAATACTTATTTTAAAAATCGAATAGGCCTCCGAACCTTAATATTATTACTATTTCTAAAGTTATTGAGTGCTAAGTCATTATTTCAGTAAAAAAATTGTATCAACGCGTAGGTAGAATAAAAATGTATGTTGAACAACGTCCATATCGAGACTGTAATTTAGAAGCATTTTATCCATCTGCAACATACTAAAATAAACAAAAATATCAATCTGCGCAACTATCCCCCAAAGCGCAACTATCCGTCCAAAAAACCTGCGCAAATATCCTTTTTGGTACGGATAGTTGCGCATTTAATTAAAAAAATAATGTTTTGATATTTTGGAATAATTAATAAATGGGCACATACTTTATAAAGTAGTGCATATGAGGAAATAAAAATGTGAGCGATTCTACAATCGTGAGAAAAGATACCCGAAAAACAAAATGTTCTAAAATAATTTCGACGCCCGGTTTGACCACGCTACCGAAGATTTTTGCTTAAACTGGCGTAAATTGTGGAATTACTCCAATAATTAACGTGGTACTTGGGCTTTCGGGAGGAAGACTACTATGTTTTAATGACCAATAGTGCTGAAAATCACTAGAACATATTGTTTTCGAAACCTGCGCAACTATCCCAACGGCGCATCTATCCGTACTTTACCCTACATACTGGTGCCTGAGTTTCAATAATTGTTAAAAAGTAAATATTAGATTCATTTTAAATACATTTGTCTAAAAAAAACACAAAAATCTTTGACCGACCTACAGAAACCGTTTTAAAAACGAATTTCGCATCTCCCCGTCAGCGGCAATGATTCGGCCATTATATCAGGATAACACAAAGATTTATCTGTGGAATTTCTCACGGGGCCGTGTTGTAATTTGATTAAAAATTCATTAAACCGCCGGTTGTGGCCCACGGGAATAATTTAGTGTGATTCACACGGCGGCCTGCCACCTCGGCAGTTTACTGTGGCCGTGAGATCCAATGTGATTATACAAGCGTACCCAGTTAAGCGACCAACTTATTCTGATTATGTAAAAATACTAAAAAACCGGCCAAGAGCGTGTCAGACACGTCCTATTCGTGGACGTGTCGGTTTCGTAGTCAACGTCTACATATCAGTGACTTGACAGTGACATAAACATTTTAGTGACTTTGTTTCAAAGAAACCTCCCTTTAGTTTTGAAACACCTATATATCGATACTCTAGCCCTACCCAACATTACAGAAACAAGTTTTTTTTGGCCCCCTAGGCACTAGCTTTTTCACTAGGAAATGTCCAAAAAACATTTGATATAATTTTTTCTCAATGCCGAAATTGAAGAGTACTCTTGGTGAACAAAAGATTACCTTTGGCAGGATTATTAGTTCATGGTGCATTGGTGTATCTCTTTAACGTTAACTTACAAAATAAACCGAAACCTTGCACATCAAAACCACTTGCAACAAAGCACACTAAAACGCTCGGAGACTGAAAGTGGCCGCGATGAGACGAGCTCACATTATTTATAATCTAATATGCATGAAGGATCCTTGCGGAGTGCGCCCTTTCAACAAAAATATTAAGCAAATAAAGCGACTGCGAATGGTACTGAATAGAGGCACTGAATATAACACATGAAAAGATGCTTACGTCAATTAAAATAATAACATACAGCCAGCATTCCTATAACAGATGACCTCTCTGACCTTCATCATTTTGTCCACCATCTCATCACATCATCGTCGTCGACGCAGGCCCCCAAAGGATACGCCAATCACACCGTATTACACTTTCAGTTTTAACTTCCCATCCGACATTCAAAAGCGGTGGCGGATAGTTACAACAAGTACTGTACTGGGTATCACCTGCACATATACCTACTAATTTAAGGGACCAACTGACACTAGTTTTTAAATACAATTAAGTAATAAAAAATGGTGGCAGGAGATCGCACAGGACCACGGACAGAACTCGTTTCGGAGGCTGAAAATACTCTTTGGTTCATACTCTCGGTATTGTTGGTCCCATAAATGGGTGGGTATTGATATGCTAGCAATAGTAGGTACCAAAAATTTACAAACTCATAGTTCAACCTCATTATACAGCGCACACCTCGAAAGCTCCATATCATCGCCAAACACGAAATTCTTTGAGTGTGAACTTGAGCAAACGTTTGCAGTAGGATTGGGACGTTTCAGACGACGGGCTGAAATCCGCTCGCTCGATGCGTCGGCACGCGCTGCGTATACCAGCCTGTTTTATGGTGCACACAGTTTTATGCCACCGCTTTTTGAGGCTGTTTAGATCGGCGAGTGTAGGTATGTGTTCAAGAAAATGTAAGGCCTAAACGCAAGTCGACGTGTTTCAAAATGTCGATGAAGGGCACAGTAGCGTAGATATTACCCGTCTTTTCTTTTTGGGTGGCGTGCTAAGAAGAAAAGACGGTTAATTTTCATAGCAAAATAGTTTTACCATAAGTTTTACCTAGATTCTTAACCGTTGTGTTTTTTTCTAGTTGAAATCTTCGTTGTCGACTTTTACAATAACGCACATTTTTTACAACAACGATTAGAAAATTTGTAGGTGCAGTGAAAAAGAATCCATTCCTGAAAAAAATACTAAATGCTTTCAAGATAAACACACTGGCAACAACACAACACTAAAACGATATAACACAGGTAAAGCACTCACTCAAATGAGTGTCCCCATTCGCATTTCGTCCAGCTCGTGTGATGAATCGCAAAACATGAAAGGACCCAATAAAGTTTTAACTAGTATGTCCAACATATGGGCAAAGTTTGATTACTGTAGCTAAGTACATAGGTGTCCGCCAAGAGTTGGTTATGAAATTGTTTTTGGAGGTTTACTGACGGGAATAAATGTGGGTACGTTGTCAGCAAAATTTTGGTTAGTACCAGTACTTTGTTTTTGTGTTTTACTAAAATTAGACTCATATGTTTACGTAATAGGTAAAACCTAAGGACTTTTCTCAATAAAATAATGAACCCTAAAATGATTCAAATACGTTTTCATAGACCTCTACAATCAAAGTATAAACATAAACATCCGCTCCAAAGCAAAACGGAATGCTTCTAAGCCCGCAGCAAGTGTAACATTTAAATGAGTACTATGCTTCCTTTCAAGGCCTATTTTTCAATGTTTTAATATTACACAACTTTATTCACAAGAGTCATTACAGTAAAATTTTGAAAACCGTTTTCTCCCGAGTAAAATGCTGCACTACATTTCCCGTCCCGTTCGTCTATGTTACATCGATTGCGTTCTCTCGCCTGCAGCCAATATTAAATGTTTGCTTACAACCGTTGGCCCAATGCAAACAATGTTCGGTGAACGCACATCCACGGGTTTTTGGAGCAATATCTCCTAATCTCCGATAGTAGGTATAGGTATAAATTTAATACCATTCTCACTCCAAGGCGGGTCTCAAACCTGACGTTCGTTCGTGTTAAATTGCTTCTACCTTTGTAGAAGTAACAGATACAGATGCCAACGCAAGTTTTTGAATTGCTCCTGCGTCAACGTTGGTTTTTTGTATTGGTAATTCGAATTTTTCTTACGTTTGACAGCCGCATGCGTTAGAGTTGCAGTAAAAACTTGTATTTCCATAATATTGACTGCAACCCCGGCTTGAACACGACGTCGTAGCATGTTTCATTGCTTTTTGCTTTCATCAAATTCCAATCCTTGGTCATCACTAGGAGTTGAGTACCTAATATATCCTGCATGCACTTTAACCTAGGGTAGATTAATTTGGTTACTTGTTTTCCATGCAAATATTATGAAACCTGTATGAGTTGATCCCCTGAATGAGTAGGCTGATAACTTGCGATAATACTAACAGGTTTGAGTAAAAACATCGTAGTCCACTTTCCAAACTGCGGTTTAGGTATAACCTGCGGGCGCCACTTATGTTTGAGTGGATTTCTAATTTTTATGTGACATGTACAAAGTCAAAGATATACACACATACATACATATATCACGCATAGATCCCTTGCGGGATAGAAAGAGCGTACACGGCTGTGAAAACGGCCATTTAAAACCATGTTTGACAAAAGTGAAATTAATTCAGAAAATTGTGATAGTTGCCAACCTGACGCCCAAATTAGCAATACACATCAACTTTTAAATCCCTTAATTGTTTCTTACGACACCTACATGAAAGTTATGGCGTGTTGCAATTCTAAACCGGCACAAAATGGCAAGTCAAGAAACGACCGACAATTTCTCAATTTCTGCAGTCACACTATTTTTTATTTACAAAGGTACAACAAAGTAAGCTTGTTAAATTCCCTAATAACTACTTAAGTTGCCAAGTACCGTCTAATTCCAACTACAAATCAAGCAGAAGGATAAACACGCCTCTAGTTTGTCTTGAGAGGTATTACGGATAGGCGATTTTAAGCTTCAGTAAGCATTGATAAATTGACGGGTCCTATATTAACATTGACTATGCTAACATAGGCGATGAAATATCGCTTGAAAGTTTATAATAATTTAGTTTTGGTAGTTTAGGTAAGTACTCATTTTTATGAAACTTACTGATTATGATTTTTTTCTGGCGTGATTCGCTTTTTAGTTTTTTTCTGTTATGGAACACTGCATCGTTAATACCCCGTTGAACTCTGGCGTCAGAGTTCTTCAACCACCTGTTACAAGTAGCAGGGGTTTCAATTGCAGGTAAGTAACCCGAATGTTAAAAATTTATATGTATCTACCTACCTTTCTTTTACTATTAACATTCAACATACATAAATGCCTCTATACGGGGTGTTAGGGACGGTGTAACGAAAACTTTGCAGGTGTGCTCAAACTGAACAACTTTTACTATGGAGCCAATAATGGGAAACAAAAAAAAATTTCCGTCCTCCCATACAAAGTCAGTCAGCTGATCGTGAATTTTGTAGGTATGGGAGGTCGGTAAATTTTTTTCGTTTCCCACCATTGGCTCCATAGTAAAAGTTGTTCAGTTTGATGGTCTGATCATGCTTGCAAAGTTTTCGGTACACCGTCCCTAACACCCTGTATACCAATGATGAGCATAAGCTTTTCCTTACTGGGGGGCATTTGCTTCACATGCTATGCTAGGCAGACAGGTAGGGGAGCGCAATGATTTTACAGGATACAGTGCAGTTTGTTTCGTAGATTTCCTTAGTTTTCACTACAATTTGCGGGTGTTGCTATTTTAAACCGACAGCTTACATAGCAAGACGCTTATAGAACACTTTTAAAAATACTACAAAGTTTGTCAAATTGATCACCAAATCCCTAGTAAGCCGGCAGTATAAAAGAAACGGCCGTAAAATACGCAGTGCCTAATTTTTTCATTGTTTTCCTCATTGCCCCGGCGATCTTTGCTTAGACGTTTACACCCCCAATCCAAACAGCTTTATCTCGCGTTTAGACAAGAATTGAGATTAAACGTTAATCGATATCTAATAGACATGAAAAAGTTCATTCGGTTGTCGCTCGCTATGGTTGCCACTTGCTTACTTTTTTGTACTTGTTGACATATTGTGTGGAATTTATATTTTGATTTGTCGCCTTTACACTAAACACTAAAACAGCCACGATAGTCCACTGTTGGGCATGGATCTCCCTCAATTAGGGAGTATTTGTCATACTTGCTCCACTTGGCGCAGGGAACGCTGTTGCCCATTCCCTGGATTCATTTCTTAGTTCACGCCTTTTTCAAAACGTGCGGGTTGAAATAGAGTAACACTGTTCGAAGCCAGCACCATACGACACGAATGATATTAGAATACTGAAAAAGTAAAAATTGTATTTGAAATAGCTTTTGAGCTCAAAACTAATATCAAACTTGTAACTGAAAATAAAATTCAGCGATAAACAAATGACCCGTGGCGAACAATAATCACAACTCAAGATTTTGGCAACACCGCCATCGAGATGACAAAGAAAGTTGGACCATAAAAATACATTGATAGGAATGAGTGCGACGTTAAAGTGTAAGGGTTGTCGATTGTCGAAAACAAGGAGACATAAAGACGGTGGCGTCTTGAAATCTGGTGTCATCGGACCCATTGCCCTCGTGCTGGGATGCACCGAGCTACCGAGCTGCGAAGAGGTCTCAAAGTACGGGAACAAGCGGAATTACCCGATTTATTCTTTCAAAGTAAATAAACTCGTTTTCAAGGTTTCTTTTAGTGTCAGTTTATTACAGCCGTTTATGCTCTGCCTACCTTGCAAGGGATATATGCGTGATATATGTGTGTATCAGTGGCGAAGGGTCTTTTTCGAAGGACGCTGATTCCTATCGGTTTCCCTCTCAGAACGTTACAACTCCATACTCCCACATCAATTTACTTTCATTAGCCTACGTAGTATTTTATGCGCTTCGTCTCCTACCTTCTTTAAATGTCACCCTTCGCCACTGGCATGTATGTATGTATGACGTCGTACCAACTACTACTTAATGCTTGAAACGACGCAGGACTCTCATGCCTTACACTATCCAAATTACGTGTAAGCTTCATTGCTGAGCTCCGCCGGAATCCGCGAGATAGAACCGTCTCGGTATCGTTGCTACTAACGAATGTACTGAGCAACGAGAAATTATCTTATACCTACCTACCTACACTATATTATACGAGTTTATATAACGCAATGAATTGTTTCTTAAGGAGTCTCTCGTAGGCTAACGCAACTTAAGGAGAGGGAATGGACAGTACTCGGTATCGTTGCTACTAACGAATGTACTGAGCAACGAGAAATTATCTTATACCTTCTTACATTGCATAGTTATACGAGTATAAATAACGAAATGAATTGTTTCTTAAGGCGTTCCGTTTTCCATACAAAAGTTCAATGGAGTTATGTATGTAAAGAAGACAAGAGTCGGTTTAAAAAACTTGATGGGGAGTCCCGTGGGTATATAAGATTGTCGCAAAACACTAAAAAGAATTTTTAAATCATCAGATTTCCCCGTAAAAAGCGAGTCGCCACTTTACGAAAATAGATGGAGCTACTGCTGCAATAAATACGTTTAATTTTATTGTGCAGAAAATACTGATTAACTTTTAACTATAAGTAGTTTTGCGACAAATTTACGTGTGCCTTCATCATTCAGAATAAAGTTTCTTTAAAAAAAAACTCTACAGCTCATGTGTAACCCGACTGAAGTGCAGTTTTTCGTTTGTATGACGTAACGAACCACCTTAAGGAGTCTTACGTAGGCTGACGCAACTAAGGGAGAAGGAATGGACAGTAGCGTTATATTATTTGTGTATAAAATATCTAGAATAGAACTTACTAACCTGTCTGACAAGCAATGGAAACGAGATGCATACTTAAAGTAAACTTTAAATGCTGTAAGATTACTAATATTATCACCATTAATTTTGAAAGTTGTGATAATTTGCTTGATTTGGTAAGTCAGAAAAGTAAAATCAGGCAGGCGGCTAGTCATATAACATAGCCAAATCTTTTTGCTACATGATTTTGTGTAGTAAAACACCATGTTGTACTAAACCCAATTTATTTGGGATAAGGGCAGCAAGATGACGATATTAATGAAATAACAATAATTAACCATTATGCCTTACTCAGCATTATACCTTTAAAGAGTCTATTTACTGAAAAACGAAGACATGAAAAGGTATCCCAAAACCAAATCATTCGGCAAAATGCTCTCTTACTTTTTAATTTACGACGAAAACAAATAAACCCTCGCAATAAAAAGCCACGAAATGGTGTCAACTCCAATTAAAGTAATAAAAAAAGCCGTAAAACTAATAACGTCGTGCTGAAGGCTTAATACTAAGCCTGCTGGCGTGTGCGTGCTCTAGTAAGCGAAAATGAATCTTAAATCGTTCACTTTAGGAGTAATTTGTTGAAACAGCAACAGCGGCGTGCATTAAAATATTTGTGTAAATATTGTGATACGATTTGGAGATAGTGTCAGGCTAATTTCCGGAACATGTGTGTGAACACGGTGTAAAAACTGCGTTTCGTCATGTTTTCAAAATTTATGAAATATGTTTTCAACCATTAGTTAAATTTGCTATCAAATCGCAAGTGGGGGACCTCCACGTATTATTTATTATCGAGATTAAAACAGGGCGTATCAATTCGAGACGCGTGTCTGTAGTATTATCTAAATTCAAAAACATTTTCTTACGTTGGTCATTAAAAGTTCCTGTGCAGATGAGAAAAAACTTAAACTTATTTCAGTATATGTGTGTCTTCGCATATTTTATGAAGTACTGAATATAACTTCGATGACAAATTAGTCATAGGTAAATCCGCCAAGGTGAAAATTGCAATATTATAAAACAGCAGTCCTAACAAGTTTTTTCCAGCGGTGCTAGCCTGCATTAACACTAGGTAGGTTTGTCACTTAACATTCATTAAAATTCGATGAGCAGGTATTTTAATATTATAAAACAATAGTTCTACAGAGATTTCCACGTAGTAAGTTTGTCACTTAACAATACAACTAATTTCTTCAAATTCCGATGAGGTTTTATTTCAATATTTTATAATAGTTGTATACCGTTATTACAGCAATAATATTAGAGCAGTTCTACCAAGTTTTTCCCAGCTAGCTAGCCAGCACCAACAGTGGGTTTGTCACCGCGAGCGTTGCGCAGCGGTTAGTACGTCTGACTGCCACGCAGAAGGTTCCGGGTTCAATTCCCGGTGGAGTCACTGACAAAGATGATATTTGTCTCTTTGTGAATTTGTTCCCAGTTTGGTTAGGAGTTAGGACATTGCAGGCTGAACCACCTGATTGTCCGAAAAGCAAGATGGTTCCGTGCTTCGGATGGGCACGTTAAGCCGTCGGTCCCGGTTGCTGTCTATGATGGCGGTCGTTACACAACCATGTCAGAGGGCTACTACTTTCAGTAGGCGGTTGAAAAACTCTGACACCAGGGTTCATCGGGTCGTTGAACGACTTGGTGTTCCACACGAAGAGAGAACAACAGCAATATTTTACGGCAGTCCTACCAAGTTTTTCATAGCTAGCCAGCACCAACAGTGGGTTTGTCACCGCGAGCGTTGCGCAGCCTATTTCCAATTTACGTCCATCAATCAAGAGCAATCTCGCTGAGTGGATTACGCGTAAATGAAATTTGCATAGGCTCCCGGTGGCTCCCGGCCTGTTCGGACTTGCGAACAAGCGTGCCTGGTATTTACGGCCGCGTCTTGTAGCTGGACTCACGGCCCGCAGTCTTTTAAATAAAAATCTTTTCAGTTGTGTGTCGAGGGCATGTCAGTTCGATGGTAGTTTCGTAATCTGCTAACAGTTTTTAGTATGGAAAATTACAATTGTAATAGAACGAGATGACAAATGAGTCGCTTGCATTACAATGGCTAACAATTAGCAGATTTGTGGCCTTTGTTTTTTTGTGGGAATGTTGTTCAGTTTCATAGTAGTGCAAGGTGCTATATTCATAGATAATGCTGCCACGCATTTCTTGGATTACTCTTGTAGTCGCTTTTACTGACCTATGAGTAGAAATGACGTGATGCTATTTTTAAAAGCTTTTATTTTACTTGCAGTGTATGTAAGTATGTAAGTAAGTAAAAATGTTTGTTCGGGGCAAATCTTGCAACTCAATTTAGAAGCAGATATCTTTAACCGATTAAGCTGAAATTTTGAATACACGTTTAGTTCGGATGACAATGCATGGATAGTTATGTGACGTCATTCTAAATCTAACATGGCGGAACATCCAAGATGGCCGACAAGTAATTTTTGATGCATTTTTATAATATGGGTGTCAAATGAAAAGGCTTACTGAGTACAATTTGGAAAATGATATAACGGACTTCTAAAGATGGCCATCTAAGATTATTAACAATATGAGTGTCGGATGAAATGGTTTGCTGAGAATAACTGCAATTATATAAGTTGACGTCACTCTAAATTAAATATAGTGGACTTCTTAAGATGGCAGACAAATTTTTTTATGCTTATATACAATATGGATATCAAATGAAAGGGCTTGCAGAGAATAACTCGGAAATTAAAGTGACGTTTACGTCACTCAAAACAAAACCTGATATGGCGGACTAAAAGTTAGACTGCGTGTTAAGTTTATGTTTTCTTACTAAATGGGTGACAAATAAAAGTAAATACTAATTTGTGGTAAGTAACGTCACTTTACACTGAATTTTCAGATTTAAATGGTTTCTGTGTTGGGTTTTTAGTCTTCTGTTCATGGCACCGTCAATAAAGAATGTTGTCAATTTTATAACTTTAAGGTTCATGAATGCAAAAATTAGGTACTATCACACAACGTACATACAACTGTGGCATAACAGAAAACCCCCTTTCAGAGATTGCTAAAAAGCAAAAAATAAATTATCAGTAAAAAATATTTTTAAAACAAGCTTTTATTTGGATGCGCTAAAAAGTATAAAATAATCCATTTCCTAAAACTTAAACTTTTAACTTATAATGACATTAATGCTACGTCTTCACAATTTTATGATATAAAAGCTTGTCGCGAGATTTAACCTGTGTATAAATCAAAAAAGAAATAAGGTAACCAGTGTAAATGATCTTGAATAAAATTTTAAACTAAGTCACACTACACGAGTACCTATTCAAATCTCGCGACAAGCTTTTATATCATAAAATTGTGAAGACGTAGCATTAATGTCATTATAAGTTAAAAGTTTAAGTTTTAGGAAATGGATTATTTTATACTTTTTAGCGCATCCAAATAAAAGCTTGTTTTAAAAATATTTTTTACTGATAATTTATTAACGGGTATTTTGATTTGCTACACTACAATTTATTTGATTGTGCTGATTTTGGGTGTGTATTTAGTAAAAAAATTGTTATTTCTACTAAGGTTCTGCTTGCATCTGTATCAGTTTTTTTTGGCTGCTAAGTAGCCTTATAAAAACGATATTAAACCGGTAAAACTCCAAGCCAAACAATCCAAACATCAACTAACCTCCCTATAACTACAGTTGGCGAAGTTAGATGATATGAGAAACAGTGATAACATTGAGTTAATAAACCGTTCAACTCACTCGGGGCTGAGCTAGCAAAAACATACATTTCAAAGCGTGTTTGAACAGGTTCCAACACATTGGCTGCGGCGTAGCGACGCTCTACGCTGTAGACACTCGTAGCGACAGGTTCGTAGATTCTATGCTACGATTACGTAGAGATGGTCTACGTTATAGACACTCGTAGCTTCAGGGTCGTACCATTTATGCCACGATTGCGTAGAGACGCTCTACGCTGTTGAAACTCGTAGCATCACCTTGCGCCTCTATATTACAAAAATACAAGTAAAAAATACTGATTGAATCATGCCCACTGGAAACTGATACGGTTGCGGTAAATAATAGAGATCACTGTAGAACATTACAAAACGAAATATGACAACATGTACTGAAATAGTTTATATAAAACTTGTTTTGCATCTTTGATGTCACATTCAAATAGCATACAGATACAAATACAAATACAAAATTCTTTATTCAATGAAGGTTATAAAATAACACCTATTGATAGTAATTACACAAAAATGGATTAGTCATTGTAAAACAGAGAAATTTACAAAGCACAATTTTCTGTTTTTTTATAACAATTATTTTATTCTAAAAAAAAAAAAGGTACTGCCTTGGGGCTGACCAGGCTTACCACACGGCATGTAAATTTATGCCTCAACGACCAGTAAGTAAAAACAAATTCGGTGAAGATTTAAAAAAGGCGTATAATCCAAAGGCGCGTCAAGTCAAAATTCAGTTTAAGCAGTGATAGTGTTAAATGCTTCATACTACATCTGACTAAACGAAAACTTATTATTTGCTTACGCTAAACTGTTTTCCTCATCATATTAACGGTATCAAGGCTAAAACACCAAAACTGCAGTGTAATCAGGTTTTGGAAACTCTGAAACTAGGACTAGCGGGTCGTAGGTAACAAAAAAAACAGTTACTTTTATATCGCCTCATTTTAATTATTTTATTTTTAAGTATTTACTGCTTATTGAGATCTTATTTGACAATATAACTTTTAAGTGTTGTGTGCCGGCCTAATGTGTAATGTTTACAAACAATTTAAATTATTAAGACAATATGTGAGTAGCAGAAAATCTAGTTGCCCACCGCCCTGATGACAACTCGCTGCTGCTTCAGTCTACTCGCGACCACGACTGGTGAAACCCAGTCGAAACGTCGAGCTTCCAGGTAAATCGCTTATTTACCTAAAAGACTATCGCGAGGCGGCCTTTCGATGTGGCGATCATTCGATGTGGCGGCCTTTCGATGTGGCGACCTTTCAATGTGGCGACCTTTCGATGTGGCGACCATTCGATGTGTGACCATTCGATGTGGCGACCTTTCGATGCAGCGTTGTCGATGTTGCGACATTCTATGTAAAGACCTTCGATGTTATAATCTGGACCCATCGCGATAAGACCCGTTAAAGTAATTATTATCTTATTTGACAGTTATATATTATATAAAAAAACCCATCAGCAAAATAGGTTTCGGTAAATAATAGGGATGACATTAGAACATTACAAACCGAGAGATAAGACAACCTATTCTAAAATTCTCATAAAACATGTGTAGTTCATATAAAACTTGTTTCGAAACTTTGATGTCATATTTAAATAGCATAAAATCCAAAGCCGTGTCAAGTTACCAAGCAGTGATAGTGTTAAATGCTTCATATTACGCGTTCACGCAGCTCTCTACATCTGACTAAACGAAAACTTATTATTTGCTTACGCTTAACGGTTTTCTTCATCATATTCACTGTATCAAGGCTGAAACACCAAAACTGCAATGCAATCAGGTTTTGGAAACTCTGAAACTAGGACAAGCGGGTCGTACTTTTATATCGCCACATTTTAATTATTTTTAAGTACTTACTGCTTTTTAAGATCGTAATATATAGAAAAAAAACCATCAGCAAAATAGGTTTCAGTAAAATATGAAAGGGATCACTTTAGAACACTACAAACCGAAATATTACAACCTGTACTAAAATTCTCATAAAACGTTGATGTAGTATCTGTATCTACGTGTATTTTAAATAAAACTTGTTTTGAAACTTTACTGTCATATTTTAAATAGCATTAAATCTAAAGGCGTGTCAAGTTCCACCGAGTCATTAACCGACCCGATGAACCCTGATGTCACAGTTTTTCCACCGCCTACTACAAGAAACAGGCCTCTGACATGGTTGTGTAACGACCACCATCATAGACAGCAACCAGGACCGCAGCTTAATGTGCCCATCCGAAGCACGGAACCATCTTACTTTTCGGGCAATCAGGATAAGCAGTGTTAAGCAGTGATAGCGTTAAATGCTTCATATTACGCGTTCACGCAGCCCTCTACATCTGACTAAACGAAAACTTATTATTTGCTTACGCTAAACGGTTTTCCTCATCATATTCACGGTATCAAGGCTGAAACACCAAAACTGCAATGCAATCAGGTTTTGGAAACTCTGAAACTAGGACGAGCGGGTCGTAGGTAAGCAGGAAAAACCAGTTATTTTATATTGCCTCATTTAAATTATTCCTTATTCCTTAGAATTTATTGCTATTGGAATTTTATTTGACAGTAATAAAGGTCAAAAAAGTTTTATTTCATCAGCAAAATTAATACCTGTTGTTTAAGAAAATCATCCATATAAATAAAGCATTTCATTTTCTAATCTTATCATAAAATGTTAGATATCCAGTTAACTACCCAAATAGTTTTAAGTATAAATCGTACCCTGCAGTCACAAATCCAAAAGTTTAATTAGGTATATTGCATTTTGATCTGTTTTACAAAACATTGGAAAACCTTTAAGTGCTAGGTACCTAAACTTTTATATTAGAGTCTATATTAGCAAGCCATAGAATGCGATGTACTAATGTGTGTATGGACGGTCGGCAAGGGTACGAACACAATATAGCTAAAGTACGGCCATTTGAATAGGCCATATTTGATAACCATCAAACCGATACTACCAGACCAGACATGTCAACCTTATATATCACACAAGAGTGTAAACATGATTTTCACAGCTATCAAAAATTACCTATCCAAACAGCCGTACTGTACTCTAAGTCTGAACCCAATAGTTTTAATTATAAATCCTGTCATTTGTAATAGCCTGCTCCGGAGGAGGGCTGCCCAAACGTTTGATTATGTTTTTAATTGAGCCGCACTGGATTTGACACCGCGCAGACGGCGGCTCACTTTGCTTCGGATTTGGCGATTAAATTCTAAAGCCATTTAATAGTAATTGCTTAGGTTTTTTGGCACGGCCCGTCGAGATTTGTAGGTTAAAATAAAGTTGGTACCATAAATATTCTAAGACTTTTTTGTGTTGTTGCAATGATAGCAAAAAAAAAATATTTCAAATGCTCACAAGCACAAATATACTACTAAATTGGGCTGTAATAACACTGAAAAGTGTGTAAATTTTTGTCCTTCTTTTTAAAATCAAGCATTTTCAGCATACGTAAAAGAAAACAAAAGAGTACCACCTACTGCATTAACTGTTGGAACAGTTAAACAACTACCCACTTAAAAGAAACTGACATAGTACTAAAAAAGGTCACAACAATAAAAAGAAACTGCACTATTCTGTATTCCGGGACATTCTGTGCGGGGACATACGGGACGGTGGATGTTCGAGTAGCCGGAGAGCTAGCAACACGCTTTCAGTTTAGAAATGGCATTGATTTAAAGATTTCAAAGAAACAACGGGACATTCCAAACGTAATTTTCATATCATAAAATGTAAACATATTTTTCTTTGTAACCAATGTCTGTAACATAAAAATACCTATGTGGTGTGGAAATAAACATTTTTACTATTTACTGTTCTGTGTCGAGACTAACGAAACTCGGTACTTACCAAAAACTGGATCATGCTTGGTGACTTGGGATTATACTTAGTGATTGCAATTGGTAATTAATGATTACAATAGGCGTTTTAGTTAAAAAATTATCCAAAAGATGGCGCTTGTAAACCGTTATAAACTCAGTCATCTCACAGCTCTCTTTGACTCATTTCACCGCCAATCTAGCAAAGGTAATAGCGGCAATATGAAGCAATATTGCCGATTAGTTTCTAAAAAAAACTAGTGTCATTGCTTCGATCACTAGCTGACATTTTGTACGTCATCACATTGAAAGTCTTCTGATGCAGTCGGCTCTCTGGCTAATGTTCGAATCGTTTGTCTGGATGTGTCCTGTCCCGTTCCGCTAGAGTGGTCACCTTCTAGACACCTGTTCTTGTCAGTATCGAATTTGGGAAGATGTATAGTTTGTCCAAAGATGTGCCATTGGGTGTACCTATTGTGTTCCCTTGCTCCAGATAGATTGTATCACTACAATTCGGTGATGGATGACTCAGGTTTGTATCGTGCTGAATTTACTGTGCATATAACCAAGAGGAATAAAGTGCCTTCAAATTTGATGACAAGATCATTAATCCGAAAAGATGTTTGACGAAAACAGCTTCGTGTTAAACAAAAATTACACAAGCAAATAACGCTCAGGGAATAAATTGTAATTAGATACTTACACAGTTAATTATCATAATACATCACAAGCAGATATAATTCCCCAGACGAGAGCGTAATTATACCGGTCTAAGTCAATTTTTCAGTTCAGCAAATATTAGGCGAGTCTCACATTGTTCCGGACTCCGCTCCGGTTTGCGGTGATACGGTTTTAAAGGTAGTACGGAAACTCATGATTTGTGTTGAAGAACCGCATGGTGTCAAACATTGACAGTCAAATCAGTGAAAAATTACTGCATACGCGACAGATATGCACCTCTGGATGGAGGCACGGTGCGCTCAACAGTAAATGCCACACTGCCCTCCGTATTACCGTACGAACATTTGTCTACAAATGACTCGTCTTTAAAATGGATCTCAACGTGGCAGGTCGGAGCGGGTCATCGTGCATTGCAACTTTGCACGAAGACACGGAAAAAACCGTGTGGTAGTCCGGATCCGTGCCTCCGCAACCGCAAGCGGATTCCTTCTCTCCGTACTCTGGAGCAGAGTCTTATGCTCGTGTGAAGAGCGCTGTACAAATTCAGTTCATTCATTTATTCATTACTCATTTGAACGAACATCAAATTCCTAAATCAGCTTTTTGTTTGAAATGTAAAATACTTATTACGTTGAAGCTAATTAGGAATAAAAAGCAAAGAACTAGCTTTGGATGACGTGATTTATAATAGAAGCCTTTCTGCAGAGCGTTTGGAAGATAAAGACCGGGATGTGTGATTTGAAACAGGGAAGACTTTTGTTTAGCCATGGGATATTGAATAGGCATGATAATTTAGACTGTCCCGATGACGTAGTGGATAGTACCCCTGCCTTCTACGCCGAGGGTCGTGGGTTCGATTCCCACCAGACACAAATATTTGTAAAGTCAATTTTCAAATATTTGTGTTTAGTCTGGGTGTTTTCTATGTATAATATGTATTAATTTACAAAAAAAAATGTATATAAGTATTATATCAGTTGTCTAGTTCCCAAAGTACAAGCTTTGCTTAGTTTGGGGCTAGATGGCGGTGTGTGTCTCGTAAAAAAAATAATACTGTAAACGCTTATGTGTATTTATGACTTACTAGTAGCGGCCCATCAGCAGTGTCGCTGACATTTCAGAGCACTTAAAACATAGTCTCCTATTCAACTAAAGAAGCGTTTAAGCAAGTTCTAGCCCCACAAAAGAATTAACTACTTACGATTCACAAAAACTTTCAGTAGAACTAGCCTTTTTCACTCCTTTGCAGTCTGCGAAATGTTTTGTTTCTGCAGCACTGTGAATGGCTCGACCATCAATTGCACTGCAGACGGCTTTGTCTTGAGGAATAAAGGCAAGTCCATTGGCAATGTCCGTTACAGTCGCCATCTTGGACTTAATTTCGTAATCAGCACGCGCGTAATCGTTGACGGTGAACTTACCTGTAACAAAAAAATATCTTTCAATAATTATTGCTTCTGTAATACTATCTTATTCAACCTTTCTGTTGCGATATGAAAAAAAGTTGCTGAAAATATAAAAGCAAGAGCCAATTGCACGCACTAGTACCCATACAGAGACAAAATAAACCAGTATTATTTCAAACATTGATTGAGTAAGTTAACAAAGAAGCTTTAATCCGGTACGGTATTATACCAATAGTAATAGTCACTAATGCTGTCAGCAGAAGCTTTACATAAACTTCTCAGCTAGCTTTTCAAGAATCCGCGAATTTAAACAAATTATTTTTCTCCTGTCTATCTCGAAACATCCTCCGTAATAAGCGCCAATCCATCAAACTGTCAGTTCGCATAGAAACAGCCTTCAGCCGTAGCAACACCTTAATTTGGTTCGCGGGATTTCCAATGGAAAACAAAGCCAAGTCAGACAAACGAGTCTCAAGTCAGTGATCAGTCAGGGGCTGCCAAACACGAATAGAACCAGCTTTTTGCATTATTCTGGCACATCTGTCATTTATGTGAGACTTTCGTGTATAGGCTTTCCGTGTTCGGTACGGTTGACAGTGTTGTCGATTTTAGATTTTTTTGATGTATGTGAATGTTAGTTCATATCGTAAACTCTCTCCTTTTTCGTTTGAGACACCAAGTCGTTCAACCAATAGATTCGAAAAAATACGGTTTTTTCGCGTGGTAAACCAACTCGTCCATCGCCAGAGATTTTTACCGCGTACTACTGGTAGAAGGCCTTTTACTTAGTTGAATCTATCTAAAAAGGTTTCTCAAAATCATTTACAGCATTCAAAATAACTGGCGCAGTTCTGTGCAAACTAACCAACCCTGCCACGAAGTGACGCCCTGGATGCAATCAATTAACTACAAGTTTTGTATATTGCTTTTATTACTTCAGTATAGGAAGGTAGGTAGAACTGAGTAGGTTATGTTGATAAGTTGTAATACCATGCACGCATGGATGATTTGGCCAAATACAGGCACAGAATTCATTCACTCGCATCTGTAAGCTCGATGCAAAATTTAATATTAATTTTATTTTGTAAACCGTTTCGATTCCATATTGCACTGAAATATTGTATTTTGTGTATTCCTTTGAACTATTTGGTGAACTGTACGCTATTTATTGGAATTTCATAATTATGACGATATTACCAGCTAAAAATTCCTAACCGATCCGTTTGCTATGTGTTTCATAAAATGTTTACATTCGTTATAATAGATAATTTAATAGAATACAAATTTTAATAAGATCGAAAATGGTTGAGCGTTATGAGTGAATCAGCCGTATAGTTTTCCTAAAAAACAAAAGCCAATAAATCTGTCAGATGTAAGGAAATTGGTATTTCCCACACTAAAAACTTGCGTTGTAATCGGTTTTTGTAACTTTTATTATGGTAGATGCAATGATCCTAACTCCTTTGCACAAATTAACATCAGGGTGTGGGATTCGCCTCTTGTGACGTGTCTGTGGCCAATAGCTAGCAGCGTTTTAAGAAAGCACTTAGCTACAGCTGGTGGCGCAATCCTTGGAGCAACTGTCATTTTATGCTCTCTACGAGTACCTATACCAGTGAGAGCTAGTTGGGTAAAAGAACAGAAAGCCACCTGGGTAATTTTTGCCTTTGTGTTTTAATTAATATTATGAAAATTTAACTCACGTACCCACACTGTGCACGGGAGATTACTGCCAAAATCGGCTACAATACCCACCTACGGGCGCCATGGCCGAAACTGGCGGGAGAGATCATCATGAAAATTTATTGATGATTTAGCTCAAATTCCGTGCATTTTTGCTCCTATGTTTCTTTGAGCATGGTTACGTTGTAGGTCTCATAAATGCGTTATCGTAAATTGGTCTTTTAATTACTATTTAAATAAAACTTGTATGACATTTGTGTGAATTTTATTTCAAAGAAATAGCACTATAAATTCTGTATCAGTCCAATTTTTTGTTTAACATTGTTCGTTGCAAACATTTAACACTGACTTCCAGACAGCAATATTGAGTCAAAAGATAAAATCTAGGAATCTGCAAGGAGTTTCTTTATTTCTAGCGAGAAGAAAATGGACAACGCTTGGATGGAAGGAATAAACGAAATGCAACGAGATGTAAAAAATCTTTATTTAAGATTAGGTTTATTGTTGGCCATTCTGGGAATTTTATCTTTAGTGTTTATTTAATGAATTATCCCTTCAAGTACCTACAGCGAAAATTTACATGGTGTAATCTTATTCTTGTTAGTGACTAAAACTAATAATTACCTACTCACTTTGGTACAAACAGCTAATAAGTTTTAAAGTTAATGGCTTGACGCGTAATTACAAAAAGTATGTCGCAAGTTTATATAAAACATATTTTACTAAAACGATGTTTGATATTTTTTCACATTTGTCACACCGTGTAATCAAAAATGTCAAACATCGTTTATATAAAAGTTATAATATTTACATATGTCGTTTCCGACTTCTACCATCCATCAGAGATATGAACGCCCATAATCAAAGTATAACAATTTGTAAAAAAAAACACTTATTATTTAAAAAACGTAACAACCTAGAATGAATTCCTGTGTCAATGTCACTTCTGTTCATAGTTCTTCTTACTTAATTTTGAAGTACTTACCCTTGTAACCGAAACACTGTGAACTTTAAGCGCATCGAACGTACATCTTACGTATGTTGCAGGCAGTTTGCATAAAATAAAATGATAGGATGTTAGTATGTTTTAAGTTTTACGCGGTTGTTTCAGGTAACCGACATAGCTAAGAGAGTCAGTAAGCTGTAGTGGCAATGGGCAGGCCACATTGCTCGAAGGACTGATAATCGGAGGAGCAGGAGAGTACTCGAGTGGAGACAACGTACCGGCAACGTAACGCAGCGTAGGGCGCCCCCCTCGAGATGGACAAACGATCTGGGCGTCAAATCTGCGACCGTAATGTCAAACCAATAAAGCAGTTCTGGCTTCGGTTACGTTTTTGCCCGTATTGGGAAAAGTCCATTACGGCTTTTGTTAGCACATTCATACTCGTTATGCTTAGAGCCAGCAATGAAAGGCTATATTGATGCTTTCGATAGGCTTTCGATAAAAAGCAATTTAGCCTCTCATTGCCGCTCATACACGCGTTTAAAAACCGTTGACAACCTAATGTCAGTGGTTAGCAATATGGTTAGCAATCCCGTCCTATTCTGGCTAATTTACAAAATTTCTTGGCCAACATTTTTTACACTCTCCCTTTCAGTTTGTATGGCAACAGTAGAAACATAAAACATCTTATTCGAAACACTCTTTCGTTACGAATAAGGTTTCGAACTTTTCAAATATCATTCATTCTTTTCTGAGTTCCAGTCATTCAATTGGGCTTTCAAAATCAAAACAAACAATAGTAAGATACACCAATGGTCCGAAAAATTATAAAAATACAAGTTATTGGCATCAGCCAATAAGTTTTTTTAGTAGGATATGAAGCAGCAGCCTTTGTTGATGCAAAAAAGCTATCCTCAAGCTTTGGGATTGCTAAGGTTTTGTAAATGAAGATTAAAATCACAGTGCAAATACTTTTGTATAAGGTAAAAATGTTGTATAAACTATATTCAGTCTCCATCTTCACATCTGCTAGGCTTATGCATTCATTGTAGTCCTCAGTACTGCCTGTTTTGTACCGTAATGCCTATAATTACATGCTGGAAATATCTACTTTGGCTATTGACTATTGATAGTAGGCAGATGCAAGTTCTACCTACTATTTGGTTGTATATCCTCACGCATTCTCGTATTATTTATTTCAGACAAAGTCTACAATGCTATCTAAAGCAGAATTATATGCAGCAGACGAAAATCATTGTCATGGATTTTACGAAATAAAACGATGAACCTTATTGGTATGTTGATACATTTTCAAACTATACTAGATAACATAGCCGTACGTTTGTTAAAAATAATACAGTTAGTATATTAAGATTGAAGCTATCGCCTACAAGGCTTCTAAAATGACAGGATACTGCTTCTGTTACAGCAATAAAACTGGTTACAGGTGTATTACAGTTCTGGAGTGCAGGTGTCGGTTTTCGTAAATTGAGTAACTTCCTATGTTTCAGAAATGAATAATCGAGGATGAAACACAGCACAGTGCCATTGCGCTCCAAACTCAGCAATGATAACTAGATGCCTATTACTTTTGGTACTACTACTGCTACTACTAGGTACCGTTACTACAGAAAAAATAGGCCTTAGTTTACATAATGGTTATTCTAAGTGAATAAATACTAATCGTACATAGAAAACCACCCAAGTTCAACATAAACAGGTACTAATTTGAGAAGATCCATGCAGATTTCAGTCTGAGATATAAAAGAATACTATCTTACTTTGAACATGTTGCTCGTTGTAAAACTGAAAGCTTAGAGAAGCTGATGATCACTTGTAAGGTAAAAGGCAAACGATCACGCCGTTGGTCTCCAAAATGCTGGTCAGATCAACTAAAATATCTTATGGCCTATCAACACAGCCTTGGAACATGCCGAAGATAGACAAACATGCAGGAATTTTAAAAAATCTGGAAGAAAAGAGTTTATGCAAACACGACCTTCAGTAATGAAGAAACGACTTAAAAATGAGAAGATCAGGTCAAAATTTGATAAATGGTCATACATACACACATACTAACAGTATAAGGTAACCAAATTTTACTTAATCTACCTATCACGAGATAAATACAAATAAAATAGAATATTCATACAGACAAGATATTTGTTTAATTTTAACCACCAAAACATAAAATGTGAAAATCGGGAGCCAAGTTCAAGGTTTAAGTATGTAACAAACCGGACCTCGGGCCTATGAAGGACTATACGCCTACAGGCACCGGCCTCTATTGTTATGAAGATGATGTCTTGAGTTCTAGATTTCATAGAAACCCATACCTCAAGCAGAGTGTAAATAATGGCTCGTGATATAAAAGTGATGTCTAGTTAATTATTGACCCATACGTTGTGTTTAAATAAAGTAATATGTAACCCTTAAGTTCTTTTAAAGGTAATTGAGACATCTCTGCACAAAAAGTGACTCCATGAACAGGAAAAGGGAAAAAGGCAGGAAACTGAACTCCAAACAGGCCCCCACTGCTACGCCTGAGGAATGTGGAAGCCCACAAGTCCAATATATACCTTTCTGTATTCATAAACGCTCCACGGTCATTCCCACATAATCAGCCCTACGCATGCAAGTTCTTCATGCATAAAACTTCATTGTAAAGACAACCATTAGAGCATCCACCAAATACAAATGGTAAATTATCTGCTTCCCCCAGAAGAAGGATAAATATGGTGAGACGTGCGTCTCTGCTAATAGATGCGTCAGCCACAGACGCTTGTGATGCTTAAAAGCACCACGAAGAAGGATAGGTGATCAGATTCAGACGTCCTTTGCAGAACAACTGAAGTAGTTTAGAATAAACATTCTTATGACAGACCAAACTGACACCCAAGTGTCTAGTTGGTTAAGTAAGTAAGTATGTTGTAAGTAGGTATGTTATCAGTCAAATGACATGATTTCAACAATTATCTTTAGGTTTCCCTAAAGAGGTACCAGCAAGGCCGGTAAAAGCTCCGAATATGAAATTGCACTGGTCAACCAGTCTCCACCCACATTTTAACTCCTATGGAAGTCAGAATATAATATGAGAATGCTTTATGCAAGTCCCAAATCACATGTGAGCATACATTCCTATCAGTTGTAGACGGGAGAGCAATATTTTGCCCATCCCAATAGAGAGTAGATAGGATATGTTGATCACATGAACTTCCTGAGAGCATATGGGCTTCCATGACCAAAAGCTGCCATTACAACCATATCGAATGCTAGATAAGAAATAGATAGGTATTCGATGAAGATATGATAACAGTTGTCCCATGACATTTGATGACAACCATTGTAGTTAGTAGGTAAGTTGTAGTCATAGTTTCACTATGATGGGCACCATTTTAGCCAGTCATAAGAAGAACTTTAGGAAAGAACTTCATGACTAGAATATTACTTTAGATATGATTCATCTGAATCTGTTATAGGATAGGATGATAGGAAAGGATATTATCCATTCTACCAGCCATACATATATTCTTAGATAACACAGTACTTAGCAATATACCAAGTACTATAAAATATTATTGTAGTAAGTACAAATTGTCCACGGCTGGACACATTCCCATTCTGAAGTACATTTTGTTTGTATAACAAAATATTGTTATAAATAAATGTTCGTCCACTGCCGGACATATTCCAATACTGAAGTCTGTTTTCTTTGTAAGACAAAGAAACTGTTGTAAATGATTATTAATCCACTGTTGGACATAACCATTAAATTAGTAGATATTTAACAATATCTATTTATGTATATTTCATAAACATTAATCAATTAAGTCCATAGTCGCTCAGCAACCATAGTACTTAAAATAGAAATCTGTCCACTGATGGGCCAAGCCAAGCAGTAGGTAAGTAGATACAATATGTAAGTATGTTTTAACCACAGGAATTTTATCAAATAAATCCTTGATCGCTCAGCAATTATAGAATAGTAATTTATCCACTGATGACCACAGCAATTAATAGATAAGTAGATACCTAACCATATCTACTTATGTAAGTTTTAACACAGGAACTTTATGCTAGTAGCGCATAGCAATAATAAATTATGTTATTAATTTGGTTATTAAAGTCATATATATGGCATGATAGATAGACAAGTAAGGAATAGGAGTAATGGGATTATAGGGTATCCTACCTATTCCTAACATCTAATTTACCTATCTACCAACACACTAAATAGCCCAAATTTCCCTAATTAAGATTAGATGTGAACACTACAAAGTTTATATGAAACAATCAGAACGCAGATTCTTTAAAACGACAACAAAACAAAGTTATTGCAATAAAATGACCTTAGCACTAAAAACCAAAGCATAAGACCATGGTCCGAATCTTATCAGCTTTCAATGAATACAAAACTATCAAGCATAGGTAATTAATATGTTTGTAAACATTCATATAGGGAATATATACTGCTGATAGGATTCGAAAGAAAGCATGAATTGTACTTATCCATCTGGAACTTGAAGCCACCAGCACACGAAGAACCAACAACGACGACATCCACAATGCCGATTCCAGTGCACGCTGAAGCACGCATCCTCTGTATCCAACAACACACCATACACGGGTTCAAAGCACTTTCACCAACTAAACACACTCGCGAAACGAGGGGTGACCAGGCAAACGTCGATACTCCCTGGTCTGCGGCGCGACTCCACCAGGACTGATATGTAAACTAATCACTGCACTAGGTATTCTTTTCTGTCCTGGGAGACTTCACGATTAGAACTGAACTGCCCGCAGGCCGTATGGCTTGCTATTTTATACCAAAAAGCTTCGAACTTACGAGAAGAATAATGTTCTCGAAATCTGCTACTCATTACGATAGAAGATATTCTCCTCTCTTTCATACACATTTTAGAAGACATTCGACTATTCTAGATTTTTTTAGAATGTCTTGTTTCGCTACTTGTTGCCAGACACCAATTCAGGAAGGGCCACGACCCATCCTGACATCCAAGAAAACTTTTAGTGTATATTGAGTAAATCATGGGTTTACCAATATTATTAAACATTTATTGTTGGTTTATAGAATTTTTAGAAAATACATCAATTTTCTATAAACCGAAAGTGTGACTAATAGAATAAACCTTAGGTATTTCAGTCGCTGTGGCACTATAATAGGCCTAGTAGGGCCCTGTCTAAAGTGACACCTTGCAGTTTCCGCTACTCGACAATAAATGGCAGCAGATTACACCACCTCGCGCACCCAACCTCACTTCAGTCACACACCCCTATCATTATAAATGCCACGAAAAATTATAAATGCCACTGCAAACGCTGATCAACTATCAGACTAATTATCCAAAATTATTTAGACTTGCAAATATGAACAATATAAAAAGAAAATAAACAAAACATTTCAATATTGCTTCACGCACATAGCGCCATCTCTCAGCCGCATTCCGAACCTCCATACCAATCTTGACAGAACAGAACCAAACCCACAAGTATTGAATCACATCCCACAGCGGCGACACCAATAGATGTCGCTGTCCCGAATCTTTATAATTAATAAAGACCAGGATACAAGCCTTACAAGTATAAAAAGTTTTGATTATGTAAGTAGGTGCAAAGCCCTGAAATTTAATTATTTATAAAGTCGCTTAACATGGTATAGTCAAATGGAACAGATAACTATAAATCTAGATCATCTCAAAGTTAAACATGGCAAGTTTTCACGTCATGCTTTGTAAGTAAACAATTTATCATCTTTATTTTATTCGCAGTTTGCAAGTTATTGTACAATATCTTCTCTCAATATTTGAAGACCTTGTGAAAATTAGCCAAGCCAAACCTAGACTTTCGTTAAGACTCTACCATGTTAAACGAATCTATAAATAAATAAATTTCGGGACTGTCGATAGAACTTGGCACCCACTCACATATCAACACTCTCTTTCTTAAACCTTGAATTTTACTACCAATTATTAGATATATTATGTTTTTTCATAATCGTTTGATCTATGTTAATGAAAAGTACCTACTTGTTTATAATTATGGTAGGTCGCAACGGATGAACTAAATTTGTTGTATCTAGCTTAAAAATATTGTGAATTATGAAGGGGTGAAAAATGCGGTGCGACCCGTCAGTGCTTTGCTTTGCTTGAACTTGGCTGGGCACGCTATCGCGTGTCAAGATTTCTAGATCATTTTCGAGCACCACTAAGGTGAAAGCGATGAAGGTAAAACAACCTGGATCTTAGACATATAGGTACAATAGATGAGCGTTGAGCACCAAAGCACTGATGGCGAAAGATCCAGGTTGTCTTACCTTAATTTGGGATGAAAGTATCTTTAACACCTTTAGCAACTTTTAGAAATTCATTAATTTAGGATATTTTCATTCTTTACTGTATTATTATTCTACAAGGTTATCATTATGTATCTACACTTCCATATCTGATGATGATGGCTGCAATGATGGTAAAACAACCTGAACCTTTCGCTATCGGTTCTACTTCGGTTCTGAATTCTAACTTAGAGGACTAAACAAGTAAAAACTTTTCAACTATTGCTGACAATTTATTTGTATAAACAAATTAAACTTTGTCACCACTTTTTCTTAACTAGGTATTAACCTTTGCGGTCTAGAAGTCATCTTGGTATTCTTGTACTTATTATAGGGTAAATAGGCAGCAGGCATAACTATTCTAAATAAAATCACAATAAAAACTAAAACCTATCCTAACGGTGGTGGAGACGTGAGTGGTAGCTTCCCTCGGAAGCGACGGAACACGACTCCCTGCGGCCAAAACACCGGCGAAGTGAAGATGCTCAGTGTAGTCTGTCGGGACTCGCACCACGAACACGTTGAAACCCAACCAATGGCATGACTCCAGCGGCTCCACGTATACTCCGAGTCTCGGCGTAACCTTGAAGACACCTGCCTTTTGCCTCGCGAAGATGTAATCCAACACATCTTGCTTAGTAGTAGTGTCGTGCAGGCGGGAGGCATAAAGCGATGTCCTCGTCGTGAAGGCGCGCAGCGGGAGATTAGCCTCTACCGGTGAAGCCGCGAATGCAAGCGCGAATGTCGTCGCCTTGGAGTAATTTTAACAGTATCAGCCTTTTCGGGTGCGTTGCCTGCCTCTCTTGCAGGGCCTTTGTTTGCATAGATCTTTCAGTTTTTGCTATGGTGCGTTTGCAGTCGGTCATTTCTTTATATCTCTAATATTAGCGAAGCAACGATCATAAATTAAAAAGTCGTTTATCTCAGCAAATATGAATCTAATATAAACAACAATGCAAAACAAAGAGTACAGATTTATTATATAACCTACTCTTTGATATGCATGCTACACCGAAGAGTATGATTATTATTATGTGGGTAAAGAGGGCCCTCTCGCAAGCTTTCCTGCCAACCTGTTTTAAAGCGCCATCTTCAAATTGAAACTGTAAACTAGCCTTAGACACTATTATGGGCGGAAAAAGAGAACAAATTAGTAAGTAAAATTTATATGCAATAGCCGAATTTACAAGGGCGATTACAAGTGACAGCTGACCACAGATTATCAAATCGCTTAGGGTTACAACGTTCCATTATATCCAACAGTAAATTCTCTCACTCATATTAAAAAGTAACATTTTCAAAAAAAAATTATCAGTTCCCGAGACGGGTTACTTGCCCATCACTAAAGTGGCCCCTCCCAACCCTCACCTGCAAAGAGTCATACCACCTCCTAACAGATCTCCCGGCGATGCTTTGGTTTCCGCCCCGGTCTCTCAACAGACTCTGCAATAAACTAATCAGCCTAAAACACACAGTTAACTACTACGTTAGTAGGGAAACAAGTGTGTACGCATGTTTCCTCGATCTTAGTCGCGCGTTTGGCCTAGTGAGTCAGTTCGGGTTGTGCAGCAGTTCAAATTCCTAGGACACGTCTTTCTGACGCACGACTTGAAGAATGACTGTGACATTGAACTGGAAAGGCCGTTGCAGTAAGCCCGCGCGTAGGACCTCCAAGTGCAGCACAGATATAAAATACTTAATTTTAAGGCATAATGTCAGTGTTTTTACACCTGTCAGCTGTAGGTCAATTTTAAACGCAGTTCGATGATAATGATAATGATAATGATAATTTATTTGCCAGAAATATGGTACAAAAAGATCTTATTCTTAAAAATACAAATTAGTATTTAATTGTAGTAAAATACATATTTCACCTGTTTCAGGCATGGAAAAATAATTGAAGTTATAACAGAATAATTATTTTTTACAATGTCATTATTTATATCTAGGTTAATCATACATAATACATTCATCTTTACTTGTTCGCAATAATTTACATTAATATAGGTCACATTTATATAAAATAAACAATACACCACATCTTTATATAAAAATCAAGTCAAAATTTAGTGTCAAAAAATTCTTTTACTGTATAAAAACAACCCTTTAACAACATTCCTCGCAACTCACGCTTGAAAGAAGGCAGTGGAAGATTTTTTATTCCTACAGGAAGTTTATTATAAATTTTTACGCACATCGGGAAACAGCTTTGTGAGTACGATTTTGTTTTAATTTTTATTGGGATTTTCATTTGATCGGCGTAACGGGAATTAAAATTGGAATGGAAACAAGATTCGAACAAAAGTGGATGTTTTTTGACAAAAATGCAAGCATTCCATATGTATATGCTAGGCAAAGTAAAAAGTTGAAGTTCTTTAAAAAGTGGTATGCATGATATCCAAAAAGGAACATTACAAATAGAACGAATACATTGCTTTTGCGCAATAAAGACTGTGTCCATGTGGCAAGAGCTACCCCAAAGAATTATGCCATAATTAAGTATTGAGGCCACGTAACCATGGTAAGCCTGCAAAGCAGCATCTTTATTCACAGTTTGTACTAGGCGCCACAATGCATAAGAAAAACTATTTATTTTGGAACATAATTTCTTAATATGTGGTTCCCATGAACATCTTTGGTCAAGTGTAAAACCCAAGAAAATAACATTTTCACTCTCAGAAATAGGATGGCTGTTAAAATTTACATCTATTTTTTTACAACTTGATATCTTGTTGCAAAATTGTATGCATTTTGTTTTTTCTAAGTTTATAGATAATTTATTTGTCTGTAACCATTTATTGACCTTACTAATAGTTTCAAATATTTCTTTGTTATGACTTTCTACATTTGAATTATTTGGTACTAAAATTGTTAAATCATCCGCATACATTACACACCTATGCGGCGTAATTGTGGGAAGGTCATTTATATATATAATGAACAGCAGAGGTCCTAAAATGCTACCCTGCGGGACTCCTCGATTATTCTGCATAACGCTTGATCGGAAGTCTTTTTTTATAGAGTTATCTAATATTTTACCAATTTCGACACATTGCCATCTGTTTCCCAAATATGTACTTATCCATTGCAACGCTGGTCCTCTTATACCAAACGATTCGCATTTTTTTAGAAGTATGTCATGGGAAACATAGTCGAAAGCTTTTGTCATATCGAAGAGGATGCCAGTAGTAAGTACGCTGTCGTTTAAATTTCTCGATATAGCATCAATTAGTTGGAATGCCGCAGTAGTTGTTGACTTCCCTTTCCGAAAACCATGCTGTTCGTCACATAAAATGTTCATTTTATCAAAGAATTTAACCAATCTATTAAACATTACCCTCTCGAACACTTTACTAAGTATCGGGATTAAGATGAGCACCATAATGGCGTTTGTGCACTACTAGGAATTTTATCGTCCGGCATTCCGATTTTTTACGGTCCGGTGTTTCACGGAAAACCTAATGAATTAGCTTATGTAAATGCCGGACACTAAAATTACATATAGTGCACAAGCTAGTATTACGATTATTGGCGTGCCATTCCGGACCGTTAAAAATTGGATTGCCGGACGGTAAAATTCCTAGTAGTGCACAAACGCCCTAAAGGTGCAGTACAATGACGCGTTCCGCATCCTTCCTTATGCGATACCATCGCGTGGGGTATGTTGGCGGAAGCGGGAGCGCCCGACTTTTTTGCAGTCATCTGAACTCGTATCTCTTCCTTTTGGGAGGGGTTACGTGTTTCGAACAACGCCATCCTTCAAGCAGTGTGTCAGGACATTTCCATTCCCGTTTTTAAACACTGGTTGAACGAGCACCAGAACCCAAATAAAATGTGGGTATTAAGTAAAAGACTGAGTAAATAGGTATCTTTTACTACTTACAGAACCCTAGTTTTATAATAATTATCATAACTAATATTTTTATGTATTTTGGGTCTTTTGCTCGTTAAATAAACAATTTATTATTATCAATATCAATACATAGTATGAAGTAAAGTCCCTTCCCGTGTCTGTATGTATGTTTCCTTATATCTTTAAAACCCCTTAACGGATTTTGATGCGGTTTTTTTAGTATATAGAGTAAGTTAAGGGGCAGGTTTTTAAATATTCTTTACCTCAAATTTTAACCCACAAAGGGGTAAAAAAGGGGTTAATAGTTTGTATGGAAAATCAATATTTTTCAATGCAATCTGTTTCAAAATTTGTGATTAGATCAAAGAGCGTGTTTCAGGGATTTTCGATTTTTAACTCCTAAAGGAGTAAAAAAGGGGTTACAAGTTTCACAAGTGAAAATAAGAAATAGAAAAAATGTCATACATCGACCGGGAATCGAACCCGGGCCGCATGGGTAAACGCCCACAAACGGTTTTTCTATTTCTTATTTTCACTTGTGAGAATAATATAGCACTGTGAGTGCATTAAAATCCCAATAGATGGTTACAAGTTTGTATGGAAAATCTTTATTTTAATATGCGATCTGTTTCAAAATTTGCGATTAGATCAAAAAGCTAAAAAAAAGAAATACGTGTTTCAGGGATTTTCGATTTTTAACCCCTAAAGGGGTAAAAAAGGGGTTAACAGTTTGTATGAAAAATCATTATATTTAAATGCGATTTGTTTCAAAATTTGTGATTAGATCAAAAAGCTAAAATAATTAAACACGTGTTTCAGGGATTTTCGATTTTTAACCCCTAAAGGGGGTGAAAAGGGGGTTTAAAGTTTGTATGGAAAATCTGTATTTTAATATGCGATCTGTTTCAAAATTTGCGATTAGATAAAAAAAGGAAATACGTATTTCAGGGATTTTCGTTTTTGAAAAGAAAAGATGGGTTGCAGCAGGTGAAACCGCTGACGGGCAGCTAGTAATTATTAAATAGCACGGTTTTTGAGTCGGAAAGTATAAGTGTAGCTACATACCTAATACTTGTACCACAGAAGTGTTTTTATGTATTCTTTGACGTGTCGTGTCGTAACGCGCGAGTTTAGACGCTGGCCGTCGTCGATGCGACGCCTTGCGACCCGCATCTAACGTGTGTGGCTTTGTCAATTTTGTTTCATACATTTTATAGAAAACGGTTTCAAGCGTCGCGATGTCGTACATCTATCGTCTACGGCTGACGTCTTGCGTTAACTCTATGGAGCTTTCGCCTAAAAAAGTATAGTCTGGGATGGATAAATTCGAAGACAAATGAGTTTTCAGTTTGACAGCTGTTATTTGAAATGTAGGTCTTGTCAAGACCTACAACTTCGTCTAAGAAACTGGTAGTCTATCATATGAATCAATGAGATAAATGAGGTTTCAATTTGACACCAGTCTTCTGAAATCAAGACCTACAAATTCCTGTAAGAAAGAAATAGTCGAGCGTGGATAGTCTTGTAAATTTAAAAGTTTTTAGTTTAATTCTTGTCAAATATTTTGTAATGATGACATTCCAAAATTTGAATAATTTCATGAATTTTTTTTTTCATGTTACATTAATTCCTTTTATTGAATTGTTCAACATTATTGATGTGAACATGGGTTAAAGTATTTTAAAATAAATTTTTAGGGATTCCTAAATACTAAATACTAGTAAAGACGATTGTAATGTGTTGTACAGTTTGTCATGGTACAACTGGGATAATTTTGTCCCTGTTGTACCCTCAACGGTGCTGTCCAAGTGTGCAACTGGTCCAGCGGGGTGATCGAGTAGTCTTCTCGACGATCGTCGGGGAGACGCCAACTAGGCATAAGCCTATCGGGAAAAGACTCATCATGGGGTAGGGGGTCGTGATAAGCGTGGGAACACTCCACCACGGCCCGAAAGGTCAAATTAAGGCCCGAGTGCGGCCGAAAGAAAGGTCCTGCGGGGCAAAATATGGCATGAACATTAATAATGCTCATAGGTTAGTTTACAGTTTCAATAAGCAGATGGCGCTTCAAAACAGGTCGGCAGGAAAGCTTGCGATGGGGCTCTCTTTACCCTTGTAAATATTAATTTACTCTTTGATGTAAATACCAAAACCAACTGACTTATGTCAACAAGGTCAGGTCAATTCTGCCAAATATCACGACACATCAAAGAGGTCATTTACATGCGGATCAAAGCAAATTCATGACCGACTGTTTGCATTCTATCTCAGTCTTGCTTGAATAAAGTAGCATACATTTGTCTTGCTCTTATCTGGTTAGTTTGGTTATTTTATAAAACATAGACTACAAACTCTATGGTATTTTTAATAGTGTTGGGAAATAATAAATATTTTCTGCTTTCTGATTTCTAGAGATGGGTAGTGGGTTAAAACCCGTTTCATCTACTTGGGCTAAAACCGGATTAAAACCCAAATCACCCAGTTTCAACCCATTATAACTTATTTTCGCAAGTGAAAAAGTAAGTAAAGAAAAAGCTATATTGTTTAGTGTATATTTCGCAGGACCATCGTGAAATTTGGTCAGTCGCGAAATCCCTAGGCCCTTCGCGAAGAGCCGGATAAGTGCGAAACGCATCGATTTATTCGCACATTTCCCATAAATGCTAGGAAAACTGCGAATTTGTTAACTGCATAGACATAAATCCAGGAAAACTGCATATAAGTCGACACGCTCGTAGCCGCCGACGCACCTGCAACGACTTTTCGGTGGTTTAAGTCCCTCTACGCCGCTGCTGTAGCTCAAGCACATTCCCAAAAAGGGTGACGACAATTCCAAAAGAGGGTTGACGTCAACACTCCCAAAGAAGGTTGACGTTAGGCATTCCCAAAGAGGGTTGACGTCTGGCATTCCCAAAGAGGGTTGACGTCATTTCCAAAGAGGGCACCGTTCCCATACGGTACCCTCGTGGTCAATTAGTGCTTCTAACATGGTGCTGGATTGGTTGTGTAGTACTTTGTAGGCCATTGCAGGCTGAACCACCTGACCAGCATATGCAACCTTTGCTGGAGACTAGAGAGGGGCTCGACTGCGACGAAGCCTTCCACTACTGCGACGAACGAGAGCTTACGAAGCGTCGCGAGTGCTGCTGTGCGCGAGCTACAGCGGCGTAGAGGGACTTAAACCACCGAAAAGTCGTAGCAGGTGCGTCGGTGGCTACGAGCGTGTCGCCTTATACGGTTTTTTCCTAGATTTACGTCTATGCAATTAACGAATTCGCAGTTTTTCTAGTATTTATGGCAAAATGTGCGAATAAATCGATGCATTTCTCACTTATCCGGCACTTCGCAAAGGGCCTAAGGATTTCGCGATGCTCCTGCGACATATATATCGTGTTGAAAATCACTTAACTTAGAAAATCCATACTTCCATACTAATATTGTAAATGCGAAAGTGTGTTTGTTTGTTTGTTTATCCTTCCTTCACGTCACAACAGAGCGACATCATAGAGTTTTTTGAGGCTGGAGAGTGACATAGGCTACTTTTTATCCCGGAAAAACATATTTTTCCCATCGGAAAACAGATTTTTGTTTAGCATGAGAATACATTCATAGTACATACATAGATGAATATATAACACTATACTATAATAATAAAGTTTCTTGAGTATGAGTATTGTGGTATCGATGTGTCGTTTAGAATACGCAACTAATTGATCCCTATGAGTACGCGGGCGAAGCCGCGGGTAACAGCTAGTAATAAAATAATACAAAAACACTGATTGTTTATGTTTGAGAACGAACGAAATCACTAGGTATCAGCTGTTAAATGAACATGGCGGCGACATTTTGATGAATCAGAAAGTGTGGTGATTTTACAGTTTTACTTCGTAATTTATTGTAATATTCTAAGAAATACGTTTTACCTGTGATTAGTGTGTTATATATTTTGACGGATTGTACATAGCTAAATTGATTGTATTTTAGCGTTGTTTGTAGTGAACCTTTATCAAAACTTGGTGTACCTAGCGTTAATTTTTGCGAACAAAATATCTTTATATTTAGAGGTAAAAGATATTTACGATGCAATAGTTTTTGTTTTGTGATGAATTTTGCCCAACACTTCGCTATATTGCTTTCCGAAAGTTCCCAGTTCCCAACACTTCGCTATCTTGCTTTCTGACATAAAATGCAAATGGAAAGCTATTTTATTTGACAGTAAAAATGTGTCAATAATTATATCCTTACTCGGATATTTCATTCACATTTGAATGAATGATATCCATTTTTTGACTTATGATTTCGAACACCCACACATATGCAAAAACGATTTTAGTATACATTGAATGTTACGAAGCATCTTATTTTTAGCTCAGTACTAAATAGTCAATGTATTCCTCCGTTAGCGCGTTTTTTCGTCGATAGCTAGAAACTTCCATATTGACATTACTGACATTACAAAGTGCATCGCAGATTCGAGGCCCTGGTCAAGTCCGCGGGGAAATGCTGGATGCAAGCCACTTCTAATCAGACAAGGTGGAAATAATTAGGTGAGTGACTGATTTGATGATGATGATGATGAGTAGACACTCGTGATCATGGAGAGTTAAACAGCTTCAAATTATTGAGGTGAACAAAATACTAATCACAGCAAAAATTCGGGTTTACACCTTTAAATGATAGAATGTATATTTTTCTCATTTGTTCAGGAAAGGGAACTAAAACTAACAGCAAAAATTTGCAAAAAGCTACACAATAAATGATTTCCTGGAGACATGCTTACTTAACAAACAACTTACTAGGCCTATTTTGAAATGACAATAAAAATAATTCTCCTAGGTGCAAGTTTAATTGAAAACCTTAATTCCTGCAGTCTTTGGATTATAAATCTAGAAATTCTACAGACTACTTTTTGAACACTTTCCCAATGACACCTATAAAATAATTTAGTAGATCTTGTTTTGCAGATTGCATTGTCAACCTCCTCTCTATCCGGTCGTTTTATAAAATTCCTGTCTGAACATTCTCCTTGCCACAGGCTGCATTATCAATCTTGCAATCAAAGTGGTATAACAATCTGGACTCTCTATAAAATGCCTATTTGAACACCCTCCCAGCCACACCTATACAAAGTTATACACAGACACCGTGTATCGAGTTGGGGAAGCGAAGAGACTTCGAAAATTCCAAGCGCGAAAAGCATGTCGCGCGCAACTTAATTAAATTCTATTATACGGCGGCAAAGATAAATAACTCTCGTCTTTTTGTGTAAGACATAGAGTCGAATAACTACCCGATGAACCCTGATGTGCAAAATCAAACTACAACTAAAAAGCTTCTCAAAGGATTGTGACTAAGTAATCATAGACAGAGCCAGCGCCTATAGCTAAACGTACACCTGTAACACATTGGAACCACCTTACATTAAAAAAATGATGACCTTGGTGTCGAAATTTCTCAACTGCTTTACATAAACTAGTATCTATTACTACTAGTTGGGTTGATGGTAGTGTTACGATGGTTTTTCACGGAAGATCAACTGGATCAGCCTGCAATATCTGTATCTAATCTAACAGCCAGCAGTATGACAAAATGGTAAATTGATTTATCAATCTTTGTTTTCCACAGGGAATCGAACCAAAAGCCTCCGGATCCAGACACTTAGTTTCTATTACAAGACCACGGAGGTGGTTAACTTAATTAAATTCTATAATACGGCGGGAAAGATAAATAACTTGCGCCGTTTAGAGCCGAGTTCAAATTTGGAAAGAACGAAGCAATTTCTCTTGTGGAGGAAGTGACACTGAGGTGCGAAATGCGAACTGCAAAGACGTTCTACTAGTATCGGCGGTAAAGTAAGTATCAGCGGGCCCCGAATACAGAGAGACGGCTACAAAAATACATTATTAGACTCACACAATTAGACTCACGCAAATGCATATATTTTTGAAGTTGTGATATAATACAATGTAAGTACCTAATGTATGTACCTAAGTATGTTTAACAGAGGTACCACATTTAAAAAAAAGAAAGGAAAAAGAAAAGAAAGATAAAGTAGCAAAGTACCAAAAGGTGTTATAATAGGTATAAATGATCAGAAAAGGGGGCGAGCTGTCCTTCTATAAATTCTCTAGTTTGTAACTTCATTGTTGTCGAGTCTGTTGCGCTACATAGCTTGTAATCTCAACAGCCCCAGCAGTCCACCGCTGGATATACATATAGGAGGCATATTGGCGAGCACAGTGCAAGTTGTTGCATTCACGGTAAACGCTGTTGCCCAAATCTTGGATAATTATCCTTTAATTGCTTTTTGCGACCCCCACGGGTAAAACAGGGGTGATGCTAGTCAAAGCCGGCATCACACGACACAAATAGTTTTTCAATGGTTCAAAATATTTTTCATCAGACGTAGTAATTACGAATGGTTTATTGCGGCTTTTTGTAATAGTAACAATTTTCGTTACAAAAAATTCCGTATTTTGTACCTACAGTAAAGTTATCAAATAACACACAAAATAATATTTTGTTTCTGCATTACGATATGAAAAATGCGTGTAAACTGAATACGTAAAATTATTCTAGTAAAATATTTGGTGGGTAGAAACAGAAAATTATTTTAAACTTTGTTTATTTTAGATAACTTCGGATGAAAAAAAATTACAGATTTTAAAAAATAATACCTAGGTTTTTGTATCTTAAAAAACTGATAGTTAATGTTTTAAAACATTCCCTTGCAATGTCGAAACACAGAGAATCACAAATGACGAATTTTGTATTAGCGCTTCTAAGAAATAGGTTCAATATCAGGGAAGTACTCGGAATAAAATAATGCCCGATACACAGATAATTTAATAATGTTATTTGTGTCTCAAGGTGAATCACCATCGATGAATAGATAATTGAAAAAAAAACGTAAGTAAATATAACAAAAAAAATCAGAGCTAAAACCATATTTGAAAAAAATATAACTGAACTTAAATTACGACATTAAATCTACAAAAACCTAGTAACAAACTCAAATGGTAGCCATAATATTTTAGTAAGCAGAAAGTGGCAAAATTTCGAGCGTAATTTATATTTTCATCAAAATCTTTCCACACATCCCACTAATTAAGACAAGTAATTCCCCGCTCGAGCGCCCCTCACTAACTCCGCCTCTGTATACAAGGGGGGGGGGGGATAATCGCGTTAGTACAAACTCATGTTTACGCCATACATTTGACGGTTGACTTGCGTTCTAGTAGCGATGAAGGGTGACGATGTAGGATCGGGGATCGTTAACGCTACCTATGAACTATTTTGTGTAGTAATTAATACTATAATTTTCAGAGTTTGTTGAAAAAATATAACTAAACATACAGTCCAGCAAAAAAGAGTAGAAATTAAATAAAATGGAACTAAAAAAAATCCTACTAAATTGTTGCAATTCATAGTCAATGTTGCTATTTAATTTTGAAATTTCATACAAAGTGGCGCCCTCATTTTTTGTCTACTCTTTTTTGCTGGTATTTAAATTACGACATCAAATCTACAAAAACCTAGTAACAAACTCAAATGGTAGCCATAATATTTACTAAGCAGAAAGTGGCAAAATTTCGAGCGTAATTTATACTTTCATCATAATCTTTCCACTCATCCCACTAATTAAGACAAGTAATTCCCCGCTCGAGCGCCCCTCACTAACTCCGCCTCTGTATACAGGGGGATAATCGCGTTAGTACGAACTCATGTTTACGCCATACATTTGACGGTTGACTTGCGTTCTAGTAGCGATGAAGGGTGACGATGTAGGCAGTATCGGGGATCGTTCACGCTACGTATGAACTATTTTGTGTAGTAATTAATACTGAATATTTGGTAGGTATGAACGTATGATATAGATTTCAAACAATATAATTATTTCGTAATGGTCATGTGAATTATTACATGTTAGAGAGCAATAAAATAATTGAAAATGAAGATGTCACATGTACCGGGAAATCGCAGCATGGGACCGCCTTCTACCAAGAAAATTTTCAACTTTATTGCTAGTTGATGAGAAGCAAAACTCTTGTTCTATGAAGGTAGCTGGCCTTAGTATAACTGTAGTTGGCGTCGTATGGCTGCAAATGACGGTGATAATATTGAAATTAATAATCAAATAATTTATTTATTTCTATTATTCTTTGACTCCTAGCAAATCAACAGCAGTCTTCAGTTCAATCGCTAAAAACGCCCAGCCGTTTACTGGCACATTCAAAATAACCTACAAAAGTCAATTCTGTCCCTTACGCCCCATAGGCAAACGCGTCACGTCCTCAGTCCCGATAAATGATTATTGCCATGGAGGTACCTTGCTTTCCGAACCACTGAAACCTTAGGAAGCTATTCGGGTGAACATAAGATGTAGATCGACTGGATACGAGTAGAGTTTGTAACTATGCAACTGGTTGTGAGAACTAGTGATTTGGCTTTGATCTTTCGATCGGTTCGAATGAATTGATTTACAGTGACATAGATAAAGACATAAATCACATTAGGTACAGTTTATTATAAAAATTACATTAAACGTAACATCAAGAGCCTTTTCCTAGATGCAGCCGGCTGAACAACGATGACAAATGCGGCAAAGAGTCGTCCAAAAACACCGTCTGCTGTTATAGACCTTCTTAAGTTATAACTAGGATTCCGTCTGCAAGCACAAAAGTAAAATTTACAGCTGTCAAAAACTTCCACGGAATGACATGAGTTTGTAGTAGGTAGACTACGAAACCCTAAAAAGAATGCTTTTAAGCAACAGCCGAGGAGCAGTTCATCGGGTCATTGGATGACTCGATGTTCCACATGAAAAGAACAAAAGGCGCCTAAACTATAAAAGAAACCACAGATAGACGACGATGAATATCTATGTACCTACAAAGAAATATTTTGAATAATGTTTGGATCAAAAATTGTAGCCAGCTTGACCTTGACATCTGAAAAACTGGCCATATCTAGAACTCTACATCCCCAATAATGTATCGTACCACCGTCCAATATTGCAAAGTTAAACAATTGGCACGTACAGCCTACCTTGATACTTATCTTCTGGTCTCTTCGGTTCGCAGCATTATGTAAAGTGAATGCCCACGTATATAGGGTAGGAATGTCCCGACAATAACGAATTTTATGCCCGTCCCGAGATATTGCACATATTTGTGGCACTTGCCTTGGTAGGGTTGCAACACATTTGCGACTTCAAGTGTGACAGGCCCTAAATGAAAATCTGCTTGTTTCATTTCACTCGCATCATGTCGAGAACCATGAAATAATAATTATTACCTAGGTACTACGGATTCAGTTTGGACTTTGCGTTTATGTTTAGTGCAGCAGTATGTATGATAGATAAAACTTATGCGATGGTTTGCTTTTATTGGTTATCATAAATATCATCTTATTATTGTTTTTGTTATCACATTTTTCTTATTTTCTTTGAAAGGTCCTAACTGTTTGTAGCATATTATAATCCTACAAAAATGAGTGAAATAATATTTTAATATTGTGTCATATTCGGGCTAGTAGCAAGTATACATGGACAAGGACTTTGGTATGGGACAGCCTTATTTTACTACATGCCTTTATGAGAAACAATATTGTACTTGTGTGTTTATTGACAAAGAATAATATTGTTTTTATTGTTTTTCGTTTATTGAGTTCAGGTGTACATACAATCACTACCATCTTTACATTCAAAGGATCATGATAAAACTAGATACAGTATTTCATTTAACTAAGACAGCAGGGTTCATCGGGTCGTTGGAAGATTCCGTGTCCCAATCGAAAAGAAGAAAAAAGAGAAGTTAACCACTTTTTGTGAAGGTGCTACTAACGTGTTGAGTTTTTTGATAACATGTGATTTGGTCTATATCACAATATCCAGTTATCCAATCAAGGTCACCCCAGGTTAAGATCCTTCATAATCTTCTCAGACAATCTTACATACAAAAGTGAATACTACGAGATTTGCACTTCGGTTTTTAACGATATTAATCCACTATCTGACCGAGGTACTCAGGAATCGTATTAAATCGTCAGAAGAATAAAATTGGAACTTTCATAGTAATTTTCGATTGGTAAACTACAGTAACTTAAGAGGCTACTATACCGAACTGGAAGTTCGTGAGCTGTCAGTTGATAAAAATATGTCTATTTCATTTATGCATCCCACCCGTCCCGCAGCCATAAAAGAGACAGTTGTAGCTCGTTACCGGAAAATTAGCATTCTGGGTGTTCAGGTTCCTCGTTCGAAATCTCCACCAAATTTGTTGATGTTGGCATTATTTTGCTGCCAATAAAATATTCTATGCCCGTAGTATTTGTTTTGCTGAAATTATTGTCATATTTGGAAGATACCAAGGCTTAGACTTGCTGTTGCGAATTGGGAGAGGGATACGTTGAAAGCGTTTGTATGAAAAATAATCGCTATAGATCCCTCTTAATGAATGACTAAAGGCCTACCTACGCATCTTAGAAATCTGTTTCTGTAACAGAGTTTTTGAATGTGATAAAACAAAACAAAAAGCTTTTTGTAAAATAAATATATGCACCGCATGGCTTTCTAGTGTTTTTGGGCCTGGAATCACAAGTGATTGATAAACTATTACAGCTTTCTACGTTCAGCACTAAATTGCACCTATCAATATCTATCCTACTTCCTATCCTACTAATATTATAAAGGCGGATGTTTGTGTGTGTGTTTGTTACGACATCACGCAAAAACGGCTGATTAGATTGAAATGAAACTTTGCGGAAATATAAAAGGCCATCTGGAATAACACATAGGATACTTTTTACCACGGAAAAATGTCTCATTCCCACGGGATCACGCATTTTCCAATATTTTTGAAATAGGTGGCGTGACTGAGCCGATTCGCGTTTTAAACATTGTCGGCGAAAACTAACAGCGACATCTCTTGGCGAATAATGCTTTCTTCCTGCGGAATAATAGGTTGCAGCGGGTGAAACCGCTGACGGGCAGCTAGTTATAAAATAATTGATTTCAATTCGGAATAAAAGTACTAATTCTTTTCCTTTCTTTATGAGGCCGTTTAAATTTAAACGTCAAGGGCTTCAATATTCAACACAAATTATTTCCAAACGTACTTCATACTAAAACTCACCCAGTCGCCAACTTACTCGGGGTTGAATATTATGAATCCCGTAACATTACAAAAGCTGGGAGCCTCCCAGAGACCGTCCAATCGAATATTTATTAGGGAAAATTCACAGCTGATAAAACCGCTAGTTGGACCGAGCGTGCCTCACTAACGAGAATGTTTTCTTTACGAATCGATTGATTTTATATTACTAAAGGCCATCTGGAATAACACATAGGATACTTTTTACCACGGAAAAATGTCTCATTCCCACGGGATCACGCATTTTCCAATATTTTTGAAATAGGTGGCGTGACTGAGCCGATTCGCGTTTTAAACATTGTCGGCGAAAACTAACAGCGACATCTCTTGGCGAATAATGCTTTCTTCCTGCGGAATAATAGGTTGCAGCGGGTGAAACCGCTGACGGGCAGCTAGTTATAAAATAATTGATTTCAATTCGGAATAAAAGTACTAATTCTTTTCCTTTCTTTATGAGGCCGTTTAAATTTAAACGTCAAGGGCTTCAATATTCAACACAAATTATTTCCAAACGTACTTCATACTAAAACTCACCCAGTCGCCAACTTACTCGGGGTTGAATATTATGAATCCCGTAACATTACAAAAGCTGGGAGCCTCCCAGAGACCGTCCAATCGAATATTTATTAGGGAAAATTCACAGCTGATAAAACCGCTAGTTGGACCGAGCGTGCCTCACTAACGAGAATGTTTTCTTTACGAATCGATTGATTTTATATTACTTTTTCAGATGATTTTGGTCATAGGTTCAAATTATGAACAGTGGTTAAAAAATCTGTATGCCGACTTTCTGCACTTTGACGACTGTTTTTTTTTATACATCTGATTAATTATTTTAAGATTATGGTAATCGCACCATACCGACTGATAACAGCCTTCTTTTTTGCCAGTCAAATGAAACATTTTTAACATTGCCAACAGTATATGTCGTATAATATGAAACATCAGTATATTAACATTATGAACAATTAACGACACTTTTTTTTTTCAAAATGATTTTGGAAATAGCGCAGGCCTTTGCCTTGCATTGGGACATCGGATACTAACTTATAAAACTGTACAAGGCATTTTGACCTGTACATTTTTTTCAGTAGATATTTTTCACACCACCAGTCTTGGTCCTCCAAATTCTAGTTCTGGAGAAAGGCCTTGTACCTTACTAAAATAGTATTTGTATACTCGAATTCGTCTTCTACTTATAAAATCCCACCCTTCCGTCACCGGTTTTTCATGAGCTTATATTTCTTTGACGTTATACCCCAGTTTGTAGCCCCAAATTAAAGTCAATTCTGGACGCTTTTATTACCCACCTGTAAACAAGTCATGTCATGTCATTCAAACAAATATTTGAACAACGTAGAGAATTTACTCCAACCTGCAGCTTAGACCATAATTAATGTGCTTATAACTGTCTTGAAACTCAAAAGAGTATTAAACGACTGCTCTTTCATTAACACGAAACTCAATAAAAGTCGCGGGTAGTTGGAAATTGCTCTCAGGAATCCGGCGAGAACCTATGTCGAGTTTTGTCAGTTTTCCGTCCGTGTTTAGCTGTCAAACTTTAAAGTGTATTTGTGGGATTGCGTAAAAGATTTGAGCGATTTTTTACTCTCGTAGCAAATTGATTTCCGTCGATAATTAATTATTTTGAAAATTAATACCCGCATAATACTTTAAGTTTTTAAAACTGTATTAATTTTTAAACAAGATTTTTTGATACGATTATTTTCAAGTTCAACGTGCATTTAGAAAACACTTAACCTAAGTTACGTTTTGATTTGACGTCAATGCGGTTTGTAAATATTGTATCGCAAAAGCGCTGTATTTTACTTGCGAATATCATATATTTTTTTTAATGAATTTTTCTATCAATCTTATATCAATAAATTTACCAATCGTTTATCAATAATCTTTTTATTGTGGTTGTGTTGTAGATCAAGTCGTGAAAGAAAAGCACTTATTATCCTATTAACAAATCCTGGAAGCACTCGTATTCAGCCTAGTAGTCGCTACCCGCTCGTCTCTAACCCAGCCTCCAGGTCTACTCCACAGTCTGTCGTCATTCGCTCCAAGCTCCTTTGACTCTGGAACTATTCGTTAAGTACCCCCCCACCCCTTCCAGAAATTGTTCCGTGACTGCTGCCTATTACCGTTTGTGAGACGATTTTGAGAAGCCACTTTTGAACGTAAAACAGGAAATGTACTTTTCAGAGTTTGAGCAGTGTTGGCTGTTTTACAAACAAAAATAAATTGTACTGGCATGAAGAAACTATTGCATTATTTCCACGTAAAATCTTACGACAAAGAGTACAGTTTGTTAGTAAGTTTTTACACCTAGCACATGCCGTAGACAGCAAAGAGAAAAAACGCAACCGACTTAAACAAAAACAAAGTAGAACTCACACGGCCCAACCACTTTACCTGACCGAAACAACCGGTGCGGCTGCCCGAAAAAATGCGGTATCAAAAGTGCCCATCTGCTATTTGAGAAGTTCACAAGGGTGCCTTACAACCCCCGCCCGCCCAATTTGCCTGAAGGGCGCTCGAATGCCCAGGTAGTGCCTCTGACGGCCTAAGTACTCTGCGCTATGAAATATATCGACCGTACGTGCGCGCGAAAGCTAAAATAAAAATACACTGAAAACGCTAAGTGTCAAAGTCCATTTTGGAAAGTGCAGTTGCGCGGAGCAGATGAGTTGGTTGAGTAGGGTTTGTCACGTTATTCTGCTTTGGGGGTTTCTCTACATGTATAGTTAATCTGCTTAAAAGTATTCCGCAAGCTTTGCACTTGTGTTGGAAAGTAGATAAGTAAAGAAGAAAGTTGCTGTACAAGATGCACTCATCTCATAAGAGAAAATAATTTGTTCTGTAAAAACTCTTTTCAGTACAAAACTTTTTAAGAACACAAATGTTAGTCGTAAGGTCGTAAGTATTAGATATTTAAAAAAATAATTCTTAACGAGATTTGACGTGAAAATTTACTGTTATTTCAAGGTTTTCGCAATTTTGTGGAATGATGTTCAATATTCATTACCAACTTTTATTAATTATGATAAGATTACTAATAAAAAGTCATGTCCTATAAATATATCCATTACAAACAAAATGTTCTTGTCTGTACACTTAAAACTACTAAAGGTACTCGAAATATCGACTCGCAAAATTCTTTAAGAAAGCGGCAGCTACCCTATTGAGAACGTCCAGTTTTCAAGAATAAACTACCGGCCAAACAAAACCGTTCCGTATTGCCAAGAAATAAGTAGGTTCCGATTCGAGGAAAGTTTAACTACCCTCAAGTTTCAATATCAGAGGCTCCACGCCTCCGTCCGGCTAGGGTTGCCAGGCGTTCGGATAACGTCGGACGTAATCAGGCTTTTTGATTTCCTGTCCGGACTAAATACGAAGCGTCGGCCGTGCCCGACTTTTGTTAGGCTTTTTGTATTGCTAATTTCGTGCTTTTTGTTCTGATCGAGACAGATTTTCGAAAAGACGGGCAACGGCCAGCTGCAACGTCAAGGCCAAAAATCATCAAAATGCATGATGTGCAGCTATTTTCCCCAAATCTTAGGTGATAAAACGGTTAGATTACACTTTTTTACATGAAGATTGAAAATCATGAAAAGAGCATAGTGTCCAGCTTTTTACCGAAAAGTTATCCCAAACTCGCAGGTCTGCCCGGCTTTTAGGCATGAAGACCTGGCAACCCTACGTCCGGCGCACTTTTATGCCGGCTAATAGAATTTCCGCTACCGCCTACTAGCAGGAAGCGCTTCCGCCCCTGAATATTGCGATGGAGTTATTATTTTACATCGACATGACAACCTTTAGATACCTTGCTTTGATAAAATGTGATTATGTTTGAAACAGAGACGCTTGTGAAGTTTATGCATGGGAATTTAGTTAGTCACTTTTTTTCTGGAGAGGATGTGAAGCTTATGCATGGATATTGTATTAATAACTTCTTTCAGGGGAGGACTTAATTGAAGAAAACTATCTTGAGATTGATACGTCACGGAGACGGAAAAGCTTTTAAATCATTATGCGTTCAATAACAAATATGGCCTTCATTTAGTCATGCAGATAATTTGATGAGGGCATATTCTATTAGAAAGCTATAAAAAAACTGGGTACATTGAGTGTTTCTTTTTTTCAGAATAAAAATTATGTACTAATCATTTCATACATATTTGAAAAAAGTGCAAATTATCTGTCAATTAAATGGGATTTATTCACTTAAGCAGTCGCTTACTTAAGCCTCTTAAGCCAAGTCTTCTTTTTAAGTGATCAATGTTATTTTCGATAGCACTATTAACCCTCTACCTTTGGCTCTCTATTAATGCGCTGTTGGTTCAGTTCTTTCCCGATTCTTGTTTCAAAGGTAGTTTGATGAAATTCTATTAAGATTTTGAAAGGTTTAAGGTTGTAAAATCAAACATAGTCTAAAGTGAAATCGATCTGTAAGAACTGAGTGAGTTTCATTTGCTTACAACATATTTTCTTACGCATCTTCGATTGGTCTGTTTACAGGTATAGCTGCACTTCTAGTAAATGCGCAAAGAACATTATAAAAGTATCATTGTAGGAAAAAGTATGAGATAGGTACAGATAAAATGTTGCAATTATGTTACAAACACACGTAACCACGAATTTTTTTTATGTGGTTCTTTTAATATGGTAAAGCATAGGGAAACTAAATACATTATTTAGCTCGGAAAATACTCGTTAAATCGCTCGTCTGTGACAAAGTCCTATATAGGACTTTGCCACAGACAAGGCCTACTTATAAAAAATGGCGCCACAGAGGAGAGGTTAATCTTTGTCATCGCGTCTTCATTGCCTTCTCAGCAAAAAATAAAAAATCGTGTTAAAAATATTCCTCTGAATCTCAAATTAAAAAATCATTTTCAGCTGCTTGTTCCACACTTCCGCGCCCCGCCAATTGCCTACAAAGCCTCTTTAAATAGTTTTTGAAAGCGCCGGGGCTTCTGTTCGCGACTGCCTCCCCCTACCCTCTGCCCCCCGTTTCCGCTCTTATTTACACAAGAAACCTTCAAAGTCCCAAGTTGTTCGGTACTTTCTGTAAAGCTTCGCTCACCTACCCTTGTTCGTTTCGCTTGGTTCCTCGGGGGAGCGAATAGTGATGGGTTTCAGGTTTGTATTAGATTTTTTATTTGCTATAGATCTTGTCTCAAGTATCTATCTTCTTCAAATTTTAGGCTCTAGTCGATGCAAAAATTTCCAATAATTTATCTTTTCCGCCAGAGACTTTGACCATCTGATACGACACGATAATGACTTTTTCCTTAATTAATTGTGTAAAGTAAGTGCGTCTAGGTCTACCTCTTCCTCTCTTTCCCTCAACCTTTCCTTCAGTTATGGTTTTATGAAGTTATCGTGTCACTGCAAATGGCCAATGGTCTTCCTTCTTATGGTCTTTACAAGACAACGTTCCTCCCCAAACAGCGCCAGCACTTCTTCGTTTGTCTTCGTTTCACTCAAGTATCTAGCATAGGTCCATTGGACCGCTGCCTGGATGAATTGGTTCAGTATGCCACACAAAAATGCACACTAAGCTGCAGATTTTGCGGTCGAATCATGAATAAAAATGAAACGGAGTTTATTCGTACTTTTGGTAACGCACTTTTTCCTTTACTCCTGCAGTTAATTCGTTAAAATAAGCCTGATGAATAGGAAAGTTGGCATGTGTGAAATAAGAAGGCAACTACCAAATTTCAAAAAACTTCCCGTGTACTGTAGAATTTTTTTGAAAAACTTACATAATTTTCATCGCAGGCAGGACGCCAGACTGTAATGCCAACGCCTCTACAAACTATGCCATCATGGCTCAATCGCAGCCAAATAAGAAAATATTGTTTCTACAATCGAGTCAACACATGTACTATTATTTTCACATCCCTATCGAACTGTTTGTGAAAAACATATAGCGCAGCTTTGCAAGTGATAGGCGAACAGAACTGAATACGACATAAATACTCAAGCGGAACTCACCACACGCTGCAACTTATTTGATTGCTCTTAAAGCGAAATTTTTACCTTTTATTGAATGAACAGCATTGCTCTGCGGGACCTACGTACTTATACACAGGGATGCTTCCATTCCAAATTTTAAATGTACTTGGGTCGGTCTTGGGTTGTCTCGATCTCAGTCTCGATCTTTATCAGACAAGCGATCATCGGAAATGTGAGTCGTGCGACATCTCGATTTAAAACCATTTGATTTGTTCGAGATTATCCACAGATGATAAGCAACCTTCTTACATACGAGAACAGTTTAATTGGCTAAGAGCTACACTTTTTGACACCTTTTTTTTACGCCTAACTTCAATAGAATGGGGTCTGAATGAGCTAAGCCACTAAACATATCTTAGCAAATATTGTCAATCCACTGATTTTATCCACTTTGTTTTAATTGGAAGAACATAACATTGATAAAACGAAATGTAGTGTTAATTAATCTGTCATTATTGTCCCCATAAAAACCGTTGTCAAGATACTTTCAATAAACAAAAATCTTCATTCCACAAATAAAGTCAATCCGCCGAAAAAAGCACAACTATTCCTTTCCTTTCATAATCATGGTCTAATACATTAATTAAATTGGCAAAAGGACAAAGAGGGAGAGGGATGTATCAAAGGCCCTTTGACTGGTCACATGTAGAGTCGTTCAGTGAATAGACCTACTGCCGAAATTGCCCTATGGGTCTAGTTTGTGACTCCGCATATATATATTTTTTATCTTTATTTGTTATTGTCTTTATTGCATTTAAACAGCTGATCCTGTCACGAATTAGATCTACTGACAGGATGAGGCCGAATTTCACATAGTTTTCTCGCTAAGTCATGAAGTAAGTATTGGTCCAAATAAGGCTTTTTTCACTTATCTTAAAATATCGCTGACACTTTTTAGAAAAATGTCTGCTATTTGACTGAAAGTGACGGTAAAGATTCGAGAAATTATTGGATTGACTCCAGAGTCATCACATGAACTTTGTGCCAAACAAATTGTGTCAATTTAAGTTCATAGAAAGTTGGGTGCAAGCTTCACAAGTGAGACGTGCGATGCGAGACGCAAAATGAGATACCTAAGTCAGATAAACGATCGTCAGAAACGTGAGTCGTTCGACATCGCGACGCTTGAATCCGTTTCTTATAAATGAAACAGAAGAGAGAAAGCTACACTCTCGCATCGATGAAGGTTCGACACTTGTCTGACAGACGCCATCCCACGCGTCACGACGTACGATTACTTTGTGGAGCTTGCCCCTAACAAATAGGACCCAGTGGGTCTAGTAGTGCACGACTCGACAAATAGTGGTGAATTGAGTAGTTGCCGCATACAGAGAGGATCTTTCGTCTATCAAAATTGGAGTCCTCACATTATTTTGGACTTTGACCAATGTTGCGTATGGAACAGGACGCCCGCCTTCCGTTGACTTTAGGGCTGGGTAAATTCGAAATAGTTTTTGATTAAAACTTTTTTATCATTATGGCTATGTGATGATATATGAGTAATATTCCAGACAGATTGATCATAGAGGTAAATAAGAAATACATGTCTAGGGCAAGTTGCAAAAGTGGGACATAAAGTTTTGCTTGGCAATATTGAGTGGGGTATCGTTAAGTAGCTCTCCTAAAACTAAGGAATGATTTATTTGGAACAAATCATTTAAATGTTTCTGTTTCAAGGTATTTGAGTTAAGCGTTAAACGGGTTCCGGGTTCAAAAAACAAAAAAAGGTAAAACGATAAAATACACACATTTTTTGTTGTCCTGAGACATCTAAAAAATTCTTTATAAAATAAATAATCAAGATGCCAACCCTACAAAACCTCTTGGGGTACGGAATTAATCAATTTCACTCATAACTATCCGTCGTCACATATTAACTTTCCCGGTAGCGAACAAAGAAAATAATCCCATGTCGGAGTGACTTGCCGATACAGAATACAAGAGTAATTCCAAGTTTGATTAAAGTTTGGCTCGTTTGATGGATCGGTTAGGTGTGCCTATTATAAGTCTAATATTTGGGATTTTATCGTTCATGTCATAAGCCTATCAACAAATAATGTAGTCTATAGACTGGTGACTTTTTCTCAAAAGACTTCCATTTTTGCAAGCCGGAAATAAAATATTTTTTTCAAGAAGAGCCCTTCAGAATGATAAAATCACTTGAAAATCACCTACTTTTTTTCTGAGTGATTTCCAATCTTAACCACATCTTGCTTAAGCTGTTAAAGTTAGTTCAATTAGGTAAGTAAAACACCAAACGTCCCTCTCTTCCCCATTCGAGTTAATAATTCTCTCTATGGTAAGTTGGTTACCTCTGCGACCTGCAACTTTCCACACATTAGACGAGTAGCTTAAATATTTGAACAGGAAATGAATTTCAAGCCGGGTCTAGTATTTGCGGTTGCATTTTCGTGGAATAGTTGATTGTGTGTTGAACGAGCTTAGGTTTTTATACATGAGCTGGATTCAGAGGATTTTGAAGTTTGAAACTGTACTTCTACTACCCTAGTGTTGGTTGACATCGTTGCGAGCTCTAGAACTTTCTTTGAAAATGTAAAATACTATAAGCGTTATCTCATCATCATCTCCAAACAAACAAAACATGCGTATCTACATTTTTAATGAATACCTACTTGATATTTTTATAGTTAACAGTAGAATAATAAACACTCTATCAAATAGAAACCTCTAAACCCTTTTCAGGCACGTATTTCCATTTCAAAATAATTCAATTAATATTTAGTGCATAGAAAACAGTTCGACAACCAATATCATTTGGAGTATTTCGTTTCGTATTTCGCATTATAATTTTAAATATTCCATTGATATACCAATCAGTTTATTGATGACGGATTATTAATTTGAAAGGGAGAAATGCGAAATAGTAAATTAGATCCAGTGGTTTTATGGAATTTAGCGAAATAATTTGATATCTACCTGTTTTGTTTACATACATATATCACTCTTATATCCCTTGTGGGGTAGACAGAGGTAAAACCCCATTTAACGAAATCATCACCAGCGTGCCCTTATCCCAAATCAGTTGGGGTTGGCGCAACATGTTTTGTTAGAACACAAAATGATGTAGCAAAAAGATAGTGCCTGCCTAATGTCAACTCTATTGTAAGTGGTATCACCGATGAAGTTGACAAATGAGGTCAAAAACCCTACGTTTCTAATAGGGAATTAAACCATCTAATTAACTAAGGAATGGTACCGTACCATAGGTAGCTTAGGCGCTACATCTATAGGCGAAACCTAAGACTTGAAACGGAATGGAACCATTTTCATTTAAAATGTATAAAACATGAGGCAAGCTTCGCACCGATGCTAGCTGAAGACCAATTGTCTGACAGATAGGTATTATCTTACGTCTCGCGTTCACATCTCATATGTGAAGATAGCCCCTAAGCCCACTGGTTTGTCAAAAAACTACGCCATGCCACAGAGAGATGTCAAATCTTGGTTTACAGCTGTAACCGGTGCGACGGTAGGTTTGTCCCTAAATCCAAAGTTAGCCGAGTCCCACGAGCATTCGCTCTCCAATCCGCATGTAGCCGAACAGCGTAATGCTAGGGATAGGGATGTGACTTTAGTAACAAAAGATCATTTATTTAAAAATCGATAATTTCCAGTCAAGAAAAGAAAAAACGATTTAAAATACATACATTTTATCAAAGGAAAACATAGATTTTTTAATTTTTCATGTCATATTCTTTGTACCTAATTTTACGCAATAATATTTTGATCCAATTTTCGAATGTAGAGGCAAAAAACAACATCATACTACCACACAACATACACAGAAGATCTAAATAGATGTGTCGTTTTTTGTAATTGATGTTGCGCAAGACCAAAAATTGCAAGCCCGTGTTTGTGCGTATACGTGTGAAAAATCGAAAATTAGAAAAATCTATACCTATCAAATAATTGATTAATTTTATAATCGTTTATTAGGAACTCCTATAATTTTCGATAAAATAAACATCGTTTAATTTAATAATGGCTTATTTTTCCCATCCCTAGCTTGGGATTATGTATTTCATTCGGAATCTCTTACTGATGTCGCCTTGTAATTGTGGATTACCGGCGGTTGTGTTTTCATTTGTCTCGAGATTTCGGGGATTTTTGCGAACTGCGGACTGCATTTCGACTTTTCGAGGAATTGGTTGGGTAGTAACTGGTCGTACTATTGCCAGCAAATCTACCTACTCGTTTAAGAGTCCAACTTATATCGGACTTTCTCAGTATTTGTATGAAAAATCCAGTATATGTTAGTCCCTTACAAGGTAGGCAGAATTGCTGGCGATTAGTACAAATAAAAGGTTGTGTAATATTTCCTTTTGTTTACACAATTATCATTATCACTCATTAAATTACAATGAAACAATTTTAACGCATAATAGTTTGTGTGTATCCTCTCCTTTTTTTCAACGTTTCGGACACTTTTCATTGCCCGTGGTGGAGGATGACTAAGTTATTATTTCGAATTTAAATTATTGCTGTTCTACCGCCATCTATTTTTAATTGCCTAGCATAACCAAAATACTTACAACCTTAACTTAAAACAAACACAACTTAAATCCATGTTTTTTTTATTATTGTAGTTTGGTGATTGCCATAAATTTTACTAAAAAAGTATTTCTTATTTAATAGTAAGTGAATGTTTAAAGGAGAAATGTACATTCCCGTACATTTTTAGATTAATTGGAACGTCTTTTCCCACTATTGGCACCTGAGTCCGATCGTGCTTGTTGTTTATTCCGGTAACTGGCAACTGCATTTACTGTAGCGTAACATCTTAATTAAGAAACTGGGGCCAAACTATCCATTCCATGATATTTACACAATTATTGTAGCCTTGTGATATCACACTCTCAACACTCTTGACACATTGCTTTTCTATCGTTACAGCTACTCTTCATTAATGAGGCAAGTTTTTCTTTGTTTAAATGTATCTAGTAGATCACCATTGTACCTCTCGACTCAGTGTCCCACACGAACAGAAAGAAGAAAGAAGATCATTGTACCTACCTAACAAGAAACGTGTACCATCGTGTAGGGCATAGATCCCTTTAAACATAATGTTGAAGTAGCCCACAAATAATTGTAGTAGATAAATCACATTTAGGGAGATGGCTCACTCAGTACTAGTGACGATTTTGACGCTTACTGACTTTGACTGGAAATAACTGAAATCTAAGGTAACTTAGAACATGGTTGCCTCATATTTCTTGGATTAAAATTTGCTCAGAATTATATGATGTTCTTGTATCAGATTTTACTGTTTTGATAATTATATTCTTATACCTACTTTAAGAATTTGATAAGAGCAACCGTGGCTATGTAATAAGTGAAAATCACAAAAATCCTAAATTGGATCGAGTAAACCTTTTGTAAATTCTCTGGTTACATGCAGTAGTCAGTCAGGTCATTAAAGCAGAATGCGATTTTTTATTTGCTTTATTGTCCTGCTTGTACTAAGTATCTCCCTATCCCACCTGTACCTGCACTACAGTACATTTCGAAACAAATTCACGTTACTGATCAAAAAGCCAATAAACAATATGGCCAGACAAATCCCTCAAACGAGATGACCGGGAGCACTTTTAATTCAACTAATAGAATCTATCAATGACAATGCCTGTGCAATGAATAGGATTGTCTATTAATGTATATTGGATTGGTGTGCCCGCATGGAAAAATTTGACTGAATTTGGACTTTGAATACAATTTACATAATATTAAATGTAGGAGTAACAAGCAAAATTTTCTAGCCTAGGCAGAATTTGTGCGATTAATACTAGGATGTCTCTTCCATATGAGCTACCGCGGCTCAATTGCAGTTCTTTATTTATTAGACCCATGTTTTATAATTGAGTCATGGCAATATTGGAAAGCCCTAAAGCTCTCAGTTTAACAGTGCAGTATAATCAGTTAGATTTTCAGCAGTACTAAAATCTTGTAGCTGGTAACCCCGGCTCGAATGATCACATGTTGAAAAACTAATTTTGCCCTGAGCTCGTCAAGTACTCGGACACCATATTGGCTTACTGAGAGCCCTAGGTTGGGCTTAGCACAATGAGTATTATCTACCCAACATTGGATAGCTCTTAGTTCAACAGTCACATCGGATGTGGATTTTGAGCAGGATTTAAATTTTGTAGCCGGTCACCCCGGCCCGAATTATCAATCGCGTGTTGAAAAATTAAATTTGCCGTGAGCCCGTCAAAGGCTCGGACACTAAATTGGCTTATTGGGAGCCCTGGGTTGGGTTTAGCACAATGACGCGACGACTAATGAATTGTGACAGGTGATAAAAGAGTGATGCCTTTCATAGTACCTACTTAGTAAGAGATTTAAAATAATACAATCATCGAAATCGTCACTCTTTTTTTAGGTATAAGTATTAGACGTCTGTGATAACGAATTTTAAGCTTTCAGTTTTTAGAGCCTTAGTAAATCTACTTGGTCTTTGTGTAATATTAGGGGGCTTTATTTTACCACAACTTTGATGTAATTTTTTATAACATCTAATACAAAAACATAACAACAAACATGTCCCATGTCTAGCTACTACTGGTATTCGAAACGTCGCTAACATTACCCAAACCTCTTTAGCTATGACCTGAATGTTTTGCTGTAGATACCACCTTAAACTATTTTATATGGCGCACAACTACTTAAAAAAGAATTAAATATTCTCAAAAACATTACTTCTAGATACATTCCGGCAAAGTATCATGCGATTTGTTAGTAATAAAGCGGTGGCAAAGGATTAGCTTTATGTAGGTTTTGTTTACTTTGGTAATCCTTTTGCAGTACGCTAGCGGTCCAGTCAGGCCTCAGGCGGGGTCGCTGGTGCAAGTAACAAGATCAAGGTAACTATGAGGAAATAAGAGGGGGTAGGTTATTTAATTGTACTCCATGACCCAATATCTTTCCCATGGGTGTCGTAAGAAGCGACTAAAAGATTTGAGAGTTAATTTGTATTGCAATTTCAGGTGACGACAGGCTGACAACCTATCACTATGGTTATACACAGTCTTCTGAATGAGTCTCAAACTTTAATCGGACGTTGTGTAAATGGCCGTTTTTATAGCCGTTAACGCTGTGCCTACCTCGCTCGGGATGATGGCGTGATATGTGTATGTAAGCAAGTGATACCTATTGTGAGTCAAACAAGAACCCGTAGGTGAAAGCTTCAGACAATATTTTCCTTTTTTTTTATTATACAAATTACAGATAGACGTTTAAGGTTGCTGAAAGAAAGGATAATACTTGGTCAAATTATTAAACAAAGTATTGAATTAGTGGTCACTGCAAATGATATAAAAAAAGGCACTACCTATATAAAAATCCTACACAATCGCTGTCTCATAACTTACTCAACGTCGCAAAGAGTGTCCGAAACGCGAAGTCTCCGCGCGTAATTAGAAAACAGGAAGGCTGCTACCGCCCCGACCGCCGGCGGCGTCGTGTGGATTTTTTAATTTGATTCAGAACTGATTTCCACAGCGAGATGCGATACTACTACAGAAATACGTATCTGTTTTAAAAGAGACTAATTTTGAAGTAAAATAGTTCGTCTTCATGAAGGCTGCTGCCGCTCTGCTCACGCCCTGACTTGATTCAAAATTGATTTCTGTAGCGGGCTGCCGTACTAGGTAACAAGATACATGAACCATGTAATTCAAAGTAGAACAACTGAAAGTATAATTAGATCCAAAGACAAAAATGAAATTAACTTGAAATGAAATGAATGAAATTAATTTATTTGCTTCAAACATGGTAGTAGGATGTTAACAAAAATAAATGAGCATACATGTTTGGCCAGTGTACAGGCATGCAAAAAACATAAATTTTAACAAATGTCAGAATATACAAAAATAGAAAATAGAAAGTTACAATGTCACATTAAAAATAAAAATATTTATACGAGTCAGATTCAGAATTACAAAGTTACAATCAATTAATTTTTATAATGTCAATTTTTATCCGCTAAGAATTCATTAACAGTATAATAATTTTTATCACTTAGCCATTTATAAAGTTCTTTTTTGAATGGTCTAATTTCAAGTGCTTTAAATTCATTAGGTATTTTATTAAATATTCGTACAGACAGTTTCTATTATATTTCTCGGTCAGTGGTGAAACAATAATTTATGTGGATTTCTGCAACTACGTTGACTAATATCACCTTCCCTTGTAAATAAATCAGGATGTTCCTTAACGAAGACGGAGATTGTATATAATATATAGCGCCGGCAGTGGTAAAAAGCCATGTTTTTTAAATAAAGGCTTACATGAAGTTCTAGATGACTCGCCTGTTATTGCTCTCACGCATTTTTTTTGTGCAATGAAGGCCCGCTGCAAGCCAACACCATTCCCCCACAAAGCAAGACCGTAACGAATAACAGACCCTACATAGGCGTGATACACAGACAATACCGTGGATCTATTTGTAAGATTTCTGAGGCATTTTATGGCGTAGGCAAATTTATTGAGTCGGTCACTGACATTAACAATTTGTGATTTCCAGTTGAGCTGGCTGTCAATTTTTAAACCTAGAAATTTCGTATCATTTACTTTCTCAATGTCAACTTCATTATCTTTTATGTGCATATGTCTGATTTTATTATTATTGAAATTAATATAATTTGTTTTTGATAGATTAATTTGAAGATTGTTACTGTCAAGCCATTTAATTACCATGTCAATTGTGTTATTAATGTCAGATTTATGTTTATCAATAATAGGTATTATCATTTATTTTACCAGCAGTCGTTATTATTATTGAAATATCATCAGCAAAGATAGGTAAGGTAGCAACCGATACCAATGATGAATACATCCATTCTGTAGTAACTGTATTATCTGTTAATGTAAAGTCTTGCACTGCACTCGCCAGACTGCTTACTACAACACTAAAACTACATTTAAAACAGTCACAACACTGTTGGACTTGGATCTTTCCTTGCTAAGCAATATTAATGAGTATAGCAAACACCTCCAATGGTAGAGGACTTTATCCTGCAATGAAGTTTTGTGGTTGTTGATGATAGATATTGACCATAACCGTTTTTGCGTAACAAAAAATTCAGACGCCAACAATACAAAAATGTAGGAATAATTAAAATCACGAAACAATGCCAACTAACGAAGCTAATTATACGAACCAAAACAACAGAAAAATAGCATTAAAAACAAATCTAGAATTTCCAGACATGTTTTGACGAGCACGTCTCGATATCCCGACGCAAACAGCTCGATGGCATTAACGAAGCCTTCAGCCAAGCCTATTGAAATCTAGAGAGTAAAATGCAATAGCATAGTGGTTCTCAAATTGTTTTGATCAGTAATAATCATCGTTGACGTCAGCATCCAACAGCCACAGAGAGAGTCTGTATTTGGGATCTCTGTCTTTCTTTATCTAAAAGATTTATGTAATTAGCGATATAAGCTAAATAATTAAACAATGTAAGGGTGTAAGGGACATGCCTCCAAATACTGACAGGGTGCATAGACCATGAAACTGAACAGCTTTTTGTCAGTTTTTCAGTAAACGTAAAATTTTGTTTTATTTCCCTAAGGAAATGCAGTCAGCGGATCGTAATTTTGTATGAAAGTTGGTCCGATTTATGTTCATAACGAAAAGCTGTTTCCGTTTGCATGCACCCTATCAGTATACAGAGACCTATCTCCCAAGTCTGTCTGTCTCTTTTACGACAACCATGGAAAAAAATGAGTAATTATTTAGGTGTTCATTGATTTCCCTGTCACCTGATCACTCGTTGGGAACCGCTGCACCGGCATTGTGCCGGGACAATGGCACGTAGACTAATGCCGCGAAACGAATTGAGAGCGGCGCAAGTTCATTGTAGCTCGAACATAAATAAGCATTTGCTTGAAGCCTGATGCGCTGGTGGGAGCGACGGACGCTAGCGGAGTGAGTTTTGGACCGTAGAATATTAATAACGTCAATACATAGTATGAAAAAGTAGTTTTTTGCGTTTCTCTGCCTGTGGTTACTCACAAGAAAGATTTGCTTGCATTTCTATAACATGCCTGGAAAACGTCTTATTTCCACAGAAAATCTATAAGCAGCAGGTGCAATAAAATCCACTCCACGCCAATATTTTTGACAAACTTATAAAAAAAGTCAGCCCTACTATTTTTGAAACGATTTGCAAAAATACATAGTTGATGAATTAAGTCCTAATATTCAGTTCTACCGACCTGAATATATCTTTTTACTTTATCTTTTTCCTTTTGCAGCTGGTGTGGCATACACTTACCTGAAACAAAAATACATAATTACTCAACGAAATAGTGATTATTTGAAATTATGTCAGTTTTCGATATGAAAACAAGATGTGAAACACAGTGAAAAACGTTATACCCGAACGAAAGACAGAAAAAATAAAACAGTTGGTTAAACTAAAAGTTACTTAAACCTGAAAAAACGCTACATATACTTTTAGTTTTATTTTCACTGAAACAACTTATTCTTGTGCATTTGAACCACACAGGGGGACACATCGGGGTGTCCCAAGAATTAAGATCGCACAGCTCGTGATATATTGAAACGGGTGAGCGCATAATAAATCATAAGCAATTATTTTAAACAATACACTGTGTTGTTTCGTAAATGAACAGCGGTTAAGTGATTGCCGAGGAAACTGGGGGCAGCGTCTGTATTTTAATGGGTGATTAAATGCAGACGAGCTTTTGGCAGATGAAGTCTATTTCGCGAATCTCTATGAATATTTAGAACAAGCCCTGTGTGTGAGTGTTGGTAATATGTTTTGTAGATTATAGGAAATAAAATAAATAACAGATCTAATTATCGTGAGATGTTGTTTGACCATAATAATATTACTACCTATTATATTCGGTGGTATTCCTTCTGGTAAGATTTTTGTTGGGTATGCCAGTAGGACAGTGTGTCTGTCTGCGATGAATATCTTATTAATTTTAGTAGATCAACACCATTATTATATTAAAACTGTTAATATTTTAACATAAATCCTGTTGACGAATGCCACCGGGAAACCAATCTGAGTATTCTGAGTAATTTTAAAGCTCCAATTTGTCACTTCCTTGAATATTTCAATATTGACCCTTGATTTGGACAGGTTTGAACGATTTAAGAGATGCTATGAAAGGCATTCCGTGTCTTCACTTAGTCGACTGTCAGCTGTCAAAGTGTCAATAAAACGTTCGATATTTGAATGTTTCAATGCAACCGGTGCGGTGATTGAAATGGTTGAAATGCCACAGAAAGGGCACTGCGGACGTTGAATCGAAATACACGTTTTAATGTGAAATTGATAGGTCATTAGTTATTAAATATTTTGATGGATATTGATTTAAGAAACACAAAAACACAAGACTATGAACAACTATCAAGAGAGAAAGATATAGACAGAGAGCTACGGAACAAAAAATTTGATTAATAAGTAATTATTGTCTCAGTGCTAGTAATACTTCAACTTATTTTCAAGAGTATTTTTGAAGTAACTATTCACCCATATATGCCCACTGGTTCGAAAACGACCCAAAATTGGTTGGTGCATTTGGAAATTAAAAAAAAAAGTAACACAAGTTTACTCATCAACAAAATTCAGATATAAAAATAGTTCTGGGCATATATGGGTTAAGGGAAACAGATAGCAATAACCTATAACATTTTCCACAAGTTCAAATACATGAAGTAGCAAAAATCAAATAATATTCTTATTACAAAAGTAGCACCATTATTTCACACGGCATCCAAAAGTCGTTATCGTTCGTACCATCTTTACAAAACTCCGTGCAAAGCTCCCAAACAAGTTCATAGTATAGGGAAAAACAGCCACTATCTGCTTTCCCCACGGCTCGGGGACATTTTGCCGAATCATTTGAGTTTGCAAATTGTTAGTGCTAAAGCCATGCTCAAGCTCAGAGATTTTACGTTTGCAGAGGTTTTAAATTTTATACTTGTTTGTGTATATTTTTGTGTTTGTGCCGCGTTCCCGTTCAATGTGGCGTGTTTGAGATAAATAAGTTTATTTGTTGTAAAAATGATTCTATTGTATCAATTCTAAAATGACTGGTAGAAATATCAAAATGAGGTTAAAACTGAGTAACGACTTTATTAAAGCAGTGTTCAGTTCTATTGCCAGTAAAGATTCGTTCACAAAATAAATGCATTTAATTTACAAAATACCTGCAGTTTGTCAACACATATTCAAATCGCTTATAGCAAAGCGAACATTACACTTTTAAAAACCTAATTTCCTTAACCTGAAAACGAAATATTCCGCACGGATCCTTTCAACAGAAATACATACGAAATAAATACATATTTCATGAACATTGAATAACAATTGCAGCCTTCCTCGGTCGCCTTCCCTGACACATATTAAAATGGACGAGACTTAAGTGTATTAGATTTTCAGAATCTACAACGGAACGTGGAATGATTGGTGCATTTTTGGAATCTACATGCTTAGGAACGGTGTAGTTGGCAATCTTTTTGAAAGCCTTGAGTGGAAAATGTGCTCAAGGAGCATCTGCATACAGACCGCTTTATGGACGCGGTCTGGTGTAAATTAGACTGGTAAACTTAACGTTGTCTGGGAGAAATTTCTAGTTTTCGCAGTCAGTATTTACGTTTAAGGTAGGTAAGCTTATTATTATGTTTTACACACAACTCTACATTCGTTTATTTAAATGAAAATTTTAAAGAAAAAGAGTATTTCACGAGGTAAAAATTTGTAAAGACTTTGGAAACGCCACCGTACCATTAAGTAAAAGAGCTAAGACGGGCAAAACGGGAGAACGCGAAAATAATATGAGAATACACGAAATTTAGGGTAAGTTAATACTGAGATCCGAGATGAAGCTGCTACATATCGTGATCGTGACTTCCATAACTTTAATTTTGAAATATGTTGTGGTAGGATTGGCCGAGGCTGTAGCTCCGTGCTTCAGCTGCATTAATTTACAAATTTTACAATATAGACTTTTTCTGGTAAATGTCAAAATCGCAAACCGCAAAATCGTCCGGTGCTTGTGTGCTTCACCATTAATACCTAGATGAGATTATTCTCCCACGTTTTAAAAAACGTCTCAAGTTGCGTTTTGTTGTGAGCTGACCCTAAGAATAAAAAGTTTCGCTCACATCATAACATAAAGAAAAACAGAAGTCAGTGGTTTTTAGAACCTCGAGACCTTTTTAAACAACATTTGTACGATGCGAAATAGCCGCCAAGTAAGAGCTCCGATGACAATTTACTTTTCAGGATTTTGTTCCAAAAGTTTATAGAGAATACAGAAAAGAAAACTGTTTGTTTTATTTTATTAGAGCAAAAAAGTAATCTAATGACAGAATTTGAGAAATACTGTCATATCGCCAGCTAGCTTATCATCAAGTTAGCATTTAAGGGATCAAAATAAACTAGATTTTATCTTAGTGTTTGTAAAAAAAAAACAGTATAAGTTGGTCCCTTGTTATATAGTTTGGAATTTGAACCGTGTTCTTATATCGCACATATAAGACTTACAGTAGCAGTAGGCAGTACGAGTAAGTATTTAACTGGACATGAGCTTAACTGTACATTGTTTGCCTTTTTCTTTCTTTTTTCAGTAGCTTATACTGGTTTTCATAATGTTAGGTATTAACGTAATCTAGGACAGCTAACAAGTGGATCTTTTAAATGATCATTTGCTGATAATTACTTAACTACGGAAAAATGGAGGAGGTTCTAATTTCGTTGCGAATTTTAGTAAGTATGAATCTTTTTACAGTTTGTACGCAATTCTTCTTCTTCTCGAGTCGATAGCTTCGCAAAATCTTAATTATTTTGGACAAATTACTCTACCAGACGCACTGCGTTATCGCTGGCATTGTACGCAGTTAAACTAGCTACATACTTTTAAGAATCTGAAATATAATACTAAAGATATTCAAAATTATTGATTATTTTGACGATAAGTAGTTATCACTGCAACATAAGTCTCGATCGGCCGGAAGTCTCGACAGCTATAATCCTTGGAAGTTCGTCTGCGCGGTTCCGCAGTATAAGTTTCTCAACATCATTGAGTGCCCGACGATATTCGAGACTTGGTATCGATATAGTTTTTTTACCCGGCTTACTTCAAAAAGAATAATATCCCATCAAAAACATTAACTTGTAAAAAGAACCAAGTCTCGCCACTCAGTTCTTCTACTGTAAAAAGTTGTGAGATCCATGAGATGCCAAGTCGGTTATTGATTTATTTAAGGACTAATTCAGGGAACTTTCATCTTAAGCTATTGCGTAATTAGGTAACAGACATCATCTTATAGTAATCATATCGATATTTAAAAACTTTTATATTAACAATAACTAGAATGACATGGCCATCGCACCAGACCATCGTATCTCACAAGCAAATAGTGTGCGATTGCCAAGTCATTCTAGTTATTGTTAATATAAAAGTTTTTAAATATCGATATGGTTACATAAGATGATGTCTGTTACCTAATTACGCAATAGCTTAAGATGAAAGTTCCCTGAATTAGACCTTGAATAAATCAATAACCGACTTGGCATCTCATGGATCTCACAACTTTTTACATGCAGTAGAAGAACTGAGTGGCGAGACTTGGTTCTTTTTACAAGTTAATGTTTTTGATGGGATCTCATTTCTTTTTGTAGGTAGTAATCCTCTTTCTCTTTTTTGGAACTACTTTTCGAGCCTCAGCTACAGATTTCCTTAAAGCCCATCCGCAAAGTTAACTTTGTAATCCTATACATTTGTATGGAAATACAAAGTTATTTATGCGGTTGCAACCGAATTTGCAGAATGTTATAGTTTTCTCTTCATTCATACACTAAATACAAGGTGTATTCTAAGTTTGAAGCTCCTTAGTCTGCTAGAAGTACCTTAGAATTTTGATGATCGGTCAGTCAGTCAGTCAGTCAGGCAGAAAATTAAGAAACTTTGACTAACTATAACTTCTAAACTACTGGCATAAATTAGATGAAATTTGGAATGTATCGTGTCTATGTAGTGCTTGATAAGATATTTTGAAATGAGGGTTCTAGACTTATCAACAAGGGAGTTATGGAGGGGTCGAAAATGGCCTGAACTGGTTCGAGAAAAGGATGGTACGGCCGTGCCGCTTTCAGCTCGACTTGGTGGGGGCACTGCCGTGCCCCCAGATAAAAATAAACTTAAAGCTGTGGTGAAAAACAATAATATCAACAGCCGTGCGACCGAAGAAATAAATTCAATTTTTCACACAAAAAAATAAACTTAAAGCTGTGGTGAAAAACAATAATATCAACAGCCGTGCGACCGAAGAAATAAATTCAATTTTTCACACAAAGTATCTCTATTCAAGCCCGGCAGCTTAACTCCACATCTATCATTCTTGAATAACTTCTTGAACGGGCGGTCGAAAATCATTCTCTCAGTAAAAGTCCCGCAAAAACGAGTTAAATTTTCACTCGAGACCCGCAGAAGAAACGCTTCCAATCCTTTTCTTTCGAGCGCGAACATTTTTCACGCTCGATATTACAATACATAAAGCTCGCCATTCAGAGCACAATAAAACTTGACGATCACATCGGCGGTATAAAGCTCTAGCAATATTGCATGATATACTGATGCCCGATAACTTGGCTGTTTATGGGCAAATAATCGAAATAAACTGGTGGGAGACGGCGGCGGTAAAGTTCGGGCTATGGGTAGTTGCGAGGTGTTAGGAGGAATTGGGTTGTTCCCTGACTAGTAGATAAAGTAAGAAACGAAAGCATTGTTGTAATATATTCTAAAGTATAGGCAGAAAAAGAATAGCAACCACCCAGTAACTTTAATGTTTGTGTCTTCATCTCAGTGCATCATGACGGCACAATGCGCTACCTATGAACTTTGATACAGAATGCTTTAACTAGCAGTCAAAAATATACTTTTGTTGGAAGCAAAATTCCAACATTTTGGAACTTGGTTCTAAAATATGCACCAAGTAACGGCTTTATTTAAAAATCTTATTTACTAATGCACTATTCCTAAATGCGTATCTACGCTAGTGTATTCGATGGCTGCTATTTCCTACCATATTGTAAACTATAATCCACCATTAAAGCAAGACAAAAAAAAACTAAGTCAAATTTTAAAAGGCAAAAAGTATGAAACAATCGTATCAGACGATTTATTACTTAATATAATAGGTCACATATTTTTTTAATAAAACAATTTTAGACTTCGTAATGATTTGTTTGAAATAAGACCTATATCCGATCACTATAAAAGCAAGTCACCATGCAGCTTATAGCCAAGATTGGAGCAAACTTTGCCAGGGGATTACCGGGGCCTACCCTCTTGCGATTGCTCTGCTATGAGCCGGGCTAAGACCTCCTTATTACTAAGCGTTTTTGACCAATACTACGGAATAGACTGAAGTGCATATCTAGAAAATAGCGTATTTTAAAACACTTCCCTATGATTTTAAATGTATTGTGCCTATTGCTATCGATAAGTCCACTAACTACTTCTGAAATTCAAACCAGGGACTTCTAGCTGCGCTTCTTGATCCAGAAACAGTTACACCACGTAAACTTTGTGTCAGGGAATGGTGTCCTTAACCTAATGATCTAGCATATCAACCAACCCAAGGACCAACTTTTACTGGGTTTACAACATAAACTAATAAAAACCAGTATAACTTGATCTCTTTAATGTATTGGCGATCCTGTCGCTACACCACCGCCGCTGTTGTGAATTAATTTCAACTTTGAACCGAAACAAATCACGCCGCCCGCATCTTGATTAAAGAGGTGTTACGATTTTAAATCGATTCCCGCACCGGTTTTTTCTGGAGAATTTTTTATATACTTTTGAACTTTTATGTAACGTCTATTGAACAACTTGTTAAAGGCAAAAGTTTCTCTGCAAGTTAATTTAATTTCAAACCGTATCTAAGTTGAGTCTACGAATACAGCTTCGTAAGACTAGTGTAAGCTCAGCGTCTGTACATTGTAATCCATCTGTACATTTGCTCCAGACATCAAATCCAATTTCACTAATCACTACATCTACATCCCGTACATGACATTCAAACTGTCCCGGAACGACCAACTGGTGACATCCAACATCTAACCAACTAAATCGAGTTACAATAGTAGAACTGTAGAACCAGTGCATTTCCGTAATGTACTGACATGGATGTACGGTCAGAGTTACCTAGCTCTTATCTTAATGAGAGTAAGAGCTAAAGTCGCGTAAGGTTCAAAGTTGGAATGTACACCGCGGCGGTACCACGATATGTTAATTAATTTTCAACTCTGAGCCGAACCCGTGACAGTCGGTATGAATGTAAATCACTAGCAGGGACATCGAGTTTGATTGTGTAATTGAACTGGTGTGGTGGAGGTTTTCGGTTACAACTCGAAAGTGGTTGGTCGAGTTGGATTTTTGGTTTGACGGCCAATTGTGAATTTTCCGGCTGTGTGAAGTTCTGATAGCAAAAGCCGCACAATGGAAACTGTTTTGTTGATTGTTGTTACGAAAATAAAATGTAAGTTTGTAGCAGAGTGCAAACTCTGCATGGACATCCTCCCTAAGCCACCCTCACATCTCCCTTTTTTTTTTTTATAACTTAAATTTGGAACACGGCACCGAAACGTCACCGTTCTTGGCTTTTTTGACGCACTCCTCTCTAACTGACGGTGAAGTCAACACCTATCCTTGTTAATTTGTACTCTCGCACATTTTTGCAACTGCATTTAGCCAAGTGAAGTTCCCGAAACAGTTCAAAAGCTTACTGAATCATTGTCTGAAAGTGAACATTTTGTCTATCTTATATATTTTGTGATACATTAATGGACCCACCCAAGGTAAGCCTCAAATCATTCCCGACAACCATCTGCTCACCTCCATACTCCACAGTGTGTTAATGTTTGTTACGTCTGCAGGGTCCATATCTTTGAATAAAGATCATCCAAGCAATATCTACCATCTATTATTTGTGGCCATCACGGCTATATTGGCGCCAACGTGGTAGAAGCCCCGGTTACTTCAAGACCCACTGCCACCCTGAGATCCTCTACCCAACAAGAACAACTCAAGACAGAAGATACCCACCTCAAGACCACCTCAACATCAAGATATTTTATTTATTTTGTTTCAATTAATTGTGTTACCTTTTTTGTGTTCATCATCATCATCATCAAATTCATACACTACCAAAAAATTCAAAATTATCCTATCTTATTTTCGGACCCATTTGGCAAATAAAAAAGAATCCAAATAATCACATTCATTTATTAGGTAATTTAATAGGCAAAATAGTACAAGTTAGTAAAACTCTGCAGTCCTCCAATTTCAATTCCAATCTTATAATAATAAGCGTCAGCCACCCAGAACCGCGACGTCCAACTCTGTAAATAAATAAATAAATCTGTAAATAAATTCCCATTATCATCATCATCATTATCTACAGTACACCTACAGTACACAAATCAAATCGTTACACCCCATAATACAGACAATAGACACTATCACGGCTACCCATTGGTAGCTAACAATATCTTTCGAGTGTAGGATTTAGACGAAAGTCATCTTTCACTCGGAGATATAATTCACACCAATACCTAGGACAATATCCTACGAGTAGTTAGCGGGGTTCTGCAGGTCTTCGAGACCGACAGCCAGACCCCAACTCCACAACTCAATACATACCCCATCTCATACCCCATCAACTAGCTTATTTTTCAAAATTCTAAAACGGGCATCGGCACCCCTGACCTAATTTCGGCAAAGTAATTCGGCATAAAACTTTCACCCTGTCCCCACACCCCAAAAACTAAATTACACATCAAACACTACACACACACTATCCTTGATAAGTCGCAACCCACTCTGTTTTCCTTAGCTGTACAGAGCGACCCTTATTTCATAAAACTGAATGTCCAACAGTGGACAATACGTCCACTAAATAACGCGATAAATATTAAAAGCTAATACCAATTTCAATTTGATTACTATACCTACTCATTATATCTTCCATTTATTTTTTACACCGCTCATAAATAATCCGTATAAAGTAATTTCGAAACCGAAATTTTCCAATCATAGCAAAATAATTTACATTTTACAAAATAAACAAACATAGAATAAATTAGATTGACAAGTTTGACAAGCTTGACACTGCCCAGAGATACGATCAAACAAAACAAGTGTCAAGTCAAACACTCATTGTCATTGCCACTCAGTTGACACCAAGGTTGTCATTTCATTTCTCCTATTTTTTTGGCACCTGCTAACAGAACTTAGCCAGTGTCAGTAACCAAAGATAGTCATTGGACTTCTTTTAATTTTGGCTCCAACCAAACGGATTTTGCCAACGTCAAGTATTAGTTAATAACTTCGACTTTTGCCCACGAGCAATTCAGCTAGTGTCAATTTTATTTTAAAATTTACTTCAAAGTTTTTAAATACAAACTTTGTTTCTTTTCCTTCATAATAAAACACTACAATGGAAAACTATAATTACCTAAATAAACCTGAACTCCAATATGAATTAAAAATAAGAAACGTTGAAATCAACCAGAACCAAACTGTAGAAACTCTCCAACAATTATTAGCCCAAGCAATAACTTCCAATCAGCCAATAAACCAAACTAGCCCAAACAATCTCGATACCGATATCCGAGATATAACTAAATGCCTTAACCTAATAGAAGCTAGCCTACTAAGTTTTCCTAATAGGAAAAATAAAATACCACCTTACATTACACACACTAAGCTCAGATTCAACCTTATTAACCTTGAATCTGAAGACATTACAAACGAACAACTAACTACTCATAACGACCTATTCAAACGATTAAGAGAGCTAGAAACACAATACAACAACTTGATTAACCCACCTTCCTCCACATACTGCTCGGCACAAACCAGCAGCGTAAATCTTAACCCCGCAAACACCTATTTCGAAACACTTACCGAAAAATTGAACACAATAGCAAACAACAATAATAAATACCAAACAGACCTTAAAAGATTCATTTTAAGGGTCAAGGCTGCCCACGAGACTTCATAGTCCGTGTGGAAGAATACGCCCAAGTTAGAGGACTAACTGAACACACTCTATACAACCACATCTACGACATTCTCTCTGGACCGGCACTAGACTGGTTCAGAACACACAAAGACACACTCACAAACTGGCAAACATTCAAATCAGCAATCATAAATGATTTTGAAATTGGAAATCATGATTATAATCTAAAAAAGCTAATAGAAAATAGAAAACAACACCCTAACGAACGCGTCATAATCTACTTCTCCACTATGGAATCCCTTTTCAATAAACTTCATAATCAATTGTCCGAAAACGAAAAAATCGATATTCTATTACGCAACCTACAACCCCAATATAGTTTGCGAGTAACCCAACCAGACCTTCTTTCCATTCCTACCCTCCTAGAATCATGCAAATTTACTGAAAAGTTGCTTCACGTCAACAATCACTCCCAAGATTACTTCAATACTACTCCTTCTCCGTCTAATATAAATAAAAACACAACCAATCCTAACTATCAACCATATATCCCCTTTCCTTACTCCATCAATGCCGTAAATACTAATAAACCATCCCCAACCAGCAGCCAATCCCAATTTTCATGCCCCGCTGTAGAAACAATTCGCATACTTTACAGAATTGTACTAACCCCAGAAAGTCTGCTTTCGTTGTGGCAACAAGGGTTACACAGCCCTCAACTGCCCTAAATGTACTAAAACTCCAAAAAACTAAATAAGGAGGAGCCCGTTCAACATGACAATTCTAAATTCGATAAACAAGATTGGACAAATTGGTTAAACTCACTTTCGATATTTTTCAAGTCTTACCACGTAAACCTTCTCTTATTCGATGATAACGATCACGAGCGACCATTTGTCACAATAAAAATTAATAGCTTACATCTGAACGGCCTCCTCGACAGCGGCAGTACTATTACAATATTAGGTAAGGATTCTTACAAAATACTACTAAAACAAGGCCTCAAATTAAACAACAACATACGGATAACAGGTACAGTAGCCAATAACCAAAAAATAAACTCCATCGGACTAATCACTCTTCCCGTAACCTATAACAATAAATTTTCACTAATATCAGCTCACGTTATACCTGAGGTATCACAAAATTTAATTTTAGGAATCGACTTTGGAAAGCATTCAACATTGCCCCAAATGTCTTACACAAAATAGCCTCCTTCCAATTTCCTAAAACCACTACCTTCCTAATAAATAAAACCCAAGAATCAAAATTGTCAACTCCTTCAAAACCTTACTGAATCCCAACAAATTACAGCAAACCTAATAATAGAAAAATTCAAAAATATTTCTACGGACACAAAACCACTAGGTAGGACACACCTGGTAGAACACCGCATCGACACTGGTGATCACCCACCAATAAAGCAGCGATGCTATCGTTTATCCCCTGAAAAACAAAAGGCCCTTCACAAGGAAGTTGATGACATGGTACGCCTAGACGTAATTGAACCTTGTGAAAGCCCATGGCTTAACCCAGTATTGATTACCCCTAAGAAGGACAATACCTGGAGATTTTGCGTCGACAGCCGTAAGCTCAACGCAATAACAAAAAGATGCCTACAAACTACCACTCATTTCTGATATCATAGATAACCTACGCGATTCCAAATACCTTTCATCCATAGACATCGCCAAAGCCTTTTGGGAAATCCTTTGCGAGTTGAGGATAGACCCAAACCGCTTTTCACGTACCCGGTCGCGGAATGTATCAATTTAAAGTGATGCCTTTCGGTCTCACCAACGCCCCGCTACCCAACAAAGATTTCTGGATAGCTTACTATCAGATCTCATGTGCGACAACTCAGTATTCTGCTACCTCGACGATATAGTCATAGCCACCTCAACCTTCGAACGTCATGTTGAAATACTCAACAAACTTCTCACTAAATTAACAGATGCCAACATAACCATCAACTTCCCAAAATGCTCATTCTTCCGTAACGAATTAAAGTATCTCGGTTTCATCGTCAACAGTCAAGGTCTCCAAACAGACCCGGACAAAGTCAAAGCTATCCTGGACATACCGGTACCTAAAACAGCAAAGGATGTCAAGAAATTCCTTGGCACCGTAAGCTGGTACAGACGTTTCGTCCCAAACCTAAGCACACTAGCTACGCCCTTAAACAAACTAACCTCCACCCACAAAAAAGCACCACCCTTCAAATGGACACCAGAAGCTGAATCAGCTTTCAACTCCATTAAACAAGCCTTAGTTAGCACCCCCATCCTCGCCTGCCCTGATTTCACGAAGCCTTTCGCCGTCCATTGCGATGCCTCGTCCTTCGGAATCGGAGCGATGCTCACACAAGAATTTGACGGCATAGAAAAGCCAATTGCTTATATGAGCAAATCGCTCACCCACCCCCAGCGAAATTACTCGATCACAGAACGAGAACTTCTAAGTGTCATAACAGCACTAGAGCACTGGCGCTGCTATCTAGATAATGGCCACAAATTCACCATCTACACCGACCACTCAGCACTACAATGGTTCCTCCGCCTAGACAACCCCACAGGTAGACTGGCACGTTGGTGCATACGCCTATCTATGTTTAATTTCGAAATAAAACATAAAAAAGGCTCCGAAAATCTAGTACCCGACCTGCTATCACGAAACATCCCCAATGTTAATATTATCAATTCCAGTAGTACCAAGGACGAATGGTACATCTCCATTTTTAATAAATGTAAAAACAATCCCTCATCTACTCCCGACTACACAATTAAAGATAACAAACTTTATAAATACACTAATTCGCTAACCCCATTCAACTCACAATACAGCTGGAAATTGGTCGTCCCCTCAGAACACCGAAACTCCATAATTGCACAAAATCATTGCACACCAACCGCAGCTCATTTCGGTACCTTCAAAACCTACCATCGTATTAAGTTAAACTATTTCTGGCCTGGCATGTACAAAGATGTGGCAACATTTATCTCACGCTGCGACACATGTCTCGCATATAAACATCGTAACCAAAATGCTATCGGTCTAATGGGCGAACCTAAACAATGCTCACGACCATTTCAGTGCCTTTCAATCGATTTTATTGGACCACTACCCATATCGCGTAAACTAAACAGATACATACTAGTAATAACCTGCTGCTTTTCTAAATACTGCCTATTATTCCCAATTAAACGCGCAACTTCCTCGGTCATCAAACATGTCCTAGAAGACTTAGTATTCATGAACTACGGTATTCCAGAAACAGTCATTTTAGACAACGGTCCCCAAATGACAAGCTCAGAATTAACGGACATGTTTCACTCATACAAAATACCACACATACACTTTATACCCCTTCATTGCCCTCAGGTAAATACTGTTGAAAGATACAACAGAACCATTATTACGGCAGTGGCATCATTTGTTAATGACGACCACAGAACCTGGGACAAACACCTCCATAAAATACAATTCGCTATCAACTCGTCTGTTAACGAATCAACCAAGTTTACCCCAGCTTTCCTAGTATTCGGTCGCGAATTAGTACCGTGTGGTTCTACCTACTCCAAAAGGACACCACGGACGACCTCATTTTCGCTCCAAGAGATATATATGCAGAAAATCTCGGCCAGCTTATCCCCATTTTCGATAAAGTACAATCACGACTACACTCCATTCACCAAAACAACGCATCCCACTACAACAAACATCGTCAAAACTTGAGAGTTTGAACCTGGCGATATAGTTTGGAAACGCAATTATCCCATAAGCTCTTCCGACAAAAACTTCTCAGCTAAATTAGCACCAAAATACATTAAATGCATCGTATCCCAAAAGATTTCTCCTTTAGTATATAACCTAACCGATACGAACAACAACAACTTAGGACGTTGGCATATCAAAGATCTAAAACCAACCAAAACCGCAAAACAACCTAACTAAACTAAAATTTATTCAACCTATAATTATCCATAATTGATAAAGCGTACTACACTAGAAAGTAGTCACGCACACATTTTTTTGTAAACCTTTTTCACCTCATCACGCTTTTCGGCTTTACCATCAAACATTGACGGATGTCAAACACAACTTATGATAAATCATTTTATATTTAACTATTTTTCTTCTTCACTTGTTACAATTAATTATCTAATTAAAAAAATTAGATACACCTTATCGACAAAGATAATGTCGTAATTATCCACTTCTCAATAATAACAATTTCTAATAAATTTATACTTCAATTCTAATTAAACTTGCTGCTAACCAAGTTTATATTAACTTAGTCTACCTTTTGATTTCCACAATTTGAACTTAACGTATACGCCAACTATTTCTCGTATACAATTTTTTTCAATTACGATTCTCGTAATAATTTAATACTTTCTCTCAAACTTGTAAATACTACATCACCGTGCGGGTCTAGCGACACGATAAACAAGCCAAAAGCTAAGGATTACAGAGTCGGTTGTGACTTACAATCCGACACCACCCTGGTGGAAACTCTTCGAGAACAGTTAATACAAACAAAACTGCTCTCCAATTTGTAAGGGCCTGATTTCGTGTAATAGGAATCAGACACCTAGATTGACGACGAATGCATGATATGACGTATGATTGACTTAGAATTTCCACCATGTACATACTCACTGTAGATATCACATACACTCAAAATCTTTGATCACTCACGACCCATACTTACATTTAATATTGATTTTTAATTAACTTTAAAACACTTTCAATTAATTTATTTACACTTACATCACACTCACTAATTAACACACAATATTTCGGAACACACACCAAAATTTTACCAGCATCCTATACATATTGTAATATTTCTACATTTAAAAAAAAATCGATTACAGGGCAATCAATTTTTTTTCTCCGCCCCTGGGTACTGTAGCAGAGTGCAAACTCTGCATGGACATCCTCCCTAAGCCACCCTCACATCTCCCTTTTTCGAATCATTTTATAACTTAAATTTGGAACACGGCACCGAAACGTCACCGTTCTTGGCTTTTTTGACGCACTCCTCTCTAACTGACGGTGAAGTCAACACCTATCCTTGTTAATTTGTACTCTCGCACATTTTTGCAACTGCATTTAGCCAAGTGAAGTTCCCGAAACAGTTCAAAAAGCTTACTGAATCATTGTCTGAAAGTGAACATTTTGTCTATCTTATATATTTTGTGATACATTAATGGACCCACCCAAGGTAAGCCTCAAATCATTCCCGACAACCATCTGCTCACCTCCATACTCCACAGTGTGTTAATGTTTGTTACGTCTGCAGGGTCCATATCTTTGAATAAAGATCATCCAAGCAATATCTACCATCTATTATTTGTGGCCATCACGGCTATAAGTTGAAGAGTAAATAACACAAGGGAAAATACATAGACAAGCCAGTACAGGACCCAAACAAATTTCTCTCGATCCCTTCAACCGTCGCCAACAAATTACCTCTAGATATATTTCCAAGGCAACAAATCATCCAACGGGAGCATTTTTAAAGCCGTGCAATTGTTCAGGCCATAAATAAAAATTGTTGCGAAAACACCTCAGCAGTTTTAATATTTTAATCCTCAACACGAGCGGGCATAAATTTTGTTTGACTGTTCGCGCGCCGGATTCTGGAACCGATGGAATTTTCTATAACATGTTGGTTTTGCTCTTCGCGTGTTTGAGTTTCGTCTTTATTGAATCTGATGGCTTCGAGTATTAGTCTAGAATGATGTATATTTTTCTAATCTGTGTAAGTAGATTCTTTATTGGGGTTTGATTTTCTGATTTTATGTTGGACCAAATATGTTTTAAAATCTGTTGTTTTTTTGTTATAACAATTGGTTTGTATCCTGTGGAAGATTCATTATTCGTTTAAGTAGGTACTATACCTACAAGCTGAAATATAACCCTTGTTCTCAGACTTACTTACCTGCTACCTAATACTTACATACACAATAGCGGTAAAGCCTATCAATATTCAGTTACTTAATTGACATTGTGTTGACTTGTTTTGTTCAAGTAATGTATGTTTTGTTCTCCTTTCATCAATATCATTATGTTCCAGATCATTAACATTGTATATCAACAAATATTATATTATCGCTATCAGACGCTATCAAAAAACCTTGCATGGGTTGGTTTTTGCTGGGTGAATGTAACCAAAAAACATGAGTTTTCTTTACTAATATAATGCATGCCTGGCTATCAGCACCGAAAAGATCATCATCATATTGTATGGCAAGTAGAGTCTGTTTTTAAAATTAATAAATCGAGTTGGCGAATCGCGCCGGTTTGCAAACCGAGCAAGTTGGATTACCGCACGTACTCCAAAAACTTAATGTTTACCTAAGCAAGCAAGAGTCACAACAAGTTACATCAAAATCAATTTTATAGTTTCCAATAGCCTTACTAGGTTATTAGTTATTCTACTACTACTGTTGGTAAGGGTATGTTGATACTTCGAGTATATTCTCACTCCAGTTTTATTTTTTCAAAAATCGTATAACTCTCAGAATAAGTTGAATCAGAGTCGTTGAGGGATCATCGGCACAACCCGGTGGATTTTCCCGCCAGGACAAACCGTCGAGTGCTGCGAATAAATCAACTCGCTTGTCAGGTGCCACAATTTGTATCGGCAAGGGAAGATTTCCTTGTTTTTCGGCAGTTGACAAGGTGGCTGAACGATATTGAAAAGGGGTTAAAAGTTCGTGTTGTTTGGTTCTATCATTGGGTAAGACTATTAGTGGCAATAGTACTACATAAATTTATGACTGGCATAATTCTTTGAGTTTATCTGGAAAATAAAGCGGTAATGCTTAAATTAAAACATGCACAGCTGATCATTTTCTTGTACAAGTAAATGTCGTTGTTGAGCATAGGTAATACATACAGACCTAGCATAACATAAACAGCCTCAAGCAAACAGACAGTCCACCACAGCCAGAAAACAAATATCGATCAGGGGTATCTAACCCAAATTAAAGACCAACTTCTAACTTAGTTTCGGTAATATATTAAAATAGACTAAAAGACACTAATCAAATAAGCGAAAAAGCTTTTACCTCTACGAAACTCAGTCCATACGCCCCTTAGTCCACAGATTCGAATGATAATTGTATTCAAAGAAGCATCAAATGAAGACGCGCCCCGTGCCGGGGGACTCAAAGCACAGAGAGACTTGCACATTTGTTAGCATAGTGGCACACACGGGCAAATATTTAAGGTAGAATTGAAAACGGAAGGTTTGCAGGAGCGGATGCGAGACATCGCTCTGCAAACAAGCCTGATGCACGAGAGATAATTGTATTACTCGAGGTGTTTGTTTGGATGGATAGCAAAGGCTTCTTTTGAACGAATCTTGCTCCTTTATAAACTCTCTGTTATATTGAATACCCAATATTTAAAACACTGCCCGAGTTATGTACCTACACAACTTTGAAAATTTTTCACCGCAAGCAGGATTTGAACCTGTGATTTTCAGAATCACTACTGCCAAATGTAGCCAGCAAAATAGTGCAAGCGTTTATTGGCCAATAACGCTGGGCAGGCCTATCGAGATAGTTTTGCAACTTATACCCAACGAATATTTCATTCTGTACAGATTGAATGTAGCCAAAGCAATGAAAACCCGCGGTAAATTGAATAAAAATTGTTACTTCTAGTATTTTGGGAAAACTTCAGACAAATTTTCACCGCATACATAATGATATACTTACTAGAGCTTGCCAGAACCAAAAACAAAAACGTTCGTAATAAAACCGTTGATACCAACTGACTTTGGATTCCGTATACAAAACAACTAGATGAAGAGGGTTTTTTCTTTCATTGCTGATCCATTCCGTTATTTCCAATAATACTGACCCTCACTTATATTTCCCCTCTTTATCAATTCAAGAAGATAACAACCAAACAATTTAGCTGACCCAAAACATAACTATCTACGGTCCTGGAGGAGTCAATATTAAATAAGCATTATTTACTAGGGTCCCGATACGTACGTATAGAAATATCGATGAAATATCAAAGGGACTCAGTTCGCCACCCCAGACGAATCGATAAGACCTCTCTTTAGCCGGATGCCTACTCATAGGGTAAATAGAGGCCATTTCCGGTGACAAATGTAAGGGTTTTTTATAACCAAGACATGTACATTTTGTCTGTATCGTGGGACACCAAATCAACGTATGTCTTGGATTAACCCTAACGACAGTGTTAAGTGTGTTCCAGCCGCCTCAAGGTTACAAAACTGTGTTAATATATCTACTGTCAATACATAAACACTAAACCAGAATTTCAGTTCATAAAAACACCTAAACGTAATATTTTTTTTTAACTAGGGTAGAGGCTGAAAATAAACAACTGTTATTACATTGTTTCCACAATAGATACAATATTTTATTTTTAATGCAGTATAGCCAGGCTGAGAACAAAAACTTTTAAATCAGCATTCCAAACTCAAATCTAAGGCATCACTCACCAGCCATTTTAATTAAACAGCGAACCTTACCGTTTTACTCCTCCATTTGTTGCTCGAAATTTAAATATTTTACACTCAAGAGAAGGCTCTGCTTGAAAGAAATGGAAGACGAAGTGAGTCTAAGAATAACAATCTGAAATGGCAAATCTGAGCTTTATGAGTTGGTAAATTATTGATGGTTAGCGTGGTAAGTATGGCTACAGACTGCTACCCGTCCACTTTTTTGCAGGAGTCCCATGTCCAGCAGGTCTAAGAGCGACGTCAGTTTGTGCAAAAGAGTTAAGTATAATATGCATTTCTTCTACGTCAACGTCGGTTTTTATTAAAGGGAATTCTAAATTTCCTTGGATCTAAAAGGTGCATGCGTAAGCAATGCGTTGGAAATGCGCAGCATCTGACGTCGACTGGGGGAATAGTCTTACTTAGCCTCAACATATTGTGCAGCGCTACGTCTACCAAACTTCCAAATCTGCGTATTTTACACTCCAGAGGCTGTTCAATCGTTACCTTAGGCGTTTTAATGGGCCGAAGGCTCCTCTCGCCCATTACTTCAACTTCAATTAGATGATATCTGACGTTTATAGTTCTTTATGCATTCAGGACGCCAGATTATGCTTTGCCAGTTCTAGATAATGCCATTTAATAGCCGTCCGATCATTATGGAGTTTCACGGGCGCTGGTAATGAAAATTTCACCCCGCTTTTACGATCGACTTCAAAAGGCCAGTTTCGTTTAATGAGTAATATTTCTTGAGTATTTACCTTTTTTGCTTCGGGCTGAATGGTAGGTGTTGATGATGAGGTGGAATCGAGTCTGTAATTCTGAAATGAAGTATCGTATCGTAAAATTTGTTATCATGTGTTTTTTTAAGGCGAGCTCGTTACTTGTGTTGTTAAAATCTCAGAATCTTTATTTGAACATAATATTTACCAAATTTTGCTACAAGTATTAGATAAGAATGTAATTGTTTGATATTACGTTTCCTTCAGTATGAATTTCAGAATCTAACAGAGACTTATTTTATGAACAGCAAATACAATCCCGAAGTCGTAAACGCGTAACTCGTCCGACACATAAACAGTATCTTTAGTATTGTTTGTGGCTCAAGTAGTGCGAATTGAATATTTTTCAGATAAATCTCTTTTATTTTGTTTTTAATACGTTTTATGGCATAAGTGTTCATCGGATCGTTTGACGTCTCTTTAAACGAATAAGAAAGATACATTAATTACATAATATTTATGTTTGCTGACGTATTTTGGTTTATTTATTGTTCCAAATATCACAACTAGGGTAGGTATGTATTTAATATTTAAACAATCACATTAAAATTTTCACATAAATCTACGCTTAGCAACCCCAACTAAACTCTACCAAATAATTATAAAAATATTGAAATACCCACGAAAAAAATATGGTGACCGAGAAATTTTCTGTGAGATGTCAATTATTTTTTGGGAATTTTGTTTTGGTTGGACCTAATTGAGCTTAAAGTTTTCGGTTCGTTACCACAGTGTATAAAACCCACACTCAAATTTTAACTTTTAGTAACGGATTTAAATAAATTATATCACAGGATTCACACGCTCATGACTTAGACCATATCTCGGAGAATCAATCACTGATCCGGTGTCCCCAATCATTTACTTATTCAGATTTTATGTAGTCCCCAGCCGGTTTATGAGCCATCAGCCAAACGTCTGTTAGCACGTGTTCTGTTTCCTAAGGTCTTTTTACTTTCTTAGTTTACTTTTTGTACTTTTGGAAGTTAGTTTATGTTTAGTTGTCAGGTCTTGATTTTTACTCGACTGCCTCGGAATGAGGGTTATGCTTTTCGAGTGTGTGTGTGCATGTGGACATATTAATTATTTCACACAGGCTACAGTCCAAATGGCTGTAACACGCCTTAAATAACTATGAACTTTAGAACAATACAGATTTAAACTCTGTACAAAAAATCTGGTTTTGAAAAACCCTGACCCCAGAGTTCATCGGGTCGTTCGACTCAGTGTCCTAAGCAACGATGATAGAAGATGTTCAATGTTCATCAAAATAGTGCGCTTAAAAAAAGCGCTTAAAAAGATCTAATCTATTTGATATATTACGCCATTATCTCTTGTGGGTTAGGTAGAGTGTTAAAATACGGCTGATTTCACTATGCCTGACAAAACTTTCAGAAAATTTTCTACCATTGTAGTGACAGGTTGTCAGCCTATACAATACACATGAAACCCTCGAGCCCCTTAGTCGCCCCTGACGATCACTACAGAAAATAAATGGGGTAATTTCTAAGCCGGCACCACACGGCAATCCCGAATACTGGCTTAATTATGTTTCGTCTCACTGAAAACAAGAGCAAGTGATGAACGATGTGAAAATGGCATGGAACGCATCAGTATGCGTGAGAGTAACACTCGACCTAATCATAAATGGGGCTACATGTACAGAGGAAGGATAAGGTTTAGAAGGAGTTCGGCGAAACAACATAGAGAAACCTCTTACTGAATTTGCTGAAATAACGTCATAGGGTGCTAACCAGTTTCAATGGCATTTAAAAATCAAACCGTATACCATACATATTATCACTCCTATATCCCTGATGATGAAGATCTCTAGCGTGGTAGGCAGGGCGTAAACGGCTGTAAAAAACGGCCATTAACACCACTACCGACAAAATTTTGGGAATCATTCAGAAGACCGTGTATCACCTTAGTGACAGATTGTCAGCCTGTTGCCTAAAACTGCAATACAATATTTTTTCTCACAAATACCTTAGTCGATTCTTACGACATCCACAGAAAAGATTTGGAGCGATGCTACTCTAAAGTTGCACCTCACGGTAACTATCAAAACGTATTTTAATTTAAAAAATATGGTTGAATGAGAAATCTGCTCCGACCTTCTTTGCGGAAGGTTTTCACGAACAGCTAAATACTGACGAGAAACTGTGTACGAACGCAGTTATACGTCAAACTCAAATGAAGCTAGTTATTTTTGGCTTCAATCTTAGTTGGTAGAGTTCCCTCTATACGTATTATTTGTTCTAAGAAAATGTGGCTACATGTTATGCATGTCGCGTCGACTGCCTCTGTTTGCGCCATCTTGTTATTTAGGACATGTTTTTCATGTAGATTTACTAGGCTTTTGATGGTGGTTAATATATAATGAATATTTCAGGAGGTAAATAAATAAGTGGAATACATTTTTGCCGCTACGTGAACAGGAGTGTTATCTAGTAGGAATAACATCAAATACAAAGTGGTATTTCAAATAATAAGAAATTGATAGGATAACTTTGATGTCATAGTCAAACAATAAATTTGAAATGACGCGACTAAACGCAGATGTGTTTTGACTAGCACTATGATGCAATAACTATTATTAACACTTTTGAGTATAAAACTCTTACCTACCTCAGAAATTTTTTAAAAGTATTAAGTCGCTTGTTTGAACATGATAAGTGACAATTCCTTTCTAGCATAATAATTTAGTTGCTGTTAGTATCCAAGCCTTGCGAGAACACTTGCAAACATTTCGCAGTTTGCTCGTTCGTGAATCCCAAACTTTTGTTACACAACCTGTTTACGCCAATTTCGAAATTTAATCACGCACAGCAATTTTCATAAAATGCACTAATATTTTTACAACTCCTTAGTATTTTAGCTGTAAAACGAGTCGCGACGCTGGGACACTTCAGGGGGCGTTTAGTGTTTTATATGCCAAAGGGATTTATGTTATTACCGTCCATATTTCTGCGGGCTGAAGCTGCTGAGAGGTCACGAAATCTTGCTGTTAGGTCATCCTTGTTGCTCGTATGGGTGCATCCCTGTCGCACTCATCCGGAGGTTTAAAGCGATGAATATAATGCGAGCGTTTATTCTGATCACGTTTGCTCGGGAGCGCTCGCACGCGCTCATGAACTTTCATCTCTAACTGGAGGATATAACGTTAACAATGAAAAAATTTCGCCATCCGCCGCCGAGCAAAGGTGGAAGAGTTGCGATGACAACTCCACACAAACTTTGTAATCAGTTGTAACAAATTTATGTCGTGTGCGTGCGAGAGTTCGGCATAAGTTTGCTTCGCCGTTATGCGGAGAGTCGTGTTGCCTGAGATACTTAATTGAACTTCTTTGGGCCTTTCGATGTTAATTTGACATGAACTTCCATTTGTGTTTGAGAGAATTTCACATTTTGTTTGTATTTTTATTACTTGAGAGGGTTTCTTGTGGAAGTGCAAAGTGGTTTTGGACATAAACAAAATTTTGATTTGAAGCGGAGTTGAGATAAAAGTTTAAAGTAAAGTAACCTACCTATCTTTTTATCATTCTCTGAGTTTGAAAGAAGATTATGTGATAACAACGTATCTAGCAATACCTATACTGTAGGTCGGTACGTACATTATACTTGCTGGTACAGATATTTACAAGAAATAAGCTACAAAACATATTTTCTAAACGCATAGTTGGAACCAAGTTATGCCTAATTTAGGTATATACAGCATAACATATATAAATAAATGTTCCATGTCGTCAAAAAGACTACAGAGCTTTCGGTTAGTACAATAGTTTGATGTTGCTCACATTTATTTATGATGCGGTTCATAAAAAATATAGGCGAGTAATAAAAATATTTTCCAAAAAGAAGCCCAAAGGCCAATAAAGAGAAAACACTTACTAGCAAATGCAGGCAGACAGCAAAAATTTGAAAACAGCCCCAAAACTCATTCACAAGAAAGCTCCAAGCAAAGCTAAGACTTTAGAATATCATTCCGCTTAGTTTTCGTATTTCTTAATACAACTAAATGCAAGTGTGCAGTTTGCAAGCTGACGCGGCTTTTCCTAACTACACACTGAGTCTCTTAGGCGAATCCCACATCTGACATTCGTTTGTGCAAAAAAGATAGGTAGATTGCATCTACTATAAAAAAGTGTAACAGAGACAGATGCCAAAGCAAGTTATACGTTACTCCTGCATCAACGTCGGTTTTAGTATGTGGTATTTGAAATTTTCTTGTAACTGACAGACACATTCATTACGGATGCGCTAAGAATGCACATCAACGGGTCTCAAGTTTGAGAACCAGAACCGCTTAACATAACAAGCATCATATTGTAATACATAATCTACAATTTACTACGTCTGTCTTATGACACCCACGGAATACCTAGATATGGGGTGATACTATTCCAAGCCGGCACCATACGGCAGGTAGTAGCCTATACTAGTTAGTAGATAGTAATACTGAACCATAATTAAAGTAACCATAGAGTAATATCGTGAAAACTCTTTACAATTGCACCACAACTAAAAGCCGAGCCAGGTTGAAAGAAACTGCACCTTAAGCGAATACGTGGAGTCAATTTGTGACCAAACTTTCAGCCATTGGGTTTGGCAGTGCAAGCCAGACTGGCTCAAGCCGAGGGTTGCAGGAAAACTAGCGCCATCTGACAGAAAAAAAAAACCATATTTATGTAAATAATCAAATAACCCAAGTCTTTAAACCATTTTTAGTTGTAATCGTAAAGCTCAAATTTGTAGTTGTAAACGCAATATAATTATTTACACAAGTATATGCACAAGTACCAAATCGTGAATTTTTTGGGGAAATTAATGAGAATATTTCATTGAACTCGTTACTTTATTACAGTTAAAGAAAATGTAAATGTGCTATACTGGGTGAAATACTAGTGACCGATAGCGAAAACTCAGATCCAGCTGGTGATAAGGAACAACTTTTCCCAATAAACTGTTCTACAATTAATTACCTAGTTTACTATAATTTTAAGTTGTTTTTATGACCAATAGTTACGAAATAAAGAAATGAAAAATAAAATAGGTCCAAAAAATAAAAACTTTGGACATCCCATACAACAATGCCAGTCAGCTGATTTGAATTACTATGGGATACCCGTTTTGTTTTACATATTTCGACCAAGGTTATTAGGAACAGTTGTTTCTTATCAACAGCCGATTTATAGTTTCTGCTATCGGTCACCAGTAAAATTTCGACCTATACATATTGTTCGCATGAAGGTTTTTTTTTCTGTGCAGTGGCGCTAGTTTTCCAGCACAACTTGCCCTTATCCAGTTTTCTAGCTTAAACACTAGTTAGTGTTGTTTGAGAGAGAAAGCTGACTCTTTCGTTTTTATCTTGTTTAGGTATTTGTTTATATCCACTCTCAACATATTATCGGAGTAAAAGTTCTGTTTGTTAAAGCAAGTTGGTGAAGATACTGATTTTATTTTTATTTTGTTACTTCTATTAAACCACTACGTATTTACTAATCGAATCTCTCACGAAAATGAGAAGAACCAGGGAATGGACAGCAGCGTTGCCTGTAAATATAGGTAAAATCTTACACTGCGCTCTCCAATCCGCATGCGTGGTCAGTAGGTATGGCGATACTTCCCGATAAGGAGAAGCTAGTAAAGTAAGATGAAGGTAAAGGCTTTATATCTGCATAAAAAGTACTCCCTCATGAGGGCCCCGTTCAAAGCCCTAAGACAAAAAATTCAAGGTACCTAAATAGGAAGTAATCAATAATCATACATACATACATAAATCACGCCTTTATCCCTTGCTATCCCTTGCAGGGTAGACAGAGCGTCAACGGCCGTAAAAAATATGATCGTTATCGTCACGTCTGACAAATAGTTGAGGGCAGTTTTAGCTATTTAAGTACTTGTTTCTATATTCAAGAATGTCGCCTAAAATTGCAATACACATGAAACCCCGCGAGTCTCTTAGTCGCTTCTTTCTTACGACATCCACAGGAAGGGAATGAGGTTATATGCTATTCTAAACCGGCATCACAAGGCAAGTTATTATAAATACCTGCCTATATCCCACATCTTGTTACGTTTACAGCATCATGGCCGCTGTGACAAGTTTATTATTGGCTGGTTGCTAATAAATAAGCAAATAAAGTGCAATGCATTAATATTCATTGCCGTATTACCACGAGGTCGTGACATACACCGCGTACAGCGGGCTGAACCGGGTTTAGCCTAGATGTAGCCTAAAGAGAGAATTTACAGAAGGGCAGCTCAACCCTTTTTCCAATCATTTATACCTTCTCCCTAGGGTTGCTAGTTTATATTTCTGAATTTTTGGATTTAAGTACCTGGGTAAAACATACAGGTACCTACATTACTTACATTATAGCATTTATAGCACGTCATTTTGCCGTTCACTCGCACCGAATGCTGTTGACATTCGCTACTAGCCGGTTTGAGACGGTTTGTTTTCTTTACATGTTTGAGTGAGTGCAGTGACGTTTCCTTGAAGTCGTCTGTCTGTATTATGTGCCCGTGAATATACTTTGTGGATGTAGCGACCGGAATAACTTTGGATTTCATACATGGCAAATGAATAGTTGGACGACTGTAGATTTGAGTTTGGATGTATTTGAGATGGTCGGCAATCACTTATGTGTTGCAACGAGGTCGTGACATACACCGTGTACAGCGGGCTGAACCGGGTTTAGCCTAGATCACAAAGTAAATGTTTGTAGGCGCTCAATACAGAGAGACTGGTACAAGGAAACGTCGCTACACTTACGCATCTATCTACACGCCGTTGTTTACTGCTACAAGAGGTATCGTGACATACGGGCGGGCTGAACTGGGGTTAGCCTAGATCACAAAGTAAATATTAGTAGGCGTTCAATACAGAGAGACGGGTACAAGGAAACGTCGCTACACTCACGCATCATCGTTTACGCGCGAATCCAAACCGTTTCCAACCGGCTAGAAGCGAGTGACAACATTTGGTGCGCGTGGATGGCAAAAAGACAAATTAATTAGGTAATGCAAATATTTTTGAATAGTGTGTTATTGTGTAAGTTTGATATAATGAACCTTAGTAAGTATGTTTAGCCTGAGTACCGCATATTAAAATATCTGAATGAAAATGCAGGAACCCTAGAGTGTAGGCGTAAATTATCGGAAAAAGGGGCGAGCTGTCCTTCTGCAAATTTTCTGTTTGTACCTAGATGTAGCGACGGGAATAACTTATAGATTTCATATATTCATAAATTGTACGCATGTTACTGTGTTTTGATTTTAAGTGTAGGTATTTGTATCATTAAAAACTTTTATAAATTATTGTGTAAAAAAATACTGTAAGTTTGGTATGTATTACGTTCATTTGTCGAAAACGTGCAATTGTGAGTTGTCTAAAACATAAAAATGATATTCAAACGAGGTAAGCATAGATAGGTAAGTGAAACACCGAAAAATAACAATACCGAAAATATTTCACAAGGGACGCATTACTTACTCAAAAGCAAAACAAATGCCTCGCGAAGGAAGAAAAAACCTGCAAAAACACGAAACCAAATCAGATCCATCTCAATCATCCTTCACATTTGACAAACAAAGAGTACTTCCGAACTTCTCACGAGTTCACATAAAAGTTCACGAAAAAAAAGTGTCTTAGGGAATCTGGCACAAAATTGTTTTCCCCTAACTCGGTTAAAAGTAGGCTGGTAGAGTCTACCCTTTGCCCCTGTGGATTGAGAAACGAAGATAGATGAGCAGACATTACACCGAGGCGAGAAGTATTACCGCGCACATGTTTTGTTCGTATTGTTATTTATTTTTGCACTATCTCATTGCAGATTGTTACTTTACTGCTGTTTGTTTGCCTGTTTTGATTTTGGTAAAGTGAAAATAAGTCAAAGAATTATGACTTTTGATCTAGTTTGCGAATTTGAGGAACCTACAATAATTATTAATTCAAAATCATGAAGGGTTAAAAGGTATTTATGAGGGTTATTTTACGTGTAGGAGTAGGACACTGTGGAATTTGTGACTGAGTCGCCTAGCGACCCGACGAACTTTGGTGACAGAGATTCCCTTGATGGTTATCCCTCAGTGATTTTTTCCGACACCCACGCTTCCGCACGAAACATAAATGCATTAAAACTCTATGGAATCTACTGAGTTTGTGGGCTGAATCTATTGAATCGCGATTTGAAATAAAGTAGGTATTGTTTTTGTTTTGGCTACACGACGACCTACGCGTATCTTAAAAAAGTATCACCAATGCCTACTTTGCATCGGTGATCGTCACCGGCAAATATATCTTGCTCAATAGTTTGGCTCCAATGATTGTGTTGGGATCCAAATGGGATCCTAAGCTAACAAGGATCGGTCACGTACTATGATCAAACGCTCCTCTTCGACTCGGAGGCGGGCGGATTAAAGTCTATGATGGGTTCCATATTTACACTTGTGTATACTGTTGAAATCAGCAACTGATAAATTATGAGCGTCTTGAAATAGATGTGTTCGTATTTGTAGCGTCTTATAATTTTTGAGGTAATCTACTGCAAATAAATTACGAGCCAGTACTTTTCAGGGACCATCACTTGCGCATTAGATTATTAGTTAGATCTTACTTGCACTTATTCTAGCCACAAAATATTAAAAAAGGATGAAATATTACAACATTTGTCAAAAATCTCTGATGTCACAATTAAACCTTTGGATTGTAATATATTTTACAAACAGGCATGTGTATTTTTAATGTAGAATGATCTTTCATTAGATACATTTTGCAAATAAAACTTACGTAATATAATATGACCCTCACAGTTAGGTACTTATTTGAGCTTCATTAACAGTGTCTGTTAGACTGCGGCCAGATGAGGGGATTTACTACTGTTATTCCACCTCTATACGACTGCTTATACGACTTATAATATCACTGCTCTACAGCTTAAGCTACTTTGTATGAACCAGACCTTTGTATTGGTAGTAATCTGTCCTTAAGAAGTGCTTGTTTGCTTAATGAGGAGGGCTCGCACAGGTTTTTTCTTAGAGAAATTTTATTGCGTCTAATAAGTTATGATAAAAACACAAAGGAGGAAACAATATAAAATAGATATTTGGGACATTTTACAAAGTGTTCACATGGTTAACTTTCATTGACTGCTTCATCCCCTACAATATTTTCAGCACTTTTTAACCTAAAGGACCTAGGTAAAGTAATTCGCAAATTAGTAAGGATTTTAATAAAGTAGGATGTTTTAGTAGAACTAAAATAGACGCATGTGCGTTTACCTTTGTATTTGTTTGTTACAAAAAAAAATATAATATCCTTTCTTATTTTGTTGAAAGTTTATCTGTATTGTTAGTCTAGGTATGCAATAAACGTTTGGTCTATGTATTTTTCTATCATATTTTATGCCTATTGCCTGTATGTATAGCTGTCGTTCGTAAATAATCTTACAAATTTTACATAAAGAAATATTCTTTTTCTTTAAGTCCAGTCACTAAATAGACATCGAGTCGGACTCAAACAGCGGGAAGACAAATAGCGACATGAAACTTTAATCGCGAGCAAACAGAAAAATTCACCCAAGCGGAATTAAATCGTTAAAAACATGCAAAAATGCAAAGACAAACTTTCCGATCCCGAAAGTTCTCGGTTAGTGATGGTCCCGATTCGCCACACATAAAAATGGACACTTCTTTCATCACTAAGTTATTGATTTGAAAATCTAATCTAATACTTTAACAAAACAGGACTTCAAAAATCCGTAATTATAACGTAGTATATTAATTACTAGGTAATTATTTACATCAATATCATCTCATCAATAAATTGTATAAAATTAAGTCACTTCTTGAAAATTCTCTAAATCCACGTGTCGGCAACTGGCTGGTGCCACCTACACGTTTTGTCTATTTTTCATATTATTTGAATCTGATGTTGTCACCCTTTTGATCTTTGGTATAAAGTCATTATATGCTGTCACGAAAAATGGTTGTTTTCCTTAGTTAGGTTTTTGCAGTCCATTTACATATTTTAGGTATTTTCTTAACACCACGTACCTAAGCCACGCAACGGATATTAATACGGTGTTTTGAAATGAATAGAATAATTCAAAAAGTAGGTTTATTATGTACAAAACATGCCGAAAATATCTTTTTCCTGCGGGAAAATGAGTGTCAGCGGGTGACACCGCTGATGGGCCGTTATTAATTTAGACATCTAAGAGATTGTATAAGTGTGTGCTTGCTTTCATGCGTATACATTTTAATTAGGTACCTACCCCGTAACAAACAACAAATTTAAATGAAGAAATTATAACATTGGATCATAACCCGGAATAACACATAAGCTAATTTTAACCACTGAAAATCATGCTATTTCCACAGAAATAATAGAGTCTGTTTATGCATAACAAATTGATATTTAAAAATCGTGACGAACCGGAACAATAGCCAAGTGGGACTCAATTGATCCCGAAGTTTAAAATACTCCACCTACATTTGGAAAAACAAACTGTGGAATTCAAACACGAACAACAAACTAACAGTAAATTACGCAGCGATCGGAATAGAGTTTCAAACCGGTTTGCACTGGTTAAGGGGAGGCTGAGTGCCTAGTTATAGTGCTTATCTATCAATCCATCGCTTGTGCACTTTTTTGTACTAAATACACAGCCAAGTTAATGCAAGAAATGTCTTAGAAAATTGTTTTTAACTAAAGACTTATTTTTTTAACTTTTCGCCAACCATTTTCTTTTTTTGTGTATCTACTTATATGTGTTATCTCAGCAAAATTTTGTTCAGGCTTTACTATCTACCAATAAAATAATAATCAAGCAATTAGTTTGTAAAAGGAACAAACATCTATTTCAAAGTTTGTTGATATCCATTGAAGAAGCTGTGGACTTCAACGAATATATATAACCATACCATACCATACCATAACAGCCACAATAAAGTCCACTGCTGAACATAGGCCTCCCCCTATCGGGGGGTATTGCCACACTCACCACGCTTGGCAGGCGGATGTTACATTTACAGGGAACGCTGCTGCCCATTCCCTGGATGAATATCCCTTAGTCGCTTTTTACGACACCCACGGGTAGAATTAGGGTGACGCTATTCCAAGCCGGCAATAGATATAACGCTTTCGTTAAATTAAGAAACGATTTGGCACTAATTATAAAACATTTATATAGGTACCATAACTTTTACGCTAAATTACTTACTTTTCTATCTGACCTCCTTACTCCACAAAACAGCCTCTGAACACAATCGTCGCTTTAAACCGGTATTCGCCGGTTATTTGTCCGGATGCAATCTCTTCCCGGTATATGATTAAAACAGTGCACAGGACGAGCTTCCCGCGGGAAATCATCGGCGAGTCGGCAAGCGCAGTGCATAATTAGCTGCAAGTCCTGATATAGGGTGTATTTTCATATTCCACAGATTTATTAGCTTAGAAGAAGCTAGGAATTTGTTAAGTTTTAAGTTTGTCGGTAATTTGAAAACTAAAGGTGCTCTATCATGATCAAGTATCGGTACCTGGTTCACCAAACTGCTATTATTTATGGGTTTATAGTGTTTTTCGTAAAATGAAACCGAACTAGAATATTTTTATAGACCCCTACTTACTTTTATAAAAATCGACTGTTTCCAAAATTCCAATTTTACGAATAGGATAATATTGGTTACATGTCAGTAATATTTTTTTTAATATCTATTACTTTGATACTGATCCAAATTTCTTTGACTGTCGCTAAGATCACTTGAAAATTGACACTTGAACTCGACAGCCGATGTGGCGCAGTGGTTAGCATGCCTGCCTGCCACGCAAAGGTTCCGGGTTCAATTCCCGGTGGGGTCACTCACAAAGTTGATATTTATCGCTTTGTGAATTTGTTCCCAGTCTGGTTAGGACATTGCAGGCTGAACCACCTGATTGTCCGCAAGTAAGATGGTTCCGTGCTTCGGATGGGCACGTTAAGCCGTCGGTCCCGGTTGCTGTCTATGATGGCGGTCGTTACACAACCATGTCAGAGGCCTGCTACTTGTAGTAGGCGGTTGAAAAACTCTGACACCAGGGTTCATCGGGTCGTTGAACGACTCGGTGTCCCACACGAAAAGAAGACTTGAAAATGACAGACTAAAAAATGGTGTAGGTGAAGTACGCTTAAAAATATTTCTTTATGCTTATATTTCTGAAATATAATTTCAAATTACCAATTCCTTTGAAAGGCTATTAAACCAAGCTATTAAATATTAGTGTTCCATTCAAAGATAGGACCCTAGTGTAGTCCAGGAGTCCTCTGCAGGAGAACGGGCGCCTCTGTTCAAACGGAGGACATTCCACACAAAATAGGGCTGCCACTCAAAAACCCTTAAATTTTAGAATATATTATATTATTATAATACCTACACATCACTAACTGTACATGGTTTTTGTATCTTATATATTAAGCTGTCTTTTCATAAAGCTTTCAAAGAAACCACTATCAATTATATTTAACTGCAAAAGTTCAGTTCATTTAAGAGATGTATCCGTACCTATTCACATTCTAACCGAATTTCACTATCTTGGATATGTTATATTTTCGATACCTTTGTTTTACTTTCAAGTAAAACATCTTTCGTTTTACTTGAAAGTATACAAGTTGAGCTCAATTTCATTTTCAGGTACACCATGTCTCACGTAAGTGCAAAATTCAGAAATATAGTTGCATTTTATCTATTAACAACACATTTTACGAGCCTTTGCCAGCCCTAGAGACAAATAAGTTGACAGCAAAGGGAGATGAAATAAAACTGAAGCAACTTTACATGCGAATGCTCCTCGTATGAAGTCTCTTCAATTATATTTCAGTTGCAAATATGACCAGTACTTTGTCCTCTTTAACTTTGAGCTGAAATTAATTTTGCATTTTATGAGCGGTCTCTGCGAAATGAAGATGGGTATATCTCATTGCTCATAATTTCAATGAATAATTGAAAGTGGAGCCGTTTACGGTGAGTATCATTTAGACGATGTAAAGTTTTTCAATGTGTAGAGGGATTGGAAATATTATGTGCCTTTACGTAAACTACGAAAATTAATACCTTTACGTAAACTACGATCGCCAGCACATCAACCTACCATTCAAGGGATCAGACTGGTTTACTGGTACTGGTTTTTCTTACTGTTTGTATGAAAAAACGGTATTAGTTGGATAGATAGGTTGATATACTGATGATTAGTACATAATAAGCAAAATATTAAACTGTCAAACTTATGAGTTTGTTGGTTTTGTACATTTTTTGCGTATTTTATCAAACTTAAGCCTCAAGCAAATAATGGATAGATATTATCGCTACTTTTGAATAAAAAAGAACATTATTTTTTTGAATAAATATAAACATGCTAATTATTATGTAATAAAAATAAAGCATGCTTCAAATCTGAATAAATTAGGTAACAAGAAAATATCATTAGAAGAGAATGAAACTTTAAAGTGTCACATCGCTCGGCACCATTCTATAAAAAAACATCAACAGTTGGCAACTAACTGGTATGATTGATGACCACGGGGACAATTTATTTTTCCATTCATCACTGTTAATTTTCCCGCGGTATCGTGTGGCGATGTGATATATTAGTTGGGAGGGGCCAATAGTGACTTTCACACAAACTGGACTATGCTGCGGTTCGTGATACCCACCAAATAAATTACTGCAATTTCCAGACGCAATTTGTTGCTGCTAAGAGTGCAATGATGTTTCGTTTTTGTAGTCAATTTAAAATCATAGAGTCATGACCAACCTAAGTGGGAGGCCAAGTTACGCTGGTCGAAAAGCCTCTAAGTATTGCGACCAGCGTAAGTTGGCTTTAGCACTTGCGGTGTTAAGCGCATTTAAGTATTACGACCAGCGTAACTTGGCCTCCCGCTTAAGCTGGTTATGTCGTTTCAGGACATTATGATGGACGAATGGACTATGCGGAGCTAACTTAAGTGACAGTGGGCTGGTCACATCTGTCGTAGAACCGATCCTAGTGGAAGCTACGCCAACAAGCATACTCTTAGGCGTCATTAGGATAGGCGATTTATAAAAATCGTCTGATAATGACTGGATGGTGAAAACGGGTGACCATGTGGTGAACCCTGGGGAAGGCCTACGTCCAGCAATGGACTGCTAAGGGCTGGTTTGCGATGAACAGGATTTTATAGATTCTTTTGGATCGGATAATTGGATCCGGGCAAAATCCGCAAAGTCGCGCGAAGCGTTTGAGAACCGCCTAATGTGGTGTTGATGGACGGAGCGATTTGAATTCGTTTCATAATTAACGCGTTTTAGTTGATTGGGTAGTAATGTTTGGTAATGATACGGTGAGACTAGAAAACTGTGTTCTGTCGTTTTAAGGTCAAGATATATGCATAGTTAGGTACTTATTCAGATATTTGATTATATATTTTGAATTTGTATTGGCATTTCATGTAACTTGATTAAATTAATAAAGAAGTGATAGATGATTATGGATATCGTCACCATGTCAACTCATGCCAAGATGATTCATAACACAAGACCATATCCAGATAGGAACATTGTGCACTTGCCGGCTCTCGATAAATCTTTCTAAGTAGTTGGTATATAGAGCAGCATATTTTGATTGAAGACCTAACCTTAGTAACTCCATTGAAAAAGCATTTTTATCCGTATTCTAAAGACAATCTTGAAAATTTACCTACCTGCTTACCTAAGCTGTATTTAATATAGTGGTGCTGCTGACTTACCTGTAGGAAAAAGAAAACATTTTTAGGCACTTTGTTACACAATTCATAATACAGTACAAAACTTTTATTTTCAAAAATACTCTATTTCTCTTCGTGTGGGAGATATAGTCGTCCAATAACCCGATAAGCTAGATTAGCTAGAGCTATTAGATTAGAATGCCAATTTATGCATAAAAATTAAGACACGATGATTTCCCGCAGGACCAGTTGTACCATTGGACAGTACCATTGATGGTACAACTGGGACAAAATAATCCCACCTGTACACTCAATGGTACAACTGAGCCAAATTTTGTCCCAATTGTACCATTAGACCAACAACCATACAGGGTGTTATTTTAATTGCGTTCCATAGCTTCGGAGTATGTTAAGCATCGTTAAAGGATGCCGTGAAAATATAGAATTAGTTTGTCTAAGATTTATAGTTTCCGAGATAGACTAATTTTATTTACAGCTGTCATGTCAAAGATTACTTCAAGACCTATAATTTTTTAGTTTGACAGCTGTCATCTTTTTTCTAATAAATTGATCACTTAGCATGCATAATTGCCGAGAAAAAAAAGTTTTTAGTTTGACAGTTGTCACCTCGTATGTAGGTCTCATTAACCTCTTGAATACCACTGGCTTGATATCGGGTCAGCGAGAAAAATGCCTCTTTGTACCACTGACTCGATATCAGGTCGCTCATTCCCAATACGTTTCAAAACGCTTGGGAAATAGTGGTTTTTGACATTTCGTAGTACTGGGATGGGGAAGGTTAAGCCCTAAGACTTTCCCAAATAACCTGAAAGTCTAGCATGCATAAATGCCGAGAAAAACAAGTTTTTAGTCTGACATCTGTCACTTTAAATGTAGGTCTCATCAAGGCCTACAACTTTCCCAAACAAACTAATAGTCTAACATGCATAATTACCGAGAAAAACAAGTTTTTAATTTGACAGCTGTCAGCTTAAATGTAGGTCTCATCAAGGCCTACAACATTTCCAAACAAACTGATAGTCTGCAGTGCATAATTGCCGAGAAAAGCAAGTTTTAAATTTGACAGCTGTCACCTAAAATGTAGGTTTCATCAAAGCCTACAATATTCCCAAACAAACTGATAGTCTACAGTGCATAATTGCTGATATAAACGAGTTTTTAGATTGACAGCTGTCATCAAAAATATAGATCTCGTCAAAACCGACAACTTGCTATAAGAAACTATGCAAAGTTTCGAAGATAATTGAGTTTTCAAATTGGAACCTGTCATCTGAAATTAAGTTCACACAAGTGAAAATAAGAAATGCGACCATGCGGCCCGGGTTTCGATCTCCGGTCGATGTATGTAATTTTTTCTATTTCTTATTTTCACTTGTGAGAATAATATAGCACTGTGAGTGCATTACAATCCCAATAGATTGAAATTAAGTTCTCGTTAAGACCTATTTAAAAAAATAACCGAAATTCCGAAATGCGAGTAAAGACGGGTGTGATTTGTTGTAAAATTTTTCATGGTACAGGTGGGATAATTTTGTCCCAGTTGTACCATCAATGGTACTGTCCAATGGTACAACTGGATTTCACTAGTGAGATTTGAGTAGGTAAGATTGCATCCACGTTATCAACTATCAGCATATAAAAACTCTGACACCAAGGTTCATCGAGTTGTTGGATGACTCGATGCCCCACTCGAAAAGAAGAAGCATTTAAAAATATCGATGGTGTATTTCCTACACTACCTGTTTATTGTAGAAAATTCAGTGATTTAAAAAAATACGTTTTAAACCTAAATCAGATGTTTTCGGTTCCTTTTAAATCTAGATTCCCTCTTCAAACACTTAGACATAAGCAGACCTGGAATTACGGACGTTCCGGCACAAAATACTAACGCTATTATAGCACTTGCGGTGTTAAGCGCATTAACGTAAGCGCTTTAAACGATGTATTGTTGTATATGAGCGCTTAAACCGCTGTAGGGCGAGATGATTTGAAGAGTTTACTTGGTTGGTAAAATTTAGAAACCTAAAACTCTAGTCTTTTGATATTTATTTTCGAATGGGAATAGGACCTTTCTCGAAAATATTCCTACATGTTCGAACTAATCAATCGAACTTATAAATAAGGAGAAAAGACAACAACAACTTTTATAGTTTTATCGTTTTATTAGTTGTGTTTGAGCAGCAGCTGAACGTCTTGTAACGTTTAGGGGATCAACGTTATATATTTTTTTACTGTTTAAAAACACCGTAAGTATGAGTTGATCGTAGCATTCTTGTATATTGAATACCTACGTTTATGTTGCCTTAATACCTTTTAATTTTAAGTAATCTATAAAAAAAAAGACAGGTTTGCAATAAAGGTACAGGTCATAAAGGTAAACGTAATAACTCTAAGCTCAATGACTGCAAGAAAATGAGTCTCATGAAACCACGAAAAACAAAGATATTACTGTAAATAACTCCCAGAAGACTGAATAAGTCAAACTCTGTGTGAGTAAAACCGCGGGCGGTCGCTAGCTATTTATCACTCGCTAGGTGTTGCTTCAGACAAATTGCATCACCTCGCAAGAAATATAGTTGCACAAAAATTGTAAGGTTTCAGAAAGACTGTAAGATGCTCTCTTTGTTATATGATAGTGACGAAAAAGCTGCATTCAAGCTTATTATTTAAATAAGAGACGTCAAATGTTATCTGAGCTATTTGTCATACCTGCCTTTTAAAGTTCTGTGACTCAAAGGTATGTAAAATTAATTTAATTAGTATCAAAAATATTATGGAGTTTTGGGTGGATACATTATAAAAAGCAGTTGATACTTACAGGTAAAGAGATTATACAAAAAATAAGGAATGTACAAGGACAACTAAGATGTGTCTCTATTATGTTTGACGTATTCTCATAAGTTAAATGTGTTTCAATACTTAGTAATTGACGATTGATAACGATTTGATTTTTAAAATACGCATCCTGAGGTATTGCTATAAATACTTGAATACCTAGCGTAGAACATATAGGATTCATAGCAAATGTCTACAGGCCATATTCTTACTATCACTTAGAAGTGTTTCAAATCCTCATTTCTTTGCACTTGCATTTTTATTTCATGAACAAAATTTGAATGCATTTTAAATTCAGATTTCTTTCTTCAGATTATTCGTTGTACTCTCATTGCACTTGACAATCATAATAATGTCCTGTTGAGATTTCTTTATTCTGTTTTGGTATTTTCATAACTCGAAACAAGTTTCATTTTAATGCTGGTACATTTTTATAAGCTGGAATAGTAAAATGAAATTGGTCTAGCGTTTTTAATAAATTCTTAAAACATGTTTTGGGCGATGAATTTTCTTTTTACTGGTAAATATGGTAGATGAAACTTTATTTTTGATCAAAGTAACTAAATAATATACAAAACTGTGTAAAAAAGTAGCTGAATAGAAAAGAATAGTGAGAACGTGCTCATTACGCGTAAAAATTCAGTGCAGCTAAGAAATAGGAGTAGTAAAAATTTCACTAAAGTTAGTTACGTACGTTTACAGTTTGGATTAGGTACTTAATAACTAATCCAAACTGTAAACGTTTCTTCATTGTGTCATCGAAGGTTTTGAAGCATGTTTGAAAATGAGTACAGTAGGGGCAATGGCAATTACTTCACCGACAAGAGCTGAGCTTTTAAATACAGGGAGTAACAGAAAGGGTATAACAAGCCGAAAGGAGGTCAAGGTACTCATGAAACTGAACAACTTTCCCAAACAAAAAGACAAAAAAAAATTGTACCTCCCATAGTAAGCCAGTCACCTGATCGGCGATTTTGTATTGGAGGTTCAATTTTTTTTCATATTTCGACCCATGTTCCATGGGCAAAGTTGTTCAGTTTTATGAGTACCTTGAAGTCTTTTCGGCTTGTTATACACTTTCTGTTACTCCCGGTATAAGAAAAATACTGTATGGGGTCACCTTTTGGGTAGTAACACCCTCTTTGTTACAACCTGTAAAAGCGCAAAAGATTCAAAAATTCAAACGTTCCCGCTCACCAACGCCACATACATCTTGAGAGGACAAACTGGTGGATCCGACGACCAAAGCCGTTCCACGTCGTTATTCAATTTACATGCAAATAGGGGGACGAGGGGAGGGGGGTGTTGGAGGGGGGGAGGGGTGTGACTGTGCCAATAGTACGCTGATGTATCGCGTCAGGACGTGTCCTGTGGCAAGCTGTGGGTTTCGGTGAGGATGTAAGTTACAAGATTTTGTCAATCAACGTTTTTTAGGCACCTACTGTTCAAAAGGACATAAAAACACTTAGACTCTCTAAAAATATGCCTAAAAGCGGACAATCTGGCGCCTTAAGATCAGGAAAGCCGAACCCGCGTAGCGCGGGATAAGGCGAGAATAAAGACGAAGACCTACCAAATCTTTACAAATTTCACCAACAAATATAAACGTGATTTTTGATTGTACGTACCATAACTACGACGTAGCAAACGCTGAAGTCTGTGTTTTAACCCGTTTGAAATATGACGGCATTAGGAGTTTCGGATATTGATAGGTCGCATCAGATAGGTCAGCGCTACGAGTGTTTTTAAACGCATCATCTGAGCTACGATGTTCGTAGCATGACTACGACGAAGCACGACTACTTCACAAACCGCTACGCTAAGCTACGATATTCGTAACATGACTACGACGTAGTACACGCTACGGCTTATGTTTTAACCCGTTTGGAATATGACGGCGTTAGGTGTTTCGGATATTGATAGGTCGCATCAGATAGGTCAGCGCTACGAGGGTTTTTAAACGCATCATCTGAGCTACGATGTTTGTAGCATGACTACGACGTAGCACGACAACTGCACGCACCGCTACGGTAAGCTACGATATTTGTAGCATGACTACGACGTAGTACACGCTACGGCTTATGTTTTAACCCGTTTGGAATATGACGGCGTTAGGTGTTTCGGATATTGATAGGTCGCATCAGATAGGTCAGCGCTACGAGGGTTTTTGAACACATCATCTTCATGATGTAGCACGACTACTTCACGCACCACGTAAGCTACAATTTTGATAGGATGACTACGACGTAGCACAACTACTTAACACTTGTAGCATGACTACGACGTAGCACGACTACTTCACGCACCGCTACGGTAAGCTATATTTGCTGCGTGGCTTCGTCTTATCACGACTACTACACGAACCGCAAACGTTAAGCTACGATATTTGTAACATGGCTACGACGTAGTACACGCTACGGCTTATGGTTTAACCCGTTTGGAATATGACGGCGTTAGGTGTTTCGGATATTGATAGGTCGCATCAGATAGGTCAGCGCTACGAGGGTTTTTAATAACATCTCGCGACAGATTTATTGCTGTGACCGTAAGAGGAGAGGGTGTAAAAAAGGATTTTAATATTAATACAAAAAACTTTAGTATACTGATACACCATCATGCCTTTAATCTATGAGAGTTTGGCTGGCTGAGTATCAGCATTCGCAAAGACAGGAACTATTTTTGTCAAAATTGACTATATGTGCGTGGCGTGGGTTACTTAATTTGAAAATTGTATAATAACTACTTTAAGATTGTTACCTAATCAATACATAGTGTCTAAAGAAGTTTTTGTTTCTCGGTCTGTCTGTCGTTGATTTCGCCAACTCCTCTTAAACCACGCAACAGATTTTGATGCAGTTTTTGTAATAGATAGAGTAATTAAGGAGGAAGGGGTATATGCATAAAACATGCCGGGAAATCGTCTTTTTCTTGCAGGAAAAAAAGTTGCAGCGGGTAACACCGCTGACGGGCCGCTAGTGAGTAAATAATCTGTTTCCGCGCTACGACGTTCGTAGCACGTCTACGACGTAGCATGTCTGCGGCGTAGCACGTGCTACGAACAACGTGCTAAGAAACCGAGCATCTGCGTCACGATAACGAGGTACGCGCTCTAATTAATTTCGTTGCAATTTGATGTTTAAGTATAGATTTTTAAACGAATATGAGAAAGTTGTCACTTATTATACAGGGTGTTAGGGACAGCTCTCCGAATACTAATAGGGTGCAATCAGACCATGAAACTGAACAACTTCCCATTGAAAAAAAATCAGGAGACGTAAAAATTTTTTTGACTTCCCATACTAAATGCAGTCAGCTCATCGTAATTTTGTATGGGAGGTCGAAAAAAATTTTACGTCTCCTGAAAAAAAAATCAATCGGAAGTTGTTCAGTTTCATAGTCTGATTGCACCCTATCAGTATTCGGAGAGCTGTCCCTTACACCCCGAAGATCACTCACACATTACTTACAATCTTAATTCACGAAAAAAAAATAAAGTCAAGTCGTGAGTTGCATTTTTTAAACATCATAAGTAAAACTTTTGAGATTTCAAGATACTACAAAATAATTAGTAAAAGTACTAATTATTTTGTAGTATCTTGCATCTAGTATCCATTTATAAACACGGAAGGCGAAATAAATCTAGTTTTTACTGCAGCTGTCAGATCAACCTGTAATTATGGAGGTGATAAATTAAGTCTAGACTAGAGATACATGCATACGGGAAAGAAACTAGGTAGATAGCTGCTTAAAGAAGGTTGTAGTTATTTGAGGTTTGTTTAGTTTTGTAAAATAAAATTAGCCTGGTAAAGACTCTTATCATCACTGAAAAGTGACGTCATCATACCCGCCCCGCTCCTTTAACATATGACTACTAAGTACTACTCAAGTTCTGATAGAGTTGTGCAACGATTGTTTATAGTAATTGTTTAAAATTTCAAAACTCGTAATTTATCAATATAACTTTTTAGCACTCACGATTACTTTCACATATAAAAGTAACTTTAACGATTCTTATCGCGATAATTTTTTAAGTCAATAAGTGATTTAACTGGAAACACGACGTTTCGACTGAATTTCATGAGTCATCAGTCTACCCACGACCATAACTGATGAACCTCAGTCAAACCGTCGGGTTTCCAGGTAAATAGCTTATTTATCTAAAACACTTTCACAATAAGACCCGTTCAAGTAACTATTATGTAGTAATTTATCGTTCAATAATATAAAGTTTCATGCAACTTTCTAAGAAAACATTCCTGAACAAACTCAAAAACTGATAAATTGGTCTCAAAAATCGAACGTGAAACCTCATTAACGTCAACCCCACCCGACCACGAAACAGCTAACCTCAACCAACATCACATCACATCAAAAGCAAAACAGCTTGCGGTCACGTCTCGTTGCCGAAGCAGTTGCCATGGCAACCACCGCCGCAGTTGCCATGGCAACCGTGACGTCAAGACGTAAGCAGCTGCGGTTTCCTCCGGTGATGACGTCAAGGTTGACGTGCAATCAAACCGCGGTGCGGCTGCCTTCAATTAATTACTGAGACTGTGTTATTTCTTGGAAATTAGTAAGTGAAACCGGAACGACCGGTTTTCCAGGAAACGTTAAGATCGATCAACAGGTGAAACCAAGAAACTTTTTTCAAAGCGTATGAATCATTAAAAATCTTATCTCCCAAAGAAAATTGCTCGGTCAGCTGATTTGTTGTACGGGTGGACCAATTTTTGTCTATGTTTTTACTCTAGGTCGTTTGGTACCTTTCTACAGGGATGTCACTCACATTATCACAAAGGCGTGACACTTAGCTTAAATTTTATAATACATTTTTGAATCTCATTTTTCCGGAAATTATTATTTTGTTACTTTAAGTGATGTTGAAGAAATAATGGACATTTACACACGCAGACAACTTTAAACTTCGGACTATTTCGAAATTTCTATGATTATGAATAAATCTTTTTTTTTATCACCATAAGGCCTATTAACACACGCAAGATTAACTCTTGTCTGTTCCAAAGGTGTCTAGTTACACTCATGATGTAAACAAGTTGTCAGTAAACGTGATGAAGGTGAATTAGCAACAAAGGCGTAACTTAATCATACTCAGATGCTTCTGAGATGTGACACGCAGTAAGGACAGGATCTAAGTGCGATGTGAGAAACTAAGGTATCGTTACTAAGACAATTTTTTATTATCCTATCGACCTTCATAAAAATACAAATTTAAGTTATCATAATCATATATTATCTTAAAAAAAGATGTCATTTTGATAAGATTACGAAAATCGTCGCAACTCAGTGGCAGAGCAGTAGCATTGTACCCAATGTGTCCTGAATTTGATTCCCACCGTCGCTAGTCACAATTATGAAGTGTTGTATAGTGTGGGAATTGAAATCCCAATAAGATAAATAAAAGTCATATCGTAGGTGCAGTCAGTGTAGAAAAATGAGACTATAAATTTGAGATTGTTATTGCGTTTCCAGCACCGGCAGTATACGAATTATTATCCGTAAATCTTTTCCAATAATCTTTTATCAACCTGCAGAATTTCCTCGTAGACAGTTTTTTGCAGCTGTACAAAATAAAAAGCAGCGCTGCCCGTAGCCATTTTAACCGAAGATGGTAATGGTGTGTAAACTGATTTAATTTAGCTTTATGTCCGTCGTGCACTGGATGCATTAGTCGCAATTTTAGCTGTGTCTTTCGACTACTGTGGAGTTATAATGAAAATCTTTTGTATGGAGCGTACAAAATAGTTTACGATGCTTCTAATTTTAGACTTGTCAGCATAAGTTTCTTTTGAATCAATCAAACTGCAATGGTACAATTCAAGCACGAGGCCGTGCAGTACCCACTTAAATAGGCGTTTTGAAAAACTCTGGAACTGGAGTACGCCATCTCACTGCCGTTGCCTGCCACTTATAACATAATATTATGCAACTCACAGATTATCACAACAAAGACAGGTAGCTTAAGCTCTGTCCTCAATACTCCATCACGCTAACTCCTTCAGTCATTAATAAGGCTGAAGTCACAATGGGCGTTCTGCCGACAATGGGCGAGGTAACAACCATATTAAGCTCAGGCCTGTTCTAACTAGGGATGTGACTTAAGCAATAAAAAATCGATTTTCTTATAATCGTTTGTTTTTAGTCGCAAAAAAATCGACTAAAAAACGACTTTTATTGAAAAAAACATCTATTTTTAATAAATGTCGTTTTTTTCGTATTGCACCTTAAATTTTTTCAATTTTTTTTCAGTGCCATTCACTGTTTTAATACTTTGTAAGAAATTTTACATGATTTTACTAAATCTCAAGTTACAAACAATAATTTTTCTTTTTTATACGCCTAATTCCTATATCAGTAAAATAAACTTCATACAACGTGTTACAAAACAAAAAATAAAGCCAAAAGAAGGTCGCCCAACGACCCGATGAACGCAGGTGTCAGAGTTTTACAACCGCCCACTAAAAGTACCGCTACTACACACAGTATTTAAACGGTTCCTTTCTTTTTATGCCGGCAAAACAGTATTTTCAGTATCATCTGCAGCAAAAATTAAGGACCTAAAATATTTAAGACCGAGATAATTGGATATGGTGTGTTATAATTCATGCATAATCTAGATATTTGGTAAAAGAAAAAAGATAAATCGATTTCTGAATTTTGGAAATTTTGAAAATATAATCGATTAATTTCTACTGTTTATTTTTTTTGAAAGACGCATCGATTATTTGAAAAATCGATTTTTTTTTCACATCCCTGGTTCTAACTGCGGGATGACGCCGCCGTTCCCGGAATTTTGTTGTTTTGAATTAGGTGCTGCGGCGTAAAGAGATGAATTGTGTCGTTTTATGTAATAAATGACGTAGCTCTTAATTAACTCGTCATACCCTTCATATGAAATTTAAAATATAATCTGCATGGATACATGCAATACAATGTTCAGTACAATGATTTGTAGGGTGAATAACCCGAACGTAAAAACTATTCATAGTACATCAGTTTCTACTAACGAATTCCACTTATTTAAAGTTCTCGATATGTCAACGCCGTAATAGAATATTTCATAGAATGAATAAACATAATGATTACGGGTAAACTAGAAAAACTGTGGGTAACATGTACGGGAAAAAAATTGTGTTAACATTTTTTCTTCTTTTCCTATGTTAAAGCAGGAGCAGTAGCGGTCGCCATGGCCGAAATCGGTCGGAGAGATCATCATGATCAAGATACGTACCGTGGCGATAATTTAAAATCAAGTGACGACTGAAAGTTAATACAAATACCTTTTAGCGGCTTCCTACCTATTGTGATAAATCTGCACTGTGGTATACTGTTCAGCTTGTTAGCATAATCCACAAACCTAATAGCATGATTCCTTGTGGTCTAAGAGCAGTCCACGGTGTAAATGCAAACGCTCTAGGCCTTTGGCAGTCGAAGCTACCAAAGTAGGTCGTCACTACTTTTAGGATGTTATAACTTTATGCAGGTTCGCTGAACATTTAACCATAGGTAACCAAACGGCACACTTGAAACGTACAAATGCAGAACTGACGCAGGTTTTGACGTATAGCACTGTTATTTTATGATTTAGTTCACTATTGTCCTTTGATTTTAGCACTTCACTTCTTAATTCTACGAGTATTTTTTAATATTTGACGCGAAAACTGGTGTTTATTTACATTGTTATCCGATGACTTGAAGACTGGCGGATGACAGCTCTGCTGCCGTGTCACGTGACTCTGCTGTCTGTCACCTGCCGAAGCGCAGTGTGGCCAATTGGACGACGACGAAAATAAATGTCGGATGTACTCCCAGCCGCGAAGAACAAATAAATTCTATGACCTCTATTGATGAGGTACTTCATTATGAAATACATGAAATATTTCTCACGCTATTATAACAGCTGCGTCCTTGGTCTGAGCGCGAATATTCAAACCTAATACATCAACGAGTCGATGAAGAACGCAGTAGGGGGGGCAATGGACGTCTTGAGTCGCCGCTTCAGGTCGTTCGTGTTGAAAAAAATACACGTGAAGAATACGCCGTAGGGATATGCGCCCTGGGGTACGAGCACGAGAAAAATTCCAAGCGCGCCCGAATTGAAAAGGAACGCAAACGACGTACGCGTAACACGGCGACAAAATGGCGGCGAATTCAAACAGCAAGCTTGATTTTGTATGGGAACAAAATTTATTATAAGCAAACTTACTTGCTTGATTATTAGTCGTCGTGCTGAAAAAAATACACGTGAGATAAAGCGCCCCATGGTCCTTGCGCCCTTGGTACGAGCGCGAAAAAAAGTTATATCACGCCCGAAATAAAAAAGAGACGCAAGAGGCGTACGCGTCACGACGACAATAACGACGTTATATTATAGCGCCGGCTTCTCGCCCAGGCAAAATATAGTCCACGACGTAGTGCTAGTAGTTTCTCTTGAAGTGAAGATTTATAGTCCAATCACACAACACGCACCAATTTCTTGAATTCACGGTGAGACGGACCAAAATGTATAATGCATTGGTTTTATGTGGACTGTAGATTATGTTGGGGCTGGTCTTCTAAATTGGGTGCGTGTGTGGAGATGATTAAAAGATGGTTTTATGGTACACTATTATCACTGTATTGACTTGTATCACATCGAAAATAACTTATTTTATAATAAAAAATTACACACAGCCTCCCATACAATCTCATACGATACAAAGTTATCTCTACGCGCGTAATGACATAGTTACTACGTGCACGTCACGCATACGGGCGCGGTGTATAGCGACCTTAAATGCGTCAAACGCCTATCTTGTAGTCTAAGGAAAGCAGCAAGCAAAATACATAACTACACTTTGAAGATAGAAACGTGATACATCATCATCTAGCTTACGTAAGACTGTTAATAATTATTTCGTTATTCACTATCAACTTTATTTTTCGAAACGGCAAAATCTAAACAAAACTCAATTATTCATAGTGTATTTTTGCATAGAATATTTGTTGATTTTTCATCGTGAATGCAAACAAGTCTATGCATCGCTGTCAGTACGCGCTGAAGATGGATTGGGTAAACACTATCCTATTGTGACTATACGTATAACTATAGATACAAATCACGCTTGTATTTCTTGCGTGGTGAAGAGGTAAAGGCATCGCTTGTGTTAGTTACCTCTCCGGAATTATTAAGGGCTATTTCAAAAATGGTGTTGTACCTATTGAGATTATCAGATTATTGTTTAAAATTGTACTTATATTTGTATTGCGTATTTCTGAACTGGATTTTCTTAGTCAAACTACATACTGATGACTTTCGCGTCTTCTATAAACCACACATTTAAATGAAAAGGAGGCAATAGCTTACCACCTCTAGTTCATTGAAGACTGGTACTTATTTAGTGCTATTTTAGAAATGGTGTACCTATTGGGTTTATCTATCAGTCCGTCCATCCCCTTTAGGTTTTGTTTATATTTTGTATGTAATTAACTGTAATTTCTTGATAAGACTACAGGATGTTAATACCTATCAAATCTTCTAGAAACCACACATGCAAATGGAGGTGACTGGTCACCACCTCCGGTTCATTACAGCCTGGTACTTGCGGCTGCTCATCTCCTAGCACAGCAATAGCAAATAGAGACACAGAATTTTTGTCTATTTTAGAAATTATGTACCTACTATACTATTTTGAGGTTAGCAACCTATTGCCTGAAATTGTGGCATTTGGTACGTAAAGATAGGATTTTCTTGCTACCGCTATAGGATATTTATACCTATCAAATCTTCTAGAAACCACACATGCAAATGAACTGTTCACCACCTCCGGTTCATTACAGCCTGGTACTTGCGGCTGCTCATCTCCCGCCAGTGATTCGATTTCGTTTCCATTAACAGCAAATAGATGCACTGATTACTTGTTTAGTTGTGGTTTGTCATCGCATAATGTTAGAATTCCAGTTGCAATGCAATTACTCGCCAATGATTGGAAATCTCGATCAAGAGCACGTAATTAAAATTTGGAAGCGTTTAAAATAAGCGTAAAAGATTTTTGATTCACGAACAAACGACATTTTTTGTGTCACTTGATTTTAAATTATCGCCACGGTACGTATCTTGATCATGATGATCTCTCCGACCGATTTCGGCCATGGCGACCGCTACTGCTCCTGCTTTAACATAGGAAAAGAAGAAAAAATGTTAACGTTAATGTGGACTGATAGATAAACCCAATAGGTACACCATTTCTAAAATAGCACTAAATAAGTACCAGTCTTCAATGAACTAGAGGTGGTAAGCTATTGCCTCCTTTTCATTTAAATGTGTGGTTTATAGAAGACGCGAAAGTCATCAGTATGTAGTTTAACTAAGAAAATCCAGTTCAGAAATACGCAATACAAATATAAGTACAATTTTAAACAATAATCTGATAATCTCAATAGGTACAACACCATTTTTGAAATAGCCCTTAATAATTCCGGAGAGGTAACTAACACAAGCGATGCCTTTACCTCTTCACCACGCAAGAAATACAAGCGTGATTTGTATCTATAGTTATACGTATACTCACAATACGATAGTGTTTACCCAATCCATCTTCAGCGAGCACTGACAGCGATGCATAGACTTGTTTGCATTCACGATGAAAAATCAACAAATATTCTATGCAGAAATACACTATGAATAATTGAGTTTTGTTTAGAATTTGCCGTTTCAAAAAATAAAGTTGATAGTGAATAACGAAATTATTAACACTCTTATGTAAGCTAGATGATGATGTATCACGTTTTAATCTACGAAGTGTAGTTATGTATTTTGCTTGCTGCTTTCCTTAGACTACAAGATATGTGAGTATATCACAGAGAAAAGCGTTTGACATATTTAAGTTCGCTAAACACTGGGCTCGTATGCGTGACGTGCACGTAGACACGATGCCATTACGCGCGTAGAGATAACATTGTATCGTATAAGATTGTATGGAAGGCTGCACACTGCCAGCGTATGCGTCCGCGGAATCACGCGCGTAGCGTGGTATGCAGTGTCTCATACAATCACATCTGATACATCGTCAACTCTACGCGCGTGATGACGTTGGAACTACATGCACGTTACGCATACGGGCCCGGTGTGTAAGTATAGTAATTAATTTGAACTCGTAAAGTTAGAATAGTAAAGTATGGGGCATGGAATTCAATATCCCTATTCTGCTTCAAAGTCCAGTAGTTCCATAGTCCGTACTGTGTACGTTTTTAATACAAGAATGGTTGCTTCAATTTAGAAGACGTCCTAATTAATTGATCTGAAGATTCGCGGAAATTGCTAACCCCCCAGGCCCACCCTGGGGGGGTTTGACCCCCCACAGTGTATCTTTGGCTTTAATTTAGAATTGTTAAGGCAAAGGGAATGCAATTTACGTAAAATAATTGTTTGATTCCAAATATTCCTTCACCCTTGCTTGGGTTAATTTGGTTTATGAAAAAGGTTTTTTTGGATGCCAAGGGTTTCGGTTTTCTAATGTAATGAGATCAGTCTGGGGTCTGAGCAATTTGGTAAAATAATACTACCTAGACGTTTTAGGATTGAAAATCACAACATAACCTTGCAATTAATTAGGTACTTAATTGGTATGAGATAAAATATGAAGCTCCACACACGATTCAGTGAAGTGACATTTTTTTTTCAGGATGTATACTTGTAGAGTAAATTTATTAATACTTTAAAAAACTTTTATAAACATTACTATTTATATGATTGAACACGCAATAAATAATACAATCGTACAAATTACTACTTCAAACTACAATAAAGTCACGTCATGTCATACTTATATCACTTACCTGAATTTGAATACGAATATAAATAGAAACGTACTTTTTGTAAAACAAAGCGACATCTAGTCGCATTCCGTATGTTCAAACTAAAAAGGGTGTAACAAAATAACTTTGACGTAAATTTTTTGCTCAAAACAATCTCTGTCTGATATTGTTACCTGGGAATGGAATAAAGCAGAGGTACACAACCTACACAACCCACCGGAGTTTATAATGACATTACACCTTAGAGATCTCTTGACAGAGGTCGGGAGAGCAAATAGTCCGGTGTGCAAACACCCTTATACAAACACAAACATGTCAGATCAAAACAGAGTCGAAATACAGTGTTGGTACCTACTTTGTACGTATATAAAGCAACTATATCCAGCCGTGAGGGATATAGTGAAATAATTTATACTTAGAGTGACATAAAATTGAGAGAAAACAGAAAACAAACAAACTGTTACAGTCTGGTTGTAGTCTGTAAGCGTATTTAAGCAACGGGACTAAAATAAGAAAAGGATTAGGCGAGAAATTCGTTTACTTGTTACTATGATTTTTATTTATCTTTTTAGCTTTAATTAAGAGATGGTAGCCAATCTGAATAAAGATGCACAAACCAGCGCGGCCTGTAGAACTAAATGTGAGATTATTATCATTTTATTTCTTACACAGCCACTGCATTAATTGTCTTGAAATTATGTCGAACGATGAAGTTACAAGTTAAAATAACTGATTAGGTAACATTTTATATTAATCTAATTAGTATGAAGGTTAGATATATTGCACCGAAGTGTACTAACTATGTGATAAATTAATGTTTTTTTAATGATCGCCTGTGGTGTACTTTTTTTTATTATTTCAGACGAAACGTGTTACTGATGCCTACTTATTTTGGTGCATTATATGCAATTTATAGTGAATTGTAGTTTCAAATTTAATTTTGTGCGCTATATACATTTTTTTTTTTAGATATGTATGAACAAAGGTGTCTCTTTAGTAAGTAGAGAAATAAAATTGAGTTTTGATAGTCTCAGAACTAAAAACATGAAAATGCGTAGACAAGTAATTAACACAATAATATATTACACAATAAATATTGCACATGAAATGTTTTTGTGCCCATTAGAGTAAAGTTAAGGGTGACTCCAAAAACCACTTGGGTCGTAGATCACGACAAATTTACCCCTTTACTAAAGAGGTGTACACACGAAACGTATGGAACATTGAATAAACAAGTTGTTTTTCAAAAGTCTTCGAAGTACTTACATCATATACTCGTAAGTGTGATGCAGGAGGGTAACAAATGCGATATTTTTAGTACAGAAAATAAGACAATTATCTTTTATCTTTCCACTTTTTTTATTGAGATTGCCAAGAAACATAAATTCTCTTTAAATATTAATTATTTAAATTTAAAACACTTTCTCTCTTCTTATCGCCCCACGCATACGCAGTACGCGCGTGGTGCAAACCTAGTGAAAACACACTTAAAACACGCGCGTATCGCAGACGGCACACCTGAGATGATAATGTATGCAAATTGCCACTAACTTGGCAGACTGATAAAGGTTCACTTTGCCACAGTCCCAATTTGACATAAAAACTGTCGTCCATACAATAGACCCCGGTTTGTTACATTCAGTGTATGAGCCGCCCAGTACCTGATTTTATCAAACTACAGGCTACACAATCAAATTTCACCTGTACCTACTGCCCCAACAAAAGCTCACGATCGATACTCAGAGTTTTATACCATGACAAACTTTGGAAAAATCAAATTCAATATAATACTAATTTAGTGTTTTACGTCAAACTTATCTCAAAACGTTATTTGTAAACTTGATGATGAAAAAGACTAGTAATTAATAATAATTCATAATTTATTTTTGTGTCCTATCTCTTCCCTCACAGTTTTGATATATGGTTCAAATTATTTATTGGACTCTATTTGAGATGCCATAGATTGTGACATACACATTTTAAAAAAAATATAGCAGAGCCCTATGACAAATTGGGACACCTTTTTAATGTGTGACGAAACAGTACTGTGACAATCCGGGATAGAGTCGGCAGACTGGAGCTATATCAAACTTGTTATTCGTGTGTTTTAAGTTACCTCGCTGATTTACGCGAGATTGCGTCAAGACATATTGCTTCAGAATCAGAGTAGCTTAAGACGTAGAGAGGATAGGACTATAAAAAAATATATTAACCCTGAAATTGAGGAGGGCATAGGATGATCCTACTGACCAGGCGATTTTGTCTGAGAATAATAGCATCATTATTATGGTCGGTTAAAATGTGAAACCTGCCAGAATGGACCGCAGCTACCCCTGTTAATTTTATACTGTGCTTACCAATCCAACTACCTTGCTTAGTATAGATGGGATTTTACATAAATAAACATTGAACAGCGTTTAAAATTCGAATCAAATATGCCGTTTAAAAAAAATCTTCTTCTGACATTCAACCACCCCTTACCTAGGAAGCTAGTTAATTTTACTTACTTCTTCGAGATTGACAAAATTTCTACTTCACTACGTTAATAAATGTTTAAATTTCACCAAACTAGCTTTTACCGCAAGTAGTGTATTATTATAACGTAATAACATAGGATCACTTCGTGTAAAGAGCTTATCCTTAGGCAAAGTACACGCACAATGTAAACTCTTGTATGATGGATGATAAGATAATGATTATGCTATGTAATGTGATACACATAAATTACAAACAAGGGTCTTATGTTAGGTTTGCCTTAAGGAAATAGGTTGTGGTATCAAATGAAATGATTAGTCAAATCGTTAATTGTTAAAACTTTAGTTGTACAGTAGGGTTAACTTTTGTCAGATGAAACGCCATGTTAAACTTCGTAATGATAATATTTAAACAACATAAGCAAATAAATCTGAATTACAAATACAGTGCGTCCTACCGGCTATGAGCAGTTATAGCCGAGAAAATTTAGGCATGAAAGCATTTAATCAAAACAAAGTGTACAAAGTATTCAAAAATATAATCAAGATTGTAGGCATGATAGTAGATATATTTAGATAAATACACTTAAAGCTTTAGCAGGAATAAGAAAGATTAAGATCTTCTGCAGAAGTGCCATAAAGTAAAAACGTTTCAAGTAGGTCGGACATGAAGGAAAAATAATATAAGAGTAATTTTATAAAGAGAAAATGAGAGAGAGCTTATCTTAAGAACTCTCAGGTTAAGTGTGCCTTTAACATCTTGTGGGCAAGTGCCTTTAGTGATAAAGTAAAAGACGGATTTATTCGTCAACATCTTATAGTGTTTCGTCATGCTTGTGTACTAAAATAACAGTATGTTTTTGGTCTTTACTATCTTAAAATATAACTTCCAAATAACTCGGTTAAATTGCCATATTAAGACACATATTTGAGGGGACAGAAGAGATGTATTTTTTTTATTTGTACAGAATGTAATAAAAATAGGTAATATCTACGTTATAATCCAAAATGCTTAATTTGTGAATTCTGCAAAACATTCACTTTTCATACAATTTCTTAGGAGAATTTACAGTACCTTAACTGAAAATAAACATTAGAATCTTTAAAAAGCACAAACACTGACAGAAGACTCTTGTACCTCACGGAAACTCAGCTTACATTATTATCCCGAAAAGTGCAAGTACTCTTTACACCGAATACAATGCTGCACTGTATTTCAAAGCTATACAGGGTGTTACAAAAATACTACAATGCTCTCAAAGGGAGCTTGCTAAACTGTACGACTTTTCTCAAGTTAGTCACAATATATTTAAAAAATCTGTTATACAGAATAGTGTCTATTGACCAAGTCATTTAGTATTGCAGATCAAACTTATTCTTTCAAGTTACAAGTTACGTTTTTTGAAGAATGTTTTTCAGTTTCATGACACATTACTTTTCCCTACATCCTATATACCAGTTCGTGTAAGGAACAGTGTAGGTACCTACTGAAAACTTTGCATAATCTGGTCATAACAGTAAACAATTTGATTTGAGTTCTTCATTGAAATCCAGCCAGGTGATCAGAAAGTTTGTTTGGTGGGTGAAATTTAGAATAGCTCCAATAGAAAAAGTTGTTCAATATCATGTTTTCATTACCTATGCCTGCAAAATTTTCGGCACACGATTTCACCTTGTATAGCAAGGGAAGCCGGTAGTGTACCGTGCAGTCTGAAGTGCAGTCGCTGCCCGGTCTAACTTAATAATAAAACCTCTTCGGTCTGTGACGTCTCGTTTTTAGGGTTCTTTTGTGAAATATTCTTCCCGGTTCCAGGTTCCACCTTCGTAAAAGCTTTGGTTATCTTTTTCTGTTATGTTGTGCTTTTTGAGATTGCACCTATTGTCACGTTTAAGGAACCGTCACAGCTTTATTTAAATCTCTGTTGGAGATTCCAAAAGTATAGTTTAAGTAGTGTTTTTTGCCATAAGAATAAATAATAACACTACCGTGTTTTTGCTTAGAAGTGTCGGTTGAAATCTACATAGGTATGTGTGCACTGTCATTTTCTGATAAGTTGTGCTTTTTGAGATTGCACCTAATTGTGACGTTTAAGGAATCGTCACAGCTTTATTTCAATCTCTGTTGGAGATTCCAAAAGTATAGTTTAGTGTTTTTTGGTTAGAAGTGTTAGTAGAAATCTACATAATGTGTCTATCCAAATATACTGCCAAATTATGTCTTGAAAGTGAAAAGCTCATTAATGGTAGGCTTAAAAACCAAGCGACAGCGACAACGACGCGCGTTGTTGGCGTCAAATCACTGGTTTGTATGGGTTTGTATGGGGAACCAGAAAGACCGAGCGTCGGCGTCGTTGCGGCGCGCCACGACGCCATCACGTTGACAGCGCGCTGAGAAGCTTAGAGTTTGTAAAGGATGCGGTCGGGTTTTTTTACAAGACCGCAGCGACAACGACGCCGTCAAAATTTGACGGCGTCGTTGACGCGCGTCGTTGTCGCGACGCTTGGAAAATAAGGGTACCATAAGGTAGGGACAAAAATGGTAGAACTAGAAACGTTTATCCTTTTACAAAATTATGAACAAAAATATCAGCCTCTATGTGTGCTTTTTAGATTAGAAATGAATTACATCATTATTGATTTAAATATCGAAAATTCAGGAATAGAAACGCTAGTTTTTATGAGATTAACTACTCAGTTTCAGCTACTCAACAAACGAATTCCAATCTAAAAACTCAGTGAACTGAAATACGCGACAAAGAATCAAAGAGTTTAATGTAGACTCCTACACTACTACGAAAAAAACTCAAAATTTTCGCTCTCTACCAGAAAAAATCCTAAATTTCCGCTCTCTGCCAGAAACTCTTTGTCCATTTTTCTTCACAATGACTTGTAGTCTCTACTAGTTCCTTCCTTCCTTATTTGTCTAAAACTGATGTGAACTAAACTGAAATAACGGAAAGACGAGTTATGTGCAGATCAAAAGTGAATCTTAAGAATGGAAAACTGATCTTTTACTAAGTTATACCTTTTACTATTATTTTCAAAACTAAAGTAATACACCTCACCCTAAGACGATTTTTCAGATTTGATATAAGATTTTTGGTGCAAGTTGTTAAAATATCTCAAACAATCGACGAAAGAAATAACACACGTCAAATAAGATTGAATTTTTTTAGAATTAAGGTAGTACTTATTAAATTCAAATAACCCATTTAAAATGACAGTCGTACTATAGGTACTAGAAGAAATGTCAACAAGGAAAAATAGGTCTAATGTCCTAGCATTATCACGATTATGACAGCTGTCAAATATGGCCTTTCCGAGCCAAATTCCAGCAGTCGTACTGTACCTAGATATCTGTACAATTTTTTAGTCGCCTACCTACATTCCAGGTAACTTGATTTAGTTTTCTATTTCGCTCTCGTGTATAGTGCCCAATAAGCATATTACTCCATTTAAGAGTACACATTTAGTGTACAGGTGTACTTGAAGCAGTATTTCAGTTCACTCGCAATCTATAAGCTGCATTATTGGAATTGATTACACCTTTACCTATATAAGGGACTTATAGGAGTGTAGATTTGTACTTATATACGACAATCGGTGTTATAATAGTCTTAGAACGATCCCTTAGTCAGTCGTCTGACTAAGAGCATTATAGGGGGGTAGAGTTACGGCAACAGCTGTTTAACGGGCTACTTGTGGGATGTTATAGAGCTAGCATTTAATAGAACACATGTGGACTGTTATACAGCTAAAGGCTGTTATGTTAACCCATTTCGGACTGTTATACTGCTATTACTTGTAGTAGGAAGTGTTTGTGTACATTAAAATAACCTTTTTTTGACTTCTGCATAGAAGTGTACAATTGACCCTGAAGTACATCTTAAAGCTGTACAAAGGTTCACATCAGAATTAATGTATAGACCTTGGCTCTGTAGTGGTACAGATGTGGGACTACACACAGACAACGGCATTCTAACGGAACACATGTGAACCCTTATACAGCTCAATGCGTTATATCGGAATTACAACAGTTCACTTAGCCGTATTTCATTTCCACCATTTTGTTCTACTAACCTAAAATATTTACCAAAGAAATTTCCAAAATTATCATGAAGATTTAACACAAAAAACGCAAATTGACTGGTTGAGTTTTGATTTTATGTTATTACTAATTGCCATGGCATGAATTTAAAGCCCAATATATCAAAAACGTAAAATAATAGTTTTCCCCTCAGTGATTTAAATAGGTACTTTAAATTAAATATCGCGTTTTTACCGAGGCGCGTGAATATTTTAGCTATAAATATGTATGTATTTCACAGTAAATTTGCATTTCCTTGGCATTTAACACTATTTATTAACTTAAACAGGTACACCAGTAATAGCAATGAATTTTATCCAATTTAATGTCCGCCGGAGATATTTATATTGTGTTTCCTGTGGCGCTGACAATTCAAACTAATAATAATGAGGAATAAAATAAAATTAGCAATATAAAAGACACACCGTGGTTCTTAGGAAGCCTAGGGGTACATTTGTAGGATTTTATAACTGTGAAGGCTGTGTAATTGGCCACTTGTTACTATTTATTACACTCATGGAGTTTGTATGGTTCACACTGGGTCCACTATAGTACCGTAAGTCAGCCTTAAGTTCGGCGTTACCGCTTAAACTACTATTATAATGCTATTGTACTGCTATTGTACAGCCATAGTGGAACCTAAAGCTGTCTAATTTGTGCCCAAACGGGTTCTATAAGGGAGTTATAGCAAGCTATACAGCCCTTGTACAGCTTACTTATACAGCTTGAGGAGTACATGTGAACCACTATACATCTTTTATAGAACCCCGGATGCCACTTGGGTGTAAATGAAAAAGGGTTTGTGACGTTGCATTTGTCATGAGGAAGGGTCTGTGGTTCCTTTTACAACCTGTTTAGGGCAAGATTTATACGGTGACCAAAAAGGTTTTAAATCACAGAAGAAATGATATTTTTGGGTAATTTATTGCGCATGTAGTACTAAGCTGTGTTATATATAAAACATAATTTATAAATATTGGAGAATAAAATGGACTACGTACACATGTTATCTTTATAATTTCGAGCTTTTTTATTTATTATGAACTTGTTAATTTTTTCATACACGTCCAAAATGTGTCACGTGTTTGATAAAAAATGGCTTAGAAAGTAAAAAAAATCATAAAAGTCTAGACGATTCTTATAAATATAATTATGTGTGCATAAATTCATAATTCTTTATTTTCGTCAATACAGGTACATTTAGATCTTTTTAGATTATATTTATAATAGAATTACTGTAAAGGGCCTCGCGGCATACGATAATCTTATATTATTTAAAATCTATCAAATAACAACTTATGAATTTCAAAGCAAGTCTTTTGATTGAAATAAACTTAAAGGATCTGTTACGAAGACTTAGTAATCACGAAACATAATACGCTTAATTAGAGCTACGAGGGATTTTAGTTGAGATTTTCTATAATTAATTCGCGATATCGTTTTACGCTGTTTGTGTTAGAAAATCAAAATTAAAACGTGATATTTTTTTAAGTAGCACTGTTCGTGTATGTATTATTAGCACAAATTGACTATACTAGCGATGATTTTGACGCTTACAGCTGTAACTGAAATCTTAGGGGAAGTCAAGGTTGCCACGAATGTCATACTAGTTAGTATTGAAATTGGCTCAGGCTCAGAATTATATGACGTTCTTTTATCAGAGTTTGATTTTTTGATATACTTCTACTTAGAGGTTTTTGACAGTAGCAATGTAACAATTGACAGTCTCAAATATCCTAAATGGGATCGTCGTGTTATTGGCAATTTGCTTTTAAATAATATCATAAATACTTTTTCTCAAACGGATCAACGTAACTGCACAAATTCACTGGATTCCTTCTGACATCCAACATTTATATAAAAGTCAGTGGAAAAACTCAATAAACGTCAAATGTTTCAATACCGACAACAGACTGGGACCGTTTGAACAACGTATCCGTAGATTGAATAGCAGCGGGCCAGAGTTCCCTGTAAGGTTGTGGCTTTGCAGGTAGCGGAAAACGGGCAATGATAAAAACATTAAGACAAACATACTTCCTGATTCACGTAGGAAAGGTACCTATTATAAACGCGGCCGGAGGTCACGCTTTCTCACTCGTACTAAGGCTCTTAACATACACCAGGCGTTCATGCTTTTTCCTCTCATTTACAGAACCGCCACCATTTTTAATCCCTATCGTCTGTTAATGAGGTTATACAAACAAAAGTAAAGAGAGCGATAATCTAAGAGTTTTAACAGTTTTGTAGGTACCAGTGGTGACCCACTCCGATTTGCGATTAAATAAACCCGCAACCGTAAAGAAAGAACTTGAAATATGGATGGTTTTGATCTCAAGTTGGGTAAAAAAGATAAGTCTTTTCGTGGTAAACTGATAAAACAGAAAAACAACAAGCTTTTTCTTTAAGCCACACTGTGGCATTATTTACTTTCCTTGTCACACCAGGCTCGTGTCTTCTCGTCCTCAGCCAGCGAGACCGCGGCCCTACATCTGTCGCAGACGAAGCGTAATGCACATTTAATCTCCCAACCACTTCAAAATCTGCCAAAATACTTTATTGCTTTCACGAACAACTTCCAAGCTGGCTCTCGGCTAAAGATAAAACTTTACAAGCATAATGAATCTTAATCGCGCCGCCAATTCCCAAATTGTTCAAGAGTTTTGTTTTAAAATAAAACTTCAATTCATCTCGTTGGCTGGAATTAATTTGGCTTTTGTTTTTCTGCTAATCGGTTACCTGTCCGCGTTTTTAATTTTAATTTCGCTGCCCGTTTGATGTAATTACTTTTAATAGGTTGGTAATTTTGTCAATTGAAGTCAAGTGGTGTGAAATTGAGACTTGTTGGAGCGGTTTTGATTGTTAAATATCAGTATAGATTCTAGGAATTGTCAGGAATAACTTTGAAAACGAGGTATCATAGGGTTGATTCTTCATTGCGACAAAACATTTGAAATCCGTCAAAGAATCCTAATTCTAATTCTGCCGGAGTCTAGACCGAGCAGCCACAGATGTCTAGGCATTAGGACGGGGGAACTTTTAATCCCTAATATCCTTTGGTAGGAAATGAAGTTGAAAGTCTGTCCTGGCCGGACGGAATCGGACTCTCAATCCATCGGGATCAAAATCCTTTGTCGGAGATTGCTATGTGAAGGACAATATGTGCAGTCGAATTGTATCTTAAATGCAACACACACAGCGTTTTAATAGTCAATAAAGAATACAGTTAGTGCCGGCGTAGAGTGCCGCGTGGTTTCGCCCAATAGCCTCACCCTATATTTTTGGGTATTGCAAAAAGCGGCTGAGGGGTTCTAGCGTTGATGTGTATTGCAACTTTAGGCGACAGGCTGAAAACCTGTCATAGCCTTTTGAATAACTTAACATTCAATCTTTTGTCAGACGTGGTGTAAATTTCCGCATTTAACCTGCCTATCCCGCGAGGGATGTTTATAGGGTGAAACTTTACTAATTACCGATAGCGAAAATGCAGTACCGGCTGGTGATAAGGAACAATTTTCCCCAAGGAATCATCATCTTCCTGCCCTTATCCCAATTACTTGGGGTCGGCGCAACACGTTTCGTTGAACACAAAATCGTGTTGCAAAAGGATTTGGCTGAATTTTACGACCGGCCGCCTACCAGACGTCAACCCTCCTTGGGAATGCTTTTGTGGTGGATTAACCGCCACCATACCGTTGGCCCTGGCTATTTGGGTCGGGTTTATCCCTCGGTCGCCTCTTACGACCCCCACGGGAAGAGAGTGGGTGGTGCTATTCTACTCTGCCGGCACCACACGGCAATTTTCCCCAAGGAACATAAATTGAAATATGAAAAAAAAAATTGGACCTCTCATACAAAGTTGCCGATCAGCTGATATGAATAACGAGAATTCCAAATATTTTTCTTATATTTCGACCTATTATGTTCATAGGGAAAAGTTGCTCCTTATCACCAGCCAGTTCTGAGTTTTAGCAATCGGTTACTATAAAAATTACACGCTACGATGTAAATATGTATTTTCACCTGGAAAAGAAAGTACTTCTGCCTGGAAAACAAAACCAGACCTGAAAGCTGTAAGTCTGACGACCGTCCCGGTACCTCATTTTCCATTTGCAACTGACACAAAAACAATTCAGATGCCGACAGAAATCCCCGCGTTTTATAACTAGCCTCAAATACTCCAGCGTCTTGGAGAGAGCACAAATTGTTGGAAGCGCCCGCTGCACTGTAATCTGGCAACTTTAATTTGAGTACGACTCGGCGTAAAAGCCGCTCCGTCATAGAACAGAAAGAAGCTAAAGCAGTAACGAATCTCGAGACGATTCTGGAGATATCTACCTTCGACTTTTTCAATGTGATAGCAAACTGGAGAACTAATTGCACCACTTTCGATATTGGTCGAAAATGTGTCTATGTCAATATAGATACTGCCATTCTGAAATAGGCTATGTATTTTTCATCCTATTCACGCCTTCTTTAACATTATTTTAGACCAATTTTTGGCGACAGATAATTGCTTTTGAGCAGGTCCTGAACAGAGCGTGTACCAATCTTTTGTCAGTTTAGATATCGATGTATTTTTAAATATCATTAAGGAACTATCCTTAGTGCGGAAAACCCGACTGAAAATCCACGAGAATTCTGAGAAATCACTAGGCATCATGAATCTATGTGCGTGAGATTCCGAGCGTTATTATGAAGTTTGGCTACTGCTTCAGCCTTTATGCGTACTGTGGCTACGTCGTCACAGCGCGGAATGGCAAAAGTTACCTTGTTTATTTCCAGTTTGGAGGTGCGAAGGCATGCGACTATAGGTGCGAATTCTCACTGACTTATTGCGCCAACGAAGCCTTTGTAATGTGCTTGCTATACTTATTGTTGTATGCTCATAAATTCCACCTTTGATGTCGGTCCGCTGCTATCGTCTTTTGTTTTCTGTACGCGCGTTATTGGGAAATGGTATTATTTTTTCCGTTTTGCATCCTTTCATTTGTATGATTATTTTCATCTCGTTCCGTGTTCAATGTCGTGTTTTTATCGTCGTTTTGTCTGTTATAAACTTCTTTGTCTAGGTTCTCATTATCGTCGCTTGCCATTCTATACGATAAATATTTCATTATTTTTGTGTTATACGAATAAAACTTAAATTCTACGGTCGCTTATTAAATAAAAGTAAGCAACAATTGTTCCATTAACAATAATTCCTTCAATTTCTATAAATAACATTTTACTCATTCATATTTCATTGAAATCAGCCATATCTTCTGTATGGAACTAGAAAAGGTTTGCAGACGACCGAGCAACATTTTGTCGTGAACATGTCAGAAAAGAAACGGCAAAGAACCCAAAGAGCCCCAAAGCAATTATAATTACAGTTCCCCTAAATACACTACCTACAGTAAAGTAACTATTGTGGACAGTTACAATCGAGCCCGGCTACGTCACTCAATACTGTACATAGAGATGTCAAAGTATGAAACTATAGAAATATATCGATATAACGATTTCATTCGATATGACTTTATCAGTAATGTTGACTGAATGATATTCTACAAGTGTACGCCTCGCCAGCGAACCTTTCTTTACTTTTGAGACAACTCTATAAGTCTTCGGTCTTGCCAGTAACAAAAATTATACCTAACCATTTTGGTGGATTTGGTGGACTTTTCGATTCAGTAGGTATTTAAATTCGATACTATAATTTTTTCTATATCGATTTTTATGACTCTTCAGTACATAGATATTTTGGCATACATAAAAGGTTGTTTTCCTAACTATTCAATATTTCAGTTCTATTGCTGGTTTTAATTTTCATTATCGATATAACTTTTCGACATGTCAATAATTGACGTCCACACATCGATATCTATCGAACGCCAATAATTATATCGTTGCATCCCTAACTATACAATATTACAGTCCTATTCAGGTTTTAATTAATTGTCAGATGGCTTGATTGAAACTCTTGGGAACTTGTTATATATTGTTTGGACAGGTTTGCGGAGTCGGATTACAACGGGAATTATTTCCGATTAATGGAGGGTTTAGTGCGTTTGAAGGATTTGGTTTTGATTTACTTTTAACCGACTTCAATAAACTGGGACTAAAAGGACTAACGATCGATGTATTTGTACACTGGGTGTTACAAAACAACCAATAAAGCTAAAAAGAGGTCAAGGTACTCATACAACTGAACAAAATTCCCCATGGAACATGGGTCGAAATATGAAAAATGAATTCGGACCTCTCATACAAAATAAACTCAATGTGTAAGGGAGCTTTATTCCTTAATTTTGTAACACGTTGTATAGGGGGGCTAGTAAGACTGTCAATTGATGTAAAGTCTCAGAAGTTCACTAGTTTTGAAAAAAATTAGACAATAAGGTATATTCAAAAACAATAAACAAAATCTTTTAATGGTTTTAACTGTCAATTTATAGAAGTTGAAATTGTACATTAAAACAATTCCTCAACAGACTTACCTTCAGATGCAAATTTATATGGGTCTAACAATCTAATTTATCCTTGGAGGCAAACAGATGGGGCAATTTTCTTCGTCTCCAATGGTTTAAAGGCCTAATCACAGACTCGCACGGTGAGAGTGCCACTTAAAATCTGTTTATTAGGTTACGGTAGCCTGTAACGGCTTTAATTTTTGTTAATGGTCTTGTGGTGAAAAAAATAATCTTTTTATCTGTATATAAACAGCACTTTTCATAATTACCTAGCATCTTACAGACTTCTTAATACCAGCCAATAAACATAATAGTGCAAATTTCTCAAAATGCTGTTACTTATAGCTATACTTGGACGACATATTGGTATAAAGTAATTTCAAATGCTTTGTTGAAAAATGTGGATGGTTATAATTTAACAACGGATAAAATAATTTATTTTTAGTAAAGCTATAACTTATATACATAAAAAAGAGGTACTTGATATCACGCTCCTAAAAGATAAATTATATTATTGCTTAAACATTCAGTCATATCATTATAATTATTAAGACAACAAGTCGACGAGCAACTCGGGTCGATCTCATGTTCCTGACATTGATATCAAAATAAGTACTCCTAGCGCCATGCGTTGACAGTTTCCGGAACTAAACATAGAGCGCTACATTGGATGCTGTTATGCAATGAAACATAGGAAAACGAGGCTGAGATTATAAACCATTTTGATTCGATATGGTCCAAAGTGGATTCCTTACCCAATGATAATTCTAAATTGCAGTATTAATGGCCCACTTTATCAAAATTTTAAGATAATAATGTAAACACGAAAAATGAAAATTAGGTGTAAATTCAAGGTTTGTTTGGGCTACCTATTCTGCTACCTGTTTCCTGGACATTGGGGCTCAACATATTGGTGTTCACAACATCTATTAGGTATTTTAGATTATTTAGTACCTGATTTCGGCCTTCATGAAAATGTGCGAGCGAGACGGAGTCACGTCGCCACGTGCGCTGATAAGAGACGGCAATATTCGTCTTTCCACGTAAGTTCATTAGACTGCACTGATACCAACAGAGAGTTCGATAGGGTTTATCAGATATTACATTGAGGTGTATATATTTTGAGTATTTTTTGGAGCGGATTGGAATGTGGGTCCGTCGGGTCCGGAAGGTGACTGGCGTACGGCAGCGGCGGCAGCAACAGGCGGTCAAAGGGGCGGGGCTTTCAGCCTTAGCGCCTGCGCAATAAGGTTCCAGTTGCTATGACAACGCCTCCTCCAAATGTTTGTGATTACGCGTTACACCTATATAAAGTGGATTTTGAAGGAAACTTTCGCCTGTGATTGACGCGTAACGGTCGATAATTGTATTTGGGGGGCGTTTGAACATCTGATATGAGTTGTTTGTTCCGGATGGCGATTTCGCAGATAGTCTGTTTGCAGTATTTCGCATATATATAGGTAGCTGTAAGATAGAGGGTCACGTTCCGAGTCTCGTGCAGACCCTAGGTATACATGTAGGTACAACTACATCTTTACTCGTACACAACGTCTGTCTGTACACACACAGAATCGAAGTAGGTTAGTGAGCAATATTAAGAAGAACTGTTCTTTGACAGTTCACGATGTATTTATATGGATGACTTTGTAGTTTTAAGTCCTCCAGGAATTCAGAAATAATTGCTAAAAAAAGAGTTTAGTAAAGAATATAATAGAAATTTTGGTATATGGGTGGGTAACTCATTGGCAGAGCAGTGGTAATTCACGAGCCCCGGGTTCAACTCCCGGTCGACACTAGATATTTTTCAGTTGCTTAAGTTTATTGATGTGCATAAGATGTTCGTAGTACAAAATTAGGAACAATAATTTTGTCGTACATTAAACTCCGCCAAGTATTGAGGTATGACTTCGAATCTGTGATACCAAAACTTATGTTGTATATTTTACAAAAATCGTTAAAGAAAAGATTACTTGGCAGTAAGTAGTACATAAATATAAATAAACTTCTTACCTACATGTAGGTACGGAAAGTTTCCAAGCCCCGACTAAGCGAGTAAGTTGTAATATAATTTCTTAGTAACATCTCGAGGGGAAAACGTGTGTGAGGTATCGTACAAGTAATAAATGCAAACGTAGGGAGCTACTATCAGCAGCACCTGAAGTTACCTTAAACTTCTACTTTACTGGTTACTCACACTTAAAAGGAACTAGTATAGAGTGTTAATTTAAATGCGTGCCATAGCTTAAATGTAGATTCTGTCTTGATTAGGGAATGCTTAAAATAGGTATACATTTGTGAATCAAGCCTAAATCATGAAAATTCTTGTTTAGCATTCAAGTTCTAAATTGACAAAAAATATTGTCGCCCAGTACCCGACAAAAGTGACAAAAAAACAAAAGAATGAAAATTATTTACCTCGTTATTAAAAAACTACTAAACATTCAAAATATTGGCAGATTTGAAAAAACCTAGGAGATTTCTTTATATTTTTCTTCTATTGTAGATACTAAACCTATACTTAAGATTTGGTACGTGTATGCAATAAATTTACACCCTGTGTGTCGATTCTGAATGCGTAACTTGTGTTGCTGCTGATGGTACAATATTTAGAGCGAAAGTGAAAATAAGTTGGAAGAAGTTGCGAATCTCTATAATGATGTTCATCATACTTCAGGTGGAAATTATACTAGTGAAGTTTGCTGGATTTGTGTGTGTGAAGGTGGACCAGAAATTACGTTGAAAGACAAAATTCCTTAATCTGAGAGGTATCCGAATCACCCCATGTATATGCTCCACGATTTCAGTAGTTTCCTAATTTTTCAACTTCAAAAGTTGCATGGGAAAAAACTACTGGCAAGGTTTACGCAGAAAGTAAAAATCATTGAGATTATGCTGATGAGGGTGATTCGGTTACCTTAGTAAGTTTTTCATTTTGTCTTACGACGTCACTGTCTGGACCTACCCTGTATTAACGAGCTATGATAAAATGTAATCAATGAAATTATTTTATAAACTGAGGACGTTAATGTGACAAAACCATCTTCATTTCACTTACAATCAAAATATTTAATCGCATCTCTGAAATTTAATAAACCAAATAAAATACCTTATGCGATTTCAGTACCTAGTTAAAATAATATCCAGCAGATAATCCTAAGCGGTAAAATAACTCTAGCATTTAATATTTTATGAGCTGCATCGTAACAGTACTGTACCCATACTAACTAATGCGATAAAAGAACGATTATATTCTGCTGTACGCTATGTCTTACGATCTGGTTATTCCACCTCGTTCTACCTTTAATATTTTTCATTGGGTCGTTAGTTGATTTGAAGTCACATACGACAAGTCTAGTCTAAGAATAGATCTTTTACACTTACGTAACGGTACCTTACGTTACAATGTCAAATCTTGTCCATAAATAGTAGGTACCCATAAACTAAATAAGAATCAAAAATAATTTCGCAGGTTAAAAATCATGTACCGCGTAGCTCGCTACGCTATTGCCCTACGGTTGCTACGCGTTTTGCTACGCGCCACCCTGCATTTTATACGAGTTTGACTAACTATTACCATATTAGAAGATTCGCGATTTATGGCGCAGTAGAACAACCCTGATGCTGTCCTAGATAGCGTTGAATCCAGTGATATAGGTATCTTGTATCGCAGTAGTTCTCTTATTACTTCGCCTTGATGAACTGTTAAGAGGTATATGCTATAAGTTTTTACGACTCTCCTAGACCTGGCTTCTGGAGAACCTAGGTGTCCTGTAGACGAAGTTTGTCTAGAATCTAGATTATCTGCAGTTCTCGATCTGGACTTGCTCATAAAAGTTTATGTTTAGTACTTAATGAAGTCTTTCTGTGCTAGTTAGCTCTGAAAGAAAATTGGTGATAAATGAGATGAAATTCAGAAAAAACTGCTGAAATTTTTTGAAGTATAAAAAAGCAGCTGAAAATTATGTACTGCACCAAAAACGCTCTAAAGTTGCAAACTTTCGAGTTTGTTTTCGAGCTAGTGTCATTACCCATACCTCGAGTAACCCGGGTAAGATGGGTTAAGCTCGCCATTTCTGTACCTAGTTGCGTTAAAGGGTGTGTCTTAAAATCGCTAGAGTATTGAAAAACCATAGTGAATGCTCAATTGAAAAACTAGGATAGTTTGGTCCGGTAAAACTTAATCTCAAATATCACTGGACTTCAACCCTATTAATAAGGATTTTATTATAACTATTACATCACATCAGCCATGAGTGAGTATAGGTAACTCTCCCCAAGGGTATACCAAAAAACCACGATTTCCCGTTTTCACATTCAGTCGCCATTCAGGATTTGCAATTTTTAAACACCCCGTATACTTGTAGCTAGCAGGTAAGATTGCGGGAACTCTGAACCCATTGGCCGAAGTTTCAGTACGGCCAATAAATTACCGAGTCACTTTTACAGCTCACGAGAACATACGACGAAACTTTGCCGGCTGTGGGACAAGCGAGGAGATGCGCCAGGAAAGTGAAATAAATGCCAAAGAATTATGGAAAAATGTTGCGCAAGAGTTTTCTCTTGATTTTTCGCGATTTTTCGACTTAAAGATACCGATGTACTCGTATTTGAAAAGAGAAACCCGTACTTAGTGCAGGAAAACTACGTATAGTTGAGAAGACCACGCGCTGCATTCACTGCCGTACGGCGGTCGTAGATAGATATAGCCCTTTCGCACTTTAACCATCAAGTAGGAAAGGGAGTGCCATACGGCAGCAAATATAGTAACTAGTTTTTGCAATTAAAACCTAATTTTTACACTTTTGTTATCGATTGGCAACATCAAAACATACATAAAAGTTTTGGAGTGGCTCAGGTTATATTCATTTTATTTGCGCCAAAGATAAATGACAAGCTGCATGAAAAGATCTTTGATGTCATGTAATTGTATGCAAAGGCTAGACGTCCCATTTCTAGTGCATAATATTTTTTTGAGATATAAAGGGCTTGGCTAAATGTTCATACAACAAAAACCCAGAATCGCCAGCAACGAAATGCATATAAATAAGTTCACTAGGGTATTGCTATTTTATTAAAAAAATAAACAAGGTCCTACCTCATCAAGTATAGAAAATATTAGATGAAATAAACCTTATACGAGAGGTAGGTCCAGTGGTTACTAACCTAATCACCGAGTATATCTTGTTCTCAGTTGTAGGTAGTATGTCAAATAAATACATAAAATATAATCGTGTATCTAGATGACAACTAGGAAAAATATGTTTGATTCAAAGATAAAATATATTATAAAATATCTTGGATGACTTTGCTTAATATTTATACATGAGGAACCCAGATTTGTCTGGAACCAAATGTATGTATACAGAATGTAAAAAAAAAACAACTGCAAATATTTTAAGAGGTGAACCAGCCCATGAAACTGAACAACTTTCCCCAAGGAACATAGGTCGAAATATGAAAAAATATTAGAACTCCCATACAAAATGTACCAGCCGACCAAGTCAATTTGTATGGGAGAACCAACATTATTTTTCATCATTCGACTTATGTCCCCTAGGGAAAGTTGTTCAGTGTCATGGGCTGGTTCACCCCTTAAAATATTTGCAGTTGTTACATTCTGCATACATACATACATTTCGTTCCAGACAAATCTGGGTTCTTCTTGTATAAACATTAGCAAAGTCATCCAAGATATTTTATAACATATTTAATCTTTAAATCAAACATAATTTTCCTAGTCGTCATCTTACTAGATACGCGATTATATTCTATGTACTTATTTGACATTCTACCTAAAAATGAGTACAATATATACTCGGGGGTAAGAGTAACCACTATGCGGGCCTCTCGTATAAGGTTTATCTATTCTATCTAATATTTTCTATACTAGATGAGTTAGGACCCTGTATATTTTTTTAATAAAATAGCATTACTCTAGTGAACCCATTTAGGTATATGCATTTCGTTGCTGGCGATTCTGGGTATTTTTAAGGCCAAAACCTTTAGCTTAAAATATAAGTAAAATCTTCTTCTTTGCGTGTGGGACACCGAGTCGTTCAACAACCTAACCTTAAAAATAAAACCTGTTTTTCAAAAAACGCAATAAAACCTTATAATGAACTGTTTATTCCTAAACCACCAGCCTCCCTTAACTTGCCTCCAAGCCTGTAACTTGTGTGACGCATTAAGTAGATAATCCTGGAGTTCATACCCCCATCCTGTAATGGATGCAGCAAAGCGTCTATAGCCGCAATTTTTATATTCTGTTTTATGAGACGATGAACGACCCGATGAACCCTGGTGTCAGAGTTTCTCAACCACCTACTAGACTACTGGTATGCTACCGTCAGACCACTAGCTGTCTTGGAAATCAATCCTAAACAGACACCGTGACCGTCCGATCTTACTCCCGGGCAATGAGGTGGTTTCAGCTTGTAATGTCGTAACTAAACTGGGAACATATTCGCAAAGTGATAAAAATATCAAATGTTACTAACGAGTAACAAACCAGGGTTCTAAGAATCCTGAGGCGAGCACTTCTTCTTTTTCGGGTGGAACACGAATTGTCCAACGACCCGATGTACCCTAGTGAGCACTCAGACTCCTTGGCGGATAAAAACACCTGGGTTGGACGGACATTAGAAGACTCTAAGACTCACACGAAGAGAGAGACTCACGGAAGCAATAAACAATAGTATCGTTTGCACCAACATATTTGTAGGTAGTCGCGTCGCACTCCATTGGAATGGTGTTATTGGTTTTTTTAAGTGCTCTGTAAAAGGGTTGTCTATGGATACTGACGTACAGTTCATGTTCAGCTCGTATTAATTTTGATACCGAATTTCGGAGTCCGTATTTACTGATCGGAATATTGGGATGGCGGTGTAATATTGCATCCAGTGGGTTGTTTTGTTGGTTGATAGACAAATAAACTACTCGTTGGGAACTAGACGTAACTAGACGTACCATACATTGAATTTTGCACACGGTATCAAATGAGAACTATAATAAATATTGTCAATATCCTTACATTTCCGTCCATGTCAGAGGTTTTAAATTCGTATAAGTACCATAATTCATCGGGACGTAATAATCAACTCAGAATTCAGATTATGATGAGAATATTGATACACCTGGCTGCTACTTAAGAATGCATTTTGTTCGTGGGAATAAGATTATTTTCATTAAAAATATTAGTTATGAAGATATACTAATATTTTAGTTTGACTAATTATACTAAGTCGCTCTTGCCACACGCTGCGAGCTACTGAGGCAGATATCCCGCTTGACGTGCGTTGCTGCGCATTTTTAGCGTTTCTCAGTCGCAAGAAAAAATTTCGAACACCACATACAAAAAGTGACACTGACGCAGGATCCACGCAGAAACTTGCGTCGCTTCTGCGTCAACATCTGTCTTATAATTAGTCGATGCAATAGTAAACAATCTATTTTGCACAAACGTACTTCAAGTGTGGGCTTCGCCTAAGACACACGGGTGTCCAAGATGTGCATTTGGCATAATCTATCATGGAGGATATGCCCCGACAACGTCTTCTGTGAGTGATGGTCGCTAACTACTGGCTCGGTCCTTAACCTCTACATAGTTAGCTAGGCGTAGATCTGAACTAATTACTGTTCTAGAACAAGATAATAAAAATCACACTTACAGAAGAGCTTTTGTGAGAAAATAGTAGATACTATCACCAGGTTGTTGATCGACTTGTTGCCCACACGATAGAAGAATTAGAAGCATATTATTATACTTACTACGAGTACTTATCTATACCCAGTGCCTAAATCTGCACAAAAAGTTAAATAAAAATAGTGGATAGCTGGAACTGGATAAAAGCCCAGGGCGTCAAATCTGCGACCGTATTGTCAAACCAATAAAGCAGTTCTGGCTTCGGTTACGTTTTTGCCCGTATTGGGAAAAGTCCATTACGGCTTTTGTTAGCACATTCATACTCGTTATGCTTAGAGCCAGCAATGAAAGGCTATATTGCTTTCGATAGAAAGCAATTTAGCCTCTCATTGCCGCTCATACACGCGTTTAAAAACCGCTGACAACCTAATGTCAGTGGTTAGCAATATGGTTAGCAATCCCGTCCTATTCTGGCTTATTTACAAAATTTCTTGGCCAACATTTTTTACACTATCCCTTTCAGTTTGTATGGCAACAGTAGAAACATAAAACATCTTATTCGAAACACTCTTTCGTTACGAATAAGGTTTCGAACTTTTCAAATATCATTCATTCTTTTCTTAGTACCAGTCATTCAATTGGGCTTTCAAAATCAAAACAAACAATAGTAAGATACACCAATGGTCCGAAAAAATATAAAAATACAAGTTATTGGCATCAGCCAATAAGTTTTTTTAGTAGGATATTAAGCAGCAGCCTTTGCTGATGCAAAAAAGCTATCCTCAAGCTTTGGGATTGCTAAGGTTTTGTAAATGAAGATTAAAATCACAGTGCAAATACTTTTGTATAAGGTAAAAATGTTGTTTACACTATATTCAGTCTCCATCTTCACATCTGCTAGGCTTGTGCATTCATTGTAGTCCTCAGTACTGCCTGTTTTGTACCGTAATGCCTATAATTACATGCTGGAAATATCTACTTTGGCTATTGACTATTGATAGTAGGCAGATGCAAGTTCTACCTACTATTAGGTTGTATATCCTCACGCATTCTCGTATTATTTATTTCAGACAAAGTCTAAAATGCTATCGAAAGCAGAATTATATGCAGCAGACGAAAATCATTGTCATGGATTTTACGAAATAAAACGATGAACCTTATTGGTATGTTGATACATTTTCAAACTAAACTAGAGAACATAGCCGTACGTTTGTTAAAAATAATACAGTTAGTATATTAAGATTGAAGCTATCGCCTACAAGGCTTCTAAAATGACAGGATACTGCTTCTGTTACAGCAATAAAACTGGTTACATGTGTATTACAGTTCTGGAGTGCAGGTGTCGGTTTTCGTAAATTGAGTAACTACCTATGTTTCAGAAATGAATACTCGAGGATGAAACACAGCACAGTGCCATTGCGCTCCAAACTCAGCAATGATAACTAGATGCCTATTACTTTTGGTACTACTACTGCTACTACTAGGTACCGTTACTACAGAAAAAAATAGGCCTTAGTTTACATAATGGTTATTCTAAGTAAATAAATACTAATCGTACATAGAAAACCACCCAAGTTCAACACAAACAGGTACTAATTTGAGAAGATCCATGCAGATTTCAATCTGAGATATAAAAGAATACTATCTTACTTTGAACATGTTGCTCGTTGCAAAACTGAAAGCTTAGAGAAGCTGATGATCACTTGTAAGGTAAAAGGCAAACGATCACGCCGTTGGTCTCCAAAATGCTGGTCAGATCAACTAAAATATCTTATGGCCTATCAACACAGCCTTTAAACATGTGGAAGATAGACAAACATGCAGGAATTCTAAAAAATCTGGAAGAAAAGAGTTTATGCAAACACGACCTTCAGTAATGAAGAAACGATTTAAAAATGAGAAGATCAGGTCAAAATTTGATTAATGGTCATACATACATACTAACAGTATAAGGTAACCAAATTTTACTTAATCTACCTATCACGAGATAAATACAAATAAAATAGAATATTTATACAGACAGATATTTGTTTAATTTTAACCACCAAAACATAAATGTGAAAATCGGGAGCCAAGTTCAAGGTATAAGTATAAAAAGTTTTGATTATGTAAGTAGGTGCAAAGCCCTGAAATTTAATTATTTATAAAGTCGCTTAACATGGTATAGTCAAATCCAGATCATCTCAAAGTTAAACATGGCAAGTTTTCACGTCATGCTTTGTAAGTAAACAATTTATCATCTTTATTTTATTCGCAGTTTGCAAGTTATTGTACAATATCTTCTCTCAATATTTGAAAACCTTGTGAAAATTAGCCAAGCCAAACCTAGACTTTCGTTAGACTCTACCATGTTAAACGAATCTATAAATAAATAAATTTCGGGACTGTCGATAGAACTTGGCACCCACTCACATATCAACACTCTCTTTCTCAAACATTGAATTTTACTACCAATTATTAGATATATTATGTTTTTTCATAATCGTTTGATCTGTGTTAATGAAAAGTACTTGTTTATAATTATGGTAGGTCGCAACGGATGAACTAAATTTGTTGTATCTAGCTTAAAAATATTGTGAATTATGAAGGGGTGAAAAATGCGGTGCGACCCGTCAGTGCTTTGCTTTGCTTGAACTTGGCTGGGCACGCTATCGCGTGTCAAGATTTCTAGATCATTTTCGAGCACCACTAAGGTGAAAGCGATTAAGGTAAAACAACCTGGATCTTAGACATATAGGTACAATAGATGAACGTTGAGCACCGAAGAAGGTACCGATGGCGAAAGATCCAGGTTGTCTTACCTTAATTTGGGATGAAAGTATCTTTAACACCTTTAGCAACTTTTAATTTAGGATTCATTAATTTATTCATTAATTTAGGATATTTTCATTCTTTACTGTATTATTATTCTACAAGGTTATCATTATGTATCTACACTTCCATATCTGATGATGATGGCTGCAATGATGGTGAAACAACCTGAACCTTTCGCTATCGGTTCTACTTCGGTTCTGAATTCTAACTTAGAGGACTAAACAAGTAAAAACTTTTCAACTATTGCTGACAATTTATTTGTATAAACAAATTAAACTTTGCCACCACTTTTTCTTAACTAGCCTAGCCTAACCTTGCCTAACCTTTGCGGTCTAGAAGTCATCTTGGTATTCTTGTACTTATTATAGGGTAAATAGGCAGCAGGCATAACTATTCAAAATAAAATCACAATAAAAACTAAAATCTATCCTAACGGTGGTGGAGACGTGAGTAGTAGCTTCCCTCGGAAGCGACGGAACACGACTCCCTGCGGCCAAAACACCGGCGAAGTGAAGACGCTCAGTGTAGGCTGTCGGGACTCGCACCACGAACACGTTGAAACCCAACCAATGGCACGACTCCAGCGGCTCCACGTATACTCCGAGTCTCGGCGTAACCTTGAAGACACCTGCCTTTTGCCTCGCGAAGATGCAATCCAACACATCTTGCTTAGTAGTAGTGTCGTGCAGGCGGGAGGCGTAAAGCGATGTCCTCGTCGTGAAGGCGCGCAGCGGGAGATTAGCCTCTACCGGTGAAGTCGCGAATGTCGTCGCCTTCGAGTAATTTTAACAGTATCAGCCTTTTCGGGTGCGTTACCTGCCTCTCTTGCAGGGCCTTTGTTTGCATAGATCTTTCAGTTTTTGCTATGGTGCGTTTGCAGTCGGTCATTTTTTTATATCTCTAATTAGCGAAGCAACGATCATAAATTAAAAAGTCGTTTATCTCAGCAAATATGAATCTAATAAAAACAACAATGATAAACAAAGAGTACGTACAGATTTATTATATACCTACTCTTTGTTATGCATGCTACACCGAAGAGTATGATTATTATTATGTGGGTAAAGAAGGCCCTCTCGCAAGCTTTCCTGCCAACCTGTTTTAAAGCGCCATCTTCAAATTGAAACTGTAAACTAGCCTAAGACACTATTATGGGCGGAAAAAGAGAACAAATTAGTAAGTAAAATTTATATGCAATAGCCGAATTTACAAGGGCGATTACAAGTGACAGCTGACCACAGATTATCAAATCGCTTAGGGTTACAACGTTCCATTATATCCAACAGTAAATTCTCTCACTCATATTAAAAAGTAACATTTTCAAAAAAATTGTATCAGTTCCCGAGACGGGTTACTTGCCCATCACTAAAGCAGCCCCTGCCAACCCTCACCTGCAAAGAGTCATACCACCTCCTAACAGATCTCCCCGGCGATGCTTTGGTTTCCGCCCCGGTCTCTCAACAGACTCTGCAATAAACTAATTAATCAGCCTAAAACACACAGTTAAATACTACGTTAGTAGGGAAACAAGTGTGTACGCATGTTTTCTCGATCTTAGTCGCGCGTTTGGCCTAGTGAGTCAGTTCGGGTTGTGCAGCAGTTCAAATTCCTAGGACACTTTCTGACGCACGACTTGAAGGATGACTGTGACATTGAACTGGAAAGGCCGTTGCAGTAAGCTCGCGCGTAGGACCTCCAAGTGCAACACAGATTTAAAATACTTAATTTTAAGGCATAATGTCAGTGTTTTTACACCTGTCAGCTGTAGGTCAATTTTAAACGCAGTTCGATGAGCACCATAAGGGCGTTTGTGCACTACCAGAAATTTTACCTACCGTCCGGCATTCCGATTTTTTACGGTCCGGTGTTTCACGAAAAACCTAATGAATTAGCTTATGTAAATGCCGGACACTAAAATTACATATAGTGCACAAGCTAGTATTACGATTATTGGCGTGCCATTCCGGACCGTTAAAAATTGGATTGCGCGACGGTAAAATTCCTAGTAGTGCACAAACGCCCTAAAGGTGCAGTACAATGACGCGTTCCGCATCCTTCCTTATGCGATACTGCAGCGCGTGGGGTATGTTGGCGGAAGCGGGAGCGCCCGACTTTTTTGCAGTCATCTGAACTCGTATCTCTTCCTTTTGGGAGGGCTTACGTGTTTCGAACAACGCCATCCTTCAAGCAGTGTATCAGGACATTTCCATTCCCGTTTTTAAACACTGGTTGAACGAGCACCAGAACCCAAATAAAATGTGGGTATTAAGTAAAAGACTGAGTAAATAGGTATCTTTTACTACTTACAGAACCCTAGTTTTATAATAATTATCATAACTAATATTTTTATGTATTTTGGGTCTTTGGCTCGTTAAATTAACAATTTATTATTATCAATATCAATACATAGTATAAAGTAAAGTCCCTTCCCGTGTTTGTATGTATGTTTCCTTATATCTTTAAAATCCCTCAACGGATTTTGATGCGGTTTTTTTAGTATATAGAGTAAGTTAAGGGGCTGGTTTTTAAATATTCTTTACCTCAAATTTTAACCCCCAAAGGGGTAAAAAAGGGGTTAATAGTTTGTATGGAAAATCATTATTTTTCAATGCAATCTGTTTTAAAATTTGTGATCAAAGAGCTAAAATAATTAAACACGTGTTTCAGGGATTTTCGATTTTTAACTCCTAATCGCTCGTCTGTGGCAAAGTCCTATATAGGACTTTTGCCACAGACAAGCCTATCTATAAAAAATGGCGCCACAGAGGAGTGGTAGATAGGGGTAAAAAAGGGGTTACAAGTTTGTATGGGAAATCTTTATTTTAATATGCGATCTGTTTCAAATTTTGCAATTAGATCAAAAAGCTAAAAAAAAGAAAAACGTGTTTCAGGGATTTTCGATTTTTAACCCCTAAATGGGAAAAAAAGGGGTTAAAAGTTTGTATGGAAAATCATTATATTTAAATGCGATTTGTTTCAAAATTTGTGATTAGATCAAAAAGCTAAAATAATTAAACACGTGTTTCAGGGATTTTCGATTTTTAACCCCTAAAGGGGTAAAAAGGGGGTTTAAAGTTTGTATGGAAAATCTGTATTTTAATATGCGATCTGTTTCAAAATTTGCGATTAGATAAAAAAAGAAAATACGTATTTCAGGGATTTTCGTTTTTTAACCCCTAAAGGGGTAAAAGATGGGTTGCAGCAGGTGAAACCGCTGACGGGCAGCTAGTAATTATTAAATAGCACGGTTTTTGAGTCGGAAAATATAAGTGTAGCTACATACCTAATACTTATACCACAGAAGTGTTTTTATGCATTCTTTGACGTGTCGTGTCGTAACGCGCGAGTTTAAACGCCGGCCGTCGTCGATGCGACGCCTTGCGACCCGCATCTAACGTGTGTGGCTTTGTCAATTTTGTTTCATACATTTTATAGAAAATGGTTTCAAGCGTCGCGATGTCGTACATCTATCGTCTACGGCTGACGTCTTGCGTTAACTCTTAGGAGCTTTCACCTAAAAAAGTATAGTCTGGGATGGATAAATTCGAAGACAAATGAGTATTCAGTTTGACAGCTGTTATTTGAAATGTAGGTCTTGTCAAGACCTACAACTTCGTCTAAGAAACTGGTAGTCTATCATATGAATCAATGAGATAAATGAGGTTTCAATTTGACACCTGTCTTCTGAAATCAAGAACTACAAATTCCTGTAAGAAAGAAATAGTCTAGCGTGGATAGTCTTGTAACTCCTTTACAATTTGCCCATTTTTGTATGGACCTTGGACCAAACAGAGACCCGCATAGGGACATAGTGCATAATGTTCCTAAGACTAATACTAGTCTGAAACCCAAACCACATCAAAATCCGTCGCTGGAGTATTGAGAAAAATTACATGATATTTCAAGTTTTCCATTGATGAAAAATCATAGCCAACAGCTTATTTCTAAAATAAAAGACGGTATTCATTGAATCAATCAACCACTTTAATCAGTCTATTACTTCCTGAACAGCTATTACCACCGGTGTTACTCAGGGTGTCGTTTTATCCCCTTTTCTTTTGTACGGGCGTTGAACTAAATAGCGACCCGCATTGAGACATAGTACATCATGTTCCTGAGACTAATACTAGTCTGAAACACAAATCACATCAAAATCCGTCGCTGGAGTCTTGAGAAAAATGAACTTATTTCTATAATAAAATAAGAGATGGTAGTCATTGAATAAATCAACCATTTAAATCAGTCTATTGCTTGTGGAACGAATAGCTATTACCACCGGTGTTACTCAGGGTGTCGCTTTGTCCACTCTTCTTTTGTACGGGCGTTGAACCAAGTAGCGACCCGCATTGAGACATAGTGCATAATTTTCTTAAGACTAAAACTAGTCTGAAACCCAAACCACATCAAAATCCGTCGCTGGAGTCTTGAGAAAAATTACATTATATTTCAGGTTTTCTATTATCGAAAAATTCAAAAAAAGTAGCTACTTGGTTTAACGCCCGTACAAAAGAAAAGGGTATAAAACGACACCCTGAGTAACACCGGTGGTAATAGCTGTTCAGGTAAAAGACTGATTGAAATGGTTGATTGATTCAATGACTTCCGTCTTTTATTTTAGAAATAAGCTGTTGGCTATGATTTTTGTTAATGGAAAACCTGAAATATAATGTCATTTCTCCCAAGACTCCAGCGACGGATTTTGATGTGTCTTGGATTTCAGACTAGTATATGCTAGTATTAGTCTTAGGAACATTATGCACTATGTCTCAATGCGGGTCGCTACTTGGTTCAACGCCCGTACAAAAGAAGAGTGGACAAAGCGACACCCTGAGTAACACCGGTGGTAATAGCTATTCGTTCCACAAGCAATAGACTGATTTAAATGGTTGATTTATTCAATGACTACCATCTCTTATTTTATTATATAGGGTGTATTTTTATTAGTGGCGGATCCGTTAACGGTGTGTTCTGTCAATGAAACTTAACAACTTTCCCCAAGGAACATAGGTCGAAATATGAAAAAAAATTTGGCCCTCCCATACAAATTGACCCGGCCGGCCAACACACTTAGTATGGAAAGACCAAAATTATTTTTCGTATTTCGACCTATGTTCTTTGGGGAAAGTTGTTCAGTTTCATTGACAGAACACACCCTTAACGGATCCGCCACTAATAAAAATACACCCTATAGAAATAAGTTCATTTTTCTCAAGACTCCAGCGACGGATTTTGATGTGATTTGTGTTTCAGACTAGTATTAGTCTCAGGAACATGATGTACTATGTCTCAATGCGGGTCGCTATTTAGTTCAACGCCCGTACAAAAGAAAAGGGGATAAAACGACACCCTGAGTAACACCGGTGGTAATAGCTGTTCAGGAAGTAATAGACTGATTAAAGTGGTTGATTGATTCAATGAATACCGTCTTTTATTTTAGAAATAAGCTGTTGGCTATGATTTTTCGTGAATGGGAAACCTGAAATATAATGTCATTTTTCTCAAGACTCCAGCGACGGATTTTGATGTGTTTTGGGTTTCAGAGTAGTATGAGCCTTAGAAACGTTATGCACTATGTCTCAATGCTGGTCGCTATTTGGTCCAATTTGGGCAATGTCTTTTAAAAGTTTTTAGTTTAATACTTGTCAAATATTTTGTAATTGACATTCTGATTAATGACATTCCAAAATTTGAATAATTTCATGAATTTTTATTTTTTTCATTTATATTAGTTCCTTTTATTGAATTGTTCAACATTATTGATGTGAACATGGGTTAAAGTATTTTAAAATAAATTTTTAGAGATTCCTAAATACTAAATACTAGTAAAGACGAGTGTAATGTGTTGTACAGTTTGTCATGGTACAACTGGGATAATTTTGTCCCAGTTGTACCCTCAACGGTACTGTCCAAGTGTGCAACTGGTCCAGCGGGGTGATCGAGTAGTCTTCTCGACGATCGTCGGGGAGACGCCAACTAGGCATAAGCCTATCGGGAAAAGACTCATCATGGGGTAGGGGGTCGTGATAAGCGTGGGAACACTCCACCACGGCCCGAAAGGTCAAATTAAGGCCCGAGTGCGGCCGAAAGAAAGGTCCTGCGGGGCAAAATATGGCATGAACATTAATAATGCACATAGGTTAGTTTACAGTTTTAATAAGCAGATGACGCTTCAAAACACTTGTAAATATTAATTTACTCTTTGAGGTAAATACCAAAACCAACTGACTTATGTCAACAAGGTCAATTCTGCCAAATATCACGACACATCAAAGAGGTCATTTACATGCGGATCAAAGCAAATTCATGACAGACTGTTTGCATTCTATCTCAGTCTTGCTTGGATAAAGTAGCATACATTTGTCTTGCTCTTATCTGGTTAGTTTGGTTATTTTATAAAACATAGACTACAAACTCTATGGTAATTTTAATAGTGTTGGGAAATAATAAATATTTTCTGCTTTCTGATTTCTAGAGATGGGTAGTGGGTTAAAACCCGTTTCATCTACTTGGGCTAAAACCGGATTAAAACCGAAATCACCCAGTTTCAACCCATTATAACTTATTTTCGCAAGTGAAAAAGTAAGTAAAGAAAAAGTTATATTGTTAAGTGTATATTTCGCAGGACCATCGTGAAATTTGGTCAGTCGCGAAATCCCTAGGCCCTTCGCGAAGAGCCGGATAAGTGCGAAATGCATCGATTTATTCGCACATTTCCCATAAATGCTAGGAAAACTGCGAATTTGTTAACTGCATAGACATAAATCCAGGAAAACTGCATATAAGGCGACACGCTCGTAGCCGCCGACGCACCTGCTACGACTTTTCGGTGGTTTAAGTCCCTCTACGCCGCTGTAGCTCAAGCACATTCCCAAAAAGGGTGACGTCAATTCCAAAAAGGGTTGATGTCAACACATCAAAAGAAGGTTGACGTTAGGCATTCCCAAAGAGGGTTGACGTCTGGCATTCCCAAAGAGGGTTGACGTCATTTCCAAAGAGGGCACCGTTCCCATACGGTACCCTCGTGGTCAATTAGTGCTTCTAACATGGTGCTGGATTGGTTGTGTAGTACTTTGTAGGCCATTGCAGGCTGAACCACCTGACCAGCATATGCAACCTTTGCTGGAGACTAGAGAGGGGCTCGACTGCGACGAAGCCTTCCACTACTGCGACGAACGAGAGCTTACGAAGCGTCGCGAGTGCTGCTGTGCGCGAGCTACAGCGGCGTAGAGGGACTTAAACCACCGAAAAGTCGTAACAGGTGCGTCGGCAGCTACGAGCGTGTCGCCTTATACGCTTTTTTCCTAGATTTACGTCTATGCAGTTAACGAATTCGCAGTTTTCTAGTATTAATGGGAAATGTGCGAATAAATCGATGCATTTGGCACTTATCCGGCACTTCGCAAAGGGCCTAGGGATTTCGCAATGCTCCTGCGACATATATATATTTATTTATAGTTTCGTGTTGAAAATCACTTAACTTAGAAAATCCATACTTCCATACTAATATTATAAATGCGAAAGTGTGTTTGTTTGTTTGTTTATCCTTCCTTCACGTCACAACAGAGCGACATCATAGAGTTTTTTGAGGTGTTCAGTAAGGTGAGAGGCTGGAGAGTGACATAGGCTACTTTTTATCCCAGAAAAACATATTTTTCCCATCGGAAAACAGATTTTTGTTTAGCATGAGAATACATTCATAGCACATACATAGATGAATATATAACACTATACTATAATAATAAAGTTTCTTGAGTATGAGTATTGTGGTATCGATGTGTCGTTTAGAATAGGTACGCAACTAATTGATCCCTATGAGTACGCGGGCGAAGCCGCGGGTAACAGCTAGTAATAAAATAATACCAAAAACACTGATTGTTTATGTTTGAGAACGAACGAAATCATTAGGTATCAGCTGTTAAATGAACATGGCGGCGACATTTTGATGAATCAGAAAGTGTGGTGATGATTTTACAGTTTTACTTCGTAATTATTGTAATATTTAAGAAATACGTTTTACCTGTGATTCGTGTGTTATATATTTTGACGGATTGTACATAGCTAAATTGATTGTATTTTAGCGTTGTTTGTAGTGAACCTTTATAAAAACTTGGTGTACCTAGCGTTAATTTTTGCGAACAAAATATCTTTATCTTTAGAGGTAAAAGATATTTACTACTACTATACTATAACAGCCACGACAGTCCACTGCTGGACATGGGCCTCCCCCTATCGGGGGGTATTGCCATACTCACTACGCTTGGCAGGCGGATTGGCGAGCGCAGTGTAAGATGATGCATTTACACAGAACGCTGCTGCCCATTCCCTGGATGAATATCCCTTAGTCGCGGTTTTTACGACACCCACGGGTTGAATTGGGGTGATGCTATTCTAAGCCGGCATCACACGGCAAAAAAAAAAAGATATTTACGACGCAATAATTTAGTTTTGTGATGAATTTTGCCCAACACTTCGCTATATTGCTTTCCGAAAGTTCCCAGTTCCCAACACTTCGCTATCTTGCTTTCTGACATAAAATGCAAATGGAAAGCTATTTTATTTGACAGTAAAAATGTGTCAAAAATTATATCCTTACTCGGATATTTCATTCACATTTGAATGAATGATATCCATTTTTTGACTTATGATTTCGAACACCCACACATATGCAAAAACGATTTTAGTGTACATTGAAAGTTACGAAGCATCTTATTTTTAGCTCAGTACTAAATAGTCAATGTATTCCTCCGTTAGCGCGGTTTTTCGTCGATAGCTAGAAACTTCCATATTGACATTACTGACATTACAAAGTGCATCGCAGATTCGAGGCCCTGGTCATCCATTCAAAGCTCAACAAGTCTTGTTAATAAGGTGGGTCGTTAATATGTTTCTTTTTCGGAAATATAGCAAAAATTAATTATTATCTGAATTTTGTGTTATACCAGCTGATGTCATCGCCCTTTCCATTTGAACGAATTTGCTCTGCAACTTACCTGAAACAAAACAACAAAACCATATATATACACAATTCTTTGAATTAGTGTAAAAAATTATATTAAAACACTAATGTATAACTCATTTTGTTTGTAAGAGAATACAGGGGGGTAAGGGATGGTGTACCGAAAAATTTGCAAGCATGATCAGATCATGAAATTTTTTCACTTCTACTATTATGGAGCCAATGTTGGGAAATGAGAAAAAATTTCCGACCTCCCATACAAAAATCACGATAAGCTGATCGACTTGGTATGGGGAAAAAAAATTCATTTACCACCATTATTTTCCATGGCTAATGTTGTTCAATTTCTTAGTCTAAGCACGCTTGCAAATAGTTTTTGTTACACCGTCCCTTACACCCTGTATATTTCAAGCCCTTTCAAGTGGATAAGGGAGCAGATTTTATCTGTTCAGCGAAACATTTAGACGTGCTTAATTTTTAACAACCAATTAAGCATGCTCTTTTGCTTCTTTTTTTGTAAGAGATAAAGTCCAATTAGTAGTTCATTAAGTTTTAAAAATAACTTATTGAGATCCATTTTGATTGGGATTTTTCCTAAATGTTTACTAAAATATTTAAACATGTAGGTGTAGCTTAAATTGTTATTTTTAAATAAGTTCTATTATAATGGTTAACTTAACTATTAATGATAGTAGTTTATCAGTATAATTCATCTTTTAACCGATCTTCACCGTAATGTCAGTGCGCTGTCTATTGCTACCTTAGAACTGCACTACCTATCTACTTAATTTATTCTGTGGTTGCAGTATACGGCAGAGATATTTTAAGGAATGATCTCTGTCAAATACTATGTTCAGTCTCCACACACACAAGGAAACAATCCAAAAATAAGGATATAATTTTTTTCAGACTGTAACAATTCACAGCAATAAATGTTACTTTTTAGATGAAGCTACCTTTATTGAATCATACAACATAGTATTTGCGGGCTTGTCGGTATCAATCACTAGAAAAATCAAAACCTTAAAAAATACAAAATGTTCATGAGTTAGCGTGAGAGACTGTTCTTGCACCACATTCGTCAACCCGTAATGCATTTTGTATTGGAAAACATGATGAGTATAATATAATAATTAATAACACAACAATCTTTGAAAAGTCTTTGTTCCTAAAACTTGTTGTGAATGTTAGATTTAGTTAATTACCGTTTTGTCTCAAATCAAGTCTACATACACGTTTTAAAATATCATCTACGAGGTATATACCTACAAGCAGCCCTAAATAGCCCAAGAAGTGACGTATTAAAACAATCCAAGAAGACACTTGGAATATTTTGTGCGAGCTGCAGTCATTTGTTACGGACTTATTAACAACACCCTGTGGGAGTAAGCTAGAGGAAGGTTGTTTAGGTTATTATACAGATTTAAAGGGACTGGATGGAATTTAAAGTAGCTTTACTTAAATAATAACTTTAACAGTAATACTGGTATTTACTTACATTAGATATTTTTCCTTTGACGCAAATTACAAAAATGCATTTTTTTTCTATTGTAACCTTACCTATTTTAAACAACAGTTTGTTTTCCGGTCCTTTTGACCTTCTTAATAGATTTATACTCGTTTGAACTCCATATTCAGCATGATACATATCGCTATGTGTTTACCATTTCGCTCCTACTTTTGCAATATATCACTAGAACCATTCCGAAATCCTTATACCCCGCCCTTATATTTACCTGTCGATATCTGATACCCAACCTGGCAACAATAATCCACCGTTTTCCATACGAGCAAGGGTATTCAATTTGTTGGCAAGTCGTTCAGATGATATACAATCGCTCGTATGGTTATACTGGATTTATGTCCAAGCGCGAGGCGTAATTCGGATGCCGCGAGTGTCTCCTGATACACACTGGTGTTGAGACCTCCGTTCTTTCCCAGTTTGATGCGTTCTTTGCAAAAAAACTTATAGAGCCACAAAAAAGTTAGGCTAGTGTCAAACGCGTGTTTATTTTTTGTGGTAAGGCCCATAAACTCAGTCACGCCCCATTTAAATACTTCCAGGTGAGCACTCGTTTCGCACCAAATAGTCTGGTGTAGGTCTGATAGCCTCTGGGACAACTGTAAAGCAACGCACAAAAAAAAGCGGCCAAGAGCGTGTCAGACACGCCCACAAATAGGGTTTCGTAGTCAACGTTTAAATATCAGGTTTTTCAGCATTACAAACTTAATTTTGTTGCTGGTTTGTTAGCAGCAGTATGATGACCAACCGCAAATAGAAAAACTCAATTTTTTCTGAAACCTTTAAGGTTACAATATTCGTTATAGTTTTCATTGTAACTTCAAATTGTAAGGTAAATTCCATATTTATTTAAAATTTTTAGCGTTTATACTTAGAAGTTACAGCTGGAACAAACTATGGGTCAAAAACGCCCTTTTTAAAAGCAAATATCTCGTGACAGAAACTTTTTAGTGACTTTGTTTCAAAGAAACCTCACCTTAGTTTTAAAAGACCTATTCAACGATACCCTAGTCAATATTACAGAAGAAAAAAAATTTTTTGCCCCCCTTTCACTTGTATGGGAGGGGGTCCAAAAAACATTTTAAATATTTTTTCTTAACATTTCTATATTTGGGTCAACACGATCTATCTTCTCACCAAATTTCATGTCGATAGCTCTAAAACTGACGAAGATATGAGGGCGCGGCATACAGACAGACAGACAGACAGACAGACAGACAGACATGACGAAACTATAAGGGTTTCTAGTAGACTACGAAACCCTAAAAACAGACGATTCAACTAAAATCAATGCAATATATTTATTTTAAGTATTTATGGTAGAGTCCATTGTATTTATTTTGCTATTTACGTCTTTTTCTCAAGTCAGTACTATAAACTGAAACTCCAAAAATAAAGTTTTACGATCGACATAATTATAGGTAGCTTTATTTTATACACGGTGTACCTGACCAACTTCCCCAGGGAACATAGGTTGAAATACGAAAGTTTTTTTTGGCCCTCCCATACAAATTGACCCGGTTGGCCAGCACACTTAGTATGGGAGGACCAAAAACTTTTTTCGTATTTCGACCTATGTTCCTTGGGGAAATTTGTTCAGTTTCATGGACTGGTTCACCTTTTAAAATATTTTTGGCGTTAATTTACACCATGTATACACTTACTTAGATTTATTTATTTGTTACTTTAAAAGTCTTCTCAGATCAGAGTTTTATCATAATTTTGTACCGAATATTAATTCACTGCCAAGTGACGTCACTAATCAAAATATTCGGCGGGATCTATCTGAGTTTCTACCGATCATTAAAAAATGTTAAGTTTTGCTGGCTGACAAAACCCTAAAGATTTTTGTGCTATTTTCTCTATCACTCTGCAGGTATCCTGTAATAATGTTGTCTAAATGATTGTAACCGTGTGTATAAATCTCCAGGAGCGCGTAGGGATAACTTAGAGCGTCGTTAGTCTGCTTTGAGTCGATGTTATTTATGTTGTTGCAAATAAAGAGGTTCATTAAGATGTTTTGGTGTATGCCGCACGCCGGTTTGCCAGCAAGGCTCCCTGGGGCGAGACTTGTTTACTATTTGCTAGATATTTTTAGAGTCCCGCAGTAATTAAGGCCGTAGGTTCACGTGTGAAGTCTCTGAGGGCAGTCGGAATGTCTGGATATAAATGTAAAGCTGGTTTGAGGCTTCTTATAATAACAGAAATCAAAAAGTTTATACCGCGACACTAAAAATTAAGTAGGTACCTACTAGTGTTATTATTTATTCTTATGGTACAGTATTCAAATGACTGATTCGTATAGTTCCGAGCATAGTACGAGATATCACCTGAATATTTTAATAAGCAACCAAAATTGATGTCAAAAAGATCCTTGAAGTGAAATACTTTTTACCTTTAGAATTACATTTTCTCCTCTTTTTACTTTGCTGCAGTCGAGTAAAAATCAACCTTGATACACTAGTATTTATGAACCATTGCCTTAATTTGAAACCAATTCTTGCGGCAAAATACGTCATTTTCTAGAACATTATGTTATTAAGTTGTTAGGGATGCAATGAAGAAAACATGAATAGAGAGAATGTATCTAAAGGAACATTAGCAATCAGCATCATTATAATTTACCAATTTGTGTAGAATTTGCAACCTGGAGCCGGCTTAGAATAGCATCAATCGTAATACTAAAGGATACTCATACAGGGAACGGGCAGCAGCTTTCCCTGTGAATGAAACATCTTGCACTGCGCTAGCCAATCCGCATGTCAAGCGTAATGCGTGTGGCAATATAACTTGATTTTTATAACGGAGCTGTCAAAATTAGTATGGAGAACTGTCACTTCTCATACATATTTTGACAGCTTCATGCGCACAGTTATAAAAATCGAGTTATACCTCCTGAAGAGGCAGCTAATGTAGAGCAGTGAACGGTTGTGGCTGTAGTAGTAGTAGAAGGCGACAAGTTTCTCCTCCAAGCGTAAATAGGAGAAAGGCATTCACACAGACCATCGACATGGCCATGAACTCATATTCGTGACAGAATTATTAAGCGTTCCACGTACGCAACCAAAAAACCGTAAAATTCGTACGAACCTATGAACTATTTTAATTATGCCATTCTGCGGTCTAGAAAGCCTCGTAACGGGTTCTGTCAGGTCCCCCACTTGCTGAACCATAAAAACTGAGCAGAGAACCATAAAAAGAAGAAAAACCTTTTATAGTCTACAAGCCATACTTAAACTATATACATGTAGTTTTAACTATACTGGCTGCATTTTATTCTTAGCGTCGTTCGGTCTTGAATCTGGTTTATGGTATGTACGTGCGACCAGAGGCGTACTTAGCAGACCGTAAATCAGTCTATGGTTACTTGGCTGTACTGGTTACATGTATAGTTTTGCCTTGAGGTTCTGTTGGATTAGGAATAAACAAAATGGTTAAAATGGTTTCTGCTATTTGTGTTGAGGTCAGGACACGCTCTGTATAGGGTGAAATTTTACTAGTGACCGATAACGAAAACTCAGAACCGGCTAGTGATAAGGAACAACTTTCCCCAAGGAACATAGGTCGAAATACGAAAAAACATTTTGGACTTCCCATAGTAACTGAAACCATGTGATCGGCAAGTTTGTATGGGAGGCCCAAAAATGTTTTTCGTATTTCGACCTATGTTCCTTGGGGAAAGTTGTTCCTTATCACTAGCCGGTTCTGAGTTTTTGCTATCGGTTACTAGTAAAATTTCACCCTATATTTTGCGTATTCATCTAATAACACTAGTGAGAAGTACTGAAGAGCATTATTTCCCCTGTCCAGAATATTCGAGTCAAATTCATGTCACAAGACCTACGAGGAACTGACCTTCGAGAAAATTTCATCCATCCCGCAAAACACTGACGGATGACAATGAATGTGACTATTATATGAACAAGGATTCTTTAATGTTATCTTGTAGACTCTATTAGCCTTAACTTCAAAAACAAGGTTAGTCGTTTTCAAACTTGCAAGACAATAACTGAACTTGCAGTGCTCCAGTAGAGTATTTTCCGATACAAAATTGAAATGTTAGCCAATAATCGCAACAAAATAAAGTCTGTTCAATGTAAAAACCGAAGCGAATTCGGAATTGCACCGTTCTGCCTACCAAGCACTGATTCAGGTCGCGCTGTGGAATTCCGGAACTTAAAAAAACAGGTAGGCAGATATCGGGCAAAAGCCGGTTTTCCCCCTTTCCCCTTTTTACCCTATTTTTCGTTTTGCTTCTTTTTTCGTTCAAAACCATTGACTGTCCCACGGTTACACGGTCTGAATGTTTCACGCAAAAGTAATATGAATTCTGTTTTTTATTCAAAAACGGTGTTGTGTTACATGGTTCTAGTATGCTCGACGATTTTATAGATTACTAATATTTTTCAAGCTACTTATTTTTAAATCACAACGATTTGATTTCATGAAACATCATCCATCATGATAAATAGTCAAGCTTCCCATTACGGAGGTAGGTTTTCCCAGAAATCTCCATAGACTGTGACCTTGAGCTGTCTGCATCCAATGTTTGCCTCTTGCTTTACAAGGTATGCCTCCACGGTAGTAGGAACATTGACGCTGACGATAAATGCAAAACAGAATCTCCAGACTTTATTGCTTGTCGATTCTACAAGGCCAGTGCCTGCTACTACTATCCAGCTTGTTAATCTTGCAAGCTGCGTCGGTCTCTTATTTCTGTCCATACTATGCAACGATACTCTGAGCGTTTCAAAGAGAAATACCTACATTGAAATAGTGTAAATCTAAACTATAACCAGCGAAACTATAGATGTACAGCGCTAAAGTGACTAAAACAAATCAACCTTATGTCCCACTCATGCTAAACTTGCGCGCCATATAAAAATTTTCATAATGCGAGCCGCAGCTGATGCGATATTAAATTTTAAACATCGAACGGTCCAACCGACATTCAATTTGGCGCAAAATCTCTGTTCGGGGAGCGATAAAGACGTATATACACGTCAATAAAATAACCATTAAGGTGCGACTAGGAATAGGGGTGTTGAAGTCTTAGTGTTCGTTTGTACGAATTATTATTATATTGCCAAGGAAGCTATATAATGATTTCCGCATAATTTATTCCAATTTTAACAATGCATTCCTTGATTTCTCCATGATTATTTTACTAGATCACGCCACGGCAACAGATGATTTTTATGAAATTGCAAAAAGCAGGAAGTTTTTCATTCAGATGCAGGCATTGTTTTTTTCTCGATAATTTCCGCGACGGAATTCATTGACAAAATTTCGGCTTAGGTGTGTTATCCCTAATGCAAAAAAATATTCCTGGCGTATTTGCGTCGAATTTCGTCGCGTAAATTCGGCCGTAGTGTATCGAGTCGAAAATATCTGGTATGGTATAGACTAAGCCTTAGAGTGAAAACATACGGATGTCTGTTACTCAGAAATACGAATATCTATGTAATATGATAAAATGAAGAAGGAAGAGTACTGAAGAGTTACACAATAATGGTATTATTCGTGTTTAATTCAAAATTAATAGGTATACAATGTCTTTCTCTCTCTCTTTGTCCTCTCAGGTTTCTTTAAATTCATTAGATTGAATTTAGTTTAAGATTTTGGTAAAAAATGAAATCGCAGCGATTCTTCACCGAAAACAACCCCGTACATTTCACGTCGAATGTAAACAGGAGCCTCCTGGTGGCGCTGCCGTCGGCGATCAATCGATACCGCCCCGTTGCCCGGCAACGATCATGTTGCAAAATAAACAATCAGAATCGGGGCCCAGCCGAAAGCAAATTTACTTTCTTATTTTATTACTCGTGCAAACATTTTAGATAGATATTATTGGATTATTTACTGACGGTACTTTGTGTGATGTTTTTTTAATTCCTTCGCGATGTTGCTGCCACCGTGTTTGCCGGAGCAGTGCGGGAAGGATTTTCGGGACTCTCTGAGGAAGCCTAGCCCGAACTATCCTTATGGGTACAGGACGAAGAAACCTCGGCTCGTGCCGGCTTTTACCATACAGGCGATGCAGAAGAATACAAAGGTCATACCGCCTCCGAAGAGCAGTGTATACGACCCTCTGCCTCCGAAGCCGACGATGTTCCGAAAGTGCTATCAAAGGGGAGAGTTTCCAGTGGCGATTGAGTTTACTACTAATGGAAGACGTCTAGCTTGGAAGGTAACAAACCTTATTGTCCGTTGTACCGAGTATTGGTTGCTCAATATGAAACGGGTATGTACCGTATTGGTGCTACATAAAGTAGAGAACAAAATCACTCAAGAGGAATGTTTTGCACAATTTGAGTTACCTATGTGTTTATACAAGATTGGTGTCTTTTGGATTTCATTGGTTTATAATTATTCAGTTTCAAGACATTTTCTGATGCTTTGATCAAGTCGTTTGATAGAAACTTTCAGACTACTTTGTACCTAGGTACTAGGTAGTAGAAGTTATTCAATACTGTGCAGCTAGAGAATGTTTGAGTTATGACATCTGACCTATTAACCTCATTCATCACTGAATCTAGCATACTAGAATATCTGATACTTCCTACTCAGCGTTCTTAGTGACACAGAAAAAGCAATTTATATTTAGGTGATTAGATTATCAATCTATTATGGTTTTTCTGGATAACTATGACATTTTTGGTAGTTTATCATCATCATATCAGCCTGTAACAATCCACTGCTGGACGTAGGCTTTCCCCAGGGTTAACCACATGGCACGATCTGCCGTTTTCTCTATCCAGTCGCTACCAGCTGCTCTCTTTAAGGTATTGGTCTAGCAGGCCATGGCGCGCCCAACGCTGTGCTTTTGAAAGCGTGGCCTTCACTTCCCGCCTAGTAGAAAAAACTAGATATTAGATATAAAGCATTCTTGTGCGCCGTTCCTATAAAACCGCTTTTGATTCCAGGTGCCAATAGAGAAGCTGGACTTCCACCACTACCTTCCAATGTTCTTCGACGGTCTATCGGAGAACTCTTACCCTTACACCTTCATCGTGGAGCAGGGCATCAACGACCTCTGTCGCAAGGGTTCCTACAAGGTCCTGCCTACCGTACCGCAGCTCATCATTCCCATCAAAAGTATGTACTGCAGATAAACTTCTATAATATTCTCGGAACGCGCGCTTGACGCAGAACTGTAGGCTTTACTTTGCATACCCTAGTTTGGTATTTAGTAGTTGAGCTTACAAGGTCACTGTTTAAGTTTATGTTACGTAATATCTTGAATTTGAGTCCGATATATTTTCTTTTCAAATATAATTTTTCATTCGCCAGTAGCTACTTACTTCGAGCATGTTCAAAATTATTTCTTACTCATGATTTCGTTGTACAATTTTCGCAACTCAATGATCAGGAAAATATTGGCCTCGTTTTATTTCAAAATATCAGCTGACAAATTTCATTTCGATCTGATTGCCCCATCCCGAGGCCTCGCTGGGATCTCATTGAGATGGATCATATTTCGCTCGCACCTGGTTTAGCCTCTGCTCACAAACAATGGAGGACAGAATTCCACTTCTGAATTCGAGATGTTTCTCATATTGACCTAGGTACTGTTTATTAATACTAGTTAATGCATAGAATATTTTTTTTTCTTCAGATTTCTTGTTAAGTCTGGTCATCATATCGTATGGCGGAAAGTTCAGTCTGGTGACGAATAAATATCAAAAGTAATTCAAAATTTTTCATCGTCACATCGGTAAATTTCGAAGCATTATTTTTTAAATTTCCGATTGTATTTTGCCAAAAATGTTAGATATCAGCTTCCATCACATAGCAGCACCTTCTATCTTATCAATGAGTACCTATGTATTCACGTCTGGTAATATTTCCCAGGGGCACTAGAAACAAAGCGGCCATCGGTGATCTGCCATTGCCTGAAGTGCATCCAGATGATAGTGACGGGCTGCGACAAGGTTGGCGAAGCTCTGGTACCATACTACCGGCAGATGTTACCCATGCTGAACCTCTTCAAGGATAAGAACCGTAAGTTACAGATTATATAGAAGCATTTCATGTTGATGATGATAGTGATTGGCTGCGACAAGGTTGGCGAGGCATTGGTACCGTACTAATGGCAAATGTTACCCATGCTGAAACTCTTTAAGGATAAGAACCGTAAGTCATTGATTTTAAAGTAGAAGTGACTGATGATGGTGATGATGAGACGGGCTATGACAAGGTTGGCGACGCGTTGGTACCATACTACCGGCAGATGTTACCTATGTTTAACCTCTTCAAAAGGATAAGAACCGTAAGTCACTGATTATAAAGCAACATTTCACGATGATGATGGTTGGGCTCAGCTTGTCAATTGACGTGCCCAGACCAGACAACTGACAAGCTGAGCAAGGCACCGGTATTATACTACTGACAAACGCTATTGATGCTTAAGGTCTTCAAGGATAAGAACCATAAGTAACTGATTATACGGGATGTAAGGGACGATGTAGGCTTAAGATAAAGGTAAAGAAAAAAAGCTTCAACCTTCCATATAAAGTTATCTATGCTCTTTATCTTCGTGAACTATTTTGAGTGTAATGACAATGTTAATAAAATACGAGGAACTTCAAAATATAATTTGGAAAGCTACGAATGTAACAGCGGGCCGATGGGTATAGTATTTTCACGAGAGAGCAATGAACAGGTACCGCTAAGCTCAAGCAAAAGTACTAGCCTAAACTCGAGTCTAAATCGCAGCTGTTCAATTCCAAAGAGTTTGTCTGTCAATCAGCTTGCGAGCCACTTTGAGAGTTTGCCTGGCTCCTGCTCCACCTTGTCTTCAAATAAAAAGGACAAACAAGAGTGTCAGAAAAGCCCTGAACAAAATAAAAATCTGCCGAGCAAAGACAAGGTAGTAAACAACAAAAATAATCCTACTGAGTGCGCGCGAACTATGACGATGACTCACCAGTATCAGCTGACCGGGCCGGTGCCGCCTGCGCCTCCGCCGTCGGTCGTACCTGCGCTGCAGGTTGTATCCGCAGTCGGTCAGTGGGCGGGGAGCGCACACAGAATCTATGCCGGCGGTTGCACCTGCGCTGCCAGCTGTACAGACGACCGAGATACACACGGCTGCCGCGAGCAACAGCGCTACGGTCAAGAAATCTTTTGCAGACACCGCGGCTAACGGTGATTGGAAGGTTCAAAAACCGAGTGAAGAATGGATAAAAATACAGAGGCAAAAATTGAGGAATCGTTTCGTAGGAAAAAGAGGCTCGGCAGTTGATCAGTCTTCTAATTTCAGAGCGGCAGAGATCAAAACTCCAATTTATATTTATAACGTGTCGAAGGAGGTGTCCGTGTGTGACATTGTTAGTTACATTAAGAATAAAACTAATATTAACGCAGTGGTTGAAAAGAATAGTATGAAACGATCAAAAGATTACGATGCATATAAAATCCTTATACCAAAGCATAAGGAAGATATATTTTTGAAAGAAGATTTTTGGCCAGACGGCATCGCTTTTCGACCTTACGTGGCCTTTAGGCGCAGAGCTGCTGGCACACCGAGAAACAGTGGATTAAATAAATAAGAATAATGACAAGTAAATTTATAAGTTTTAACTGCAAAAACGTAGTCAGATCTGTGGATCAAATACGAGACCTATGCTCGTCAGCCGACATTATATGCCTGCAGGAAACTTGGTTACTTCCTCACGATATTCCGTACCTAGGAAGCATAAGTAACGAGTTCAGCTGTACTGGTAAATCGGCTATGGACACGACAGCTGGAATGATACGTGGGCGGCCGTATGGAGGTGTTGCCATCCTATGGAGAAAGTCATCCTTCCCGGCAGTGTCAGTGATAGCGTGTGATAGTGACCGGTTGGCGGCTATTAAAATTAACATGCAGGATCGCTCATTATTAGTGTTTTGTGTCTATATGCCTACCGACATGAGTGCAAATTTAGTCGAGTTTACCGAATGCCTGAGTGAAATTAATGCTGTAGTTGAAGTTAATGATGTAGAATCCGTGTATATTCTTGGAGATTTCAACGCACACCCTGGTGAGCCATTTTTTGTTGAACTACAAAACTTTTGCGCCGAGCAACGGTGGAGTTGTGTTGATTATGACTGTTTGCCACAAGATACTTTTACGTTTGTTAGTGACGCTCACGGCTCCCAGCGCTGGCTGGATCACTGCGTTGCGACTGGTGCCGCTGCGCAATCGATAGTTGGTACGGGTGTACTCTACGGTACCTATTGGTCTGATCACCTTCCCCTTGTCGTTGAGTGTGACTTAAATGTAATTAAATCTAAAAATATTCCTGCGGGCATCTCGTACAATAAAGTAAAATGGGGTGAACGAGACCCGTCGCAAATTGATAGATACTTGGAGATTTGTAATAAAAAGTTTAGTGAAATTGTTTTTGACACTGAATTTAATGTTTGTAGTGATAAGACGTGCTGTAATTTGAATCATCATTTACTATTAGATAACTTGTATAAGAAAATTACTTCAATACTTACGGAAGCAGCAGAACAGACATACACTATCAAAAAAGTTAAAAATGGTAAACACATAGCTGGGTGGAATAAACATGTGCATGATGCTCATGTTTGGGCTCGTGCTTGTTATGAAGCCTGGTTGTTACATGGAAAACCAACTAAGGGAGATATTTATATTTCAATGTGTGAATCTCGGAGGGTTTTTAGGTCGAAGCTTAGATGGTGCCAAAATAACCAACAGCAAATAAAAATGGATATTATTGCCGAACACCATTCAAAGAAACAATTTACAAAGTTTTGGAAAAGAACAAATGACCTTAATCATAGAACTGCCCTACCTGCGAGTGTGGCTGGTGTGTGCGAACCGCATAATATTGCTGAAACCTTCAGGAAGCACTTTCACGTGGAACCTATAGCTGACTCTCAGGCAATTAGTGGTTTCGATACTGAGACTCATCTTTCGAGTTGTAATGTTAAGTTTACCGATAAAGAGGTAGCTAAGATAATAAAGGGTATGGTCAGAGGAAAGTCCCCTGGTAACGATGGCCTCAGTATCGAGCACCTGAAATATGCGGGAGAGCACCTACCTAGGATACTAGCCATGTTTTTCAATCTTTGCGTTAGTCACTCGTACCTACCCAAGGAGCTCATTGATACTACTGTAGTCCCCATTATCAAGAACAAAACAGGTGATCCTCTGATGTCACAAATTACAGACCTATTTCCTTAGCAAATGTTATGGCGAAGGTGCTGGATAGCCTTCTGGACACACAACTGGGTTTACACATTAGACTCAATGATGCTCAGTTTGGATTTAGACCTACATTGTCAACTGAGAGTGCTATACTGTGTTTAAAGCGGACGGTGCAGTATTATACTAGTAGAAAGACCCCAGTTTACGCGTGTTTCCTCGATCTTTCAAAGGCGTTTGATCTCGTGTCGTACAACTTACTCTGGCAAAAATTAAAAACTGAAACTGACTTGCCTGACGAGATAACTGCCCTTTTCAAATACTGGTACGGCCATCAGACGAACCGCGTAAGGTGGGGTGAATCGCTGTCCGAGGAGTATCGGTTGAAGTGTGGGGTAAGACAGGGTGGTCTGACATCCCCCAAGCTATTAACCTTTATGTCAATGGGCTTATCGAGGAGCTCAGTAGTGCCAAGGTCGGGTGTCATGTTGACGGAAAATGCATTAATAATATCAGTTATGCGGACGACATGGTGCTGCTGAGCCCTTCATTGCCTGCACTCCGCAAGCTTCTTGCCATATGCGAGTCTTATGCAGCTGCCCACGGACTCAGATACAATACCAAGAAGAGTGAGTTCATGATCTTCAAGGCAGGAACCAAATCATATCCTGATATGCCTGTCACTCTTTATGGTACACCACTTACTAAAGTGAGTAAATTCAAATATCTGGGTCATTGGGTGGCTGACGACCTCAAGGACGGTGAAGATATTGAGAGGAACGAAGGTCGCTGGCTGTCCGTGGAAATATGTTGGCTCGCAGATTTGCACGTTGCTCAGAAGAGGTCAAAACTACGCTATTTAAAGCGTACTGCCAGTCGCTTTATACTTGTACACTATGGCTCAACTTCACGAAACGGACATACAGCGATCTTCGAGTCCAATATAACAACGCCTTTAGGATGTTGTTGGGCTTGCCGAGATTTTGTAGCGCATCCGGCATGTTCGCGGAAATGCAATGTGATGGATTCGAGGCGTCAGTGCGAAAACGGTGCGCTTCAATGATGAGGAGACTACGGAGCAGTACCAACAGCATCCTAGAGGTGTTCGCCTCGCGGTGGGATTGTCCCTTCATGCAGAGGTGGATGCTCCTACATAGCACGGGGGAGAAGCTGCTTCCGTAAGTCAGTAGGTACCTAGTTTTTAAGTAATGGACTAATAATTATCAATTTAATGTTAATTTATTTATTTCAAATTTGACATTTTAGTAGGTATTCCAATTCAGATGAAATTTAATTTAATTTAATTTGATTTATAAATTTATTTATTTAATTAATTCTAATTTAATCTTGATTTAATTGTTATTTTTATTTATTTTGACATTCATTAACTGAAAAATTGACATTTGAATTGAAAATTTATAGTCCGCTATCTCTTTTAATTTATATTAATTAATTTCTAAGTTCTATTTTAATTTTAATTTTAATTTTTACTGACATATTTGTACCTATTAATTGTGAATGTAATTAACTAACAAAGTATTGGCTACATAATTGCCTGAAATAAAGATATTTTAATTTAATTTAATTTAATTTAAAAATAGATGTAAAATTCACAATCTGTGCATGCGTTATCATAAAATATATCTCCAGAACCTGTGCTATGCGATATTAAAATTCTATAACTGCAAAACTAAACAAATAACTTTGAAACCCAACCCCAAACTCAGGTGAGGTTTGATAATGACACGCAATTTACTACACATTAGCCAAGCAAAGTGAAGTGAGGAGCAAAAACGACCCGCGCCAAGCCGCAACTATTTCACAACACGAGAAATGAGGCGTAAGCAGACTACACGCCATTGACTGGGAAACAGAATGAGAGTCAACTTAAAATATCAAAAAAAAAAGCGGCCAAGAGCGTGTCAGACACGCTCACAAATAGGGTTTCGTAGTCAACGTTTAAATATCAGGTCTTTCGGCGTCACAAAGTTAATTTTGTTGCTGGTTTGTTTGCAGCTGTATGGTGACCAACCGCAAATTGAAAAACTTTAATATTTTCTTAATCTTAAGCGGTACAGTATTCGTTATAGTTTTCATGGTAACTTTATAATAAGAACTATATTCCATATTTTTTTCAAATTTTTAGCATGCGTACTTTAGAAGTTACAGCTGGAACAAATTATGGCACAAAAACGCCCCTTTTAAAAGCAAATATCTCGAGACAGAAACATTTTAGAGACTTTGTTTCAAAGAAACTTCCCCTTAGGTTTTAAAGACCTATTCAACGATACCCTACTCAATATTACAGGAGGAAAAAAAATTTTTTGCCCCCCTTTCACATGTATGGGAAGGGGGTCCAAAAAACAATTAAAATATTTTTTTCTCAACATTTCTTAGTTTGGGTCAAAAGGATCTATCTTCATACCAAATTTGATGTCGATAGCTCCAAAACTGACGAAGTTATGAGGGCGCGGCATACAGACAGACAGACAGACAGACAGACAGACAGACATGACGAAACTATAAGGGTTTCTAGTAGACTACGAAACCCTAAAAACGGGTTTTCGCGTAAGCTTTGCTACGCCCTGGCTGGCATAAATGTGGACGCTCTCGAGCCAGATAGAGCGATGAATCAAACAGGATGGTTGATAGCAACTAGGTGGTGAAAAAATTAGGTCATTATTGACTGCTAAAGGCTAATGTGATGATGACTTTATGCTAAGTGTGGATTTTATTTCTTTCGTGTTTTGAATGGCGTGAACGATGAAAAATAGTTTGGAAATAGGTTAGTATTTGGTTAGAATTTTTTGTTACAACTTTTATTTTATAGGCAACAATGGTGTCTTTTTGCGTGTTTTAGTCTATGCAAGGGAACACGAGACAAAACTCGTTAGGTAAACATAAACTAAAGAACTTTTAGGGTGTTACACATTGCGGTGGGTTAAATTTTCCGCAAATTGTTAGAAAAAAAAACATTTCATTGCCTACATAGGTACTTGATTTGGTAGCATATTAAAGGAAGGAAAAAGATGATAAAAAATATTTTGGAGTTATATTTTTTTTCCTCAAAAGCGTACATAACATTTAAAAGGTTTTCGTAAAAATATAGTCACAAATTTAATCTTACGACTTCTGGTTTGTAGAAATGAATCAAAATTTCAGAAAGCAAGACTGCCTCGGAATGAAATAGACTTTCAAAGTTTACGACCCGCGAATTTGTTTACAAGCTTCTCATTTGAAATTCGCCACTTTGCCTGAGATAATTTGACTGACTGTCCCAATCTGTGAGTTTGTTTATTTTGATGTTGCTGACCAAAATAAGTAAATGGATTATTAACGTGGTGTGATTGCGCAAATAATATGCTTTTATTTTACCTAGAATATATTTTATATAGTTATATCTTTGGAATCAATCGTGAAATAATTCAATACATCACGAAACTGTGGACGCATTAAAAACCAACGTAAAATTGCCGAAAAGCTATTCTAAGTAACTCGGGAACTACTAACTGATCTAAGCCATGTTTTCTTAGCACCTCTTGACCATTCCAGAGACCGGGTACTCATATTTTACTACATTTTTTTTTTACAAGTGCAGTCGTAATCATAAGTTCTGTATTATAGGTATTACCATGTCACACATCACAACAGCGTGAAAACAATATGCCCAGTTTGGGGGTTCATGTTGTTTGTTCGGCTTTCATGTTTCGCCGGAAACTAGTTTTTCTGTCCGCCGTCAAAGGGCGTTGGTGGCGCGTTTGATCTTTATATGCGTTGACAGCAAACAGGCAGTGTATAGCCTAGATCGCTTGCACGCAGGATACCCTGAGCTTTGAACTATCGCTAGATTGGTTTCAATAGCTGTAAAAAATATTCGATCCGGTTAAATGTAATCACTAATCACGATACCTATTTTTTCAGGTTAGAAAATAAAACTATTATTTTAGGTGAAACACTCCACTTTTTTAGATCTTAGTTTAATATATGACAAACTTAGATAGTTTGTCATATACAGGGTATTAGGGACGGTGTAACGAAAACTTTGCAGGCGTGCTCAGACCATGAAACTGAACAACTTTTACTATGAAGCCAATGGTGGGAAACGAAAACAAAATTCCGACTTCCCAATCTCCCATACAAAATTCACGATCAGCTGACTGAAGTTTTCGTTACACCGTCCCTAACACCCCGTATTAAACTAAGATCTAAAAAAGTGGAGGTTTCATACGTTAAAATTGCGGTGCATTGTTCATAAGTATTTATAGCTGGAAAAATACCTTGCTGAAATTCTGATTTGTCAGAGTCCCAATCCTAAACCACTTGACACTACTAGTTGACCAACACAGTCGCACCCTGCCGAATAGCTCGAATGCCTCTAACACCTTATTTATCTCGGGAACGGCAACAAAAAGCCGTGAACGAGGCGCGTAGAATTCCTCTAACAATGTGGTCGGGTGAAACCCCGGTGTCAGACACGAATTTCGTCGTCTCGCTTTTGTCAGAGTTGCCACGTTAGAAAGAAACTTACTACCGCAGCTAAAGAGAGGATCCCGGATCTGATCGTTATTGTTTCTCTCTCTTTCAAACTATACACTGGCAGAATATAATGTTAGTCTCAATCCTAAACCACTTGATGCCACTAGTTGACCAACATAGTCGCGCCCTGCTGAATAACTCATATATGCCTCCTACCTTATTTATCTCGGGAGCAACAAAAAGCCGTGAACGATGCACGTAGAATTCCTCTAACAATGTGGTCGGGTGAGTGTGACTCTCGCAACCCTGGTCTCAGACACGAATTTCGTCGTCTCGCTTTTATTAGATTTGCCACGTTAGAAAGAAACTTACCAGCGCACCTAAAGACAGGATCCCGAATTTCATCGTTATTGTCTCTCTTTCAAACAAAGACTGGTAGAAAATAATTTGTAGTGTCAATTCTAAATCACTTGACTTCACACGCCTCTAGTTGACCAACACAGTCGCACCCTGCCAAATAGCTCGAATGCCTCTAACACCTTATTTATCTCGGGAACGGCAACAAAAAGCCGTGAACGAGGCGCGTAGAATTCCTCTAACAATGTGGTCGGGTGAGTGTGACTCTGGCAACCCCGGTGTCAGATAGGAATTTCGTCGTCTCGCTTTTGTCAGAGTTGCCACGTTAGAAAGAAAGTTACTTGCGCAGCACAGGATCCCGGGTTTTATCGTTATTGTTTTATCTCTCTTTCAAACTATACACTGGCAGAAAGTAACGGTAGTCTCAATCCTAAACCACTTGAGACTCCTCTAGTTGACCAACACAGTCGCACCCTGCCGAATAGCTCGAATGCCTCTAACACCTTATTTATCTCGGGACCGGCAACAAAAAGCCGTGAACGAGGCGCGTAGAATTCCTCTAAAAATGTGGTCGGATGAGGGCGACATTCGCAACTCCGGTGTCAGACACGAATTTTGTCTTCTCGCTTTTGTCAAAGTTGCCAAGTTAGAGGGAAACTTACTAGCGCAGCTTCTTTTCGTGTGGGACACCGAGTCGTTCAACGACCCGATGAAACAGCGCAGAACTAGCGCAGCTAAAGGCAGGATCCAGAATTTCATGGTTATTGTTAATCTCTCTTTCAAACAATACACTGGTAGAAAAATATGGAAGTCTCAATCCTAAATCACTTGACTTCACACGACTCTAGTAGACCAACAAAGTCCACCCTGCCGAATACCTCGAATGCTCTTAACACCTTATTTATCTCGGGGACGGCAACAAAAAGCCTTGAACGAGGCGCGTAGAATTCCTCTTACAATAAGGTCGGGTGAGTGACACTCGCAACCCCGGTGTCAGATAGGAAATTCGTCGTCTCGCTTTTGCCAGAGTTGCCACGTTAGAAAGAAACTTACTAACGCAGCAAAAGACAGGATCCCGAATCTCATCGTTATTGTCTCTCTTTCAAACAATACACTGGTAGAAAATAAGGGTAATTTCAATCCTAAACCACTTGACTCTACTAGTTGACCAACACAGTCGCACCCTGCCGAATAGCTCGAATGCCTCTAACACCTTATTTATCTCGGGAACGGCAACAAAAAGCCGTGAACGAGGCGCGTAGAATTCCTCTAACAATGTGGTCGGGTGAGTGCGACACTCGCAACCTCGGTGTCAGATAGGAATTTCGTCCTCTCACCTAGATTAGAGTTGCCAAGTTTTCGGAGAAGAAACATGAGTCAAAACATGCAAAGAATCCGAAATCCAAAGAAAGAAAAAGATCCCGAAATGCAACATTATTGTTTGTTTATCTAGCTTACTATAATGATGGATGATATACGATCAGGATGTCAAGAATAATCTCTTTATCAAGAATAAAGGTCCAAGAAATAAATAAAACCGTTGCCTCTTATATTTTGCGTTGCATTCGCTGAACCACCTAACATAAGTGTTGAATACGGTGAAAACGACTAAGGAGTGGATGTCAAGCAGTAGACTGTTGTAACAGTTTAATCTCAATGTATATCTTAATGTATATTCTGTTTCAAATTATATGAAAATTATTGAAAATACCTCTACTATGCAAAATAATACATCTTAAAGATTATAAAAAGTAGTATAAACCCTGTCTCCATCAGATCAGGTCATATTAGAGGTATAAAACCTGTATAGGTACTACAGATAAATCTGCGTATTTGGCAACACTACACCTACACCGTATAATAAATCTACTCCACAGCCTGACAAGTCTGTTACCCTGAAAACAATATCTGGCGTGCTTCTCGTGTCAATTATATGGTTGATTGATCGTCTATAGCAGCGGAAAATCGGTATGCTAAGTCTGGAGTTTGATGATGGTGACGCTGCAGATTCCGAAGAATTAGGGGAATCAAACGTTTGCCTCAGTTTTTTACAGCTAAACAACCAAATTATGACGGATGGACCGTGAAAATATTTCATGGGGTTAACGTCTATAAAATTGTAGGTGCAACGTTCCCCAACCATATTTGAACGGGACTCCTAATTTCTTTTCATGTTGCGATATATGTTCATTAGGAAAAAAATGTTCATTATCAGTTCAGTTCCACTCTATCTTACCATTCCATCTTGGTTATTGATCTCGAATCAATAATCCTTTTAACCATTATTTTGCTGTCACTTTTACTTCAATATATTTTGCTTTTTCACAGGTAACCTCGGCGCTGGTATAGACCATACCACCACCAGAGGCGAAAACGTAGCCGACCTGATTGAGGAAACTCTTCAGATCCTGGAGCGCTACGGTGGTCCTGATGCCTTCATCAACATCAAGTACATGATCCCCACGTATGAATCTTGTGTTCTCAACTAGGATACTCATGGTACTTTGAACATTATTTAGGTTTGAAACTTATTTATTTTGTTTGAAATAACACATGAATGTGGCCGTACACTTTTCGAAAGTTCAAATTATATTTAACTTTTGATTAGTGGATAACTTGGCTTTACTTAACGCTATCAATCAATAATAAAATCTAATCTTTAGGGTTTAGGGTTTCTCGTTTTTTTCTGAACTCCAACTGGGTTTAAAAATACTTTTTTATGTTAATTTTTTTAGTTTTAGTATAGGTAGTTTAAATTGACTGATAATTAATTATTGTGATTTAGTATATTTAAAAATCATCAATCAATATATTATACTCAACTTCATTAGACTGCACGAATCATCGTCATCATTAGCGTCACCAAATATTTAAAAACCTATCATTAGTCCTAGAATTATTATTATTAAAGTGCATTTTCTTCTCGGCAATCAATTAACAAAGATATAGTTAGAAAAATCGTTAAGAAAATTAAAAAGTCGATTTTAAAAGTTTACTTGAATAACCATCAAATTCTCAAAATATCTACCAAAATCGACTTTCAATGTTGTTAAAATTACGATTTTCTAATTATATTAGAATAACTTTGTCTTTGTCACTGTGAAATTATAAATAACGATATATTTTGCTACATTGCAAACTGACGAACACACGGATTACAACTTAACACATTGTTTTAGATAGATATGTGAAATTGTAATAATTGTGATGCGCTGCTCGCGTTCTTGTTGGTCTTGCGCAATGTTCGTATAAATGCTAGCTTTATTTGTAATTTCGTTGGTTCTAGAAGGTAAGCAAACACTGTTTGTGCACATATTTTTATTATTTTAGTGTTGAAAATTACTTACAACACTATTGCAAAATAATCACAAAATCACTGTTTATGTTCAAGAATCAATAAAATGACTATCAGCCTGTTTAACAAACATTTTAGCGCGAGGTACATGACATTCGACCAATTAGGACGCGAGGTGAAGTTTTTACATTTTCACTTCGTAAAATTATAATCTTCTGAAAATTAATGCTTTCAATAGTCGTCCGTGTGTACGTATGACAATATTTCGACGGATTGCAATCTAGCGTTGTTTGTAATTTTATCGTGACAAATTCACAACATTGCAATTTGATTGTCGAGTAGGCGTGGTACGCGCGCGGCTTAGAGACGGAGTGGCGCGAAACCGCGGCTAAATTTAAATGCCTCGCGTTCTCTTACACGTTGCTTTCAATTTGTAGCAATTTGTTTTGGTGGTTTAATGTAAACACAGTGTTAACGTAGGTTCTCTCTGAAGCATCGAATAATGTAGGTAGGAGCGTACATGATTTAAAAAGTTAGCAAAGACCTTTCATAAGGCATTCCTGTTATTTGCTGCCCTATTACATATTTATCATTTTTATGGTATTAGATTTTGAATTTTAATTGTACGTAAATTTCTGTTTCGTTAGTTAGTAAAATATACAAAACATGTTAATGTTGGGTGCCTTCAAAATTACAAATGCTCATTTTATTGAATGTTCATTTTAGTGTTATAAAGTGGTTAGTATCTTAAAATTATGATATTATTGTTATTGTTCTCTTTTTCATTGTATAATTTTGAATTTATTAAAGTAGAACCTAATAGTTAGTGAAATTGTTTTATTTCCAAAAATATTTAAGAGGATACCCGAGTAATACCTGTTTTTTGCCTTTTTCATACAAACCTTTTACCCTGCGTTCTACCAGGGCCATGCCGATTGTAGAATTTCATGTAATAAAAAGAAGTAGAGCTCTACATAATTTTTTCGGAAAAAAAGGAAACACGTTTGTTTAAATACTTAGCTCTGGGGATTGCTCTTAACGCAAATGTAGGAAACACATAACTAAATGGTTTAGGAAACAAAATTTGACCCGATGAATGTTACCCCTACATGACATACCAAACAACTTTTCTTTATGCTCATCTTTTGTTTTATTATACCCTCATCTATTGTTCTATAGTGTCTCGCTAAGCCGAATTGGGCCAAATTATATTTCTAAAGCATACCTTACCTGCCACTGAAATCGAAGACACATGCACTGCAGATTGCACGCATCGTAAATTCGGGCCGATGTTGTAAATTGGTTTGGTTCGCTCAGATCTAAATATTGACTACCGTCCCTTGAGGTTCAGGCAATCATATCACGCTGTGATGACTATGGTGATATCCAATATAACTGGTACTACCTACCTGTGGCTACTCTAGTTATATCTGGTAAGTTTATCTAGCTATTATATCAGTCTAAAACACAATGATGAACTTGGAGATTTATTTTTATTGCTTTGTACATTACAATATTTCACACGAGTATGATATAAATTCATGATGCTCAAATACTTACTTAATTATTGTGCGAAAGTGCAGTCTGCTGTTCATGATTTTGTATGGTGTAACGTTGCAGTTACATATTCTTACTAATTTAACTTAAACACTTAAAGTGTTCTAATTAAACCTAATTACAAACCTAATACCTTAGTAACAAAATAATTTCATAGTAGGATATTATCAAATCTGAAACCGTCATTGTTTACAAATTCCAAGTCGAGATGCGGCTATAATACTCAGGCCGTCCAGTTCTTTGTTAGCCGATCGGCGCCAGTACGTGCCAGGCACCGAATTCCAACCTTTGTCTAAAACATGGCGTGATATTTTAAGCAAGCTGATTGGTCAAGACGGCCCTTAACAACCGCCGGGTCCACATTCGGAAACTATCGACATGTTTCGGCTGTCTCCGTGCCTTTGTGTCGGAGCTACGGTTGACCGCTACTGGCCATTCCGAAAATCTCGCCTCACGCACTAGGACGTGACGCGCTCCCATAAACATAAAGTAAAACCGTTATCGTAAAAGACGCCGGTAACGTACCTTGACATAGGCACGTTATTACCGCAGCATAATCTGTTCATTACGTGTAACAGTGAAACCCCAATTGGGTAAGTGTTGATCAAGTATATTCCATGTACTAGTTCTAGAATTCACCACTTAGTGTTCATATTAAATACTTGTGGCTTCCACCGGAAGCATTTTTGCTGTAGGCTTATGTAAGCTTTGTTATATGTTATGTTATCTCTGCTACCAAGCATCAAGCCCCCGGCGTAGGTACCTATATACTTTGTGTTGTAACAAACAAGTACAGTAACGCTCAGCACAGATTAGCTATTCAAATGTTCCTAACCGCTTCTTATTAATTAGTGAGTTATTCCGTAATTTTATTTTACCGTAACAAGTACCGTAACGCTCAGAGCACAGGCTATGTTTAGTTTTCGTATAAAATGGGCGCGCGGTGCTGGCAACACTGCTCTGAGTGTCACGTCCTCTGCCGTCGCTCGCTAGCGTTGTTGAAGCGAATTTTAGTTTTAAGTGGTGTAAAATTAAGGTGTTTTGGCGGTTTTCTCGTGTGCTATTTGCCACAAGCCATGGCTTCCTGTGCGGTGGGAAGTGAACCAAGTGAATTTTGGTTTCGGCTTTTGATTGAGGCCAACGTGGTCGCCGGTAACGTAACCTCACTTTGAGTCGTCGCTCGCGTCGTGGCTGCAGATAGCTACGTATTTTAATTATAAATGATTGGAGGCCAACGGGGCCGATTTCTCATTCGGAGAGAAATCTTTTAGTTATTTTGTGTTAAAAAACATTATGTGATGTCGAACTGTGAACTATAGTGCAAATTGGAGGAAAGGAGTTCTAGAACGAGCGGATGTTCCAGTGCTGTGAGTTTAGGTTATTCCCTATTCCTGCGCTCCTAAAATATCCTGAATACCTGATTCCTGTCATACTTAAACTCACAAAGAAACGGCGTCATCGTTTGCTCGGTAAGCAATTCGTTGCTGGGCCCTGTTTAAGTAGATTTTGGAAACAAGAATTTCTCGGCCGGAAACTTTCCGGAACAAAATTCTCTCATTAAATTTATTTTATTTAGCTATAGTAAAGAGCACTACGAATCGTAGTCAAATGTTGTTCCGGGCTGATCGACCATTTAGTTTTAGATTTTAAGATAACTTTAATTTGCTTCCACTGCGCTAAGATCAGCTTCGGAATCAAACATTTTTTGGTAGCAGAGCGTGGTTGCTTTATTGCAACATAGTTAGCCGTAATTTAGTATTAAGCGTGTTTTTTATATTACCCACATATTTTATTAATTTTGGAAAATATTGTTTCGGTTTTTGTGACTGTATTGTTTGCCTAGTGAACGGTATCTTATCGGTAAGGTCTAGGCCAGTCAACTAACATTTATTTTGTGGTATTTGTTTATTGGTTTTTCGTTCTATTAAGTCGAGTGTGTAAAAGTTGGTACCATGGCTCCCTCGATCGCCAGGTATAAGGCTGCTATAAAGACAGAATTAAGGTGGTTTACTACCACAGCGGCAATGATCGGCCGCGAGGACCGGGAGGACGCGCTCTTGAAAAGTGCACTACAGGCAGATGAACGGGTTCGGGTTGTGTCGGAACACCTCACAGAGTGCCTCATGCTCCTTGAGGAAGCTCCTAACCCTGAAGATAAGGAGCTGGTTGAGGGCGATGTAAGCCAGTGCTTGGAGCTGGCACAGGACATTGCGCAGGCAGCTGCGGACATATCTAGGCGACGTGACGGAAAGGAAAAGCCATTCCGTGGTAAAGTGGGACAAGGATTACAGGTGCCTCTTCCGCCTGTTACGGTTCCAGTCTTTGCAGGCGATTACGCCGACTGGCCGGCGTTTGAGGACCTGTATAGCAGTGTGGTCCACACACGGACGGACATAACGCCGGCGTACAAGATGGCTCAGCTGATGTCCAGGCTACATGGAGAGCCTCATGAATTGCTGACGCATTTGGCTGTCTCGGATAGCAATTATGAGGTGGCGTGGAAGATCCTTACCGACCGGTATCGAAACAAGCGCCTGATTGTAGACAGGCTGTTAGACCAGTGGCTGTCAATACCAACCATAACGCGAGGTACGGACCTCCGCGAGAAAATCTTCCACCCAGTCAGTGTCGCGGTCAGCGCACTAGAGCGACAGGGTTTGCCAGTGGCGGGCTACGGTTATATCTTGGTCCACACAGTGCTTCGCCGCCTGCCGAGCGAAATGGTCGCTCGATTCGAGCAGCTACATGGGGCAAGTCCTCGGACCACCTCCCGACCTACGAGGATCTGAAGTCGTTCCTCGAGGCCGAAAGCAGGCGAGTGGACGTCCAGGCTGGTGAAGCCCCTCGCAAGGAGACCTCTGCCCCTCGCCACCCGGAACGGCCGGGTGCACCGGCGCGAGGAGGCAACAGTGGGCAACCCAGGCGGTACAACACCGCATTGGAATCAGGGTGTGCCTACTGCGGGAGACAGGCCACGGGGTGGCAGCGTGTCAGGAGTTTGCTGAGCAGCGGGTTCAGAGGAGACGGGGTGTGGCACAGCAGAGGCGTTGGTGTTTTCGGTGCCTGGGGCCGCATCAGGTGCGAGTGCCCTTCAAGCACCAACTGTAGGTACTGCCAGGGTGCACACCATCCGCTGCTCTGCATGAATCGCTCCGGAGGCGCCGGGGCAGCGCTGGATCGGATCAGCGAAGGAGCCTGCCCACCAAGGGAGGGAGCAACGCTCCCCCCCTCAAGGAGGAGCCCACCTCCGCATCGGTCACAGGGACAGGCAGGGGACGTCAACAGACGGAGCCCACTTACCCAGGACGTGGGGACGATCCCCACCACGGCAGCAGGTGCCGGATTGGGAAGAACGGCACAGGAACATGGCCAAGGACACCCATCCCAGGTACGGGATCAAACGGGCGGGTGTCAGGGAGCACTAGGCAGCCACCAGGGTACATGCAGTATTCTGCGGGCTTGAGCCACCTGGTTGGGTCTCAAGACCCACGCATGCCTCCGCCTATGCCTGAGTACCCGCGGCTACAGGCGCAACCTCGGTACGGACGTTTGCCGTCGGGGTACTATAGAACTCCAGCCATGGCCTTTATGGGCAGACCTCCCTACCAGCAGGAGTGGGACCCATACACAGGTTTGGGTAGCGAGGATACCCCGCGGGACGCGGCCTCACCGCGTTTAGATTCCCGCTAGGTAATCGCCGCCTACTCATCAGCTTCGGCTCCCCGTCCAATCACGGTACTTTTGCCAACGGCTAAGATTTGGGTATGGGGATACGGTGGCCGGACCATTCAAGTAAGAGCCCTACTGGATACAGGGCTCAGGGATGTATTGTATCGAGTAAGCTGGTGAGTAGGCTAGGCCTAAATGTACAGCCAAGTGAGGAGGAAGCTGTAGGCATCGGGGCCTAAATGTGCCTGACATTCGGGGTCAGACGAACTTTGAGTTCACATTAGGTAGCACATGTACAGGCGTCAGCTATCAAGTCTCAGCCGTGGTGCTGGATGAAGTGGTTGGGAAACTCCCTCAGGTTAGGTTACCACCAACGGTACGAGGGTTAACCACAGGGTTGGAGTTAGCTGATCCTGATTTTGATACTCCTGGTACGGTGGACGTACTTCTCGGGTCAGACGTCCTCGGGAGATTATGGTGTGGTAGGAAGAAGGTACTCCAGGAAGCTGGTTTGGTGGCCGTAGATACCACAGGGGTATGTTGTTTTCGGTCCAGTTTGGAGACCTCAGGACCTACCAGAAGGGAGACGGTCCTCTATGGTAGTGTACTGTCAGAGGTGCTGCAGAGGTTTTGGGAGTCTGAAGAGCCGCCCACGGCGGACAGACGGAAGCCAGAGGATGACGAGTGCGAGTTGTTCTATCAATACAACACTGCGAGATGCCCGTCAGGCAGATTCGTGACCAGGCTACCTTTTCTCCCAAACCGCCCCGCTTTAGGTAGTTCGCGACAGCTCGCGGAACGGAGACTACTCGGAATGGAACGGAAGATGAGGCGAGACCCAGCACTTCGGCAGAAGTATATAGAATTCATGCGGGAATATATTCAATTGGGCCACATGTCGGTGTCCAGCCTGGATTGGAGGTGTGTCGAGCATTATTACATTCCACACCTGGCTGTCTTGAAGTCACCTGAGGCGAAAATACGGGTGGTGTTTGACGGTTCTGCTCCTACCTCGAATGGTGTGTCTGTGAACCAATGTTTGCACGCGGGTCCTAAATTGAACCGGGACATTGTGGACATTCTCACAGACTTTCGGTTACACCAGGTAGCGTTCGTCGCAGACGTCAAAATGATGTTTCGCCAAACCATGATACATCCGGATGACCGTCGGTATCAGCTGATTTTGTGGCGTGAGAGCCCAGATGAGCCGATGGTTACATACGAACTTAACACGGTGACGTATGGACTTAAGCCAAGTCCGTATTTGGCAGTACGTACGCTGCGAGTGGTGGCCGCACAGGAAAGGGTAAGATACCCTCGAGCCGCAGCAGTACTGGATCGCGACGTCTACGTGGACGATATCTGCACGGGTGCTGATAGCGTGGAGCAGGCGCTAATTCTACGAGACGAGCTGATCGCGATCATGGGTTCAGGAGGTTACGAGTTGCGGAAATGGTTGTCCAGTTGCCCAGAGCTCCTGGCTGGTTTGCCAGGCGAGTTCCATCAGGACCCGCACCTCTTTGAGAACCCGGACAATCCAAATACGTTGGGCATCCTCGGGGTGCAATATAGGCCAACGCATGACGTATTCACGTACAAGATCGAGCCCGACCTTTTGGAGAAAACTTGGACTAAGCGGTCGGTACTGTCGACAATCGCTAGAACGTTCGATCCTAACGGATGGATCGCCCCGGTTACGTTCATGGCGAAGTGCTTTTACAAAGGTTGTGGCTAGCCAACTTAGGATGGGACGACCAACTCTCCGGAGAGTTGTTGAAGGATTGGCTCAAGTTTGTGACCACCTTACCAGGGATTGTGCACATCGCGATACCCCGCAAGTTAGTCCCATCGGTGGGATGTAAGGCTACCCTACATGGGTTTTGTGACGCCTCGGAGCGAGGGTACGCGGCAGCTGTATACCTTCGGACAGCAAGTTCAACGGGAACTGTGCACGTGCGTCTGGTTATGGCCAAAAGTAAGGTGGCACCAGTCAGAACTAGATGGACCATCCCCAAATTGGAATTGGCAGGGCAGCTCTTCTAGCGCGCTTGCTAAATCATGTAACCTGCAATCTGCGTGGTACCATCAACTTGGATGAAACGGTGTACGCGTGGACTGACAGTCGGATAGTTCTGTGCTGGTTGCAGACGTCGGTACATACACTTGAGGTTTTCGTGGCAAATCGGGTGTCACAGATTACGGGGTCGGAAACTCCGTTAGTGTGGAGGCACGTACCGGGAGAATGGAACCCAGCGGACTGCGCTTCGCGCGGGTGCAGGGCCCCTGATTTGGTGAGTCACCCACTGTGGTGGGGACCTCAATGGCTGACTGAGTCGCCGCAGGAATGGCCATTCAACGAGTGCAGGGCGCCGCTTGGGCCACCTGATCGAGGTTTGCGAGTGAACGTGGGGCAACTCGTACCGAAGCCTAACCCAGCTTTCTTGCTGGAACGGTATAGCTCCTCGACAAACTTCTTGGGGTGACAGGTTGGATCAAGCGGTTCGTGAACAACTGCAGGAAGCCTCAAGCAGAACGGAACTTTACACCTGTCCTCTCGCCTGCGGAGCGGAATGCGGCTCTATGCTCATTGGTTAGAGTCGTCCAGGCGGAACATTTTGAAGAGGAGGTCAGGCTGCTCAGGGATGGACGTGGAAAGCTGAAGGGAGGAATTGTGCGCCTCAACCCATTCCTGGATGAGCAAGGTATGCTCAGGGTTGGAGGCAGACTTTGGAACGCTAGCCTGCCCTTTTCGGCTCGGCATCCACTGTTACTTCAAAAGGGGACCCTTAGTTGAGCTCTTAGTCAGGGATCGTCATGAGAAAAACTCGCACGCGGGCTGTAATGCGCTATTGGCCATTCTACAGCGCGAGTTTTGGATCTTATCGGGACGACGAACGGTACGTAGCGTTGTGTTTAGGTGCTTGCCTTGTTACCGCTTGAAGGCAGCCACAATGCAGCCACAGATGGGAGATCTTCCACCGGACCGGGTGACGGAGGCCTGGACGTTTGCAGGTGTGGGAACGGATTTTGCAGGCCCTTTCATGGTAAAGGCATCACGCCTACGGAACGCAAAGTCTATCAAGGCGTACTTGTGCGTGTTCGTGTGCCTAGCCACCAAGGCCGTCCACTTGGAGCTCGTGGCCGACCTATCTACGGAGGCCTTTTGGCAGCGCTGGAGAGATTTACGTCGCGACGAGGGCGACCAGCGCTGATCAGGTCGGATTGTGGTACCAACTTTAAGGGTGCTGATCGGTGTATGAAGGAAATTGTAACGTTCTTAGGGAGAACGAAGAAGCCATCAGCACGGGCCTCCCGTCAGGGCATTGCCTGGGTGTTCGATCCACCAGCGTGCCCTCACTGGGGTGGTATTTTTGAAGCGGTTGTAAAGTCCGCTAAGACGCATTTGTTGCGCGTTGTAGGGTTAACAATTTTGACTTTCGAGGAGCTGGCGACCGTGTTTTGTAAAATTGAGGCTGTACTCAATTCGCGTCCTTTGTGTCCGCTCAGCTCAGACCCAAATGATTTAGAGGTCCTGACGCCAGGGCATTTCTTAATTGGCCGCCCACTTAACGCCTTGCCGGAATATCCCTATACGGAGGTGAATAGCAATCGTTTGTCGCGTTATCAGTTGTTGCAGCAAATGACTCAAAACTTTTGGAAGCGTTGGTCGCTTGAGTACTTGCACATTCTGCAGCAACGCCTTAAGTGGACGGACAGGACTGAACCCCCCTGCATTGGGGATCTCGTTCTGGTTAAGGATGCCAACCTACCGCCACTGCGTTGGCGCCGGGGGCGCATTCTCAACCTGTTTCCGGGTAGTGATGGCACTCCTCGAGTTGCAGAAGTTCAGGTGGGGGATTCAGTCCTTAAGCGAGCAGTAGCTACATTATCACGCCTGCCATGCATAGAGCGGACCGATGGGTCGGTCGGGGCGGGTGAATGTTTAGTTTTCGTATAAAATGGGCGCGCGGTGCTGGCAACACTGCTCTGAGTGTCACGTCCTCTGCCGTCGCTCGCTAGCGTTGTTGAAGCGAATTTTAGTTTTAAGTGGTGTAAAATTAAGGTGTTTTGGCGGTTTTCTCGTGTGCTATTTGCCACAAGCCATGGCTTCCCTGTGCGGTGGGAAGTGAACCAAGTGAATTTTGGTTTCGGCTTTTTGATTGAGGCCAACGTGGTCGCCGGTAACGTAACCTCACTTTGAGTCGTCGCTCGCGTCGTGGCTGCAGATAGCTACGTATTTTAATTATAAATGATTGGAGGCCAACGGGGCCGATTTCTCATTCGGAGAGAAATCTTTTAGTTATTTTGTGTTAAAAAACATTATGTGATGTCGAACTGTGAACTATAGTGCAAATTGGAGGAAAGGAGTTCTAGAACGAGCGGATGTTCCAGTGCTGTGAGTTTAGGTTATTCCCTATTCCTGCGCTCCTAAAATATCCTGAATACCTGATTCCTGTCATACTTAAACTCACAAAGAAACGGCGTCATCGTTTGCTCGGTAAGCAATTCGTTGCTGGGCCCTGTTTAAGTAGATTTTGGAAACAAGAATTTCTCGGCCGGAAACTTTCCGGAACAAAATTCTCTCATTAAATTTATTTTATTTAGCTATAGTAAAGAGCACTACGAATCGTAGTCAAATGTTGTTCCGGGGCTGATCGACCATTTAGTTTTAGATTTTAAGATAACTTTAATTTGCTTCCACTGCGCTAAGATCAGCTTCGGAATCAAACAGGCTAGCTATTCAAATGTTCCTAACCGCTACTTATTTATTAGTGAGTTATTCCGTAATTTTATATTAGTGCATTTTATATTAATGCATAGATAAGTAGAAATGCTATTTCCATTTAATGCTTGTGCATCGATAAACTGTTCATTCTAGCATTTTCCTCAAGTACCTACTAATATTTGCAAGTCACTCAAACTGCAACCTTGTAATCTCCGTTCTGATAGTGAACGCTTACACCTTCTGCTTTCTCGGCTACTTCCCTTTATTAAGAAGACGCACTTCATGGGTTCACTATCAGCGGAGGAATTTTAGCACCATTCTACAGCGTGAACATTTATTCACAGGGGATTACCTTCGGGTTTGTTACCCACGGAACTGTTACCCTACGGGTTAAGAACATCCAGAAGAATACCTCCGCTACGCACTACACCCATGACGGTGGATTTTCCGAAGTGAAGACGCTTCCTGCAGTTCCAGCTCACTATTAGTTGCGACTGCGAGACCTCTACACTGAAGTGAAGACCCAGCCGCCTGTCGACCTTCTTCGCCAGGGGAGTACCGTTCTACGCCAGCGAAAACAGACTACTTAGGCCGTACCTACCGCGACCCTTCCGGTTGTTTTATTTGATATTTGAATAAAATCTTTGTAACTGATGACGAGTACCCTCTCTTATTTTTATCCACTTAGGGTCACCCGTCACATTTTTAGGCAAGATTTTTACGTCACCTGAATATTTTTTTAGAAGTTCTTCAGTTCCATGGTCTGAATACACCCAATCAATATTCGGATAACATTACCTTACATTACAACCCGTATGTTTAAAAAAATACTAATTTGTAGTTTGCAACACATTTTCCTGATGATTCTTTGTGTAAGTAACTGCTAATTATAAACTTGGCTCTCCTTTATTCATTTTGCTTCCAAACTAAGTTTAGCTTCAAGCTGTAAAATGACAAAGTCACAGTGAGTTGCAAACTTGGTTTTTTCCACCGAAACTTTTCTTTTCTTAACCCCTTGTTCCATTTAATGAGAACTTTTACCCCGAAGCTCGCTTTTTTCATTAACATCGTGGAAACAAGCAAATAGCACGAAACAAACTAATTTACTTTTTCTGAATTTACTTTTAGTAAAGTATAAAGTATGGACGATATTGGGATATTAGAAAATATTCCATTGGGTTGGTTTCAAATGATACTAAGCTTGAGTAAAGAAACCGATAGTCAGAGCTTTGACAAAGACACGGATTAGCTTACACAGGTTTTCCATAGTATTAAAAAAAGGAGCAGTATAAGTTAGTCCCTTAAATGCGTAGGTTGATGTGTTGGCGACAGTACGAAGATTCCCGAATGGTACGCTAAGGAGCAAGCTACATAGAATAGACGTGCGACATGACGCGCACAATGACATCTATCAGACAAGCAATCATCAGCCGTCATTGCATCAGATGCCATGCGCGTCTTACATGTGTAACTTTGCCTCTTTTGTTTCATACATTTTATATAGAAACGGTTTCAATCGTTGTGATGCAAGTCTCACGTCTCCGACGATTACTTGTTTAACAGACGCCTTCTTACGTCTCATGTCTACTCTGTATAGCTTGCGCCTTACCAATAGTAGCAGGTCTTTGACATCACGTAACTCATTCGGCGGCAACCTTTGCTAATATTGCAGCGCCAGTGCGGCACCCGTGCATGTGGAAAACTCTCCAGTATTTGTTACTTTGAACGGTGTGTATTATTATGTGACTTTCTTAAACAGAATGTTGTAAATTCTCACTAATAAAAGTTTTGACTTTGCCTTGACTTTGAGTATGTAGAAACTCAATAAAAGCACACTTTTGTCCGACAAAAACATAATATTATTATTGCAATATTCTGTCAATTTATTCTTAGAAAACTTTTGATTTTGCAAACATAGACTTTTTTATACAATATAATATACACTCAAATACTATTTTACGCTCTGCTTACCCCGCAAGGGACAAAGGCGTGATATATGTATGATGCTAGATTAAGTGAGTTTGAACGGCGTATAAACTGCGAATTACGAGAAACCTGTTCTATCACAATCATCTTTTTTCTCCACAAAATAATACCCAATTTTTCCAGCAACATCACACTTATTACCGAAATTTGTAACCACCGACCACAGGTAGAAGAGTTGGAGTAATGTGTATTATAAATATTAATATAAATCGAGCTCAGTGCGGCTTAGGAGTACATTTATCAGGAGCGCCCAGAAGCGCCTCGCTCCGAGACGACACCTTTTTAGTCGACCAACATTTATAACGTGGGGTACACGGATGTAGCCTCGGGTTTATTTTCGGGATTCTGAGTCGACGAATAAATCGGTGTTTGTAATAAATTAATACTACTTAGTAAGCTTAAGGTCAAATACACAAAAAAATTGTATGAGATAAATCCATCAACAAGAAGCATAGCAGGTATTCTTTGTGATTGAATATTATTTACTGCGCTCGCCAACCCACCTGCTAACCGTACTTCTTCATTGAGACGACACCTTTTACTCGACCAACATTTACCGGAAGTTTTAAAAAGGGTTATGCCGAAAGGTCGTCAAGGTACTTACTCATAAAACTGAACAACTTTCCTCATGGAACATAGGCCGTGATGTTAAAAAAATTTGGCATTTCCTAGTAAATCAGTCAGCTGATCGGTGATTTCGTACGGGAAGTCCAATTTTCTTTTTCATATTTCGTCTTATGTTCCATAGGGAAAGTTGTTCGGTTTTATTTTCACCTCCTTTCTTTCTGCTTGTTACAACCTTTTTTAATACTCCCTGTATAAATGCACGAGATAGTGTAGTCAAGGTGTACTCAGGTCAAAGAATACTAACTACCTCAGGTGTAGCCTAATACCTCCTAATACACTACAAGGCTCTTCCAGTCTTACTCTACGTCCTACACCGAAAGTGACTGGAGACGCGAATAATTTATCTTAGGAGCAATCAAGGCGGTAATTTTCAAGAAGACTGCTCCCTGAAACTATTTCAGCCACTCGAAACTTGCGCTAAATTACTTTTTATTTAAAATTCTTCTAAATGCAGGGGTTCAAAGTGAAAATAGTAGGTATTTGACTTCATATCGTAACTTATGTCGCCTGATCTAGAAATATTTAAGTTCCACCAAAACTTGATCAAAATATGTCAATAATATAATCTTTCTTTTTCAAACTATTTAAATATTTCCAATACCTCTAGCTAAAAATTTCGCGCGTTCTCAGTCTGTTTCTTTTTTCTTAATATAAAAACGGGCTGAAACACCTACAAAAAGCCATCGCCAGTCATCCAAGAAGCAGCTTTAGCAGAAAAATTGCACCGATTAATACTGGAGCGGGACTGTAACGCCATATTTTTCATCATTATGTGCTCATTAAAAAGAAGGCACTGGCTTGAAATCGGATAGAGAAAAAAAGTAAAGAAACGAGGACTGAGATTTATTCCGTCTGCTGAATGCTCGCGTTCTTAGTTTGAATCTGTATGGACTCTTCTTGTTGATATTATTTGTGCATGCTTGTGGACTTCGAGCAACTCGATCTTCCGTCCCGTTCGTGGACATCGTTAACTGAAAATTCTTAATTTAAATACTGGGTATGGGACGATGTATTGAAAACTTTGCAGGCATGATCAGACCATGAAACTGATCAACTTTTAAAAAGTCTGTTTCTGTAACTGATTGTAAGTAGGTGGTGTAAGAATTTCGTAAGGCATTTGAGTATAATAACTTTTTTCTAAGTTGCATTTAAGTAGGTACGTAAAGTCACAACTACAAAGAATGTAAATACATACCCAAAGAACTAGGTAAGTAGGTGTATGTTAATAATGGTAGCTTTCCCGAAGGCGATTTGTAATAAACATTGAAACAACGATGTTTTTACAGATTTATTCTTAGGGATATTAATTAGAATCTGCTCTTAGTAAAGAAATGTTCTTTAAAACACATTTCTCATCTGTTTAGCTTTATTCCATTTGAAATCTTTTCACAACATTTAATTAACACTTGCACTGCCTACAAACTTAATTTCGTCTAACCTTTTTACAGTGCAGTATTTCTAATCGCGAGTGTTATTATTTTTATTTACTTTTACGGAGTGTATAGGATGGCGTGCCAAAAACTTTGCAGAAGTGAATAGACCATAAAACAGATCAAAATTCCCTTCGAAGTCAATTTTACGAAACGAAAAAAGAATTGCTGATCTCCCATTGTGTTTTTTTTTTCGTGTCTGACCATTAACTCCATAGTGTATTTCTATTTCTAACTTTAAAATATATCTACTTTGCGTCACAAACTAAAAACAAACAACTAAATATAGTTCTAGTAAACAACATAAGCAGAAACTGTTTAGTTTCATGTCAGATGATGCCTGCAGTATCATTGGTACACCGTCCTTTACATCTGGTAGAATATCAATGTCCATAAGAATTCAATTATTTGGATTCAAGCAGTAATCAAACTTAGCACTACCTAAGATAAGTCAGCGTCCCAACCCCCAATATTTTAAACTGGCAGTAAAAGTATTAAATACTCCAATACGATCCTCAGTATCGCATTTCAAAACAGCGCTAATTGAAGTGTCTCTACTCTGTACTAATAGAAAAAAACAAAGGAAAATACCTTTCTTTGGAAAAATAATCCATTTGCTTTCCGTGGGCGAAAGCAAACATATTTTGCATGCTTTTTGTATTTACAATTAGGAACAATTCCGCAGAAGGAAATGGGGTTCGTTCGAATGATATTTGCTTGATTACAGAACCCTTCAAATTTTGAAACTGAACCATTACCATCAGACTAACCTGAGCTAAGAACCTGACTTAAAAAAGGGTTAAAACTACAATGTCTTCTTTTAGTTACGTAGCTCTCACATATACACAGCATGATTTTCTAGCGTTTTGCTGGATCCATTTTTTTACAAAGAAAAACCTCATACAATAAATTGAATCCCATAAAAACATTTTCATGCTAATAGGTAACACCAATACCAGCAATAGTTTACTCCGTGAACAAGATATCATATCTCAAAAAGAGACAGGTATGTCTCTAAATCTACAAGCCCTATCTTCACCAAACCAACTCTTTCACAAACTCTACATGTCAGTTATATGTACCTTGCAGGACCAGGCTGTACCCTTGGACAAAATTATCCCAGCTGCACACTAATGGTACAATTGAGACAAATTTTGTCCCAATAGTACTATTAGAACTATGTACCGCACGCCTTTGTTTGGCTCGTCATGGCGGGAGAAATACGATGGCAAGGCACAGGTCAACTTGCATTTATACCTATTACGTTAGCAGATATTGCAATGTTGCGCTTGTGTTTCATCGAATGTATTAGAAAAAATATTGAATAATCTTACCAAATTGATGAAGTGTAACTTGAAAATGAGAGAACCCTTACATCAGAATGTACTGGCACTTTCTACTCCTTTTCCAATCAAAGTAAGATAGTACTCGGAAATCATAATTGAATGGGAATGGTCAATTTCGTGATGAATTTGCTTAAAACATGAACTCTGAATATTCTTTGCCTTCAGGTTGGATAGCTTATTCATTACCATTGTCGAAGGTGCTGTTAGTTTGATTAAAATGGGTTTTTCAGAAAACAAGGTTTTCTTTACCATGATTTTTTTCTGCGTCAAGTAGTCCACACTGGTATCATACAATGTCCTTATTTCAAACTTTATATTGTTCTGTACATGTAAAAAACATCATATTACGAAGTTTTTGTATAAATAGGAAATGACCCAACAGAATTTGTTTAAAGCCCCTATTTTAACCCTCAAAAGTTCCAGCCCGCGGCTGAACCTATATTAATATTTTCATTACTTTGAAAAAACAGGGGTTTCACTTTAACAGGAGGCAATAAACGCTAGTGCAGCGGCTAAAATAAATCGTGCCCTGGGAGCATCTCCGTAGGTTGTATCTGCCACTTAAAATGGCTGCGTATTGCACCGCTACAAACAAATAAACTGAACACAGTATGCGCGAGAGTTCATGGTCATCACGAAAATTTACTCTTCGTTAATTTCAAGTTGGTCATGAACTGTCGCGTACTCTAGGTAGGTACCTAGTCCAAAACAATGAAGGCGTTCCGTTTTCAATACAAAAGTTCAATGGAGTTATGTCTGTAAAGGAGACACAAGTCTGATTAATAGATAGATAGACCGTCAGGCGCTCGAGCGCAGCAGTTTACATCTCCGTCATTTTAATTTCAAAAAATTATCTAGTCTGGCTAATACATAGTTAAACTTTATTAGTACCGTCCGTTGTGATCTGAATAACCTGTGACAGTGTTTGTGGCATTTTTCCAAGAACCATATAGTGAATATTTGGAAAAAACAAACTGGCTGTGCAAACAATAACATTGGAATGTTTTGCACCAAATAGACCACAGGACATAGAACAGCGAGTTCAAGTATCAATTAATCAATTTATAGTAAATCAAAAAGTCATTAGAGAAGTTAAGTTGTCTAATTACTTAATTTCAAACTGATAACAAATCTAAATTATTAATTATAACAAGTTATTGGTGACTCGAGGGTAGAATATTTTGACCTCAGTACGAAGGAACCAAGCTAAGACGCCTGAGATAATACTATTAGCAACCAGTATAATATCACTTATTGGATATGGCACCGGCACTAGAAGTACAACTCAAACAATGTGCAGGATGTAAGGCAGATATAACCAATAACATGTTTCTAAAATGTTCCGCTGTTGACTGCGGCGATATATATGATCTTCTCTGTGCAAATGTGTCAGAAAAAAGGTTCTGCAACATAATGACGAGTGAGCATAAAAATACATGGGTTTGCCCACAATGTCAATACAAGCAACCAAAACAAAATAATACTAATACTCCCGTAAAACAACAGCTATTTAACGCTGGAAATGACAAAACTGATCAGACTAATTATAACGCTAATATTCAGAAGCCGATGCGACTGGATCCATTTGTAACCATAAGGAGGAAACAGACGTCTAACACCAATAAGGAAGATTCATCCTTTGATGTAGAGCACAACAGCTCAAACGAAAGCATTGCACACGCTAGCGTTATTAATAATCTATCTGGCGTTTCCGTTCAAGACATTCTATCAGAACCAGTAACAGAGAATATGGAAATAGATCGCTCCCTCTCTACCAATATCGGCGAAAGTATCGTAAAAACTGAGCAATTAATTACCAATAAAATTATTCTAGCAGAGTTACTCAGTTTTCGGAAAGAAGTGTCTGCTCTCCTAAATGAGAAGGATGAGCATATAAATAAACTAGAGCAGAGTGTTCGAGAGCTGAAAAATTGCGTACAAACCATGCAGAATAGTTTGTCAGCTAACATAACCGAGGGTGCTGTGAATCCCCCTAGGCCCCCAATACCTGAATATATTAATGTAGAGCCCGACAAGCAGGGAATTATTTCAAAGGAATCTAAATCACAACATACACAACAGGTAGCGTCTAACAATTTACAGCGTGACTCTACCACCCTTTCATCAACTATCCAGGTGGAATCTCTACAATGTAATGGAACTCCCAACTCTGTAGCTACTACTGCGAAGACTATCATTGATCCTGTAAGTGTGATGAACCCTACCCTCAACCCACAACACATTTCAAAAGAAACGGTATCACACACTGATGGAGAGTGGACACAGGTAAAAAGAAAACCCAAGCGTTCCAATCCCAAGACCAGGCAACAAAGAGGCAGCAATGAGCCACTGCACCAAAGCAGTTCGTCCCGACAAACCCGCGCCTCTCTACCTGGAATGTTAAGAGGAACAGCTGCCCCGGGACCGAATTCACTCCGAGCAGCCGAAAGAAAACACGATCTCCATTTGTACAATGTACTGATTGGGACTACGGTGGACGAGGTACGTGCTTATCTTAACACCATATGTAAAGCAGATGTATGTACAGTAATGGCGCTAAAGGCAAGAGGAGAATATGCTTCATTTAAGATATCTGTCCCTACAATGTTGACTGAACACGTTTTAGATGCAAACAATTGGCCTGAAGACATTTGTATAAGACAGTGGCGGCAGAATTTTCGTTCCCACTACCAAAAGAAAACGCCATAATTACATCAAGTTTTACTACCAGAACGTACGAGGTCTAAGAAGCAAAACTGATACATTTTTTAAAAACATAACGCAGACTTCCTACGATATCATAGCGCTAACCGAAACATTTCTTACTAGTTCAGTTTGCAATGGGGAACTGTTCCCATCTGACTATAACGTACTTCGCCGGGACCGTGAGGGCGATGCTGGTTGGGGCGGCGTCTTATTAGCCGCGCGAGCGCCAACATCGCTACGTCTGATTACAGATATAGATGAACTCTCGCCTGACAAGGAAGTAATATTTGCAATGGTAAACTTTAAAAATGTGAAATTTTTGTGTTGTGTTGTATATTTATCAACTAGCTATAAGGATGAGCAATATTTGAATGTTTTAACATGTATAGAAAATGCGATATGTAAATACTCTGACATTGATATAATTATTCTTGGCGATTTTAATTTAAACTCTATGACTGTAAATGTTAGAACTCATTTTACATTGTTTTGTGAATTTTGTAAATTAAACCAGCATTGTAATATTTATAATAGTCACGGAAGCATGTTAGATCTTGTTTTGAGTGGGCAGGGCTCCGAAAGAGTGAACGTATCTTCAGCTGAACCATTGGTACCTGAAGATATCTATCATCCATCATTATCAGTACGGCTATCTGTGCGGAGTGAGCAGACGCATCCAATGTTGACTCAAGGAGAGTCGCGTCCCAAACGTGCTCCGGAATGGAATTTCCGAAAAGCTGATTTTGTTGGTCTCTATGATTCTTTGTCTAAAATTGATTGGACGGAACTTTTGGCTGAATGTAACGTGGATAAGGCAGTTGAACTATTTTTCCAGATTTTATATGACTTGATAGATAAACATGTACCACGAAAAAAACCCTCTCTACCAAATACGCGGTACGTGTACCCAAAATGGTACACGGCTGAGATTATTAAAAATATCCAGCAAAAATACTTTCATCTTAAGAGATTTAAAGAAGAGAGGCAAGAGTTCAATCAAGAATTGTATAAGTACTATAGGGAAAATGTTAAGAAATTGATCGATTTAGCATATGACGATTATTTACAAACAATTCGGGATAAAATCTGTGATGATCCAGCTACGTTTTGGGAATATGTACAGGATAAACGCAAAGACAGAAAGCTGTGCAAAACTTTCATAAAAGATGGGGTAGAGGTAGGAGGACAAGAGGCAGCTAATGCTTTCGCGTCTCATTTTGGTTCAGTGTTTCACACATGTGAACCTAAACTTGATGCTATGGAAGCTATGATTGGCGCCGTGCCCTCCTCCATGCATGTAGTTGTGGATTGCATTACCCCTGAAGATCTTTTTTGCGTGGTGAAACGTCTGAAGTCGCGCTCTAGCGCGGGTCCGGACGGAATACCACCGTTCCTAGCGAAAGATTGCGTAAAGGCTTTAGAAATTCCACTTGTATTTCTTTACAACTTATCCTTGCAAAACGCTAAATACCCAATGCTTTGGAAAACATCGAGGGTCACGCCTATACCTAAATGTGGTCAAAGTCTAGACATTACAAACTTTAGGCCCATCGCGGTGTTATCGGCTTTTGGCAAGATATTTGAAGCAATTTTGGACAAGCGTATAAGGCAGCAAGTGAGTCCGATATTGAATGATAGTCAACATGGGTTCCGTAAGGGTCGTTCTACAACCACGAACTTAATAAATATGGTTGACTATGTAGCCGCTGAGATGAATGTTGGAAGACAGGTTGATGCAGTATACCTTGACTTCAAAAAAGCATTTGACCTGGTCGACAACGATGTTTTACTCGGTAAGCTAGCCGCGGCTGGATTCGCACCAAGACTCTTGGAATTCTTCTCTAGTTACCTACGGGATAGAAAACAATTTGTAAGAGTTGCGGGTTGTGAGTCAGAGGAATATCATACAAGATCAGGAGTAAGTCAAGGTAGTACGCTAGGACCAACTCAGTTTTTGCTTATGATTAATGACTTGCCGGAGGTCGTTCGCACCGCCAGGTGCCTCATGTTTGCAGATGATGTTAAATTGTGTCTCGGGGTGGGTAATCCAACCGATGCACAAGCGCTGCAAACTGATATCGACGCTGTAGCGACGTGGAGTGACCGTAATCGTCTCCCTTTCAATACGACTAAATGCAAGATCATGACATTTTGTCGTAAACGAACCACAATCAGGGGCGATTACATATTATCTGACACTAGGCTGGAGAGTGTTGGCGAAATCCGCGACTTGGGGTTGACTTTGGATAAAAATCTCGACTTCAGGTGTCACATGACAGATATATGTAAAAAAGCGAACAAAACTCTAGGCTTTATAATGAGAACAGCTTCTCAGTTTAAAAGTGTTAAAGTGGCTATAGTTTTGTTCAATGCTTATGTGCGCAGTAAACTAGAGTATGGTGCTGTAGTGTGGGATCCTTACGAGAGCAAATACACTCTTATGATAGAGAAGATCCAGAAAAAGTTTGCAAGATGGGTCTACAAGCGCTTGTACGGATACTACCCTTATATGTATCCTTCAATTTTTGTGTCGGGCATGGTTTCCATGGATACTTTAGAGCTAAGAAGGAAGATGTTGCTCATCGCCCATTATGTGGCTCTACTTAGAAGCAAGGTCAACAACTCCGACACTCTTAGTAAAATAGGTCTGGTGGTACCAAAACGAGGAACAACATTTGGTGGCGTGACTCTACCACCTCGTAGGCGAGAGCGGCTGTTCGCGAGGGTAGTGTCGCGCACCAAGCGCTCGGCCAACGCGCCTACTGCTAGAGCACTTGCACTCCTCGGGGACTTGCTCATTCGAAACGGCAATGCTGACATATTTTATGACAGTCTAGCAGCTTTAGCTAGAGTAACTTATAATTACCTAAATTTTATATCACTAGATATAGTACATTATAGGTAAATTAATTATTTATTTATTTCTTGATAGTAAACTTACATGTGCTTTGGGTGTAACCTGTAAACTTGTAAAGTTATTAAATAAATTGAATTGAATTGAATTGAATTAAAAAACTAGATGGGCAGTCCCGCCGTGGGTACATTACATTTCCGCAAAACACTAAAATATTTTTTAAACCATCACATTTCCCCATAAAAACCGATTCGCCACTTTACGGAAATAGATGGAGCTACTGCTGCAATAAATACGTTTAATTTTATTGCGCAGAAAATACTTATTATCTTTTAACCGTAAGTAGTTTTCCGACAAATTTACGTGTGCCTTCATCATTTCACATGAAGTTTTTTCAAAAATTTGCTCTGCAACTCATACATAACCCGACTGAGGTGCAGTTTTTCGTTTGTATGACTTAACGATTCACCTTAAGGAAATTATAAATACCCTACCACCGCCTACTTACTTACACTATGTGTATGTCATTTCAATATTCAATAATTTTATTTACAAGTAAATACATCTAGTTACTGAGTTTCCGTCATAAGTACACGCATTTTCTGAATTATAAAAATGTTTTATCGACGTTTAATTATTTTCTAAAAATAAGTAAATCGTAATTTTTAATTTCTACGACAAAACAGTTAGCAGATGGAGGCGTAACCAGCAACATCCGGGGCATCTGAGGTCCTTTATTTTCTTACAGAGAATAGAAACAACCAGTGCCTATCTTGTCTCTTCTCTCCTTAAGATTAGACTGTGGTCAAATAAACATTTTAAAAATCACAATCTGACCAAGACCATTTAACATTACAACCCAACTGCATGTTACAGTTCGGTGTAATACCCGTCCGTAGCGGTCTCTTTAGACTATTTTACAGCATCGCCTAGACAAATTTTGCAATGAGATAAGAAAGAAGCACAGAAGCCGCATTAAGGCGGCTTCCCAGGATTAACCGAATGACGCGGTCCGAGCGACCCATCCCCCTTCCAATCCCCCACCTAGATAATGGTGATTAAATGAATTTCAGGGTTTTTGGCGCCTCGCCCTGTAATTTGGTGTGGTAAGAGTAAAGGATTGTGGGTGCAAGATTTATTTTTAGTGTGCTGTTGTTTGGTACTATTTAGGGGTGGGCAGTAGGTCGAATCGTGTTTTCTACACTTTTGGCAATAATCGCGATGTATAACGACAGTCGCAGACTTAGCCTTGGCCCGTAGGATCTGATTATCACACCATCACAACAGCCAGCAAAAACACAAAAAGCGAGTTTATTTTATACTATGTATTGATATTGAAGGTCCACTGAATGTGTTAAAAGCAGCAAAGCTTTTACTACCTGCCTGTGATCAGGAAAATGGGCAGCGAGTTCACTTTAATCAACTGCACTGTGACAATATTACGAAATATCGATTTTGTGCCACCGACATGCTCGATGTACTTATTGCTTGTGCCGTCCGCAACACAACTACAGTAGGTAGGTACACCTTTTGGGAAACCTTAGACGCTACACACATAGAACCCGCTATCGAGATGTTTTGTGGTAAACTTTTATTACAAATTTGGGAAATGGCGCGCCGGACGCCTATACAGATGGCTCACTCAGAACAAGCGACGATTTTAACGCTTACTGACTATATCTGGAAGTCAAGGTAACTATATAAGAAGTTGGTTGCCACGAACGTCATATTTCTTGGATCAAAATTGGCTCAGAATCATAATTTAAGAAGTTTTTGTATCAGATTTTACTACTTCATGATATTCTTATACTTTGATCTGTGAATTGATGTGATCATCATGGATCACAGAATAACTGAATTTTGCCGTTTGAGTATCGACGTCAAACCACGTCGCTACTTAAACGACAAAATTCATTTATTCTGTGATTGCAAAAGTTTAAAAGTTTGTAATGTATAACTATGTGTATTATCTAGCTTAAAAGAGCTTGCTAAAATACTAGACTCCACAAGCGAGACTTAAGAAATGAGACGGAGACGTGAGACGTGCAACATTGTGACTATTTGTGATGCTTGAAACCGTTCTGATCTAAGATGTATGAAACAGAATAGACGCCGTCTAAATACGCGCTTTACATCGATGCGGCTGACAATCACTTGTCAAACAGCTGATGTCATCTTACGTCTCGTGTCGCACTTCTTTTCTGTAAAGATAGCACCTAAGGTTTTTCGTGAATTCTTTCATAAGCACGATAATTACCTACGCGAAAACCGTGCCTAAAACAGCAGAAATAAAGATTCCTGCCAGTTTTCTTCTGTCCACGCCCGTTTGTTTGCGTGGGAAACCACAGATGTCGCTTCAATGTTTCCGCCTCGCTGCCTAAACGGACTGAACACCCTGCAACGGCTCGCCTGACTCACCTTTTTATGTTTAGCTTTAGGTATTTACTCAAGTGTATCTTGATAAGGAAAAGTCTGTGTGTACCTACGTTTTAATTTTGTTTGAATAATATTTTGTAAATGAAAATAAAAGAAATACTTTATTGGACGTACTAGCAATAAGCGAATTGTACAAATATGTTCTTTTGTTTGTTTTCTTTGTCTTTGTTTTGTTGTGCACTAAAGTTTGATTTGTTTTTTTCGGTAGCATTTAGCACTACGTAAGATGCGCTGGAAGGACGAAACTACACCAAAATATAACTAGATCTCCGTTTTTAGGGTTGTTGCAGCGATCACTGATTTAAGCAATACCTATGTGCGCCTTAACAATTTGAATAATGTACAATCCCACTGCCAACTTGTATTCATATACATAGTTTACAAGAATTATTAAAGGTAGATCTGTTCAAGATTAACATCATATCATCGATTTTTATGCTTACCTAAGGTGCCCATTAGAGTTTGAAAAGTCTCCTTGTAGCCCTAATCCCATTAAAACTCTTCATTGAGCAGAAACACTCCAAGCGGAATAACAACCTCTCTAGTAAACTGAAGATATCATGGAACTTGGAGACATTTTCTGCAATGATATTTGCTGTTCACATTACTAACGACATCATCACGGTGAAACGGGCGGCGCATAGGAGCGTGTCTTAGTTAGAGAGTGTGCTCGAGTGAAAGATTGTAGTCTGTAGACGGTTACTCTTAGCTCGGAACTCGATAGATTGTCGATTGAGAACAGTGGTAGGACTTCTGTTGTAATATTAGTTGAAATAGACGGTGCATCGCAGATTCCAAAAGTCATAATCAGTCCATGAAACTAAACAACTTTTCTTTTTTGGAACTGCGGGATTTGGGAAAAGAAAAAGTGTCACATCCTCGAAAATAATTTAGGAGAATAAGTTGTCATTATAATTTAAGTATGGATGATGTCGTAAAGTAGGAATATAAGTCAGTCACATGATCGGGGCTGAAATGATTTGTAGCAAGATTGTACAGTTCTGTAGAGTAATTAAAATATAAGTAAATCATAATTGTACTTTACAAAAAGTGATATGATTGTAATTTACGCAATACATGTTATAAGCGCAACATTTATGCATTTGAAAATTTCCCCGTCACCTTTACCTATAATTGACGCCCAGTCAATCTCGACTTCAGACGAATCTATCAAAACTTTCGCCCAACATTAAATTACCTGCTCCGAAAATATTCTCACCTCCGCGTCCACCTACTGACCTATTTCGTGACGTCACCACCACATTTCCACCAATAGCAAAGTGCAGCTTGTCAATTGGTTAAGTTTATTAACCAATGGTGGGCCTAGGCGTGGCATGGCAAAGTGCCAGGCCGGCTGCGGCCCGGCTGCATCTTTTACGTAGCACTTGTTGATATCAGAGCCAACGACCAGGCGAGGTGAAGTCGTAGGCGGTATTTTATTTCGCTTCCGAGGCGGCCAGTAGGCTTTCCAGCGCGCCAATTGTTGAATTCTCCGGTAAAATGTTGCAATAATATGAACAAACTTTTACCTAGATACCTGCACCTAGCATTCTTCTTATAGGTAGAAGCAACATGTGAAATAAACTTTTGACTAAGTTCAACTTAACTCCAATAGGTAACAAAATTATTGTCAAAAGTTGAAAATTGATAATCTCACTTGTTTTGTGAAACACTGGCATTACAAACGACCCAATAAACCCTGATGTCAAAGTTTGAATAAATTTAAATAGGTATTCTTGAAAATCACTTTATTAATTTTTAGTGTCTACTAATTGCTATACATTTACGTACTAAGTTTATGGAGCCCAGTTACAAATAGTGTAAATATTTAAAAACGGCCATTTGATTCACCTACAAACCAAATACAAATCAAAATTCAATTCACGTTCATATCAAATTAAGGCAATGAAAAAGATCTTCACAAAAGGTGGAATGGTAGTATTTTTAATTTCAGGGAAGTAAGAGGTAAAACGATATCCAACAAACTCCGTATACCAAGCGAAATTAAAACTAAGTTGTTCAGAGTACGTAGAACAGATTAAATGACATCTCCGAGGTTCTTTGAAAGTAAATATCGTTGGTTCTGAACAAAACGCATTTGTTGAATGTTATCTTAAAAACTAAGGATAGGAGATATTTGATAGGTACGTACACTGTACAGTTAATGGAAAGTACTTGCTTAGTTAATTACAAGAAACTTTAACTTGCATTAAGCATGACGATAGCCAAGACTCAGAACTAAGTAACGAAGAAATACTAGAAGTAAGACTATGAGTATGATAAATTGATAGCTTGATAAGATATGACATTTAATATGAGTTGTGTTTGTGTGACAAACCACGGAAAATTGTGATGATCTCTAAATTAAATAACTTGCGCTGCGTTTGACAATACGAACCAAAAATCTTTGATCAATATCTCGGGATGTCATCCATCGGTCGTCACACATTTATACAATTCATATTTACATATTCAGTTAAAAAAATGTCCCGAATATAATGATTATTGTAAACGATTACATGAAAATGATAAATAATTCCAAATGAATATAGCAAAACGAACGTAATAACTTTGAAGGGCAGAAAAGCCGCACAAATTTCAAAGAACTGGTAATATCCAGTGACGGAGATTATAGTGCAATCTCATCGTGAAAGAAGCCACTATAATGTCTGCCTGCGGTTTGGCTCGCTGCCTAGATGGGGCAAGATGCGCAATCTACCTCGACATTCTTTTACATAAATGTCGGCTTTGGGCTGAAACGTAAGAGGGCGCGGGTGATATTAGGAAAAATGTGGTAGGATTAAATTTTAAAGTGCTACTTGTGTAGGTAGGTTTGAAAAATGCTATAAAGTTTTTTACAACCAGCATTTGAACTTATTTAACTTATCTAAGGTGTATCGGCCGGCCCTCTTAACTTCTATCAGCTATGAGGACGCATCACAAAGGTTGCTAAAATCAGCTGATACCATATGAAGTTTACTAGACTTGTAGGTAACAGAGGAACCAGAAACTACTATCAAAAGTACATCAACCTACCTTTTAGGGTCTTAACTGAAACTAGTTATTTTTTTTAGTTTAGAAGAAACACCACATAAACCATACAAAGTGATATTTACTGATGTATTCGCCATCTCTTATCTCCTGAGCCAAGAAGGGGATCACATGCATGCTATTTGTTGAGAGAAACTATGGGGCTTGCAATTTTTATTATCCAGCTAGAATTTCACAAGGGGATTTCTTGGTCGTATTTTTTACCTGTGCACGCCTGTTTGGTGGCTTGTAAGCTTTTGTTATTAAAATTAAATTAAGAACTTATTTTTTTCTTGAAAAATATTATTATGCAACTAACAAAATTATATCTGACTAAAATTGCAATTCATGATCAAGTAGATATACCTAATTCTTACACGTATTGTATACCTATTATTTCAACAAAAATTCATTGATATTTATGACAATGATAATTTCCATCAAAATTCACACTGAATGCCAGCACATGCCAGTGAACCTTTTGATATGAGAATTCAATGCAATCAGTTTCGAAAATTCAGCAGCACCGGTCCCAAAACCTTCATTAGGCATTTTGATCTGCTTATTGTTTCACGGTTTCAAAGAGATTTTGATTCATACAACGTCCACTCATGACAATGTTTGAACTGTGAAAGCATCCTCGTTTTGATGATAGGAAATAATGAGAGATGGACCATTCAAAGTTATGCCATAAATTATAAATAAGGGCAAGGAAATTATTATTACAATAATTATTATTAATATTTTAATCTGTGTTGTTGTAGGTTTATAAGGTTCAAACTTTGCTACCCTTTCCAGATATATTTTCATTAGATAGATGATTATGTTAACTCTAAAAACTACGAGTAGGTCTTAGAAGAGTAGGTATATTCGATAGTGCTGAAAAATTGTGTACGGGTTTTCTCAACTTCTTCCAATAATTTCAGTTAGGCACAATTTGGAATGTCTCTTTCTGACACATATTCAGATAATTTGTGTTGCCGTTCTTGTTATTCGCAATTAGTAATATCCATAGTAGGCAACAGTACATATCGAATGACAATATTATTCGTTTTAATTAACACAGGTTCCCGGGAAAGAACAAAAGTCGTCGATATGCAGGCTATCCGCTTTCCAGTGAAACTGTTGACAATATTACGTTTGAGATAAATTGAATACTTACTTGTTTTGATCCTCCTCTTTGGACAAAAATTTTACACAATGTATTTTTATGTAAATAAAAATGTTTGCCTCATCTTATATACATCTGGGCTGGGCACATTAGTATACATACTCCACTGAACCGATCGTCATAGTAAGTTGTTAAACAACAACAAGGTTTTTTATAGGGCTCTCTGGCTTTATTCTGCATAATTTTGGTTGAATCTTTTAGGATTATGGTAACATATGTGTTTCATGTAAAACACGATAAATACTATGTAAACGAGGGTATAAAATGTTAATAATATGAAATGAAAATCGAATTCAACAGGTAAAATTTTTCACGCAGGAAATCCTACCGCCTGCGCCAGATATTCCCGTAGTGCAGCTGTCAGTGCAGTTTACGTTCGACGTTGCTGGTAATGGACGTGCAGCTTTATCCTGTTTTAACATACGCCAGCACCCTTCAAATTACATTTACTGGGTCCGTATTCTACTAGTAGTTGCGTATTTTTCATTCGGATTTTTCATTTGATGCTAAATGAAGACTCTTCCACTAGGCCAAGTAGAATACACTCAAAAGTAATAGGTAACTACTAAAATGATCTCCAATTGTCAAATTACGGATAAACCTGGAATAAAATATAATACTACTTACTTGCTACTACTCACTTTACTTTAATTTACTAAATAAGTCCGTCATACCGTGTTATTATACAAACTAAACATATCTAATATTCTTAAGTTTTTTTGGAATCGTTCATTTTATCGTTAGCAGCATCAAATAGCAGAATGTAGTCTAAATCCAATTATCATGTTCTATGGCTTTTAGTGCACATTTCTGTGCATCTGTCTAGCTCAATAAAGCTTTGCAAACACGTGATGAGCTGATAGAATAAACCGTGGATCGTGGATCCAATGACCTAGGCCTCTGTCTATCCCAATATAGCTTATCCGAGCAACATTCTGCGAATCACCTCAGGCCTGGCTGTTATGTGCTGATCGGCTTTTCGTACAACTGGATTTGGAATATCCCAGGTGATATTTATTGGTCATGAGTCAGCCAACTATTGTCAGCAGTACGCTGATATATTTAATTAACGGATCATCCTACAACAGACATTAATGGATTTTTACTGATTCACCCTCAATAAAATAATTTTAACAAATTTGGGTACCTAATTGTAATCAGTATAAAAAATGTATCGAGTTCTTTTAAAAGATTAAAAAGAAAAATATTATGACTAACAAATAGCTCCGCAAGATCAAGTCATTTTAACGAAAATTACATAGAGCTTTCCAAGGAAAAGAACAGCCATAAAAATGTATGAATTTATTTAACATAAAAAAAGAAAGACTATTTTGCATAACAACAGACAGTCAAACTCAAGGTAATCAGGCAATAATAAATTATGAAAAGAGACAAAGACGAAATGAACCACTTCAGGTGGTGAGTTTTGAGTTTGAAAAAACAAAATGAAGAAAGGGATATTCAAGGAAAAAAATTGAAATCCTACTACTGAACAAACCCCAAACCAAAAGAGAATTTTAAGAAAATTTGCTTAAATCTAACCACAAAACAAAAATTAAGACTTGTTGGTATTGTAGTAAGCATGGCTATAAATATGTTTCTCGTAAAACGGATATCTTTCCATCATCTGGTGACTTACCTGAAACAAAGAATAGAATCATTAATGTTACACAGAATAGTTAAAACGAAAGTTTAAATTAGTAAGTTAAATTAAATCATCATTATGTGTACTAAATATTAAGTTACTTTAGACTTTGTTCGCACAAGGAATTTTATTCGCGTACCGCGATTTTTCTCTCGTGTGAAGTTTTATTCTGTGTGAAATAATTCGCGATATTTTCTCCATCAGCGCGGAAACTTGCATAAAATTGTGACAAAAAAGCGAGATAAAATTCACGCCAAATAAAATCAATAGAGAAGAGAAATCAGTCAAATTACCCCTCGGCGGCGGGGATGACCACGTCATTGATTTCTTATACAAAATGACTCCCTTTACAATAATATTTCCATAATTGTTAAATTTTCATTGGCGATTATATTATTTCAATTCGATTCTAGTAGCCCTGCGTTGCCTACTTATAGGTATTTCTTTGCTGTGAGTACAAAAAGGTGACAAAATATTTGAGGGTGCTCTCATATCTCCAACTACACCCGTCTTAAAACGTCCCGACTCGGCGCGTTGTAATAGAGTGTCATCTTGACGTAATAAATGATCTCCCCTCCACCCCAGGTGAAACTCTATCTACCTACTACCTTCTCTGTTTTTACATTCTTAAAGCCATTGTAAGATAAGTTTGATTTGGAAAAGTACAACCAAATGCGTATACTCACGCAGAAAAAATATCATGAAAACTTTAATCAGGGCTAAAATTCATTATTGTACCTATTACTCTTTCTCGCCAGCCATGACTACCCGATAAAATTGAATTTCTGTCAGTCTTTCATACAGTCATGTATTAGTATTTCTAAAGTTTTTAATATATAGAGATTTGTATTCCTAGTGTCCTAGAAATCGCATTTCTTGTACATAGAACAAAACTAAACAACAACGAAACACACAAAGGAAAAAGCACTATGAACTCTGACACAATGATAAAAGAAAAGAATGAATGAAACTCGGCAGCTCCGGTCGTTGACCTATAGTAAGCAGACGACTAAAATAAATGACGTCACTTTACTGTAAATGCAGACCAAGTGCGGAGGTTTTCACACGCACTTCATGATTTTCCGTTTTTTTGTCGGATTATTATCCTATGCAAATAAAGAATACCATGACACATGTCGTAGCATAAAATAGTGACTGATACAGAAAAGCGTAGCGTTTCGTAATCATCGGCCATAGATGGACCAATGACTTTCAGAGAGCGGCTGTAGCGACTGGATGGCGAAAACAGATCGTGCGCCTTGTGGCGTCCATGTACCTAATGTAACGCTGATTATGATGATGATGATAGGTTCGCTGGTAACATGTTCTGTATGGTGTTTTCAGAAACCGCAATTTTGTTCGATATATGTGCAACTCACTAAATGGAAGAGGGTGGTAAAAACGGTAGAATGCGCGGCGCGAATCAAGGCAGAATGTAGGAATAAAAACCGTAGGTAATAGATCTTAGCGCTCAAGACATTAAACCTAAAGCATGGAGTGTAATGAATCTAGCGCCATTTTTACGAAAAAATCGGCTTTCACGTACAACACATTTGTGGCATCATATTATTGAAGTTATGTGTTAACTCTTTAATTAAAAATACAATCACGGCAACTGACACCAAACTTGGACTAATTATAATTAAATAGTATGTTTTTGGGGTTCGCATGTTTTAACCCAACAGTAAAAAAAAAATTACTTATCTAGCTGCTAGTTCTAGCCGAAATGTGTTTTAAGGGAAATCTGGAATGCTTGTTCATAAAATAAAAAAGTTTTTTCTTGTAGTGGCCCTAGTTTCGTAGCACTACTCACTTGAAATGGCTTTGAATGTAAAACAGGCTACGTAAGCGAGACTCAGGTATAATTTGTGCTAAGAACTCATATTAATATAAACATGGCACAAATGCTGACTAGTTGTTTGGAGTATTTTAGTGCGAAAATGTTTATGGTGTTTCTAATTTCGATTAGAGTTAAGAACCGTTTTTCACCCACACTGCGTCTTTGGCGAAAAAGGTTTCCGAAATCTCAATCAAACACAGGACTTAAGTCACCGCACGGTTATGTTTCAGTTTCCCAATTGTATGTTCTCTGTCAAGAACTGCAAGCAATGGGTGTCGATAGTGCGGCTGCTCTATCTCATCTCGTATAAAAAATTTGCTTTTTTTTAATACCTATAACGTACTATTATTACTTAAGTACAGTAAATATTAAGACCCTGCTAATCTCTAATGCGCATAATGCTTTGAACAGCATAATTATTTTAAATCAAAGGCAACCATGATTTCACTATAAGCACGGACATAAGATACGAATTCAAGTATCCAGCTAATTAGTTCCGCCTTCAATAACCCTTAACTACTTAGAACTAGTAGGTAAGGCAACCCTCGTATTTGATACGTATCTATGTATAACTCTGTTTTGCGTTCCTATTATCCACTTTAAGATAGCCAATTAGAGAAACAAGTGCTATCCTGATATTAAATCATCAATTCAAACAGCTTTATGGACCTTTAGCCTTGACGCTATTGTATTACTAGCTTAACATATTTAATAGAATGGACCACCTTAATGTAAAAACAAATTACTAAACTCATATTTTAGTTTTTTTTTAGTAATAGCTATGTTACTTGAAATTCCTTTCCTTGGGAAATCTTAAGTACTACGATTTATAAAACAGCACAAAAGCATAATAGAATAAGTCTTGAACTAGCAATATGAAAAGGTGCTCGTTGATTCATTGACCTTACAGAGAGACTAAAAAGCAAATATAATAGTAGACGTGTATTGATCTCCAGAAAATGGCTGCCTTAACCAGTGGAAATGTACAGGGCTAAAAACTCTACGCGTAAACTAATGGTTCGCGAAAACCTACAAACCCAAAAACTCCTCATAGGTACATACCTCAGTAAACTAGCCTAAGTTGTATACCATCCACTTAAGCCAAGTAAAAACGGTGCCGATCCCATAAAGCAATGTTTACACACATTACTTGACCAACGTACACACCATGGGTTAGGTATTTCATCATGCTCTCGTCTTATAGCGCCGATGTTTTCAGTCGAAGTAAAATGTGTCAAAAGGACAAGATATTTTTAAAACACCAACCAATGTTTACGAAACCATTGAAACGTTTCAGAGTAAATCCGTTTCGTAATTCTCTATAAAACAACAACACTCCACAGACGATTAAGTATCGATTGTTCATCGGAGCAGACTAACCGGAATCTTAATTTATCTAAGACACTTAAAAGTTGTTCGGCGGAGAGCGATGGAAGACGGAAAGTTTGTCAATATTTTGAAGAGTAGATAGAAAATCGGGTGGCTGTGTTACAAAACCCGGTGTAGAAGGAAATCGGGAAATTTTAGGTTTTCGAAAGATGTTGAACAATATTTTGTTTCATTCGGGTACAAGTAACCAAACTTAGTACACGCTAGATCCCAAAGACAGTGACGTCACGTAAGAACTATGCAAGATAAATTATTTAGGTGTTATTATGATGTAACCTCTTAAATGCACTGGCTATCACATTGACTACTCATATAAAGTCAATATTGTGCACACCCCGTAATTTTAGTTCAGTCAGATGAAAATAATACTTCTATACTACTACATTCTGGATTTTCGTATTGTTATGAAGAACAACTAGGTAGTACCTGCCATTAGAAAATGTTACGTACAATGTTAGAACAATATAAGAGACTTGCAAGACCTACATAATACTTCTTAACCCCTCAAATGCCTTGAACGCGCTGGCTATCCGCATGATTGCTCGAAACATCTCATTAAGCCGAACACGGTCCACAGCGAAGTTAGATTGCTCACGGCATGATAACTACCAGCCCCTGATAGGCAATTTCCGCCTCTTTGTAACCGACATCCGGATGTCTGTGACGAATATTACGAATGGAATTTAAAGTGGCCTCGTATTTTCGAAGTTTTCCGCTCTTTTGAATGTCTAGTTTTGAACATGCCGAGTAATTAATTAGGTGCTGTGGTCTGGTAAAGGATTGATTTTGCAGCGCTTTTTTAGAACATGAAAAACCTTGTGAAAAATTTTTCATTAGTGTAGCTACTAACACTGAATTTGGTATAGTATATTCTTCTTTATGATTAATAAATAACTGTAACATGATGGATTACGAAATATTATACGTTCATTATAAAAAATGCGGCGGAATGTGGTTTTTTATGTGCAACACTCAATTAAACACTGATTTTCAATATTGTATACTTAGCAATACAGCCACCTTGTTGCATAGTTAGTTTTGTCTGTGTTCTTGCATTGGTATATTGTTAATTGTTTTGTACAAAAAAGAATTTAGTTATGTTTGTTGTTATGTTATATACTATATCCTCAAGTTTAAAGAAAATATCGAAAACATCCAATATAACTGCCCTAAAATCTTCCCAAAATTCATTTATTCATTCAATTATATTAGGCAGGAAATTTGTTCATTTTATGAACTTAAAACTTACTACTAGTAACAAATACACACGAAAATTTTAACTATTGAAGCTGTGTCCATGAGTTGTAAGTCGTGGATCAAAATTATTAATATTAACCTAAATATTATCGCGATCAATTCGGTTCAATACTTAAAATATGTGAACACAATCGCGAGTGCTCAAAAAGTTATATTACAAATCAAAATAAGCTCTTTAATTCTGAAAACTTTTCCCAATTTTTTCCCTACCTAACTGAAGAATTTTTGCAAAAATAGTTGTCCTCAATATTACCCAACGAATAATGGTAAAGAATGCTTTTGTGTACGTACGGTATGGACCGCGGATGACATATTGGTTAACATATTATTATAGTTAGACTACCAGGAAATCGGCGTTACTAATGTTGTAAAAAATAATATTACTAAAATATTAATAAAAGTACCTCGTAAAGAAAAAAGAAAAATACGTTGGGTAGAGTACCTATAGTATTTTTATCAGTAAAACAAAGTGTTTGTGCAGCTCTAGAACAAAATCACAGAAGCTACACAAACCGTCTCAAGCACAGCAGGTATAGGTAAGTACTGGTGGACATGATGCCTTGTCTCATTTGCATACTCATAACGCTTGGCCGAAAAAAAAGATGAACGAACGCACTGAAAAGTGTTGCTTTCGCCCTTAACGCTGCTGCCAATTACCTAGATTAACGTTTGCTGCACTTTCTATGAGACCGTCTTTCTATTAGGTGATGCTATTCTAAGTCCAAAGTTCAAGTCAAACTCACTTTAATATCGTCTAACCCGGTGCGTGAACCAATAGTACCGTGTGGTCGGAATATTCAAATTCTTTGCCATATCCGATAATACCGCTCTCATGCAAAATGCATACAATATCATTCTTTACTTCATACGCGAATGCTTTCCCAACGTAATTCATGTAAAACTGGCTTTATTTGAATTTTATACGTTCAAATTTTTGGCTTCTTTGAAATATTACTTTCAGGTTTATTTGTAACCCCATCTTAACTGTCAGGTTAACGGTAATGTATTTCCGAAAAATATTATGTTTGTTTGTTTATCTACTTGCATTGCGCTTGCTAATCTACCTGAAAATTGATAAGTATAAAAAGCTCCCTTCAACAAGGAATGATCATATCCGCTATTGTAGCTGTTGATAAAGTTCATGTAGGTAGTAGGTACTACCTACTATGGCTCACTTTTTGCTAATCTTATAGATTTAATGGCTTAGGGTAATTTCAGAAATATTTTACGAAATACTTGTTCACCTAGTTTATGATCGCACGAGCTAATAATTGTGATATATCTAGCATATTACTTTCAATTTCGTGCATGAGTGACGATAGCAGAATGTAGAGATGCTTCTCTAAACTAGCATAACACGGTACAAATCAACATTTTGTAACGCGCTTCTTTGTCAATATCACCACCATCTTTTCCAATGTACCTAATATCTTTCAACAATATTCACAAATTGTTCAACAAAACCCTGAAAACTTTCATCTAAGCGTTCAGTGGGCTTTCGCATCCATAACATTATAATTTTATAAACGAACTTTGTTAACTTCGGGCCAATAGCAAAAGGGTTCAGTATTCCAATTTTATTATCGCTTCAGGACTAGAAGATTAGGTAAATGGGCCCTTAATGGATGTTCGCAAATTCCCTTAACTGGGAACGCCGGGATAGGATCGACTGTATGCATGTATAGAGCATTATTTTGATACCGAATTTTACTTGTTGAAACAAGTACTTTTGCAGAAATTGAATTTCAGCGTAAAATACCAAGGTATTCATCCTGTTTTTGATTCAAAACAGGATGAATATTGGATTTGTCAATTTAGTATGTTGTGGATCATAAGATAATCTAAACTATTACAAGAGACCAAATTATACCAAGATATCAAACTAAAAAATTAAGCGGCCTGAATACTTGGAAAGGCTGAAAGACGTAAGTTTGACCAAACCAGTGCCGGAGTGGCGTTCGAGGGATAAAAAACCGACCAGCAGGCAGACCAGAAACTATATCACGAGTTGCTATGAGTCATTCATCAATGATGTTAATAATATAATATCTTATCATCGACCGACAGCAGCGAGTAGTCATCTGATAGATACGGTCTCTTGTTAGGTACAAACTTGGTTTAAAATTACTGAGGATAGTTCTGTAAACAAAAATGAAAAGCATTATTTGTTTTATGAACTACACAACAATTCGATGAAGTTTGCAAGTTTTCTGAAACCCGTTGAACTATAAATATAACAACTTAGGTTACAATGGCTCTATTACAATCACTAACTATGAACAAATATAGTGAACCATTCAACACGAACGTTCCAATTACACCAGTAGTTTCATACTTCAATAGGCTTCAATCACAAAATAGTTACTTGTTTAAAGGTATTCGATTTGTATTCATTATATGGCCGCTCATAAAAGCTCAAGTGGGGGGGGGGGGGCGAAACCCCACGTTGCCATAGTTACTGGGGGGCAAAACCCCCCGTTGCTATAGGTGATTCTGGTTGCTGAGCATCCCAGCTCCAGTCGGTGGTATAAGTGGAGAAAAATAAGGTATTTTTTATTAACTTGTTATGAATAACGTGTAGGTAGGTTTTGCGTTATTGTGCTGCGATGGAGTGACGTTTTTATCAATTTTTATGATCGAAAAAGGGATGTTTTTCGTATATTCGTTTCTTATAAAAGTAGGAAAAATAAGTTGCAATTTGAGAGTAAAGTTTAGACCCTAACACTGCACAGCAGTAAGTTTTAAATTTTGTGTAAAAATATCTGCCGCAACATATTGAGAGTAAACTTAAAATAATACTTTTACCCAGTTAAAACAATTTAAGACTTTGGATTCTGGTATGCATGACCACTGAAATGGACGTGCGGAAAAGAGATGAACAAAAAGAAGAGATTAAGGTCAGTATGTAATAATAATTTCAAACAATGATGAAATTCTCTTTATATGGAAACAGATCCACAAGAATTACATAAACAGGCACCCCAGCTATGGTCAGAGTTTGTTATTTAGAGGTTTGAGTCTTTTTATGATACTGACCCAATATTATATTTACCTATCAATACTTTATTAAGTCAGTTTAATTTACTTTTCAACTAAACACATTGGTTCCCAGATCAATAGCAAATAAGTGGGTAATCGCAGTTTTCACGCTGGAGAAAAAAAATTGTTGAGTGGTGCAGATTCTTTAGAATTTTGTTTGTCGAGCTATGTCTAGGTCATCTGACCGTACACTTGCCCGTCGGCCGACCCGGGCATGCCTTCTTTACCGCACGATCCTCTTCCATCTTCTCCAGGTGGCCAAGCTATTGCAGCATAACAGCTTTACTCTCCCCAATGACGTTGGGCTCACGGACTAAGTATTTTGTCTATCTCTCTGTTTTTTCTTTTATCTGGCTCTTATTGAAATCGCTGTTCCTCTCTCCGTGAACCACACTGGTCCCAAGTTGAACAGCAAATAAACAGCGGCTATCGCAGTCTTCGCCGTTGGACAATATTTATCGAGCCTTTGAGAGCGCCGGCGAAATACGTGGGTAATTGTTATACTCGTTAATTGCTTGTTATTGTCGCGAGTTGCGAGCACTTCTCAAAAGGGACACTTTGCACCTTTTTTCTGTTCGTTCATTCATGTAGTATGAGACTAAGAGTCAACAAATGATTTAATGAACCATGGTTTTGACCGTCTACTAGGTAATAATAGAGGAGTGTGCACAGTCTCTCCATGACCTGATACCTCCGTCACCATTCCATCTCCGGTGCACGAGACGCCGGTTGGGATTCCACCCTTATATCGTAGACATCCCGCAAATTCGCACAAAGCGCTTCGCTTCTACATTTTTAATACGAACTGCTAAGGAGTGGAACTCCCTGCCTGCGGATCTGTTTCCGGAACGTTATAACCTGGGCCTTTTCAAGGCGAGAGTGAATAGGCATTATCTGGGCGAGCATGTTCCATCATCGTCTGCATCGTCACTTAACATCAGGTGAGATTGCGGACAAATGCATACCCATTGCTTAAAAAAAAAAAAAATTTATGTGCTTGGCATGTCTACCTGTCAATCTAATGGAATTTTCCTATGAAATCATGAGCTGAAATAGTAACATTTTTATTGGTCAACTAAATAAAATGTGATAAATTGTGTGATATATGTGAGAATAAAATGTTTGGACCACCATATTAATCGACTCATGAAATAAAACTATCCAACTTTTTCAAGTTGTGTAGTCTTCCGAAATATTTGGTATAGGAGGAGGTCTAAAAATGTCGTTGATTATAATATTACTAGCGATCCGTTAGTGGTTTCACCTCAAGACATTTTCCTGTGGGAAAAAGGCATTTTTTCACCGTATGTGTGTATAACACAAACCTTTCTCTTGATTCACCCTTTCTATTACAAAACACCGCATTAAAATCTGTTGCGTAGTTTACGAGCAGTTAGTGAATTATGCCGTGTGATGCCGGCTTAGAATAGCATGACCCCAATTCGTGGGTGTCGTAAAAAGCGTCTAAGGGATATTCATCCAGGGAATAGGCAGAAGCGTTCCCTGAAAATGCAATATCTTGCACTGCGCTGTGAGTATGGCAATACCCTCCCGATAAGGTGAAGCCCATGTCCAGCAGAGGACTGTTGTGGCTGTTATGGTTAGGGTGGTATGGTTAGTGAATTCTAGGACAGACAGACATAACGACGATGAAGAACGATAACCTCCTATCTTCATACGAATTACACGTGAGATAGAAGGTTATATTCTTCATCGTCGATAATTGATAAATTAGATCTGATTCTTACTTCTTTATTTAAGAAGACAAGACACATAGGTATACGTGTGCTCTTGTCGGTGGAGCAACCGCTAACAAGTATCGTAAAAGGTTTAATCTCCATTTATTTACACACATTGTTTTTACATGCGTTTTAGAACCAAAAGTGTAGTCATAGATAAGCCTTTGACATCTTAGAAAATATATTATGATGAGATGACTAATGATAATGACTCCTAGACGTTTGACGTGAAAATTATCCTATAACAAGGTAAGCGTTTGGAATAGCTAAGTAATACTCAACGAAAATCAGTTAATCTTAATTTATTTACCTACTTATGTAGGTAGATTACAATTTAAAACTATTTTATTTTTAGGTTCAAACAATACTGAAAAATATTCAGTATCTTCGAACCTTGTTTTCAAAATAATTCTGCCAGCGCCATCTACACCGTTCAGCTTGTAATAACGACCCAGGGCGGGTCGCAAGCTTACTGGGCGGGCGTCGTTACAGCCTGGATCGCGGGAAACTTTCATAGATGTCGCCCCTAGTGGAAAGCCTGTGAACTTTGCTGTGGAGATAAAACGACGTGATTTGAAGAGATGGCGCTAGGGTAAGCATTTAAAGGACTGGAGAAATAAAAGATATTATTTATTTGAACTATGATTGTATCCTAGTTATTCGCGTAGCTCATACCCATAAAGATATCTAGGACAATTGATATGAACAGTAAAATGAGGAAACCGTTAAATTTAATATTTTCGCTTTGCATAATTACCTATATACCTTTGCCTAATTACTATCTTATTAGGCTAATAAGTAAACGTTTAAATTATTTCGGAAACTGTCATGTTAAATATCTATTCACATGTTTTTATTTTAGCTTCAGTTATAAATACAAATACATACAAATACAATCCGTTTATTTCCACAAAATTGGTATCACAAATTACATTAATATCGTAGGTACAATTTATTAGGCAGTTTTACAAAGGAACTTGATATTAGTTAGGTACATTAGTGGAAGAAAGGTGTGGATACAGCAAGGCTGATTTTAAGTCCACCCTGTCAGTTAGTTAGTATGGAATGTCAAATAAGATGTAAGTATGAGTATAGTTCTACGGTACCGTTTTCCGTTAGGCGAGGAACACACGCAACGTCGGTTTGTGCGTCGTTTCTTCGATTTTCCACCTTATTTTTATACGAATACGGTTTATGTCAAACGATTTGACAGACAACACAGCGTTATGCGATGCCGTTTGATACAAACCGTATTCATATGCAGGTAGGGTGGAGAATCGAATGAACGACGCACAAACCGACGTTGCGTGTGTTCCTCGCCGTCCATTCCCAATCACAGTGTCATGAAATGACATGACATGACCGCTAAAGTGGGAGGCCAAGTTACGATAGTCGCAATACTTAGATAGATACTACGCGATCAGCGTAACTTGGCCTCTCTCTTAGGCTAGTTAGTCATGACTCTGATTTTGAATGGTCTATACAACCATTCCATGAAAATCATTTCCTAGTTCTCGGTCTCAAACTAAATCTCTGTCAAATTACATTAAAAGCTAAAACTTGGACAGCCAATAAATCAAAATTCACTACATTCGCTGAAAGTCCCGAACCAAATGCAATAGTTTTCAGTTCCCAGGAAAATGCATTGAAACCCAACCCGGACGCAATGGCCGTGGAAATTATTGCGCTTTCTAAAAGAATTCCCTCGCAGCGGAGGAAAGTTCAAATTTACATTCACCTGGGCCCCTGAAACCCAATAGTCGAAAATAAACACAGGCGAAACTGTTGGACACTGACTGTGAAATCGTATAGCCTCCGACGAAACGCACAGGTGAAAGACCAAGTGCAGAGGACGGAGTATTTATTATAGTTTTCTGAAATGGTACGCAGTGTAGGCAATAAACTTGACGCAGTGACTTAGCGGGTCGCTTAGGTAAAAATATTCGTCCATCGGCCACGGGCGCCAGGACGGTCTACCAAAGGACGCAAATAGGTAACGTGCGTACATTTTCCCTTAACCATACGAATTTACTCATTCCTTTAATACCTGAACTTAAAACCTGCTCTAGTCGTCTGATAGTATCTGACATCGTGACACAAATTATCCTGTACCTTTACTCACTCCTTTAATCCCTGATCCAGCCTCAAGTCGCTTGGCCAGTGGGACCGCTCTTAGTCGTCTGATAGTGTCTGACACCGCGACACCGCCGCTGAACAAATTATGCTGCACCTTTACTCACTCCTTTAACCCCTGATCTAGCTTCAAGTTCCATGGACTGTGAGACTACTCTAGTCGTCTGATAGTGTCTGACACCGCGACACCGCCGCTGAACAAATTATGCTGTACCTTTACTCACTGTTTTATCCCTAATCTAGCTTCAAGTTGCGTGGACTGTGAGATTACTCTAGTCGTCTGATAGTGTCTGACACCGCGACACCGCCGCTGAACAAATTATGCTGTACCTTTACTCACTCCTTTATTATCTGATCTAGTCTCAAGTCGCATTGGCCTGTGGGAGCGCTCTAGTCGTCTGATAGTGTCTGACACCGCGACACCACCGCTGAACAAATTATGCTGTACCTTTACTCACTACTTTATTATCTGATCTAGTCTCAATTTGCATGGCCAGTGGGTCCGTTCTAGTCGTCTGATAGTGTCTGACACCGCGACACCGCCGCTGAACAAATCATGCTGTATCTTTACTCACTCCTTTTATCCTGATCTAGTCTCAAGTCGCATGGCCAGTGGGACTGTTCTAGTCGTCTGATAGTGTCTGACACCGCGACACCGCCGCTGAAAAAATTATGCTGTACCTTTATTCACTCCTTTAATACCTAATCTAGCTTTATGTTGTATAGCCAGTGGGACCGCTCTAGTCGTCTGATAGTGTCTGACACCGCGACACCGCCGCTGAACAAATTATGCTGTACCTTTACTCACTCCTTTAATCTCTGATCTAGCTTCAAGTCGCATGGCCAGTGGGACCAGTCTAGTCATCTGATAGTGTCTGACACCGCGACACCACCGCTGAACAAATTATGCTGTACCTTTACTCACTCCTTTAATCTCTGATCTAGCTTCAAGTCGCATGGCCAGTGGGACCAGTCTAGTCATCTGATAGTGTCTGACACCGCGACACCACCGCTGAACAAATTATGCTGTACCTTTACTCACTGTTTTTATCCCTAATCAAGCTTCAAGTTGCGTGGACTGTGAGATTACTCTAGTCTTCTGATAGTGTCTGACACCGCGACACCGCCGCTGAACAAATTATGCTGCACCTTTACTCACTCCTTTAACCCCTGATCTAGCCTCAAGTCGCATGGCCAGTGGGAGTGCTCTAGTCGTCTGATAGTGTCTGACACCGTGACACCGCCGCTGAACAAATTATGCTGTACCTTTACTCACTCCTTTAATCCCTGATCTAGCCTCAAGTCGCATGGCCAGTGGGACCGTTCTAGTCGTCTGATAGTGTCTGACACCGCGACACCGCCGCTGAACAAATTATGCTGTACCTTTATCACTCCTTTAGTCCTGATCTAGCTTCAAGTCGCATGGCCAGTGGGACCGTTCTGGTCGTCTGATAGTGTCTGACACCGCGACACCGCCGCTGAACAAATTATGCTGTACCTTTACTCACTCCTTTAGTCCCTGATCTAGCCTCAAGTCGCATGGCCTGTGGGACTGCTCTAGTCGTCTGATAGTGTCTGACACCGCGACACCGCCGCTGAACAAATTATGCTGGAAGTTTTGCCCGGTTTACCTCCAGGCGTGTGTGTGTCCGCGTTGATTTGTGTCGTGAGGTTTTTTGTTCGCAAATGGCCTTGGCTCTCTCTAAGATCCTGTATCAATATTTGTAATAAAAGACCTATTTCTTGGTATAATTTCAATGGTTTTCCGGGTCATTTGCGATATTGTTTTTGAATGTAATCTTAACAGATAAATGTAATTGTACCTATCGCGTTTTTCTCTTTAACTATAGGTAACTGTTTTCAGGAAAAGACGAAATGCCGCTTATGAGTGGCCAAAAAATATTTGGCGAGAGTTATATCAACCTAAAACCCAGTAAACCAACCCGGTCTGGCTAGCAACACGAATATCCATTCCTGGCAGTGTGAGCGTTGCCAAAAACCTCAACCGTAAATAGGCCTGCGGAGCACCACCAAAAATCCAAAATTAGCATGTTATTCAAATCAAAAGACAGAGCCTATAAACAGCCCCAAAACGTATGCAAACCCGGTGCCGTGGTTTTATCGCTGGGTTTTTCAGTGTCCGGTACCGAATTCCAGCCATGGTCGTGTGGAATAAAGATTAGACGAAATATAGACGCAAAAAGGAGCCGAAAAAAGTAAATGATAAAGAACAAGTTTCCTAGCAGGTATATGACAGTAAAGTTATTGATTCAACTATGTTTTCAAAGAAAAAGTGCGTATGAATACTTATTATTAATATAGGATGATATGAACCCCACGTGTGCCGTTTCCCTAATTTGTGATATGATCATATCATTATCATAATACATTTGAAAGGAACGCAACAGATTTTTTTATTACATAGACCCCGTTCTCCGTGAGTATTAAAAATATTAATCATTATCAGGAGATAAAGAAACTTTACACCTAAAGTGCGGCGGTTCGAATGAGTCATATTTAACAGCTGTCAAACCCATGCTAGAAAACCTGTCAACAAAGTAAAATAGATCTTCCGTCATAGCATTGGCAGCTGTCAAATATAGCCTTAACAACGACCAACCATAATGAAGTAAATTTTAATTTAACGATTAAATAATAATAATTTAATCGTTTATTTATAGTATTTCTTAAAAGGTCTTGTTTATTCACACTTGGTAGAAATAAATCCACGTCTAAATGAGGATGGCAAACCATTAGAACCGTCGCGTCTCTCACATACAATTAGTTTTAGCATGTAAACGGCCGTATGTTTACCTACAAAATACGAGGTGCAGCAAGTACAGTTCAGTTTTATCCTACCATGTTGAAACTTATCAACTTTTATGATGGAGCCTAGTTAGTAAACCCCTTTTTTAGACGCCCCATACATGGGTATAATGCGTAATACTCGGTCAGCCGACAAACGTTAAAAAAAAATGTGGTAACTTGTTTCTTTCATGATCTGAGTACAGGGTAAGGAGAGACTAGTGGCCTGTCAAGATTTACTAACCAGTTCTAGATTAATTGATGATTTATTTACCACAGATTTACATACTTCCAACTTGGTATTTTCAACAAAAAACGAAAATCCCGCAACCTAACTCACCACAGGTGATTCCCGACTTCATTATGTTAAGCAAACATAAAGCAACTTCAACACTTTACAACCACAAAATAATTTCACCATGTTGTGTTGGTTGGCGTGTTAGAACAACGTATCATTGTGAACTTTGTACCACAAGCCTTAATTAACTGAAATGTCAACAGTTAATTATTATTAGCTACGAGGGCCGACCTTTTGACAGCTTGAAGTGCTGCAATATTGAATAGACTACAGTTTTTTAACCTATGACTTATTTTCACTTAATTTCCCAAAGAGGGTTGACGTCAGGCAGGCGGCCGGTCATAAAACATTTCCAAATTCTTTTGCTACATGATTTTGGGCTCTTATAAAACAAGTTGCGCCATCCCCAAACTGATTTGGGATAAGGACAGGCAGATGATAAATTTAACCAAAAAGTTGTGTACGTGAAATTATATTATATGTACTATTCATACATCACAGCATTTGTTACTAGGTAGGTGTACTCAGTCAACTTATTCTACCTACTTTACCCAAAAATACACAGACTTTCCATATACTTTTCTCCGGAGAGTAACCCAGAATTTCGGGCATAAAAATATACGAAAATTATCTAAATTCTTACAGGGAATACGTACAAGAGGTACAAAAAGTTACCTAACCGTACTGCAGATAATTTTAGTAGAAAAAACCAACATTCTCCATATTATTTAATGACATTAGCGTTAGATTTACAAAACATAGTTTCTTAAACTACACTAAGGAGATTGTTCTTATTTTAGTTAAGACGTGACTACTGGCAAGGCATGTGTACCTTTTGATTGTTAGCTAAAAAATTATTACTAGTGTGCTTCGAAGTGCACATTAAACAATTGATCTCTGCTATACTGTTCTATCCTATGATAGGTAACTTAAAGTTATGCCAGCCGTGACGTAATCATATTGTCAAGCCCTACTACTTAGTCGTATAATCATTACGTACGTATATCACGTCGCTCGTAGACCGTGTCCGGGTCGTAAAATTGAGAGATTAAAATAAAATTATTTGACCTCAATTTAATAACCGATTACATAAACGACCCATATTAGAATCCCTCAATTTTCCCACCACTACATCCCCAATCAAACCCTGGTGAAAATTAATTGAAAACTACCCACAGGCGGGCAATAATTAATAAAGGTAATCACTCTATCCAGCAGGTGGCACCAAGCGGGCCGATCGAGGGGCCGCGTGAATAATGAACGCGGGCCGCGGGAAATCCGAGGCGATATGTCAGGGTAGACGATACTGGCGTCTTTGTGAATAGAGAGATAAGAGGACCTCAAGCATCTTTGAGACTATTATTATCGTAAGTTATACTTGGCATATCTATAATTCTTTTAATAACATTCAAAAAGACTTTCTATTTACCCAACTGCTTCAGGAGGGTTACGTTTTTCACAGGCTACAGCCCAAACGGCTGAGCGGATATTGACATGTCGGTTACCGCAGTCGGGTTTTTGTTATTTAATACCATCTCCTTGTTTGTGATACTGCATAGGGTCAAAACACACTTACGGAGAAGCTTTCGGCTAATGATTTTGGAAAGGACTGATTAAAAGGTACCACAACAAAAGTAACTTTATTGCTCCAACTTCAAACCAAACATTTTCAATGATACACTGCAAAATGTAGGTAAGGTAAACCTATTTTTATCAAAATATTCATCAAAAATATCGGTATGTACTTCTTTTTATATATTGGTATAGTCCAGATGGACTATGAACGCGAATCTGCGAGGCATCGGTCTCGCGAGTGTCTTGCAAGAACTCCTTGTGTGTTTCGTTCTTTTTCTTTTTTCGATTCTCTAAGAGAAACATGCAGCTCGTCCTTAGCTCGTCCAACGAACTCTTAGGTGACCTGCAGAGAAGGTCATATTTCATCAGCTGGTTTCTTTGATACCGGAGTGAAAGAAACCATAAATCTCGTACAGTTTAAGCTTGAATCTCAATACTCAATATGTTTATTGCTCTTCTTGTGTTACATGGATCTTAAAAATAAAATCTCAACATAAAAGTTGAGTTAAAAATATTAGAGTAATAAATTAGGAACGTGACCAACAATAATTTATTGAAATACCTTAAATAGTCGCAACAAAATTTAAATTTTGAAATATTAGTGGAATTTAATGAAATAGGTATGTACTATTTTATGAGTTTCATGTAGAAAACGACATGCTGATACATGTATTGCAATTTTAGGTTAAAGGCTGACAGCCTGTCACTATGATGATACACAGTATTCTGAATGACACTCAATCTTGCCAGACGTAGTGTAAATGGTCATTTTTCACAGCCGTTTACTCTCTGCCTACTCCGCACAGGATGTAGGCGCGATATGTATAAATGTATATCTAGTCAAGATAATGAATATTCGATAGCTGTATTAGTACGTGATTACGTAAACCTATTTATTTAATCACCTGTAACATTATCTTTGGGTAGTTTCCGGGTTCTGAACTTGTATAGACCCACTTTGAAAACAAACGGGCCACATTAACGTTCTCTTTAGTTGAATTATGGGCGGTATTCAGTGAATATTGAACCTTTTAGAGGGGTTTTGTAGTGGGAGGTAATTCATGGAGATATTGGACCTGGTTCGAGTGGTTTTTATGCAGGTTGCGCATTTATTTGTATCACGAGGGACACGGATTTAACAAACGACCCGATGAACACGGGTGTCAAAGTTATAAAAACGAATACTACAAGTTACTTAGTAGGTATTTGTATGAAATACCAATATAAGTTGGTCCTTGAATGGGTAGGTAGATTTATTGGCGATAGTACAACAAACAAGTAGGCAAATTTTAGTTAGGTTCTTTAACAACTTCTACCTGATTGCAATTATTAAGTAATTTAAAATTATAGACAGCAATCGGGACCGCAAACAAGTACCTACAAACCACAACTGTAAGTACGGTTAAAATACTATCAGACAGACTGCACACTTTAAGTATTAAATTCACTTCACGGTACCCAATCAGAAAGTAACGAATAGTGTTTTCAGCACTACTACATTAAGACCTCCTTCTGCACTCAATAAAAGTACGAACACCATTAAAATATCGGCCCACTCCGGCCATAATGATTAATATTTATCGCCCGCCCAAGTTGGTCTCATGGTTATTCATGATCACCGCCAAGTTATTCAGATGGCTTCGAAACTAAGTCGGCGACGGTGCTGTACTTACTTTGACGTGACGAAAACTATTGGAGAATTGATTTGAGGTACTGGGTCCTGGAAAAAGTTGTTTTGGAAGAAATTAAATTAAACTAAACAACAGAACGAGAAGATTTTATAGAATTAATAATTATGGGAAACCCATGCGATATTAGGTATCCCGAGGTAGGTAAGTACCTCATTAACTGTCATGAACCTAACAGATTTTATTTTATTTCTGTATCTATTTCATTACTATATTGACTGCATAACGCATACGTTAGGATAATGCGAATTTTCTTTTCAAGTCGAGAAACGACTCTTTATTGAGCGAGACAAGTTCCAGGAAACCATCGTTGCTGTTAAAAACACAAAAGACTTTACTAATACAACAAATTCAATCCGTAAAATAATGATCATGGATTTGAAATAAGAGGCATAAGTTTGTCTCTCAAGAAAACTTTTCTTAAAAGCGAATTTCTCTAAATTGGATTACGTCTGGGTCTGAAATTGTACAGTCATACACCACTACTGGCATTACTTTTATGCACTAAAGCAAGCTTTGAGTCAAGGAAAAAGAGGTAAATATTGTGAATGTTTAGCTGTGTAAGACTGTAGTAAAGTTGTCGTCTGGTTCTTTATCACCCGAAGAAACTTTTAGTTTCAGTGCTAGTAAGCGGACGCGTTAGTTTTAACAAGTACCCGTATTAGACATCTAGTTTGTCACGCAGTTAGCTCATAAGATAAGTGCAAAGATACAATAAGACTGTATTATTCTGACTAAGATTAGTATTTTCCTATTGGATATAAATCACGTGAACGGGCAGCATTTTGCTCTACGACAGACCAAAATGGAACCCTAACAATCGCTCAGAAAACTTTATGTTAAAACTGTCTACCTCGACAAAACTATTCCTCCAACATTCAAGAATGTAATATTACCAACGCCTGTAGGATCGTATGTTCCTGACAAACATTTGTCAGCCCTCCCATAGCCGCTTTGTACTCTTTGTGCAGGTGTGAAGCTGACTCGGCGATTCTTTTATTCAATCATGAGCCACCTTTCAGCTAAGGGTGAGGCAATAGAGAATTTTGTTTAGAACGCTTATGAAAGGAACACGGAATTTGCAGTGTTGGCTGCTGGTAATTAGTTTGATAGCTCTGAATGGGTAACCTGTTTTAAATCATTGTCTATTGCTACCAGCTCGGAATATAGAAGTTTTATTGCTACACGTGGATGTCACAAAAGGTGCCTAAGGAATATGAGACTAGATAATGAACATATTAGCTGTAAAATAAGTACAATATCATTTTCTTGCGAAATCAACTGAGTGTGACAATCATTCCCCAATCAGTCGATATTCAGCAGTAAGTTTAAGTTTTCGTGAATATTTTTCATGTTTTTTTACGATCATCATATCAGCCATAGGACGTCCACTGCTGAACATAGGCCTCCCCCAAATATTTCCACCTTGTCCGATTAGAAGCGGCCTGCATCCAGCATTTCCCCGCGGACTTGACCAGATCGTCTGTCCATCTCGCGGGGGCCGTCCTACGCTGCGCCTGCCGGTACGTGGTCTCCACTCGAGAACTCTCCTGCTCCACCGATTATCCGTCCTTCGAGCAATGTGGCCTGCCCATTGCCACTTCAGCTTACTGACTCTCTTAGCTATGTCGGTTACCTTGGTTCGTTTACGGATCTCCTCGTTTCTGATTCGATCACGTAAGGAAACACCGAGCATAGCTCTCTCCATAGCTCGCTGAGTGACTCCTAGTCTATTTAGGAGGCCGACAGTTAGAGACCACGTCTCGGCACCGTAGGTCATCACTGGCATGACACACTGTTCAAACACTTTCGTCTTGAGACGCTGAGGAATTTTGGACGTGAAGACGCTGCGTAACTTCCCGAATGCTGCCCAGCCGAGCTGGATTCGCCGAGTGACCTCCTTCTCAAAGTTGGATCTTCCTAGTTGGACTGTTTGTCCTAGATAGACGTATTTGTCCACCACTTCGAGTATCGAGTTCCCTACCGATATTGGGGTGGGCGCTACATGAGAGTTGGCCATGACTTTCGTCTTGTCCATATTCATCTTGAGTCCCACTTGTTGGGAAACCCGATTGAGGTCCTGTAGCATTTTGCTGAGGTCTTCGAATGACTCTGCCATGACCACGATATCGTCAGCAAACCGAAGGTGAGTGATGTATTCGCCATTGATATTGATGCCAAGTTCTTCCCATTCCAGGAGCTTGAAGGCATCTTCCATTGCATTGGTGAAGAGCTTCGGAGATAATACATCTCCTTGTCTTACACCCCTCTGCAATGGAATAGCCGCCGTGGTCTGATCTTGTATTCGAACTGACATTGTGGCGTTTCTATATAAACACTTCAACACTTCAATATACCTGTAGTCAATGTGGCACCGCTGTAGAGCCTGCAGCACTGCCCACGTCTCGATAGAATCAAAGGCCTTCTCATAGTCCACAAACGCTAAGCATAGTGGCAAATTGTACTCCTCGGTCTTCTGTACAATCTGCCGCAGCGTAAAAATGTGATCTATGGTACTGTACCCTTTTCGGAAGCCGGCTTGTTCGGGAGGCTGGAAGTCATCAAACCTGCGAGCCAGACGATTCGTAATAACCCTCGAAAACAGCTTGTAAACATGACTCAGAAGCGAGATGGGCCTATAATTCTTAAGGAGAGTCTTATCACCCTTCTTAAAGAAAAGCACCACCACGCTTCTGTTCCATGCTTCTGGCGTCACACCTTCGAACAAGACTGAATTAAAGAGCTTCTGAAGGACTTTAAGTACTGGTGTTCCACCCGCTTTCAGTAGCTCTGATGTGATTCCTTCCTCGCCCGGCGCCTTGTTGTTTTTGAGCTGTTTAAGGGCCATCCTAATCTCATACAAGCTGATGTCCGGGATATCTTCGGTATAGTGTCGGGTAAGTTTTGCTCTAGGGTCTGTTGAGCTATTAACAGGTTTTGCAACTGAAGTGTACAGCTGTCCATAGAACCGTTCGATCTCCTCAGTACCTCTGGCCTCGTGGACGCTACCCTGCCGTCCTCCGTCTTCAGCTTTGTCAGCTGGCTCTGCCCAATAGACTGGTCCCTGGCGAAAACTTTGATGCCCTTGTTTCGCTCAATCGTTTCTTTAATATTTTTAGTATTAAAGTCTCGAATATCGCTCCGCAGGGACTGGCATATCTGTCTGTTGAGCCGCCGATATGACTCCGTGTCATCAGAGGATTGCAGCGTCATAGAACGCCTTTCAGCCATGAGGTTCAGAGTTCGATCGGTTAGTTTTTGAGGTCTATTTTTACGACAGGGCTTAAAGAACTTGGAGCCGACTGTGTGGACAGTTTCCACCAAACTGTTATTTATACCGTCCACGGTATCGCAATCTAGGCAAGCAAAGCGATTTGTAAGTTCCAGTTGGAAGCTTTCCGGGTTTTGAATATGGGTCGCAGATGGTCGGAGCGTAGACTTCACTAGGCGAGACCGTTCTAGTTTGACGTTTATGTTCAATGTGCCTCTGACCATTCGGTGATCGCTTCCGGTTTTAACCCTGTTGATCACGGAGACATTGAAATTGAAAATTTGTCTCTTTGTGGCCATAATGAAGTCTATCTCATTTCTGGTAGAACCGTCGGGGCTCAACCAGGTCCATTTCCTATGAAGCGGCTTTCTGAAGAACGAGTTCATCATGTAGAGTTCCTCCTTCTCCAGGAAATCGGCCAGCCTCTGGCCCCTCGGATTCCGATCTCCATATCCAAATGGCCCCACCCCCAACTCATCACCGCTTCTCTCGCCCAACTTTGCGTTGAAGTCCCCCATTACAACACTGTAGTGCGACTTTGAAGCATGTATGGCTTGTGAGATGTCCTCATACAAAACTTCTACTTCATCGTCAGGGTGTTTCGAGGTCGGTGCGTAAACCTGTAAAACCTTCAGCGAATATCTTTTAGATATTCTGAGTATCAGGTACGCCACCCTGCTTGATATGCTTGTAATAGAGATGATATTGTTGACGAGGGACTTGTGCACGATAAACCCGACACCACCTTGGGACTGTTGATCGCCCTCCCGGTAATAGAACAGGTGACCGGATTTATCGTGTCCTCCCCCTCTCTTCGGACTTCAGATAACCCTATGATATCCCAGTTCAGCCTGCCTATCTCTTCTTCCAGCTCGGCGAGCTTCTCGTCGGTCCTTAAAGTGCGCGTGTTGTATGTCATCAGTGATAATCTACGTCGGTTGTCCGTGGGTGCGTTTGCTTTGGTCGTTTGACGGAGGAGCGCCGCCCGGGGATTCTTAGCACCCCTGGTTCCAGTGCTTGGCCGGCGCCCGTCAACGCCAGTTCTGCAACTGGAGCCGCCGGGAACTTGGGGCCATGGTTTGACTTGTACTGCCATGTTTATTTAGGGGGGGTTGGATCGTCACCCGCCACGCTGATCCAGTGCGGGTTGGCGGGTCGCCATTGCCTCGTCCGTTGACCAGCAGGGTGCACCACGGGCAGGTTAGGTTGGCTTGGGCCCCGAAGGTGTTGGTAGGGCCCCTTACACCCCATTTTTACGATCATTAATTTTAAATTCATACCTAAAGCCATAAAATACGAGACTGTATAATCTGAATAACTGCATTTAACATAAAGCGATTACAGGTTTTATGAGCATTTTACGATTTCGATTGCGTCTGTAATCCCATTGATGAGTTTCGTCGCATCGAATGAAACATTGCTATAAAACAACGCATTTACATAATCCACGGATTCATTTCAATTATTACATAAAAGCACCTACGCAGTAAACCTTTTGCAGAAAATACTATAGCTAGTTACTGTAAAACTAATATTTTCGTCAATGAAATGGCTAAGTACTTGATTGATATCTGTATCGCTGAAATCTGAAGATACAATATGGTGTCATAGAAATATATGACAGTGTATGAAAAGAGTACCATGGCTATGAGATAGTTTATTATACTACAATTTTATATTAACTTGTATTTCTGCCCTACTTACGTTATAATTTTGTAGTCTTTCTTCACAATACTGCGGCTTTAGTAAACCGTTATTTCGTAACTAAACTGAAGTAAAAAACTAAAAAGGAAACCGTATACCGTCTGTAAAATGCCAAAGGAAAGGTGGAGAGGCAAAAGAGCTTTTATAGAACAACTTCGGCGCACGGTGTCGTACTGAGGGCGTTTACTACAAGCAGGTGAGGATCCAGTACAAGCGATCTTTATTATTTCTAAAAAAATGCTAAGGTGTACAATTGTACATGCGTATCGAAAAAGAATAGAAAAACAGATTTATTGATATAATACGGCCGACAATTCTATGAAACTGGACAGTAGAAAAATAGCAATTTAGAAATAGCAAAGTCTGAACTGAACTTGACACTACCTGTTACATAGGTATGTACTACTATATCTTTGAGTAAAATAACTATGACTCTAGTATTACAGATATTGGAGAGGTTTTGTCAAAGTTGGAGCAAATCATTATTTATCAGTGGTATAGGAATGAAAAAAATGAAAAAAAAATGTTTCCTCTGTTTCAAAAGATCGATCCGCCGCTGCCAGACACAACGTACAACGTACCCAGCAAAAAACAGGAGTAAAAAACTGCACCAGCGGGCGCAAAACGTCTACTACGACAAACATCGCGTCGTCCCGATCTCTGTAGATATGCAAAGCGTCTTTTGTAACATGATCTTATTGTGTCGCAAATCCCCAGTCCCGTGCTGCATGCGAAACGACTTATGTCGATTTAGAAATTTATTAGAATGCGAGGCGAATTTTTATGCGAAGCGCGAACCATTCAGATGCATCTAGCGCGAGTTATTGTTGCATTTCGGCTTTGCATTCGCAAGTTTACCCGACCGTTTGATTTATGGCAATGCAGGTATGTACGTGAGGTAAGTTGAGTGCTGATGCCGATATTGCCGGTGGAAACGTATTGGTTGCATCGTATCGCCATTTTTGCAAGCAATAAGGAGTGTGCGTCTATTGTTGCCGGCTGTTTTGATGAATGATCCTTCTGCTGCGCAATTTTTCTCACGTAGCGTCCCTTGTGGCGTTTCTTGTTGCTCGTGTAGTAGTATCATTATTTTGATGCTTACATGAAAAATCTACGTATTTTATTGTTGTATCAACAAAGATTCCTTATAATAAAATTATTTCCGTTTTAAATGTATTTTCTTCTATATTAAATCAATGTGAAGATTTTGAATTGTCATTGAAAAAGCGACCCGAAGCCCGGAACAGAAAAATCCTTTCACGAATCATTTGACAGCTAACAGCAGAGTAACGGACAGTCCATAGTTCGGCGGCGGTACAATGACAAATCGAAGATTGCATTGGACGAAGAGACTCCCAAGGGGTCTGTCCAGAATTGATGGGCATAAAATACTTTGCTACCAAAATCACTAAGAGAATATAATTTGAATGGTGCGAGATATTCAAACTTCTATCCGGAACAGACAAATCCTTTTATAAATCATCTGTCATCGCCTCAATTCCTATTTCAAACCAGCTATGGACAGTCCATCGTCCGGCGGCGGTACAATGACGAGTTGAAGATTGCATCGGATGAAGTGATTCCCACGGGGTCTGTCCCGGAATTGATTGGAGCAATTTATCCTTTGCTATTAAAATCACTAAGAGAATATAATTTGAATGGTGCGAGACATTCAAACTACTATCCGGAACAGACAAATCCTTTTACGAGTCATCTGTCAACGCTCCAATTCCTATTTCAAACCAGCTATGGACAGTCCATCGTCCGGCGGCGGTACAATGGCAAGTCGAAGATTGCATCGGGCGTTGCGATTCCCGCGGGGTCTGTCCCGGAAATTAATGGACGTTTTATCCTTTGCTACCAAAATCACTAAGAGAATATAATTTGAATGGTGCGAGACATTTGAACCGTTATCCGGAACAAACAAATCCTTTTACGAATCATCTGTCAACGCTCCAATTCCTATTTCAAACCAGCTATGGACAGTCCATCGTCCGGCGGCGGAACAATGACAACTGGAAGATTGCATCGGGCGTTGCGATTCCCGCGGGGTCTGTCCCGGAATTGATTGGAGCAATTTATCCTTTGCTACCAAAATCACTAAGAGAATATAATTTGAATGAAGCGAGACATTCGAACCGTTATCCGGAACAGACAAATCCTTTTACGAATCATCTGTCAACGCTCCAATTCCTATTTCAAACCAGCTATGGACAGTCCATCGTCCGGCGGCGGTACAATGACAAGTCGAAGATTGCATCGGGCGTTGCGATTCCCGCGGGGTCTGTCCCGGAATTGATCGCCGTAATTTGCTCGCGTTGAACTCGCAGCGTTCAGCAATTCATCTCATAGCGGATTCAGTATAAGCTGTAGTGACATTGCTTTGTTTATCAATATATTCTGTACAACAAAGTTTGTCGTCTCCGCTGTAATTTTAGTCTACTTGTGCCAGGCTTTTGACGATTTTCTGCTAGGATGTGGTGTGCTGAAGTAACATTTTGCCTAATTTATGTTATCAAATTGTCAAAATTCACCATTTCAAGTTTAGCAAAATTATTGTAAATATCTAAACTTATGCCTTTATCAGAACCCATTTCGACTCTGCAGTTTTTATCTCCGCCGATTTTCATTCTCTTCTTTAAAATTCTCACATTCTCTCACATAAAATACGAATACCAATGATCTATAAACACATTACTCATAAACGGCAAGTCGTCACGAGCGCATTTCGGTATAAAAATATCCCAATTTGTCGAACGGTCTCGGTTACCAAGACAATTTGCCGGGAGAGGGTACCGCGATATATTTGGAGGTCCTTGTTGCGAAGAGTTATTGCCCCGTGTTGTGGTCTGAGAATATAAATGATATGAGAAAAGGCAAATTTGATAGGCAAGAAATAGCAGGAATGTGAAGCACCTAGTTTTCTGGTGAATATGGTAGATACCGCAACAAATAGGTACGTTTTCCTACCTTTGTTGAATGACTTAGTAGGATGATGATTATTGATAACGATTAACTTAGTGACAGTTTTGGAAGACTGTGCTCTTGTTTCAAATTACCAACCGAGAGTCTAACATCAATTTAAAAGAAGTGTATAAATAACAAACAATAGGGCCTTGAAATTGATCATTTTGCACAATGAAATTTATAAACTTTAAATAACAATTAGTTTGGCACATACAATTTTTGTAAATTAAATTGGTAGGTAGGTACCATAAAAATACAACGGCATATCAGAAACAGATTCTTCGCTTATAAAATACCTTCTGTTTTTGGGTCAAGCTGTATATCTTACGGCGCAAAACAAACGTCAACTACAATCCTGGCAAAATATTCGCATATATTCAAGTTTATATTCCAAAATCTTGGTTTTATGCCTTCGGAAAGTCAATTTTCAAATAGCCTGGTCCGACTATGTGAGATAAACTGCTGAATTTACGTCGCGCACTGACTATAAACGTCAGATTGCCGTAATAGGTTAAAACAACAATTTTGGCAAAGCTCTAATAGTCTAAGCGGGTACGGTCAAATATCACCCGAAAGCTGTTTTGCCGGCACAGTTGATGCCGCTTTGCTCAGTGATACTAGGGACCATTGTGAATGATTCCATCCGAGGAAATGAAAAATCCATCCACTGGATTTCAAGATGGCGGACCTTCGTTTTTTTGTATGGCACTAAAAAAATAATTCTTCTGGAGCCCATCGTGTGGGGTATCAAATGAAAAGGCTAGACAAGACGATTTCAAAAATATATCGTTTTAATACATTTCAGTTGCCCTCTTAGAAAAAAACCAAGTTCAAATTTTAAAAGTAGTTAAAACATGCCAAGTTTGAGGTCCAGTAGGTACAAAATGGCTGACATATAGTTTCATAAAAGTATGCCAAATGATCCACCATATCCTCAACTCTAACGTGACGAAAGGAATTTTGAAAATAATAAGATTTAATGTATGTTTTTCAATGGAAAGAAGATCATTGGAAACTGCAGTAGGTTAGTAAGAACTGATTGTGCGCCTTCATAAATATTTAAGATGTAATTCTTCTCATGATTGCTTTTACACTTAAAGCTAGATTATGATGTGCCGGATCATTTTGAATCTGCGGGCACGGTTGTGCCCCCGCCAAGTTGAGTAAAAAGCCATAGGTAGTATAGGTACCATGTTGCTCTACTCATGAATGCTATCTCAGTTTAGTAGGCCTGTAAAAAATATTCATGTTAGAAATAAGTAGTGCCTGCTGTACCGTTTTTATTTTTGTATTTGTCCTGTATTTGTTTTTGTGTATGTTTGATTCCGAAGCTGATCTTAGCGCAGTGGAAGCAAATTAAAGTTATCTTAAAATCTAAAACTAAATGGTCGATCAGCCTCGGAACAACATTTGACTACGATTCGTAGTGCTCTTTACTATAGCTAAATAAAATAAATTTAATGAGAGAATTCTGCTCCGGAAAGTTTCCGGCCGAGAAATTCTTGTTTCCAAAATCTACTTAAACAGGGCCCAGCAACGAATTGCTTACCGAGCGAACGATGACGCCGTCGTTTCCTTGTAAGTCTAGTTTTTGACAGGAAAAATAGGTATCAGGTTTGAGGAAGACTTTTGGATTGGGACTTAGGTACTAGACTTACTGCACCCGGGCACCAGCTCGTGTGGCACTCCGTCCCTCCGACAGTTTTGGCTTCACCTCAGTTCATCACTCCACCATTCACCAGTTCACAGTTCGACATCAACAATGTTTTCAACACGAAAACAACTAAAGATTCCTCTCCGAATGAGGAATCGGCCCCGTTGGCCCCCAATAAAGAAAACAATCAAAAAATATATGGCTATCGGCAGCCGCGACGCGAGCGACGACTCAAAGTGAGGTTATGTTACCGGCGACCACGTTGGCCTCAATCAAAAAGCCGGAACCAAAAATCACTTGGTTCACTTCCCCACCGAACAGGGAAAACCACACGAGAAAACCGAAAGCACACTAAATTACTTATTTATAATTAAACTTCGCATCCACGATGCGGGCGACGGCAGAGGACGTGACAAGATGACAGAGCAGTGTTGCCAGCACCGCGCGCCCATTTTATACGAAAACTAAACATTCACCCGCCCCGGACCGATTCATCGGTCCGCTCTATGCATGGCAGGCGTGATAATGTAGCTACTGCTCGCTTAAGGACTGAATCCCCCACCTGAACTTCTGCAACTCGAGGAGTGCCATCACTACCCGGAAACAGGTTGAGAATGCGCCCCCGGCGCCAACGCAGTGGCGGTAGGTTGGCATCCTTAACCAGAACGAGATCCCCAATGCAGGGGGGTTCAGTCCTGTCCGTCCACTTAAGGCGTTGCTGCAGAATGTGCAAGTACTCAAGCGACCAACGCTTCCAAAAGTTTTGAGTCATTTGCTGCAACAACTGATAACGCGACAAACGATTGCTATTCACCTCCGTATAGGGATATTCCGGCAAGGCGTTAAGTGGGCGGCCAATTAAGAAATGCCCTGGCGTCAGGACCTCTAAATCATTTGGGTCTGAGCTGAGCGGACACAAAGGACGCGAATTGAGTACAGCCTCAATTTTACAAAACACGGTCGCCAGCTCCTCGAAAGTCAAAATTGTTAACCCTACAACGCGCAACAAATGCGTCTTAGCGGACTTTACAACCGCTTCAAAAATACCACCCCAGTGAGGGCACGCTGGTGGATCGAACACCCAGGCAATGCCCTGACGGGAGAGGCCCGTGCTGATGGCTTCTTCGTTCTCCATTAAGAACGTTACAATTTCCTTCATACACCGATCAGCACCCTTAAAGTTGGTACCACAATCCGACCTGATCAGCGCTGGTCGCCCTCGTCGCGACGTAAATCTCTCCAGCGCTGCCAAAAGGCCTCCGTAGATAGGTCGGCCACGAGCTCCAAGTGGACGGCCTTGGTGGCTAGGCACACGAACACGCACAAGTACGCCTTGATAGACTTTGCGTTCCGTAGGCGTGATGCCTTTACCATGAAAGGGCCTGCAAAATCCGTTCCCACACCTGCAAACGTCCAGGCCTCCGTCACCCGGTCCGGTGGAAGATCTCCCATCTGTGGCTGCATTGTGGCTGCCTTCAAGCGGTAACAAGGCAAGCACCTAAACACAACGCTACGTACCGTTCGTCGTCCCGATAAGATCCAAAACTCGCGCTGTAGAATGGCCAATAGCGCATTACAGCCCGCGTGCGAGTTTTTCTCATGACGATCCCTGACTAAGAGCTCAACTAAGGGTCCCCTTTTGGAAGTAACAGTGGATGCCGAGCCGAAAGGGCAGGCTAGCGTTCCGAAGTCTGCCTCCAACCCTGAGCATACCTTGCTCATCCAGGAATGGGTTGAGGCGCACAATTCCTCCCTTCAGCTTTCCACGTCCATCCCTGAGCAGCCTGACCTCCTCTTCAAAATGTTCCGCCTGGACGACTCTAACCAATGAGCATAGAGCCGCATTCCGCTCCGCAGGCGAGAGGACAGGTGTAAAGTTCCGTTCTGCTTGAGGCTTCCTGCAGTTGTTCACGAACCGCTTGATCCAACCTGTCACCCCAAGAAGTTTGTCGAGGAGCTATACCGTTCCAGCAAGAAAGCTGGGTTAGGCTTCGGTACGAGTTGCCCCACGTTCACTCGCAAACCTCGATCAGGTGGCCCAAGCGGCGCCCTGCACTCGTTGAATGGCCATTCCTGCGGCGACTCAGTCAGCCATTGAGGTCCCCACCACAGTGGGTGACTCACCAAATCAGGTGCCCTGCACCCGCGCGAAGCGCAGTCCGCTGGGTTCCATTCTCCCGGTACGTGCCTCCACACTAACGGAGTTTCCGACCCCGTAATCTGTGACACCCGATTTGCCACGAAAACCTCAAGTGTATGTACCGACGTCTGCAACCAGCACAGAACTATCCGACTGTCAGTCCACGCGTACACCGTTTCATCCAAGTTGATGGTACCACGCAGATTGCAGGTTACATGATTTAGCAAGCGCGCTAGAAGAGCTGCCCTGCCAATTCCAATTTGGGGATGGTCCATCTAGTTCTGACTGGTGCCACCTTACTTTTGGCCATAACCAGACGCACGTGCACAGTTCCCGTTGAACTTGCTGTCCGAAGGTATACAGCTGCCGCGTACCCTCGCTCCGAGGCGTCACAAAACCCATGTAGGGTAGCCTTACATCCCACCGATGGGACTAACTTGCGGGGTATCGCGATGTGCACAATCCCTGGTAAGGTGGTCACAAACTTGAGCCAATCCTTCAACAACTCTCCGGAGAGTTGGTCGTCCCATCCTAAGTTGGCTAGCCACAACCTTTGTAAAAGCACTTCGCCATGAACGTAACCGGGGCGATCCATCCGTTAGGATCGAACGTTCTAGCGATTGTCGACAGTACCGACCGCTTAGTCCAAGTTTTCTCAAAAGGTCGGGCTCGATCTTGTACGTGAATACGTCATGCGTTGGCCTATATTGCACCCCGAGGATGCCCAACGTATTTGGATTGTCCGGGTTCTCAAAGAGGTGCGGGTCCTGATGGAACTCGCCTGGCAAACCAGCCAGGAGCTCTGGGCAACTGGACAACCATTTCCGCAACTCGTAACCTCCTGAACCCATGATCGCGATCAGCTCGTCTCGTAGAATTAGCGCCTGCTCCACGCTATCAGCACCCGTGCAGATATCGTCCACGTAGACGTCGCGATCCAGTACTGCTGCGGCTCGAGGGTATCTTACCCTTTCCTGTGCGGCCAACTCGCAGCGTACGTACTGCCAAATACGGACTTGGCTTAAGTCCATACGTCACCGTGTTAAGTTCGTATGTAACCATCGGCTCATCTGGGCTCTCACGCCACAAAATCAGCTGATACCGACGGTCATCCGGATGTATCATGGTTTGGCGAAACATCATTTTGACGTCTGCGACGAACGCTACCTGGTGTAACCGAAAGTCTGTGAGAATGTCCACAATGTCCCGGTTCAATTTAGGACCCGCGTGCAAACATTGGTTCACAGACACACCATTCGAGGTAGGAGCAGAACCGTCAAACACCACCCGTATTTTCGCCTCAGGTGACTTCAAGACAGCCAGGTGTGGAATGTAATAATGCTCGACACACCTCCAATCCAGGCTGGACACCGACATGTGGCCCAATTGAATATATTCCCGCATGAATTCTATATACTTCTGCCGAAGTGCTGGGTCTCGCCTCATCTTCCGCTCCATTCCGAGTAGTCTCCGTTCCGCGAGCTGTCGCGAACTACCTAAAGCGGGGCGGTTTGGGAGAAAAGGTAGCCTGGTCACGAATCTGCCTGACGGGCATCTCGCAGTGTTGTATTGATAGAACAACTCGCACTCGTCATCCTCTGGCTTCCGTCTGTCCGCCGTGGGCGGCTCTTCAGACTCCCAAAACCTCTGCAGCACCTCTGACAGCACACTACCATAGAGGACCGTATCCCTTCTGGTAGGTCCTGAGGTCTCCAAACTGGGCCGAAAACAACATACCCCTGTGGTATCTACGGCCACCAAACCAGCTTCCTGGAGTACCTTCTTCCTACCGCACCATAATCTCCCGAGGACGTCTGACCCGAGAAGTACGTCCACCGTACCAGGAGTATCAAAATCAGGATCAGCTAACTCCAACCCTGTGGTTAACCCTCGTACCGTTGGTGGTAACCTAACCTGAGGGAGTTTCCCAACCACTTCATCCAGCACCACGGCTGAGACTTGATAGCTGACCCTGTACATGTGCTACCTAATGCGAACTCAAAGTTCGTCTGACCCCGAATGTCAGGCACATTTAGGCCCCGATGCCTACAGCTTCATCCTCACTTGGCCGTACATTTAGGCCTAGCCTACTCACCAGCTTACTCGATACAATACATCCCTGAGCCCCTGTATCCAGTAGGGCTCTTACTTGAATGGTCCGGCCACCGTATCCCCATACCCAAATCTTAGCCGTTGGCAAAAGTACCGTGATTGGACGGGGAGCCGAAGCTGATGAGTAGGCGGCGATTACCTAGCGGGAATCTAAACGCGGTGAGTCCGCGTCCCGCGGGGTATCCTCACTACCCAAACCTGTGTATGGGTCCCACTCCGGCTGGTAGGGAGGTCTGCCCATACAGGCCATGGCTGGAGTTCTATAGTACCCCGACGGCAAACGTCCGTACCGAGGTTGCGCCTGTAGCCGCGGGTACTCAGGCATAGGCGGGGCATGCGTGGGTCTTGAGACCCAACCAGGTGGCTCAAGCCCGCAGAATACTGCATGTACCCTGGTGGCTGCCTAGTGCTCCCTGACACCCGCCCGTTGAATCCCGTACCTGGGATGGGTGTCCTTGGCCACGTTCCTGTGCCGCTCTTCCCCAATCCGGCACCTGCTGCCGTGGTGGAGATCGTCCCCACGTCCTTGGGTAAGTGGGCTCCGTCTGTTGACGTCCCCTGCCTGTCCCTGTGACCGATGCGGAGGTGGGCTCCTCCTGGAGGGGGGGAGCGTTGCTTCTCCCTTGGTGGGCAGGCTCCTTCGCTGATCCGATCCAGCGCTGCCCCGGCGTCTCCGGAGCGATTCATGCAGAGCAGCGGATGGTGTGCACCCTGGCAGTACCTACAGTTGGTGCTTGAAGGGCACTCGCACCTGATGCGGCCCCAGGCACCGAAAACACCAACGCCTCTGCTGTGCCACACCCCGTCTCCTCTGAACCCGCTGCGCAGCAAACTCCTGACACGCTGCCACCCCGTGGCCTGTCTCCTGCAGTAGGCACACCCTGATTCCAATGCGGTGTTGTACCGCCTGGGTTGCCTACTGTTGCCTCCTCGCGCCGGTGCACCCGGCCGTTCCGGGTGGCGAGGGCAGAGGTCTCTTGCGTGGGGCTTCACCAGCCTGGACGTCCACTCGCCTGCTTTCGGCCTCGAGGAACGACTTCAGATCCTCGTAGGTCGGGAGGTGGTCCGAGGACTTGCCCCATGTAGCTGCTCGAATCGAGCGACCATTTCGCTCGGCAGGCGGCGAAGCACTGTGTGGACCAAGATATAACCGTAGCCCGCCACTGGCAAACCCTGTCGCTCTAGTGCGCTGACCGCGACACTGACTGGGTGGAAGATTTTCTCGCGGAGGTCCGTACCTCGCGTTATGGTTGGTATTGACAGCCACTGGTCTAACAGCCTGTCTACAATCAGGCGCTTGTTTCGATACCGGTCGGTAAGGATCTTCCACGCCACCTCATAATTGCTATCCGAGACAGCCAAATGCGTCAGCAATTCATGAGGCTCTCCATGTAGCCTGGACATCAGCTGAGCCATCTTGTACGCCGGCGTTATGTCCGTCCGTGTGTGGACCACACTGCTATACAGATCCTCAAACGCCGGCCAGTCGGCGTAATCGCCTGCAAAGACTGGAACCGTAACAGGCGGAAGAGGCACCTGTAATCCTTGTCCCACTTTACCACGGAATGGCTTTTCCTTTCCGTCACGTCGCCTAGATATGTCCGCAGCTGCCTGCGCAATGTCCTGTGCCAGCTCCAAGCACTGGCTTACATCGACCTCAACCAGCTCCTTATCTTCAGGGTTAGGAGCTTCCTCAAGGAGCATGAGGCACTCTGTGAGGTGTTCCGACACAACCCGAACCCGTTCATCTGCCTGTAGTGCACTTTTCAAGAGCGCGTCCTCCCGGTCCTCGCGGCCGATCATTGCCGCTGTGGTAGTAAACCACCTTAATTCTGTCTTTATAGCAGCCTTATACCTGGCGATCGAGGGAGCCATGGTACCAACTTTTACACACTCGACTTAATAAAACGAAAACCAATAACAAATACCACAAAATAAATGTTAGTTGACTGGCCTAGACCTTACCGATAAGATACCGTTCACTAGGCAAACAATACAGTCACAAAAAAAAACCGAAACAATATTTTCCAAAATTAATAAAATATGTGGGTAATATAAAAAACACGCTTAATACTAAATTACGGCTAACTATGTTGCAATAAAGCAACCACGCTCTGCTACCAAAAAATGTTTGATTCCGAAGCTGATCTTAGCGCAGTGGAAGCAAATTAAAGTTATCTTAAAATCTAAAACTAAATGGTCGATCAGCCTCGAACAACATTTGACTACGATTCGTAGTGCTCTTTACTATAGCTAAATAAAATAAATTTAATGAGAGAATTCTGCTCCGGAAAGTTTCCGGCCGAGAAATTCTTGTTTCCAAAATCTACTTAAACAGGGCCCAGCAACGAATTGCTTACCGAGCGAACGATGACGCCGTCGTTTCCTTGTAAGTCTAGTTTTGACAGGAAAAATAGGTATCAGGTTTGAGGAAGACTTTTGGATTGGGACTTAGGTACTAGACTTACTGCACCCGGGCACCAGCTCGTGTGGCACTCCGTCCCTCCGACAGTTTTGGCTTCACCTCAGTTCATCACTCCACCATTCACCAGTTCACAGTTCGACATCAACAATGTTTTCAACACGAAAACAACTAAAGATTCCTCTCCGAATGAGGAATCGGCCCCGTTGGCCCCCAATAAAGAAAACAATCAAAAAATATATGGCTATCGGCAGCCGCGACGCGAGCGACGACTCAAAGTGAGGTTATGTTACCGGCGACCACGTTGGCCTCAATCAAAAAGCCGGAACCAAAAATCACTTGGTTCACTTCCCCACCGAACAGGGAAAACCACACGAGAAAACCGAAAGCACACTAAATTACTTATTTATAATTAAACTTCGCATCCACGATGCGGGCGACGGCAGAGGACGTGACAAGATGACAGAGCAGTGTTGCCAGCACCGCGCGCCCATTTTATACGAAAACTAAACAGTGTAGGTACCTATAATAAATGATTAAATTAAATAAAATTGTTTTTCTCGAAACAGTTCAGGCCAATTTGGACGCCCAAAACAACGATATTTCGGATAACATTTGAAACCTGTGTGTTAAGGACCATTAAATAAACATTCAATTAAATGACAACAGTCATTAAATAAACATTCAATATTTCCAAATCATTCAATTCCCTTAAATCTGTTACTCATTCGTTGGACCATAAAACTTCTAAAGCACTTTTAGATTACATGTACCTAGGTATATGAATGAAGTGAGATCAAAAAAGCCTTATGTAAAGATATGAGATACCATCAAAACACAATTCAAAAAATAGCAAGTCTCACCACTCATTAGGTACATCTACCGCAAAAAAATTAGAGTTTTCGTACATAAAATATTGACTTCGAGTACGGTCGTTCCAATGGGTCATATTTGAAAGCCTATACTGAAAAACACATCATCAAAGAAAAATAACCTTATATCTGAAAGTTGTCAAATATGGCCTATTTGAGCGACCGAAATTAAATAATTGCAAAAACAAATAATCATATACTTACTACTTGCAAGATATATTTTGTTAAAGACAGCCAAGTCCGCCACTCCACCAGAAACGTTGTACAGTCCACGACGTCGTCGGTACGAAATAACTTTAGAATCATTGTATTGTATTCATATTTATACACTAAACACTAACATGATTCTACAATTAAAACTGCAATGAATGCTGTTTCGCTGTAAATTTAAAATGGTAACCCTGTGTATTCACATAGAATCGCATAGTTAATTGTTTTTTTCTATTCTTAAACTTAAGTATTTTACTCCATGTAGAGCTTCTATATCTGGTAAATTAAATATTTCTATTTTTATCCATTATATCGTTAAAGGGATCTCAACTTTGGCCGAAACTGCTTTAAGAGAAATATGGTACGGCAAAGCCACTTTTTACTCAACTTGGCGGGGGCACAACCGTGCCCGAAGATTCGAAATGATCCGGCACATCATAATCTAGCTTTAAGTGTAAAAGCAATCATGATGAGAATTGCATCTTAAACATTTATGGAGGCGCACAAGCAGTTCTTACTAACCTACTGCAGTTCCCAATGATCTACTTTCCATTGCAAAATAAACATGAAATCTTATTATTTTCAAAATTCCTTTCGTCACGTTAGAGTTGAGGATATGGTGGATCATTTGGCATACTTTTATGAAACTATATGTCAGCCATTTTGTACCTACTGGACCTCAAACTTGGCATGTTTTGACTACTTTTAAAAATGTAAGTGGATTTTTTTCTAAGAGGGCAATGGAAATGTATTAAAACGATATATTATTGAAATTGTCTCGTCTAGCCCTTTCATTTGATACCCCACACGATGGGCTCCAGAAGAATTATTTTTTTAGTGCCATACAAAAAAACGAAGGTCCGCCATCTTGAAATCCAGTGGATGGATTTTTCATTTCCTCGGATGGAATCATTCACAATGGTCCCTAGTATCACTGAGCAAAGCGGCATCAACTGTGCCGGCAAAACAGTATTTTTTTGCTAAGGACCATGACTATAAGCCAATTTAAAAGACATAATTCTTGGACGAACTGCATTTCGATTTGATCAGTAGCATAAAACTTATATACACAGTGTCTATTCCTATGTCATACTTTTTCAATTAGTATTATATCATATCAGAAGACATGGCTTATTTTGTCTGATAACATAATTGATTTGGTAAATCTCGTTCATTTTTTTAAAATTGGGAGAAAAAAAAAATTGCTCTATATTTGGATAAAACAATCAATAGATAAGCCTAGTATATTTTCTGTATTTGTGCCACAAATTAAGGAAACAAAAACGCTGGTATGGTACCTTCTATGACAACAAAGTAAATTTACTCATACCCGTTCTCCACTCATATCTGGGTCGCCTCTCCAAGCTGCCATTGAGAAATTTTGAGAAAAATTTCAATTCAGCCCGAGGAGGGACGAGAGAATAGACAGAGAGACGAGAACGTCAATTTTACGGGAGATTTCGCATACAATTCTGAGAGCTATCGTATTCGTAGGTGTCTGCGTTGGTAGGTTGAAAGAGTCTTTCATTCTGAGCCAACCGTTTAGCTCGGCTGGTTAGAGATGGGCTCGTGAAGTATAAGTGCCGGGTTTGGTTGCATTGCCATTGTTATGTACTTTTGTGGGTATGATATGACAATAAAATAATAGAAACACTTTTCGAAAGTAAGGATTGATTCGTGACCCACTCAAACCCATATAATAAATTTTCGTCTGTTTTCAATCGGTAAGATTTGCGGACGTTTTTGTGGTTTCAAAGAAAAAAATATGAGTGTGTTTCAATAGATATAACAATAAATCCCTAACACGCATACAATTTTAAACAATTACATTACTTTCTCTCGCGCTCACATGATGAAATACTGAAATCAAAAACAAGCTTGCAAAGAAAATGTTTCTTTGAGTGCAATAATTGTGAACAGTAGTAAGTAACTATTACCAAGATACCAGCCCTACTGATATTTATATCTAGCAAAGAAATGGGAGCGAATTGTGGTGTTGGGGAGAAATGGTGCAATTTCTCGATTTATTCAAGTGTAAGAAATCTACGCTGTTAAAGGTGTTATCTTCAGTCTCTACTGCTTTACTTTAAATTACTTTTGAAATTGGTTTAAATTTTTAAAGATTTCCAGACTTGAATAATGTTGCACTGGATAATGACCTCGGTGAAAATTTCAGAGAAAGTGTTGGTGGGTAACATTAGACTGAAATTTATGTCAGGGCTTGGGTGATTCTGAACTAGCGCAGATGATTATACAAGGCATGGTGTACCGAAAACTCTGTAGGCAGGTTTAGACCATGAAACTGAATAACTTTTAATAAGGAGCCAATGTTGGGAAAAGTATTTTTTGTGCGCATAAAACGTGACAATATGCATTAGTTGTGTTGGTATTTAAAGTGAGTCTTAAATGTTTCTATCTTTGTTGTCAATTTCCTTTAGTAGGTATTACACATTGTTGGAAATTGAATGATTGTAGCCCTGACAGGCTGAACGACTTTACTCACATAGTCATTATGAGAAATAATTCTTCGCTTAGGCAGGCACGCTAAGCCATCAATCTGTTGCTTTGATTATTCATTTAGATGTTACATCTAAATCTACAGTAGGTATATTTTACAAAACTGAGTTAATCAGGTCACTCGTAAGCTGATTCGTGTACCACGCAAATAAGATAAAACATAGCGGTCAAAATTAACCTCCTTTTTGTTTAGCTGTAGTCGGGTAAAAAGAGACTACCTGTACTTATTGTATCTTCTATTATTCCCCGGTTTATCATAAAGGTTGATCCAAACCTGAGATCGTCGACCACATGATATCAGAAGGAGTTAGGCGACTGGATGTGAAATATGATTTGGTGGGGTTAAGTAATGATGAGTAGATACATGAAGAGAGCGACTAATATCGATTCGATGGCGAAACGGGAGACTGTGCCTTATGGCGTACCCTGGGGGGAGGCCTATATCCAGCAGTGGATTGCTGAGTTGTGTGGGAGTGTGTGATGTGATGACATGCATGAGTCTGGCGAGACTTACCAGCGTTTAGTCGCGAAACTTCCCCAGTATCTGATATAATTTTGTTATCTAGATATTGGCTCTCTCAGTGCTATATTTTATCAGTTGCAGATCAGTGGGAGCATGGTGATGATACCCCATGACTGTGTCATGAGTACAAGCCCCGGCCGACTCTAACACATTTGTTCAACTTCTCTATGTACACCAGCTATATTGTACACAATAAAGAATATATACTGTGCCCAGTTCTGAAATTCCTTATTCAACCCAGTTCTACACTCTCTAGATCAACCGCGCCCCTATCAAACGCTCGTTTGCACAGAATACAGACAAAGTATATCTGAATCTGAGTCTGCGAACGGAGTCTGTGAAGGGAAGGCTTTGCGAATACTCCCATTCCTAAACGAATAAAAACGAGTTGAAGCTGACTATATGACTTGTGCTAAGGCTTTTGTAAAGTAAGTTTCACATAGTAATGCATGTCTATACTTTTATTTATAAAAAATTACCAATCTACACGGGAGCAAGAGCAATATAGGTCCTCCGCAGTAACATGTTAATTACCAGACTGGCTCCTTTTTCAATTTTTATAAGTAGTTATCACAAAGTAGGTAAGTATTGGCGGGCGGTAGGTAGGTACTAAACTTATTGTTGTTTTTGTAAAAGAATAATGTTTATCTAATTTTCACAGTGCCTACTATAAAGAAGGATCATCAAACATTTTTGCGGGAACTGTCATACATGTACATACAAAAGTTATTTACAATCGTCCATTTTCTGTTCTCAAAATGATAGGTAACTAAAATTCTATGATTGAACTACCTACACAGTGAGTTCATACTCGTATTGTGCCTCTTTCTCTACTTTATCGCATCAAGCAGGCTCCTAGGCAAATTTCCTAAAACCTTTTGTTGGCACTAGTTCTTTGTAAGTGGTGGAATGTAATACTTTACGCCCTTGTATGTCGTAGCCGTTTTAAGAGGGAGTTCTTTTGACTTTGCTGGCGACGTTTCGTTATTTTAGCTTTGCTGTGCTCGTAGTTTATACAGTTCGCAATGACTATTAGAATTTTGTACAGTCTATGTCTAGCTTGGTTATTGTTTCATTATCATACAGTTCTTAGAAGTATAAAAAAATAACACCTCATTAAAAATTTAGTCTATAATCAGTTTCAAACACTACCTCACATAGGGTTAGGACGATCACTCAACTGTGAATTTTTCTGTTGCAGACAACTATGTAGATTTAAGTTATTTAATTATTTAACTATGTTTATTCTTCGTCTTTGTAATAGACTAGGTATGATTACAAACAATTTGAAGTTTTGTTTGAAGACTATAATATCGGTGAAAGACAACATTGAAAAAACTTGAAGTAGAATTTTGCCTCCCGCAGGGAGCCAACCTCTGTTCGAGAAATTTTGCTATCTACCGTAGGAACATTATCAAAGGCGTACATATCAGAGTGGTTTTGACCTTGAGCCGTTTCATTTAGACGCAATGCAGACAAATCTATAAGTAAGTTAATACTTAGGTAGTCGGTACTTTGACAAAGTAAAATTATGTATAAGTGGCAGTACAAGCAAAGTACAATAGTCTCGCAAAAAAAACTTAAGAGTTGGACTTGATACGCTGAAGCTTTAAACAATAAGCGTTTTGTTCAAAAACGCTTAACTCTTAAGTTTGCCGAGAAACACACGTAACATCCGTTTGTGCGTTATTATTGCGCTGCGAAAAGCACGTAAGTTCGACCTTATTTTTATACAAACAGGTACGGTTTATGAAAAAAAAAATCTCTATGAATGGACTCGGGTCAGATGTGTAGTAGATACGTTTTTGATAATATTTTGATCTAATTCAGGTTCCATGGGGAAAGTTGTTCAGTTTCATGGGTAATTTTATCTCGTAAAATACTTGCCCCAATTTTCCGCTATACTCTAGAAATATCGGACATATTAACAAATAATATACCGCGGTAAGAACCCTGTTTTTTAGTGTTTCGGGTCAATATATGTAGGTAGTGTGAAATTTTACTTGTGACTGATGGCGAAAACACAGATCCAGCTGATAGCTGAACCAGTGATAAGGAACAACTTTCCCCAAGGCATAGGTCGGTCGATACATGAAAAAAAATTGGTCCTCCCAAAGTAACTAAAAAGCTAGTCGGGAATTTTTTATGGGAGGTCCTAAGGTCCTTGGGGAAAAATGTTCTTTCACCAGCCGATTTTGAGTTTTCGCTATCGGTCATTAGGAAAATTTCACCCAGTATAGTTAGCTTGAACCAGCCGTGTCCAGGGTGCCTGGAATGAATCCATTACCTGGCCTGCCAATTTGTCGCGCCAACCCGACCGGTCGATGAGCTAATGATCTCATTTGATAGTCGTGCTTAGCTGCTCCAACAGATTAGATGAGATATTCTGGGCTTCGAGAGAATATAGGTACAAATTAGGAAAACGGCGCGCGGGCGCCTTTACCAGATGGCTCACTCAGTACTAGCGACAATTTTGACGCTGACTGACGAAAACTGGAAAAAACCAGAATCTCAGGGGAAGTCAAGGTAAATAAAAAGGTGGTTGAAACGAATGTCATATTTATTGGATTTAAAATTGGCTCAGAATCATACGACGTGCTTTGTCAGATTTTGCTGTTTTGACGTTTTTATACTTTAAGATTTTTGACAGTAGCAACCCTGGCTATGTAACAAGTGCCAATCGCGAAAATCCGAAATAGGGCCGAGTGAACTTTCTGTAAATATAGGTGCATCTTTTGTGGGTAGGTAAGGTCTTACCTCAAAGCAGATACCTACCTAACTAAAAAGTAAACTCCACATCGCATTTTTATGATGGATAAAAAATAAACTGACGTTGAATAATAGAACTGTTTTATCTAGTAGGTAGAGAGTAGTTAGTTCAACATCATTCATATTTTCACCGAGTCTGGTCAATATTTCAACTGGCTGTAAAATCTATCTCGAACGATTTGTTAGCACGTTTTTTTGTTATTGAATGATAAATATTGGACTTGTATTCCGGTCCGACTGATAGAAAGTAGGTAGTGTTTTAGTAATAAAAGTTTAAAGCTTGTTTAGTTCAGACAGTCTTTAAGCAAATAGCCTAAGGTAGGTAGCATTGTAAATAACTTTTTCTTAAATAGGACTCTCTCACTTTTTATTTGCAAACAGCTTGTCGACAAACGATCTGATACACCAAGAAACTACACTAAAAAGCAATATTCTTCTTCATCATGTGAATTTTTAATACATTTTTTGTTTTCCCATATTAAACTACGGAAATAGTAACAAGCAGATGTATTAAAAAATAAAAACCCGACTGCAGTAAATTCAAATATTTTGCATTTTTAATACAAAATACCTATCACTTTCCCATTTTGAATTTATGAAATTTTATCATAGCCAGTGTTACTTGCACTACTGAGACGAATCTAACAATATTTCATATTATGTCAAGAACCGCCCAGCACAGGGCTGTAGCCCGTGAAAAAGAATTTCTTGTCCACGTACACACATACATAATCTCGAGAAACATAACCTGCTAAGACTGAGACAGTCGGGTAACGCCTCTATCTACAATATACTAAGTATAGGGACAAGGCAAAAGAGTATGATTATGTTTATTTTATTCAGTATCGTAAAATTTCATAAGTAAACGCAGAAGATGAAACAATTTGCGATGCCTAATCAAATAAGTGTAAAGGGAAATTTTAAATTCCTGCCCTTAATTTGCATAATCGCCCTTCCTTAACGACTCAATCCCGACCTGTTTTATTACGTACCTTTGAAGGTCCCTTTAAGGGTTTGTAAACATCTGAAACTGGCAAGGGTAGACTAGATATATTATAACGTATAGCACACGATGGATTGGTGTGTCATGAATAAAAATAGCTTCAGGCAAAGTTTTTAAGATACTTATTTTTATACTTTTCCTTTTTACGATCCGTTTTACCTTTGGGTTTTACCACAAGCTGTACATTTTTTTTTACAATATCGAACTTAATATCGAATGTGTCAAACCAAAAGACCGTTTTTGCGAAAGAGACGGATGCCAACGCAGGTTTTAGCGTTGGTCCTTCATCAACACCAGTTTTTAATGAAATAGCTTTGAATATGACAGACGCATACGTTCGCGCTGCTGCTTAAAAATGCGTAGTAACGAACGTGAAGAGACGAAACTTATGATATGAGACGTACTCTACACAAAGCAAATAGTCAATACTGAATGTACCTATATGGATTTCAATGCACTCAAAGTGTTATATGAAAGTAAGAAAATAGAAAAATTCGTTAGCGTTAGCCAGGACCGAAGCCCAGGACCGTGGGGCAACGTCATAGGATCGGCCAGGCGCCGGTAGTTCAGCTGGCAGAGCAGTGGGACAGTATTCCACGGTCTCGGATTCAAGTCCCGGTTGACGCTAACTTTCCAATTTTCTTATTTTCATTCGTGACTCAATATTGAACCATAAACCTCATTTTCCAAGGTTCATTACTCATTGATTTGAACTCTGATCTCGCAACGAGCGAGCAAACAATGGAAATTATAAATCAAATTGACGTTAATTCAGAAACCGCTACAGCTCCGAAGCCATGTAATGTATTGCTACTGGTTTAACAGATGGTACTTACATCGACAACAGATCACTACCTCTACTACTTAGTTTCAGACTGGGCGTAGGTTTGATTCTCACTTAGATCAAGCATGGAAGATATTCTCAATTATTTATTATCTAATTTAAATATTAAGAGGCGTTTACTTCCCAAAAATAAAGAAAGGGACGATTTACAGTTCCAATTAAAAAGAATAATCGTTCATCAATAAATAAAGATACTTACATTTTTTGATTGCCGTTTATTTTGGTACTCGGTTATAATAGCATCACCCCATATCCAGTCGTATGGGTCAAAATGTATCCAAGGAATAGGCAGCAGCTTCAAAAAGCGCAACATTTTTAAACAGCGTCCCATCAAGCTTGCAGCCAAGCATGGCTCGTATGGTAATATTCCTCAATAGGCGAAAACCATTACGAGGTATACCTACCTATCGCATCTATCATAATTAGTGTAACAGAGACAGGTGAGTGTATTAAACAATTAAACAACGCAAGTTTATGCGTTGCAGTGCTCTTGTGTCAACGTCCATTTTTAGTATGGGAATAGAAAATTACATGTGGTACTTAAACGCTAAAAATTCGCAGCAAATGGACGTCAAGTATGGGACCGCCATTGGGTAAGCCAACGCGCTGCTTTTTTTAAAAAATCTTGTCATCATTTGTAAATCCCTAGAATTAATTTACGTCAAAATAAACTAATAGTTTAAAAGCAAGCATGTTTTACTAATAAACCGAAGTTTACGCCGGACTCTACGGAGTTATTAAGCAGCAAACTTTCCTTTAGCGAAAGTTTAAATAATTTCGCGAGGTTCTTTAAGTAAATACACTCAGTGGCATAGAACTTGCCCACCGTATAATATTTGCCTTAAATATTTTAAAAATGAGTCTTTTTAGCTTTGAAAGCTGGTCTCTTTTGTTATTTGATTAAAAAGTAAGATTTTTTGTCACGATTCACTTGCGATAACTTTAAAAGTAACAAGAACATTCTTTTTAGTAAAGTACTGAGTATTTACTTACTATCTAAATTTCGTAAAGTTCTTGACACCACTCGTCACTTTTATTGTAAATTCGCCAGCTTTGCTTACCTGTAACAAAAATTAAAATGTTATTAACAAACATTTACTTACATGATAAGACATTTAGGGTGCAAGTTCACCGTTTCATTCACGTTAATTTTCATACAAGAAAACATTTTAATCTGCCCGCACTTATCTCAATCAGTTGGAGTCGGCGCAACATGTTTTGTTAGAAACCAAAATCATGTAGGAATGCTAATTGTAGATTTGCACTGCCTCCGTGCGGTTGAGTCGACAGATATTCAGCCGAGATCAAAATCTTTACGTCGCCTTTAACGAAACACCCTAAATAGACTAAAGATGGCAGTATTCTTAAGCGCTGCCACACGAAACAACTTTCATAAAAGTTTTATTTAAACCACCTATATTTGACTAGTTTATCATCGTACATTATTTCGATCAAAATCTGGACCGTTTCATTAACAGTACGCCACATTGTGCTGTTTGGAATGCTTCCCGAGAGAATGCTCTGATTTGTACCTACATGGAATTTCGTGTTCCTGCCATGTCATTGGCTCAGAGCGATGAAACATTTCAGATGAAAGCTTCCAACAAAAACAGAATGAGGTCATAAACAACCCTCCCAATCAAACTTGACGCCTTATAAGGTTTAACGTAGGTTAGCACATTTAAGCACCCTTCGTGTAATATTGAGTAATTTTACGAATTGAATGAGCAGTGCGATAAAAAGTTGAGTATAATTTATCTGTTTATGTGCATTTTGTTCGTTTTATTGCATGTCAAATTTAAGTAATGCCGTCATTCTGATTGTTCTTAGTACATAATGAGCAATGAATTAGTCCTTCCTACACAAAATAAAATCGTAAATCAAACAAAGAACTTGCAGCTTTAAAGAAGCAAAATTAGTGAAATTGCTTTTTAGGTTTAAAGACTTTTTAACAAGAACTAGAATTTCTAACTCTTTAAATTCACTGTAATTCAATCCGGTCCAATTATTTGCATCAAACTGCACGATAGCCTCGGGGCTGACGTGTTTTCTATTTATTCAGCAAAATTGACCCCTATTAGTCCGACCAGACACTAAAAAACAAACACGATTTTCGTTCGACGTTCAAAATTGCTACGTTCCACCGTTATTACCGCTACCGAACTAAGAGCAATCACGAAACAGACTGAGCGCTTCAAACATAGACAAAATACAGAAAAATACAAAATAAAAGTTGTTCATACCTAAGAGACAAGAGACAACTTTTCGAATACTGATTCAGACCATGAAACTGAACAACTTCCCATAAAAATATTTCAGGAAATGACAAAGCTTTTTTACTTTCCATTATTAGTAAATGCAGTAAGCTGAACGTGATTCTGTATGGGAAGTCGAACATTTTTTATCGTTTTTGTCTGTACTATTCAGACCAAAAAGTTAAACAACGTTGCCTTAGAACTTATTGACATATTCATTTACAAATATTTCTAGGGGAAAGTTGTTCAGTTTTATGATCTGAATGCAATGTAAGTATTAGTGATTGATTGTTATATCCCTCACAACTTGTCTTTATGTAAAGGCACGGGGTTTGTCCAGAAATTGCTTTTCTGTCTGCCGTTCAATAAAAAATAAAATTCAACTAAAAACATTACTCGAAAATTCTTATAATAGCTGAATTTCTCTTAAAGTATCTTTAACTTGACGTGTCGGTTTTCTAAAATTTTGCCGTAAAGTGTTGTTTTTTGGTATTCAATTCATCACCCCGTCTGCATTATTTCTTGATCTCAGCTGCAGTCACAATTACGTGTAATTGAAAACGTGGTTGTTACGTGACGACGTCATCGTGCAGTTGTTTGACACTCAGTGAAGAGATGATACAGTTTTAAGGGTTTTGAAAACTTTGTTATTTTACCGTGTGGTGTCGGCAGAGTAGAATAGCACCACCCCCTCTCTTCCCGTGGGGGTTGTAAGAGACAACCGAGGGATAAACTCGACCCAAACAGCCAGGGCCAACCGTTTGATGGCGGTTAATCCACCACAAAAGCATTCCCAAGGAGGGTTGACGTCTGGTAGGCGGCCGGTCGTAAAATTCAGCCAAATCCTTTTGCAACATGATTTTGTGTTCAACGAAACGTGTTGCGCCGACCCCAAGTAATTGGGATAAGGGCAGGAAGATGACGATGAAGACTTTTTTTATTAAATACCAAATTTTAAACATTTCCAGTGTTAGGTATACAATTTTACAAGTACACATGATGAAAAAAGCATGTTCTAATCCTGATTAAGCTGCGGTGGAAAATATTACAAGCTTTTTTTAGTTAAGTTAATGATTAAACTATTTTTATTTTTTTAATTATCTAAGGTTATGTACTATAAAAGTTATGATATCCATGCTTTTTAGGGTTTCGTAGTCTACTAGAAACCCTTATAGTTTCGTCATGTCTGTCTGTCTGTCTGTCTGTCTGTCTGTCTGTCTGTCTGTCTGTCTGTCTGTCTGTCTGTCTGTCTGTCTGTCTGTCTGTCTGTATGCCGCGCCCTCATAACTCCGTCAGTTTTGGAGCTATCGACATTAAATTTGGTGTGAAGATAGATCGTGTTGACCCAAAATTAGAAATGCCTGGAAAAAAATATTTTAAATGTTTTTTGGACCCCCTCCCATATAAGTGAAAGGGGGGCAAAAAAAATATTTTTTTTCTGTAATATTGAGTAGGGTATCGTTGAATAGGTCTTTTAAAAATAAGGGGATGTTTCTTTAAAACAAAGTCACTAAAATGTTTCTGTCACGAGATATTTGCTTTTATAAAGGGCGTTTTTGACCCATAATTTGTTCCAGCTGTAACTTCGAAAGTGTAAACGCTAAAAATTTGAAATAAATATAGAATATAGCTTACAATCTGAAGTTACAATGAAAACTATAACGGGTATTGTACCCTTAAAGGTTTCAGAAAAAAAATAGTTTTTCTATTTGCGGTTGGTCATCATACTGCTGCTAACAAACCAGCAACAAAATTAAGTTTGTAATGCTGAAAAACCTGATATTTAAACGTTGACTACGAAACCCTATTTGTGGGCGTGTCTGGCACGCTCTTGGCCGGCTTTTTTTAAAATACGCAGGTGTAAACTCATGGATTGAACAACTTATGGAGATACAAAAGGACATCTAACTAGATAATTTTTCATTATCCTATGCTCCTTGAGATAAATTATTATTATCTTCAGAGACTTATTCACTTCTTTAAATTAATTCACACCCTGTATGAAAAAACAAGGCACCATTTTCTCTTAATGTACGTACAAAAACTAAAATTGGACCTCTCCAAACAAAAGGCGGCAAACTAGGGCGAGCACAGTGCGTTTTAGTCGCGTTTTCTCAGCGACGCAGGGAACAATTATGCCCTCCGCTAGTCGTAGCAAGTTTGCGGGGAGACCGTTGCATCCGTCTGCTTTGTATCTTCAAGGACTGGGCTAAGTCATAGAATTTTTGTGATTAAAGTAATAAAATGAATATCAGAAAATTACACGTGCGTTTTCTCAGCGCCATCGACGCAGGGAACAATTACGCCCTCCGCTAGTCGCGGCAAGTTTGCGGGGAGACCGTTGCATCCGTCTGCTTTGTATCTTCAAGGACAGGGCTAAGATAGGAACTTTTTGTTTGTATAAAAATGTTCTTCAGTAAGTAAATATAACTGGAAATTACTTCAATTCACAAAGTTGCCTTCTCTTGCTCAATTGACAATCCATGCTTTATACCAGAACTAAAAAATATTCGATTTGCTATGCGAAAAGAGAATATTTGTCCACACGGTGACTCACTACTGTACTGCAGTAACTTAAGACTAAAAGTGAAACATTTTAGTTGCAAAGATAGGTAGGTACAGAAGTACGAAAAAATTATACAAGTAAAACATGTGCTTGTAAGTGTTTGTTAGTGGTATACAAAACGCTGTGTCTTTCAATTTAAACCAACCACAACCACTAGAGACGCTATGAACATTCGCTTAAATACAGCTCCGCTCACCTTTTCCAAAGCACATGTACTTGTCACCAGAATTGGATGTATTTTCTGTCATATTTTCCAAGTTAAAGTGGCACTTGGACCCCGGCCAAATGAGAGCATAGTCAAGTGTATTAAAACGGATCGTGTTCGGAAATGCATTTTGAGGTTTGGTGGACAGGGTTGAAAAATCTGGAATAATACCAATTACTATTTATAAAAGTGGAGTGCACTCGAGAGTGGCTGGCACAAAAAAAAATAAGAACTTTGATGCCAAATGCCATAGGACAGAAGGAGTTTTTGTTTACTTTTAAACACTTTAAAGAAGTCCCAAAAGAACCGTAGTGAAAACGTAAGCTTAGTCTATCTTAGTTATAAGAAGAAGACCATTTATAAAAAAAGGGATTTGACAATATTTTCAACAAAAGAAGACTTCTTCTTGAAACTGAAGATGAGATTACGCTTGTTATTTTGTATTATCTACCGTAGACAACACAAAAGCAAAGAAGAAAAGAAAATCAAACTTTATTTTGATAAAGAAGTTCCTCTGCTGTACGGGCTGCAGTGAAGAAAACTTTAGATATTAGGTATGTAAAGTCAACGTCAAATTCAATTTCGAATCAATAAATGTGACCCAAATATCTACACTAATATAATAAAGAGGAAACCTTTGTTTGTTTGTTTTTTTGTATGTATGTAATCGATAAACTCCGAAAATACTGGACCGATTTTCAAAATTCTTTCACCATTAGAAAGCTACAACATTCCCGAGTAACATAGGCTACTTTTTACTACTGGAAAATTTCTCATTCCTACGGGAAAACCGTTAGCAGCAGGATAAGCGGGAAATATAGCGGATATTACTCAAATTAGGCAAACCGCTTCATCGAACTTCGTGATATTTGACACTGATACTACTAGCATATTAAAGACGGATATGGACTACTTTTTGTCAGCTCTCGAGGATCTGGAGTACCTGATGAAGACCACCAGCATCCCATCTAAACTATAAGAGATACGGTCATGGCTTCATAGAAAAAGTTGTTCACCATGACGGGCCGCTTCTGCTGGCATATGGTCATCGAGGATCTGGAGTACCTGATGAAGACCACCAGCATCCCATCTAAACTATAAAAGATACGGTCATTGCTTCATAGAAAAAGTTGTTCACCATGACGGGCCGCTTCTGCTGGCACATGGTCATCGAGGATCTGGAATACCTGATGAAGACCACCAGCATTCCATCTAAACTATAAGAGATACGGTCATGGCTTCATAGAAAAAGTTGTTCACCATGACGGGCCGCTTCTGCTGGCATATGGTCATCGAGGATCTGGAGTGTTTGATGAAGATCACCAGCATCCCATCTAAACTATAAGAGATACGGTAACGATTTTGGCTTCAAAGAAAAAGTTGTTTACCATGACGGGCCGCTTCTGCTGGCACATGGTCATCAAGGATCTGGAGTATCATCCTATCTAAACTGTAAGAGATACGGAAATGGCTTCAAAGTAAAAGTTATTCAGCATAACGGGCCGCTATTGCTGGCACATGGTCATGATGTGTCACATCAGCTGGAATGGAATAATGGACTTTTTACTACGGGCAAAGATCCAATTTCTACGGGAAAACAGGTAAGTAGCAGCGGGTGAAACCGCTGGGCGGGCCGCTAGTTTTAAATAAACACATAAGATTCGATCTTTTATCTTATCAATAAAGGCTTATTAATATTTTATACTTATTCTGAAATCATTCGTCCCACAGTGGACATTATTATTCTAAGAGAAGAATAAGGATCTTTTTTTTCAACGGTTCGTATCTAATCAAATCCCTAATTTAGATAGTACTGTAGATAAGCAGTTGTGTAATTAAGCTGTTTATTAATTCCACAGAGACGAACGGATTGCTACGGAATACTAATAACAGATACAAATGACTTGGTAAATATACTTAAGGCATTTAATTAAGGGAGAGATGTGACAGGAATATGATTACGGAGTTGCCGTTTTATGGAACAATGTGGTGCTGAAAAAGTAACATCAACCTAACCTACCTTAAAAATAACACACAGCAGCGTTTTATAAAAATACAGCGATTGATTCTAACTCAAAGTTTTGCTAACTGCATAATTTTGAATACTGAAAATGAACAGTAAAAAACGATTTTAAAGGGACATATACCCGGTTGTTACGTTTAATATAAAAAGTTATTCGAAAGGCAAATATAACTCTTAAAATTATGTAGGTACGGAACTTTAAAAAATATTGCTTACCAGACAAAATCAGCTCAAATAATAAATAAAACACCTAACGGCATCACAAATAAAAATAAAATTGCAAATAATAAGATGGTATCGTTGGACGCTTGATAGCTTAAGCCCCTGATTAGTCCGAAATTAGCTCCAAATTAAGTCTAAATCCTGGGCTGAAAGGAGACAGCATTAATCTGCTAACAGAAGAGCTTAGCCTGTCAACACGGTCCTAAAGTTTGCAGGTTCATTCTGGCAGTCACCGGGAAGATACTGCTTAGTCTGGCAGGAAAAAACCTTACTATTATAATATGTGGCAAGGTTATATAAAAATGTCTGAAAGTCAAGGCATGCTATAGTAATGATAGTTATGAGCTGCTTACTCGTAGTAGCTACGCAACGACATGTATCAGTATAAGAAATCCTAAATTTTAATTTTTACACTTTTGCTTTGGACATATTAGGTTCCTATTGGTAAAGATTTTTTACTTGCATAAATTAAAATAAATTCATTGTTCTATAGGCGAGAAACACACGTAAAGTTTGTTTGTGTATTTTTAGCGCTGCGTGACGCATGCGTTAAGACAATGATAATATCAATTCCAACTTTATTTTCATACAAATGCCGCTTGTCGTAAACTGTATCTAATTGTATGAAAATAAGGTGGAACGTCGCATTTTTTAACGAATGCTATAGCGCTGCACAAAAATATCAAAAACATATATACCTATCTATGATTCCATCTTTTAGATACCATGCACATCTAGCCTATAAATGCTATGCATGCCTTTAGAGGCGAATAGTGAATAACCCATTCGAAGGTTCGACGCCCGGGTAAAGTCACTTTCACCAGAACGCGGACGAAAATTGATGGCATTTTCTCAGAAACTAAGTTGAGTCAACTTTTTATGACTCAGACAGATGTATTGAGTAGTTAGTGTATTTTGGGAAACGCACGTTTTTTTTAGTTAGTCGAATACATTTTTTTCTACTGTTTTAACCGAATAAGTTATAATTGTTTGTAATTTTACGTGAAAAGTTATCTTTGTTTTCTTTAAATTAATAAAACTTATTTGCCCTGTAATAAAATTTATAATGCTATGAATTATAAATTGTACCTATAATCTATTATTATCATATCTCATTGCCTCTCTATCTTTAATAAGATTTGTAATAGTAATTTGTACAAGCTCTATAAAAAATGTTTTTATAAAGATTGGACAAAAACTTATAAAACATTAGTAAGGATTTTTCACACAAAATACCAAGTCACAATTTACACTTTCGAAGTCCCCATTTTTCTTTAAGCTGTTAGTAAGTAATTAAGGCACCTACTTCGTTTCAATTAATTAGTTCGTATGTCGGGTCTCGGGGGAATAACCTTCCTTACCTCCTTTAGAGCTAAAAATGGTGAAATATTTTACATTAGCGAGGTTTTGGGATTTCAACAACCAAGCTTGAAAATATGTAGGTATAGGTATGACTTCAAGCTTGTTGAATTGAAATCCCGAAATCTCACTAATATAAATTTTTCACTATGTACAATTTAGCTATGATAATTATGAAGTGTAAAGTACTATTTGAGCTAAAAACTAAATCGTCAAGATTTCTGTAAAAGTCCACTTCTGTTTTTGCTAAGTTGGTTATATTATGAATTTTACAAAAATGTAACTGAAATAGTTAACAACGGAGAACCTGATAAAGGCGAGTACGTCAATATTGCCAAATCATAAATTCATAATAAAAATACAAGTATTTCGTAAGGCTATGCTCCATAATAATAATATAATAATCATTGATTAAAGTCCATAAACTTTTGACTTTTCTGTGATCAAAAAATAATATATAATTAAAAATATTATGCTTTAGTGCTCAGAAGCCTCGAACTACCAGCATGTAAATATTCGTTGACTAACAATCCCTGGAAACTGTTAAATAAACACCGTTTACCATACCCTCCATCAAAATCAAGGGGAGTTTATACTAGAGATGGGCCGAAAATTCGGGCAATGTTCGGTATTCGGCATGTTCGGCACATTTACCGAAAATTAAGTTTCGGTCGAATGTTCGGTAAATGTCGCCGAATATTTGGCCGAATAAAATGTATTCTTTTTATTATATGTATTGCACTGTAAATTGTTCTGTCAAGCCAAGCAGATAAGCAGTTTTATTTTAATTTGTGATCAACATTTTCAATGTTAAAAGTTAGAGTGGTAAAGAGCGGAGTAGTCCGGTGCGAATCAGCGGGTGATTCGTAAACAAATGATGCTTCTAATTATTTTATATGGACATCGATTCCTGCCGAATTATTATGCCGAAGTATTATTCTTCGTTCGGCAAACTTTTTACCGAATATTCGTATTCGGTGAAACCTATGTTCGGCCCATCACTAGTTTACACCGCTGCTCTGCTCATTACCATAAAGTCAAGTTGGTGTTTACGTTTACACTACGACGATTTATTGTCAAAGTTTATTAATTACAATCACCCAGTTTCTAGTAATACCAATAATTTGGTAGATGTATCAACAGGCAAAGCTATGTTTTAAAGATAACTGAATAGGTACACGTTTAAAAAAAAATCCTACTATTCATTTACTACTGGTTATGTATTACTACTAGCCCAGTTATGATGCGATCATGCGACTACGCGACCCCAATTTTGTCTAGGTACCTCGTTCTATATGTCTAAATTCTTTACTTGCTTTGATGTCATCCATACAAGATCCATACGATTTAATACATCTGTAGTCTTTTCAGACGCGAGACAACTTCTAACATGAAGTCGATATTTTCAGGCATGACCTTATTTATTGTACTCCATTTGTCTTATAGTTTAATCTTAGTTACTTAGTTAGTATAATAGATAGTTTGTTTATTTGTGTACGTGTTTAATTGGTTCTCTGAGGAAGGACTGCCCGTCCTCGGAAACTTTAGTAGACCATAAATCACATTAATTTATTAATCAGCCAAATTAAATTACCAGTCTTCTGGTGGAACTCAAACATTTCATAAAATTATGTAAAAATGCAAAAAAAGTAAATTTTTGGTAAAATACAAGGGTATATTTAATACTTATTGATCATGATAATTTTACGCTGAAAATTATTATAGTTTTTAACAAAAAATGGGTATCTTAATACCTCAAATTATCTTATAGACTGTTTCAAGACTTTATAAATCTGGGTCAGTTTACAACATTACAAAAAGAAATAATGAGCGATAAATAGGTATAATATTTACCTATGGGAGTAACAGAAAGGATATAACAAACCGAAAGGAGGAAAAGGTACTCTAAGACTGATCGATTTTCCCCTAGAACATGGGTCCAAAAATTAAAAAATATAGACCTCTCATAATATATCAATTTAATGTTCCATGGGAAAAGTTGTTCACTTTCATGAGTACCTTGACTTCCTGGAGTTAAGTACCTTAGGCGAGGAACACACGCAACGTCGGTTTGTGCGTCGTTTGCTCGATTTTCCACCTTATTTTTATACGAATACGGTTTATGTCAAACGATTTGACAGACAACGCAGCGTTGTGCGATGCCGTTTGACACAAACCGTATTCATATGCAGGTAGGGTGGAGAATCAAATGAACGACGCACAAACCGACGTTGCGTGTGTTCCTCGCCTTACCCTTTCTGATACTCCCTGTACAAAATGTCTGCAGCACTTTACAATGCAACTTTCCATTTAAAATAAAAGAAAGCACAAAACGTAGCAAGAACAGAACAGATTGACATTTGATATGAAATCTAGACTAGACAAAGGCCCGTCAAAGTCTGCAAGATATAGCGTATCCAACTTTAACGATAGCATAAGGTCAAAGACTGAAACGACCTTTTCAAATTTAAAGGCAAGTCAGCTGCTCGCTATGAACGAGTGAGGTTTTTGACCTGAAGTTACAAGATAGTGTGTGCATTTAGTAGATTAGTTCATGCATGACAACTATGTAGCTTGTCTACATAATTGTCATGCAAATAAAGTATAGAAAATGTGTATACTAAACACTAGATAAACACACGACAACTATGTAGCTTATCTACATAATTGTCATGCAAATAAAGTATAGAAAATGTGTATACTAAACACTAGATAAACACATGACAACTATGTAGCTAATCTACATAATATTGTCCTGAAAATAAAGTATAGAAAATGCGAGTAACTAACTAGATCAACGCCAACTAGATTCAGAATGTACCTTTATATAATATCCTAGTGATGCCTATTTTGCAGGTTTTCATACAAAAGTTTTCTCCTGTACTCCTCCCAAAGGAGGCAAGTAGAGCTATGATTCTTCGTTATTACATTAAAGTGTTAAATAAACTTGTATAACTTTTATTTAATTAGTTATCAATTAAATGGTAGTGCTTTATGTAGCTCCACCATCCAACTACCTATTGTCAGTAACAACCTACTGTATCATATCGTACCTACCTGAAGGTAGTATTAAGTAGAATACTTACAGCTGCAGTTGTAACGTACGTAAACTTTCAACATAATAGCTAAGCTAACCTATTACAAAAGGAAGATCTCTTTGTAAAACGTCGTCGTTCAATCACGAAAATGCGAACAAAAAGTCACATTAGACAAACTCAAAGGGGACAAAAAAATTGGCACAGACAGACGGTTTTTATCGTCTTGAGCGATTAGTGGTCATTAAACAAGGGACGATGGAAGTCAGACAGGACGGAAGGGGGGAATCACACCTAACCTCCGTTGCTGCGCTATTTTAGCGCAGCATAACGCATGCGTTAGAAAAAAAAAAACAAAATTTTACCTTATTGCAATACAAACGCGGTTTTATTTAACAGACGCATCCGCTAACACGTATCGCACAATGCTGCGTGGAAGGATGCGATGTGATCTGTCAAACTATTTGGCACATACTGTATTTGTATGGGAATAAGTTGGAAATCCTGTTGTCCTAACGCATGCGCAGCAACACGTGTGGTTCCCGTCGAAAGTTGGACTGCCAACTGGATGTAGATGACCTTGCTCAAAGGTCTCGACGTCTGGGTCTGAAAATGGTCCCAGATTTACAAAATGTTATCTTAATTGAGAAGCGAAGGTCAGCTTAGCAGTGTTGGTTTTGACTTAGTTTAAAATATTAAGAAAAGCCTTTTGTGGAAGTTTGCATGAGAAATTGAGATGATATTTTAGTAACAGTCGTAAGTTCAATTCTCTTTAACTGAAAAATACGTATACTTAGGTACACAGTATGACAGAACTTGCGGTAACAACAAGTTACATCTAGTTTTTATTAGAATCTAGGCAGAACACACACAGCACACCAGGTATTTGGCGATGCTGCTGCCAGTAAAATGAAGTTAAAATATCTTTTAGCCCTGCTTCGATACCTTAAATAATTCCATGAAAACGTACGTCTCAGAACAAAACTCACCATTCGACCAAGTGATATCTAGTTAAAAGTATGAAATCCGTGCCTCGGATGGGCACGTTAAGCTGTCGGTCCCAGTTGCTGTCTATGATGGCGGTCGTTGCACAACCATGTCAGATTCCTGCTACTTGCAGTAGGCGGTTGAAAAACTCTGACACCAGGGTTCATCGGGTCGATAAACGACTCGGTGTCCCACACGAAGAGAAAGAGAGAGAGAGAGTATTAAAAAGGGTCTATTGCGATATCATCTACCTGTGTCCTGACGTTTCAACACAGTTTCATGTATTGTGATCGTGGGTCATTTCCAGTTTTTATGAATCTAGGCAACATACATAGCACAGGGTACTCTCTCGGCGTTGGTGCCAACAAAATGAAATTCTGGATCGAAACGAATGATGTGCAGTCCTCTTTTTGCCCGTTCCCACGCTATGACAGCTTGTTTGTACGTATAACAAGAGTAATCAATTTTAGTTTCGGTGGTTTTTACGTGAGGTTACGGTTTTGTGACTGAGTTTGATAAAGTTTGTGTAGCTACAAGAACTGCACCGACTATAGTTATTGTGACCGACTAACTGACCGCCGGCTTTTCGGTTTATTATCAGATAAAAATGTTCAGCGTTCAAAGTGTCTGAAAGTAAGGCGAATGCTTAAAAAGTTACACGAACATTTATATATCTTTCATGCCTATATTCCTTACGGGGTAAGCGGGACGTACACGGCTGTATAAACGGCCGTTTACACTACGTCTGACTAAAGTTTGAAAGTCATTCAGAAGACTGTGACACCATAGTGACGGTTGTCAGCCTATAGTCTAAAACTGCAATACACATTAACTAACAAATCTTTTAGTCGCTTCTTATGAAACCCACGGGAAAGTTATGAAGTTATGCTATTCTTAGCCGGCACCACACGGCAATTCTAAGCCAACATCACACGGTAAATCAAATTATGTAAATCAAACCAAAAAAACCGTTAGTAACTTAATACGTCTTGTAACCGTTCTATAAGCTGTAAATTCCAAATTGCCGACAAGCCTTTATTAAATCCATAATACCACAAAACCCTTGCATTTCCTGCCCCACCTCCCCTTTTCCCACCCCCTTACCCCCAATAATCAAGTTTGCGAGTTCCGTCCAAGATGTCGCCACGGTCGAAATATCTAACATTGTCTCCCCTGAATATCTTACAGGAACGTCTGGGTAAATTATCATATTATTTGCCGTGGGATTATTATTACAATAAGTAATTTTGATCTGACCTGCTTCGACTGCTTTGTCATGAGGTTAATTTCCACCCAGAGAGACAACTGAATCCTCCCTTTTTGTAAAGTAGTTTTCATCCCAATGGACTTAATGGAAAGGCATTTGTTGAGTTTTTAATCTGGAAATAACTTTATGAAATCCTCATCCAAACTGACTAAAACCGAACCCTTACCACGCCATCAATGTAATTCATCAATGAACTTTATCCAGAGTTAAAATCGCAACGTTATCTGGCTATTGCTTAATACGTCGAGAATACGAAACGCATCAAGTTTACTGGCCTGGCAATTCAAAACTCAACATTGGCAGCATTCGACTGTCATTAATAGTGCATCTACCAGCCAAACCAACAAGCAGTGACCACAGATAGCGCAAAATCAAACTCGTTTGTCCTATTTCCTACACTTCCAACTTCAATGCTGTACATGACTGCTTCTCATACAAAACTTTGACACACATGCTTAGCAAATTCAGCAATTGATATCAACTACTCTTTGAGAGTCCGAAGTTGGAATGAGAACAGCATCATTCATTGAATTGCATCATCACTTCATCACATCAACGTTGGAAACTGTTCAAACATTGGACTGCGTAATTTGTAACGTAGATACGTAACAGTAAAATGATAGATATACAGGTAAAGGAGAATGTTTGCAAATGCAGAACTAAATTTTGTTCTAGTCTAGATTCGGCCTAAGCAGTGATAGAAAAAAGAGCTACCAAAACGTTCAATTTACTAACAAAAAATTATTTTACACCGCAAATATAGTTCTCCTGACTGTACGAAGGTGTTTTTATTTTTGTAGAAATTCGTATAAGACGATAAAAAAATACTCGTAATCTAATATTATTATAACAAATTGTATGTTTGTGTGAATAATTTATATTATAGCAAGAAATAAGTAGGTATATATGCCGATTTATGAAATTGTTGTATAATAACTACGTAAGAAGCAAGTAACGGAAAAGTAACAACTGTTCTAGGAACGCAATGAGTTTGCTATAAGTTTGCTAGTCGTTAGAAATGCAATACATTATTTATTTGTGGTATCCGTGGTAAAGCTGAAACCACACGATCACAAAGTTAGGGTTTTATATCGTGTGGGTTTTGAAATCAGAATAGGAATCATATTTCAAACTGACAAACCTGGTGGTAGAGTATTCAAACTATTTATTAGGTAGCATTGAAATAATATAATAGTCGTGTAAACATTGACATCAAGCACTAATTCTGGTCTATGCAAAAATCGGAAAGCGATCTCAATTTATACCAATGTATTGATTTTTTGTCATTAAATCGTTTAAAATTTTCTGACTGTCCGTACAGACAAACATACAACCTTAGAGAAATAAGTGCCTCACTGGTCTCGGTAGATCGAGTACTATCCAAAGGCGCCGTCGAAAAAATGAAGCCTAAAATTGTTTAATCCGCATATCTACTATACGGGGTGTTAGGGACGGTGTAACGAAAACTTTGCAGGCGTGCTTAGACCATGAAACTGAATAACTTTTACTATGGAGCCAATGGTGGGAAATGAAAAAAAACATCCGACCTCCCATACAAAGTCAGTCAGCTGATCGTGAATTTTGTATGGGTGGTCGGAAAATTTTTTTCGTTTCCCACCAGTGGCTCCATAATAAAAGTTGTTCAGTTTGATGGTCTGATCATGCCTGCAAAGTTTTCGGTACACCGTCCCTAACACCCTGTATGTTCTTCAAACTATAAATTTTGAAAGCTTAAAATAATTGGGTAAACTGTAAAATGTATGGAGACCTATTCCGGCTCATGTTTGATTGCTTTATTTTACAAGGACGCCCACTCAATCTACCAAGGGCAGCGAGGCAATCATTAAGTATATAACAATTTTCTATCTGATTTATCTGCAGAAACATATAGGTAGGTACCTAACAAATTTTCTGTGTGACTGTCCGCTCAGACAAATACCCCAACAATGTCGCCGAACTAAAGTCACTCGTACATATTCAAAGTTTAATCCGCATCAGCCTCCCGCTTCTTGCGAAAGAGGGCTTTAGTTCTCACGTTGCTACTATATCTCTCTACACACGTGCTGTTTGAAGGATGAATAGGAACATATTATAATTCGCAAAGTAAAAGTATATAGAGGTATAACCATAACCATAACAGCCACAACAGTCCACTCCTGGACATGGGCCTCCCCCTGTCAGGGGGTATTGCCATACTCACCACGCTTGGCAGGCGGATTGGCGAGCGCAGTGTAAGATGTTGAATTTACAGGGAACGCTGCTGCCCATTCCCTGGATGAATATCCCTTAGTCGGTTTTTACGACACCCACGGGTTGAATTGGGGTGATGCTATTCTAAGCCGGCATCACACGGCATAGCCGGCATCACACGGTATAGAGGTATAAGGTTACTTTTAAATAAGTAAAATGTAGAAGTGTAGAAAACCTTCGATATAAATAAAATTGTACAGTTTTGGAATCAGAACATTATTACGAGGTTTCTAAATCGTAATATCAAACTTCTTTATTCAACTTTCAGTTTCATATATTTAAGATTTTGTTCAACTATGAAAACGATAGTGTCTCGATTTTTTTGATGGGGAGTATATTTGCACTTTATTCAAAGTAACCTAAAATTATTTAGATACGTCTAGAAAAATGCTTAAAGGAAAATAACTGCCCCTAAATACTATGATTAATACAATCATCCAAGAACTAATCTAAACAAAAGATGACAATTAAAGACAGAGTTTTTAATGGAGGAAAAAAGAAAAGGACCTTAATTCGTCTCACTTTTTAGTACCAAAAACAACAACTTGTACTGTACAAAAAATTTCCAGCGTCACAAAACAACAACAAACCGCCTTTATATTTTCCCCTCCATTACTTTTGTAATTATCGTTTAAGTTTATGAAAAGGAAATATTCTTGCACTCGTAAATTAAACGCTGTTATGAGGGCGATTAAATTGACCCCAATCTTTGCTCTGCACTTCTGCTTTCTTTGTGCTCTTATCGGTTTTATGCAAAAATTTATTACGGTTGCCTCTGAAACCGAGATAAAATCACAGACAGGGTTCCCGAAACAAATTTTAGATGCCTAAAATTTCTCAACCAATCAAATTCATAAATGGGCATGTCTGACTTTGTTTGATACTTTTTCGTCTGATTGTATCGTAAGGTAAGTTTGTTTTTGCGTCGTTTGTTGGATTTTCTACCTTATCTTCTTACGAAAACGGTTAATGTCAAATGAATTAACAGACGCATCCGTCGACGCAGTGTCGTGCGAGCAGTTTGAAATAAATCCTTAGCATGAAATGTATGCGTATGATGGTAAGGTGGAGAATCGGATACGGACGTTGTGTGTGATTCTCGCCTGTAAGATTAAACTTGAAAACTATGTATGCCTTAGTTTCGCTGTATTTTTGGCTTCACATTGCTTGTACATAGCTCTCTGGATACTTGTTCTGTAGTCTAAGAGTCTCTTAGAAATCAGTGCCAATAAATTTGGAGTTACGAGGATAAGAAATTACTGAAGGGCTTGTAGGGCGGTCACGTTAGGTAGTGCCCATAATTTGAACCTCAAAAGGGTTTTATTTGTTTTGCTGATTATTATTTTATGCTACTGAAAAGCAATTTTTTCAGTACATACTTATACAAGGTTTTGAAAACCACAAAGCTTACTACTTACCGGTGCAAAAAGTTTCCGGCTTTACCACAAAAAAGATAGACCAGTGTTGAACGCGCGTCTAGCGACATTTTTTGTATGAAGTTGTATTTTAAAACACGTTCAACACTTATCTAAATTTTCTTGTTGTAAGGCCTTTTATTTTTCATTGCATTGATTAGTTTGACAACTTACTAGTTGAAAACGTCACTACTTCTTATTGGACTTTTCTCGGATAAAGTGTGAAACACTGGCAAGGCATTGGAACGGTGTGTCTCAGAATCTAAGCAGCATCTCACAAAGTTTCAGGTGCATCATCGGACTGCTTTGTGAGGATAAAGTTTGTCTAATTAACACTCCTGGACTTCTTACTTGTCGACACTTTTGTCCTTTATTTGGTCTAACCAGTGAACATTCTTCTTACTGTCGAGAGGGCCACCGAGGCCTCCAACGACCCGATGAACCCTGGTATCGGAGTATTTCAACCGCCAACTACAAGTAGCAAGACTCTGATATAGTTGGGTAACGACCGCCGTCTAAGTAATCATAGACAGCATCCGGTACCGACGGTTTAACGTGTCCTCCGAAGCCCAGAACCATCTTGCTTTTTAGACAATCAGGTAGCTCAGCGTGTAATGTCCTAACCAGACTGGGAAAAAATTCACAAAGTGATAAATATTAACTTTGTTAAACGACCCACAGAGAATAGAATCCGGAACCTTCTGGGCCACAGGCAGTCGCACTACCACTGCGCCACATCGGCTGTCGTTAATCGGACATTAAAAATTGGTTGTCACTTGTTTGTTCAATTTTATAGGATCTCACGCGACTAAAAAGCATTTCTGGTCAATAAACCTTTAGGTGTTCGAATTGGGTCTATGTTTTCATCTTTACGTACCTAATACCTTGAAGACAGCTTTTAGGGATAAGTACCTAAGTAAGCTGATCTGTCAAAAGTGCTGCCTTGCCTCAACCATGCAATAAAAACGTTTTAACAAATATAACGAAACAAAACGATGAATTAGCTCTGAGACTTTTTTCAGTGCCAGACAATTTTAGGCGATTTGGAAACTTTGACATCATTCATCGAGTCGTTCTCAGACTTGAAGTCCTACTCAAAGTAGAGTACCTATCATTATTGGTGTGCTTAGTTCGGATGAAGTTTCTCTAATTAACACACTTGGTCGTCACGTCGACACCTGCTTCAGTGTTTTAGCTTCGAGTTGCAAGTCTACTTGTTTGCAGTGCCCAACTTTAAATTAGCTAATTAGTTCCAAATTAAAAGGAGGTAGTTTTGAATTGAAGTCTTTTTTTCTTTGCTGTTCTGTTTGCAAGTTGGCTAGGTGTTTTTAGGAAGTAAAGCGAGTTACCATCGATTCAGTCTGATAGTAAAAATAAGGGCAGGGTTAGTAGGTAGTAAATTGTATTTTTTTTGACTTACAAAATCAACATCTTGCACTACGCTCGCCAATCCGCTTCCAAGCATGACAAGTATGGCAATACCCCCCGATACGGGAGGCCCATGTCCAGCAGTAGACTGCTGAGTTGTTTATGATATGTGCGGACAACAAAAATAACTGAACCGCCACCGTGCATGGTCTCATGTAAAACAAAAGTAACGTACAGATTTAATAATGTAAGCTTTTTATTTTTTATTTTTTCCAATTTAAACATTTAATGCGCGCGTGTGCCTGCGGAGGGCTGATGAAATTTGCATTCATTAGTAGAGTGCTCGACGGCCATGAGTAAAAATGTCACAGGATTCTTTTGAAGCCTTTATTATATTCTACAAAATTTATTTTGTGTAGACGGTGCGGCGTGAGATTAAAATGTTGCGCAAAAGAATTCACATTTTATTTTCTGCCTAAAAAAGGCCAAAAAGGCTACAATCAAGTAAAATAGTTATGTAAATCGACCCTTGTAAATATTGAGCAGAAAGATTACTGCATGATCTACCTCATAGAGGTACACACATACTAAGCCTTGGCATGTACTTGTAGACTGTTCAAATTGAAGCAATTTATAACTTGTCTTACACTTAAATTACTCAGTAAGTATTAAATCAATACATAGTATAAAATGAAGTCGCTTTTTTGTCTGTCTGTAATTGCTCCTAAACTAGGCATCGGATATTGATGCGATTTGTTGTATAAAGTGATTCAAGAGGAAGGTTTATGTATAACACATGCCTGGGAAATTTGTATTTCACGCGGGTAAATAAATTGCAGCCGGTGAAACAACTAACTAGTACTCAATAATTAATATCACTTACTACACTTACTACAACATACGTAGAATGCTAGCTGTCTTAAAAGCATTAACAGCAAAAGCGAATTTATCACGCGCTTCCCTTTGAAACAATTGACTTGCTAAACGTTATTTACAGCACTCTAGATTTCAATCATAGGCCTAGTATAATAGCTTTACTAACCACCTAGTTATAGACTATTCATGATGGTAATTAAAGCTAATAGCTATGTGGTAGGCCAACTATTGATTTCGAAACTGTAGTAAATGTGATGGTTTTAACCATTTATTGAAATACCAATTGTGTGTATTTCTGTCATAGAATTTCTGATCGTTTGAATATGACATCAAAGATTTTTTTGCTCTGGTAGTCAATGGGCTGTCATATCTCAAGTATTACAATCTCTACATATGTAGTAGTTTTTAGTTTTGACGTACCATACCTACTTATGTTACATTACTCAAACTCAAACTCTATGCTCCAAAAACTATAAACGATCTGTACCTATTATGTTTAATATCAGGGGTCAAATAGGCAGCATTATGGTATCCTTATTTTCCAAGCGTCGCGACAACAACGCGCGTCAACAACGCCGTCACATTTTGACGGCGTCGTTGTCGCTGCGGTCTTGTAGAAAAGCCCGACCGCATCCCATACAAACCCTGAGCTTCTCAGCGCGCTGTCAACGTGACGGCGTCGTGGCGCGCCGCAAAGACGCCGACGCTCGGTCTTTCTGGTTCCCCATACAAACCCATACACACCAGTCATTTGACAGCGGCAACGACGCGCGTCGTTGTCGCTGTCGCTTGGTTTTTAAGCCTACCATAAGAGATAAAAATCAACAAAGACTTAAAAAATACTGAATGGCACTTGAATTTGGTCAAAATTGAGCTAATAGGCTAACCCTTCTAATCTAAATCTTCACAAGCAGGAGTGTACCTGAAAAAAATTACAAGCAGAAGAATTTCTGTCACGTTTCACATAAAAATAGCACAAAGAAACGATTGTGAACTCCTTTCAACCTACATCAAATTACAGAACATTTAGCGTCGAATTCGGCCACATTTCGCATTCACACCGTCACGCTATGGGATCCGGGACGCCCAACATCAAAGGCGGCATTCGATCAGCATGTTTCGCGTATTTTTTTGGTTCATTTACCGCGAGCTATACGCCTCTGAAGCTTGCGTTGCGGGGTGGTGTGAGTGATGAGATGAGTGTGGTCTGAAGTAGCATAATCGAAAGAAACGTCACAGCGAAATCGCAGCGCTGGATGATAGATATACTTAGGTCAGTGAAAAGTTTTGAAAACTGACATTCAAAGAAATTACTCAAATTAATACTTAGTTACTATGAATATTATTATGTCATATTCAAATATTATTTTGTTATACAATTATTGAATATTACCTACAATGAATAGAGATAGTAGATAAACTGAAAAAGCGGCCAAGAGCAAGTCGGACACGCTCACAAATAGGGTTTCGTAGTCAACGTTTAAATATAAGGTCTTTCAGCGTTACAAACATAATTTTGTTGCTGGTTTGTTTGCAGCTGTATGGTTACCAACCGCAAAATGAAAAACTTTAATATTTCCTTAATCTTAAGTGGTACAGTATTCGTTAAAGTTTTCATGGTCATTTCATATTAAGAACTATATTCCATATCTTTTCAAATTTTTGCATGCATACTTTAGAAGTTACAACTGAACAAATTATGGCTCAAAAATGCCCCTTTTAAAAGCAAATATCTCGAGGCAGAAACATTTTAGAGACTTTGTTTCAAGGAAACCTCATCTTAATTTAAAAGACCTATTCAACGATACCATACTCAATATTCCAGGAGATAAAAAAAAAATTTGCCCCCCTTTCACATGTATGGGAAGGGGGTCCAAAAAACAATTAAAATATTTTGTTCTCTACATTTCTATATTTGGGTTAACACGATCTATCTTCACACCAAATTTCATGTCGATAGCTCCAAAACTGACGAAGTTATGAGAGCGCGGCATACAGACAGACAGACAGACAGACTTACCGAAATGATAAGGATTTCTAGTAGACTACGAAACCCTAAAAACTGCGGTTTCTGTAATAAGCACCAGCTTTTCTAAAATAAGATTATATTCCTGTCTTTTTGTAATAGACCTTAACCAGCTTACCATCTCATCTTCGAACTTTTGTGCTTCTTTTTAAGAGATACTGGTTTGTTTAATCACTGTCAAAAAAACTGTCTATCAGAACCCAATGAATGGTGATCGCTGATTCTAGTCAATTGCACCATGCCGTTAATGTTCGGTTTATGTAAATATTATGAGAGTTTAACTATTCAGTTATTCACTTAACGTCAGCTCTCTCGGCTGTCTTTTTGTATCGCTAATCCAAATACTCGCCTCTTTTTAGCCCTTAATTTACTTTTTGTCGTACTAACTCTTCTAAGTTCATTCAAAATGTATTTTAAACGATTAATTAGAATCCAGTTAAAAAGTTTGTTTCTAAAATTGAATTAAACTACATACTAGGGACGCCTTGAAGACTGCTTTCGTGCGCAAGACAGTTTCGTTTCAAATTTAAATCAGTTTGCAAAGTTTAAATATTTTGGAGTTGAATATAAAATTCGAGAGTTTGTTTCTTAGTAAATATTCAATGCAACGAAACAGGAAGAATCTGGTACGTAACTACAATAACGTTGAAGTGGTTGAAGTGTACCAGTTTTTATTATAATAGTCTTAATCTTAGTTAAATTTAGATTTCCATATTAATACAATAATCTGAAAGATTTGCTGCTTTATTTAATGACAAAGGCCGTAGCTCTCTTGTAAGCATGTTATACCTAGCTAATATTTCTTGCTTATCTGTATTCTCTAATTTCCCAACTTTGACCTCAATCCTCAAGCAGGTCACGTCCAGAGAACCGCGTCTCGTGTCCACCTTACGAGGCTCGCTGCCTTACCACAGCTAACCGAATTAACCAGGCACAATCGAGAGAAGAAATATCAAAGATGATACTAATTGTTTTACAGATCGATTTCAGTAAGAAGCATGGTAAAAGAAGGTGAATTTCTATAGAACATTCTAAGCCAGTGTTCTTTCCAATTACTGGACTGTAGAGTTGAACCTTTGTGATGTATTTACCTGCATTTAACACCAATTTTAAGATTACACAAAATTCAATGGTCTTTTCTGAAAAGTTATTCATTTGTTATTCGTATGAAAATGTTGTGTTGAATGCATGACAAAATAAGTACCTTAAGTATAGCCATGACCTACGGCATGAAGTAATAAGTAATCAATATTAACAGAGTGTTAAATGACTTAGCACTTGGCCAGTATCGTAAAAGTTGATAGTCAAGTTACAAGCTGAACTGGTGAGTAAGTACTTTCGTGATGTTAAGGCGACAATAGTAATAACAAAGTACCTATGGCAGAGCTGAATTTTCAAACTATTCGTCACCTAGAAAGTTTCCAGCGAACCATCTAAGGTAGACTACTAGTTAGCTACATTGAGCCAAACTAGTAGGTAAATGTGGTGTTAGTTTAAAGAAACTAAACGTAATATTATGATTTAGGCAGGCTTTCAAAACAAAACGTAAATTAGCAATTTCAGAGCAACTTCATCGGTAAATTCTAGTCGTTAACTTCAATAAGCCAAATAGCAAGTAGGTATATTGACAACATAAAGAAACAATACAAAATATATGATTATAGATAACCTTTTGAAACATTCGTGAACCAGCAATTTCAGGGCAACGTCATAAGTAAAGTTGAAAGTCTAGGTACTAGTTAGCTATACTAAAAATAGAAATATGATTACAGGCAGACAACTATCAAAGTATTCATAACCTACCAGTTTTCCAGTACACCGTCATCGGTAAAGTTGGTAGTCTACTAGTTAGCTACAGTCGCGCTCACCCGGCCGATTTATAATTCACGGCCTCGCCGGGGACAGCCGCTTCAACAAACGGTGGCCGTTTCAATAATTCCATACGAAACATTTTGCGCGATGGCCGACGGATATTTGCCGGATTTGCAGCGTCATGTCCGACTGTGGTGACAGTTTCGGCTGTTGTTTTCGGGGTTATAGGGTTAGCGGCGGTGTTTTGTGCGCGTCGGAAATTAGGCAAACAAATAACTGAAATATTGGGTGTTGCCGCAGTTGATAGACATGGTACCTAAATCTAAATATCAGACCGTGCTACCTACCCTCAGGTTTGTATAAAATTGAAACAAAGAATTTAAATTTTAATGTTGTCCTGGTAGTAGGTATATTATGTTAAATAGGTAGTATTTAATCTAACAAAGAGTCATGGCAAATACCCCCGATAAGAGGAGGTCCATGCTCAGCAGTGGACTGGCTGTGGCTGTTAAGGTTATGTTTGCCTCTGCCTCTTTACAAGACCGTCTTTAATTAATCATAGACAGTACCGGGACTAAAACAGACCGCAGGACCACGGGGACAGTTGACAAATGATAGATGGCGAAAACGGGAGTGAGTGAATGAATGAATGGTGCTATCTATTTAACAGATCCACTTATAGTGGTCGGTCTAAGTTTTCTATGTAAAACCAATATTAGTTAACAGCTCAAATTAGTAAGTTGATGTGCTAGACACAGTATAGACTAACTACACAATGCAATTTCTACAGACCTAAATAATTTGAAACAAAATAATACAAAAGTACTCTTAGCAACTTACTTTTCGGATTTTTTCATTATTTTTGGTAAATACTATCTCCATGTAAGATACAAAGATGCTGAAACATTTTCACACCTATATCGGATATAATATAGCGAGGGCCAGTTTCACCTCGGCCATGTGCACAGGTTCACACGATATTTCTCAGTCAGATAGCTTTATTTCAAACCTGTTTTCTAGCAGCATGGTCTAAATTGCTTTCAAGTGAAATATTTTTACTAGAGTAAAAACTGTTGTTGTAAACTAAACTTTTGTTTTATCGTTACCCTCGATTTTATCACATTCAGGTAGTGAACAAAAATCTAAGCGGCAAAAGTAAACCAAGAATGACTTCAAAGAGTCATTGAAAAAGATGAGTGTAATGATGCAGACAATCACAAATCAGTACAATGAACTTTGGTGTCAGAGTTCATTGTACTGATTTGTGATTGTCTGTTGTGATGGGCTGTTAGTCCACTTGACGTTTCGCATGAAAAAAAAGACAACAATCAGCATAACATCAACCGATGAATAACCTTTCATCCAGTTAACTTTCCACCATAGAACTGAACATCTGGTATTGCGTTTCGTCTCGTTAAGAGACAAGAGGATTGATCCTCGATGTTTTTGGACAATTAAAACCAGATATAACCAACTTGTACGTATTTATCACATCAGCCTATAGCACTGCCAACGAAGACATAAACGGGTACGCTAGAAGGCACGTATCACTACTGCAGTTTTCGTCATCCAGTCTATACCACTGGCCGGAGCAAGACAACGGTAACCTTTTGTGGCTTTGCTCGAGTAACCGCTTTCTCCTCGCTTATCAGCTAGAATTGGGTTGATACTATTTAAAAACAGCATCACATTATACATACATACGTTCATTATATCTCGCCTATTTCCTGTACATCGGTAAGAACTGGGTTGATGCTATTTAAAGCCAGCACCATACAAAACAACACCTTACAAAGCAATTATATAATTATCGTCATAATAATGATAAAAAAACAGTAACCATTTATTTTTGAATTCTCGCTATGTTTGTTTGAACGCGATAATCTCCGAAAATATAACAGCCAGCACCATACAAAAAACACTCTGTATAAATAGAATAAAGTACCTTTAACCCTTCTTATACCTTCCTATACGTCTCGTCTCGTCCTGAGACACGAGACACAAGGATTTATCCCCGACGTTTATTGGACGATTAAAACCAGATAGAACCAACTGCCACGTCTTGCTGCAAATAAATCTGTGTACTTAAACGTTAACGATAGACAACAGTAGTTTGCTTTTGTTTACTGTGTCTAGTAGTTTACAATGTCTCGAGATGGACTTGTTTTACTGAAAAAAAATAATAGTAGGTACTATAATTAACCTAAAAATTCATTTTGTGATAATTATACATTTTTCAGTGCCGCAGTATTTCAAAAGATGTCGCTGTTAGTTTTAAAATAATAAACAGATGGATAAACGAAATTTGAAGAATAAAACCTAGGTGAACAATTTATCACTCCCGAAACCACCTACATACGAAATTTCAGCCGAAAAAAAATCACGCCTTTATCCCGTGCGGGGTAGGCAGAGAGTCAACGGCTGTAAAAATATGGTCGATATCGCCACGTCTGACAAATACTTGAGTGTCGTTTCAGTTATTGTCGTGTATTGTTGTAGTGACAGTTTGTCAGCCTGTCGACTGTTGTAGCCGTTTTGAAATCCCAATACAAGAATAGGTGTTAGATTTTGACTTCCTCCGTTGTTTTGTGAAAGTTTGATCTCAGAATCTAACTTGAACGACAGTTCTTTGTATCTACCCAGTTATTTTAAGTTATTATAATTATATTTACCGTCAATACTACTACTAATAGTGGTTTTAAAACTTAATATTTTGTCACCCTATTGTTTTATCTTATCATGGATATCCAGTTTAAACCGGACCAATAACTGGTGCATAAATCTCGGCGTCTCGTATACATCAAGCCGAGACGTGTCTGCTTCGATCGCGCGACGGAACGACGTTGCACCCTGACTATGAGAAACGGAGATGTGCTACGCCGTAGCGGGTCCGTAGCTGCATGCTACGACGTACACAGACTGGCAGGTACTATTGAAGCCAAATTTGGACCTGGACAAAAAAGTTAAATGGCTATCCAGTCAGCTCATGCAAGAGCTACCAAATAATCGTATTAATAACGATAATGAGGTTTGTAATCATTGAAGTAGTTTCAAATTAAAATGATATTAACGGAAAATAAGTGCTTGAGTTACCCTTACAGCAATGATGGCTCGCTGGCGCTCGGTTGCAGTGTATAAAATTTTGCTAACCTGTAACTTATTTGAACGTTCGACATTTATTCTAACGTATCTCCCTGTATATGTATCTTCGTAACCACAGACTGAAGGCAATAAATTTGGTCTCGCTACGCAGAAGGTTCCGGCCGCGCGTCACACCGCACACTCGCCTGACATCTCGCCACGAAGCTCGCCACGCCGCGCTGAATGCCGACGGTGGATTAGGCGGCTATTACGAAATTAACTTGCAAAGTGTTTGTTTACATGATAATTTTCGTTTGTTTTTGAATACAGAGGAGCTTTTTTCAATGAGCAGCTAATTTAGTATTAGGTAGTTACTTATGCAGAAAATATGTAAGGTTAGGTTAGGTTATTTCGGTGAAAAGTTAATAATAAAAGTTGTTCAGTTTTGTGAGTAGAACTCGCCCATAAAATATTAACTAAATTAAAAGTAATTTTATATAATTCTATAATCGATCATACAATATAACTCCTATTCTATCTTAGTTAATATAAGTCTATGTATTTTTCTATGCCTACGGTTAATTATGTCAAACATATTTGACGTAGCCACAAATAAATTAGTGTTGAAAGTTTTGACACATGCTAGTTTAGAAAATCATATTTACTCATCAACATAGTTATTTCCACATAATTGAGCTGTCTGGAACAGAAACCAATCAAAATATGTGTTTAGGTGATGATTATCTGAATAATGAACAGGTGATAACCAGTGTCGTTATTGATCTATATCCGTGAATATAATCCAAATATAGGTATTTTTTTACTATCTTGTTAGGGTAAAGTACGGATAGATGCGCCGTTGGGATAGTTGCGCAGGTTTCGAAAACACTATGTTCTAGTGAATTTCAGCACTATTGCTTATTAAAACATAGTAGTCTTTCTCCTGAAAGCCCAAGTACCACGTTAATTATTGGAGTAATTGCAATTTTTACGCCAGTTTAATCAAAAATCTTCGGTAGCGTGGTCAAACCGGGCGTCGAAATTATTTTAGCACATTTTGTTTTTCGGGTATCTTTTCTCACGATTGTAGAATCGCTCACATTTTTATTTCCTCAAATGCACTACTTTATAAAGTATGTGCCCATTTATTAATTATTCCAAAATATCAAATCATTATTTTTTTAATTAAATGAGCAACTATCCGTACCAAAAAGGATATTTGCGCAGGTTTTTTGGACGGATAGTTGCGCTTTGGGGATAGTTGCGCAGATTGATATTTTTGTTTATTTTAGTATGTTGCAGATGGAAAAAATGCTTCTAAATTACAGTCTAGATATGGACGTTGTTCAACATACATTTTTATGCTACCTACGCGTTGATACAATTTTTTTACTGAAATAATGACTTAACACTCAATAACTTTAAAAACAGTAATAATATTAAGGTTCGGAGGCCTATTCGATTTTTAAAATAAGTATTTAATCAAATTAATTTCAAATTGGTTTGATTTAAATAAAGTACAAATTTCATAGTAAGTCACCTAGGTAATCTTCAAAGCGCAAATATCCCCCCATGATTTTTTAGAGCTGCGCAACTATCCGTGCGGGTGCGCGACTATCCCTTTTTCAAGAGGTCAAATAAAACTGGATTTACAACAAAACAAAAAAAATTAAATTCATGAATTAGGGCTTTAATGAAAGATTAAAGATCAATCCTTTAATCTGTAAAGATAATTTTGTAAATAAGTTCTTAATTATTGAGTTAAAGAGCATTTTCCAAAAGGTGCGCGTCTATCCGTACTTTACCCTATATGAGTTTATTGAAGAATAACATCACCACAATTCTACCTGTGGGTGTCAACTAATAGATACTTATTCAGGGAATGGGCAGCATCGTTCCCAATGAACGAAATATCTTACACAGTCTGCCACAGAGAACCAAAACGTCATTCGCGGTCCCCGATAGAGACGCCCTTTGAGCAATATAGCCTGCCAATTTGGTTTACCGAATTGCCATTCCCAGTGTTGCACCAGCTTATATTTCTCGAACTTGACGTCCTTTTTTGACTCCGTGTTATTTGTAATTTTACCATTTTGTTTGTAAATCGCCCTTACTCTAATACTTATGATACAATAAAACATGCTGTACTATAACAGCCGCAACAGTCCACTGCTAGACATAGGCCTTCCCTTATTAGGGGGGTATTTGCCATGCTCACTATGCTTGGCAGGCGGATTGGCAAGCGCAGTTCAAGGTGATGTATTCACAGAGAATTTTGCTGCCCATTCTCTGGAACGACTTAATTGGTTTTTAACACTCAAGGGTAGATAGATGGGGTGATGCTATTCAACGCCAACATTACTCGGCAATATACCTATTTATTATCTGGATCTTTGTTGTGATTTGGTGAAAAAACTACTTAAACAAAAAATGAGAATATTTTTTTTACGTAGCTGTTATCTACCTATCTATGTACCTAATTCTAAAAATAAACACGACAGACAAAAGTTGTCTCATTCAACTCATTGAATTTTTTTTCTGGCTGACACGTACTTAATCTTTTATAATATCAGAGGATGTCAGTTTCTAGAACACTGACATTCAGTCATCTATCAGTACGAGTCCACAAGAAAAGGTGAAAATCCCTACGTGGACCACGGGGATTTCTTTTTCCCGTGGTGCCCTAGTCCACCTGCTATAGGTGGACTCAAGGGCAGGGTTTTACTAATGGTTCACCGGTTCACCTTATTTCTGAAAGCAACTTTGAATAAATGTTTACACTAATATTATAATAATTCTTTACGTAAGTTGTAGGGCTTGGTGTGATTGATTTGCGATCCTTTTTGGAAAACGAGTGCAACACCCAATAAACTTGATCCAATCAAAAACATTAACATATTAAATCTCTAAGCCTCGCTTCTCAGTTCATTTACCATTATAAAACCATTTTATGTAGGTAATAGCAAGCTGGTAGGTAAATAATTTTATCTACACTCATTTCGTAATATTCGTTTTACAGAATCGAAAGCACCAACGTAATGAACTGCATTAAGAAGTATGCAGCCTTAAAATATAATTTCCATACTAAAATTTGAATCGTAATGGAACGTGATGTCCAGTATTTCAAAAAAAACTAAACGAATATTCCGCTTTTTTATTTCCTGAGCCAACACTGGCCAACAGTAAGTTAAATAAAAATAAAACAAATTTCACCCGGGCGGGACGACACTTGAAATAATGAGGATTTATTTATTATTAAATCTTTGCTTCAAATCATTTTTCGAATTTAAATTTACCGATAAATGCTTTTTAATTTTAAAAGTTGTTCAGTTTTTATGAGCCTCCATTTTAACGTTTAGTTAAAAGTTACTTATGTACAAAAGTCGTTCAGTTGGTGGTTCAGTAAATAGGCTTGCAATCGCCACAGTGCGGAGGTTTGAATTATTTTCATAGTTTTTCTTGTAAAGTGTAGATAAAATAGTGTATGCAACTGCATATAATTAGGCTTTAGAATGCTCGTGTCAAACTATTATCACACTAGGCTGCGCCTCGATCACATCCTAAAGCCTCTCATTATAAGGCAATTGCATAAACTAATATTAACTATGAAAAACGATTTAAGTTTAGCACGCATAGTTTCTGATTTAAACGACTTTTTAGTGTGACAGCTGACACCTGTCATGTAGATCTCGTTAAGGCCTACAACTTTCCCAAAGAAACTAATAGTTTAGCACGCATAGTTTCTGATTTGAACCACTTTTTAGTGTGACAGCTGACACCTGTCATGTAGATCTCGTTAAGGCCTACAACTTTCCCAAAGAAACTAATAGTCTAGCACGCATAGTTTCTTATATAAACGACTTTTTAGTATGACAGCTGACACCTGTCATGTAGATCTTGTTATAGCCTAAAACTTTTCCGAAGAAACTAATAGTCTAGCACGCATAGTTTCCGAACAAACGACTTTTTAGTTTGACAGCTGACACTTGTCATGTAGATCTTGTTAAAGCCTACAACTTTCCCAAAGAAACGAATAGTCTAGCACGCATAGTTTCTGATATAAACGACTTTTTAGTTTGACAGCTGACACCTGTCATGTAGATCTCGTTAAGGCATACAACTTTTCCAAAGAAACTAATAGTCTAGCACGCATAGTTTCTGATTTAAACGACTTTTTAGTATGACAGCTGACACCTGTCATGTAGATCTTGTTAAGGCCTACAACTTTTCCAAAGAAACTAATAGTCTAGCATGCATAGTTTCCGATCTAAACCACTTTTTTGTGTGACAGCTGACACCTGTCCTGGACCACAGGGAAAAAATGATTTCACTGACACTGGCTGAATTGCTTATTGGCAAAAGCCATAATCAAAAAAGAAGAAGAAGAACGTACCCGTGGTCCACCAGGTGGACCAGGAGGTGGACCACGGGGATGAAGGGGCCATTTTCAGTCCCTTTTTAGGGTTTCGTAGTCTACTAGAAACCCTTATAGTTTCGTCATGTCTGTCTGTCTGTCTGTCTGTCTGTCTGTCTGTCTGTCTGTATGCCGCGCCCTCATATCTTCGTCAGTTTTAGAGCTATTAACATGAAATTTGGTGAGAAGATAGATCGTGTTGACCCAAATATAGAAATGTTAAGAAAAAAATATTTTGAATGTTTTTTGGACCCCGTCCCATACAAGTGAAAGGGGGCAAAAAAATTCTTCTGTAATATTGAGTAGGGTATCGTTGAATAGGTCTTTTAAAACTAAGATGAGGTTTCTTTGAAACAAAGTCACTTAAATGTTTCTGTCACGAGATATTTGCTTTTAAAAAGGGCGTTTTTGACCCATAATTTGTTCCATCTGTAACTTCTAAAGTATAAACGCTAAAAATTTGAAACAATTATGGAATATAGCTTACTGTCTGAAGTTACAATGAAAACTATAACGGATATTGTACCCTGAAAGGTTTCAGAAAAAATCGAGTTTTTCTATTTGCGGTTGGTCATCATACTGCTGCTAACAAACCAGCAACAAAATTAAGTTTGTAATGCTGAAAAACCTGATATTTAAACGTTGACTACGAAACCCTATTTGTGGGCGTGTCTGACACGCTCTTGGCCGGTTTTTTTTTTATTCAATCTCATACACTCCAAATTTAGGTTTTGGCGACTGATATGTGTATTTTGAAAAGACGGTTGTGGCAACACTTTAGGGTGAACGCACTCTGTTCCGAACCGTACGCACAGCACCCTAAGTGGCATAGAATTTCATACAATATTTCAAAATATGACGCGTACGGAACGGTTAAATGAGCTATCACCTCAAATTGCCTCAAATGACAAACTCGTTCAAAAATGACAGGCTTGTCTTGTATGAAATTTTGACAAAAGGCGTGTCTAGTAGCGCTGCGCGAAAAAGGTTTCATTTGTCTGTGCAGTCTGCCAAGCGTGGTGATGGCAATACCTCCCCGATAGGAGGAGGCCCGTGACTAGCATTGGACTGTTAAGGCTGTTAAGGTTAAGACATGGTTAAAGCATATAAATTTTATCAGACATTTCCGTGTGCCAGCGCCCATTAGCTCTGCTCCTGTGTATGACATTGAAGTGCACCGTCACCAACATTCCGCAGTGACATGGTTTGATAAACGATTTATGCGTGTCCGCTTCGCGTGTAATGGCTGGATTAAATTCGCTTATTTTTAGTTCCTACTTTGTTTACAAAACTTACAAAATCATTTGTAGCAATATTTTTACCCGACTGCCTCAGAAGGAGGTTATGTTTTCGAGAGTATGTATGTATGTATATATTATATGTATTGTATGTGGACAAGAAAATTCTTTTCACCCAAACGGATAGTTGGATATTGACATATGAGGTGTCGTTAGATTTGTTTCAGCAGCGCAAGTGACACTGGCTGTATTAAGAATTCATAAATTCAAGATGGCGGATTTTCATCTCAAAATACAACTTTGTAATTACCGCAGTCGCGCTTTTGTTTTTAATACATCAGCTTGTTTAATCTTTAATTTTCTATCGCGGATAGGATAAGAATACCTATGTGTCTTTCGCTGTCAGCACTAACGAGACGCCTCTACCAACTATGCTACCGCGGTTCAATGTTTTGGCAATTTTCATCTCGATTGATAAATGTATACCTAACTCGAGAACTATTTTAAGTACCGATTAAATTTTAATAATTAATATCGATGCTACCTACCTACTACAAAATTAACTATGTTTTAATTAACAAAATCATACTTTACAAAGCAATCAACTATAAAATTCATATTTGGAATGTAGTATCTCGTTTGACCAATCACATGTCGGAAACACAGGGCGTCCAATCAGCAGCTCATAATTAGTACCTCATCTAATCTATTATACTATGAATATTAGAGAGTGACAGACTAGTTTGCAGCGTAGGACTTTGCTTAGAAATGACTTATTTTATATTTATTTAGTAAAGAGCACCATCCCATTTCCCTGTATTTATTTCTTAGTCGCCCACTGAATACAGGGAATGGGCAGCAGCGTTCCCTGGCATACAACATCTTGCACTGCCGCCAATCTGCTCGCCAAACGTGGTGAGTATGGCAAAGATTCCCCGTTTGGACCCATGCCCATGCCCAGCAGTGAACTGTTGTCTCTGTTGTAGTAATGGTAGTAAGTAATGCGTTCAATACTAACCTGCACGATCTCTCTTTCAAAAACTAGCAAAAGGGTTCGATTTTGTAGAGATTGTTTTTATTGAAAGCCAAGATCTATTTGGGTAGCCAGTGGAGTGAAAACGAGCTACAAGTAAACAAGTAAGTACCTAAGTAAAACAGTAAAGATGTCTATAAACTTTAAACGTATGTAACGTCTTCTAAGATGGTTCATTGAAGCAAAGGAAGATAATTTTATATATTCTGTTTCTTTTCTATGTGTAAATAATGTAACCTACAGAAATAAGAACCAAGGTAGAAGGTACGTTTAAATTATTGAAAAAAAACAGCTAATTATGAGCAGTTCATGACAGGTAAAAAGCAAAGATTGTTTTGTTGCAGCAGTCATTAACTGAGAGGTCTTTCTAGCTCATAATAGTACTCATATCAACAATCCAACACAGTCCAGTTTCAATCAAATGCATGGCCGACATCGTAATTGCGTCGGCTGTCACTACACATCTAATGTGGGGGCCGAGATGAGGATGGGTTACATCGCTGGCTAAATGGGGACTATTATTACTATAGATACCTACCTACCTACTATGATGAGTAGTATCATCAGCACCGAGAGTATCCTAGTGTTAACTTGCTGCCTTTGAAAGGCAAGAATGAGCCATTTATAGACAATCATGTAATTCATTATCGCCTGCATCGCTACTTACAAGCAGGTCAGATCAATAAGAAAGTGAGCCACTGTTATTTTTTAGACCATTCTTGTAAGGTAATGTGTATAAAATGATATGGCATGGCCAATAATTTGAAATTTTCTTACCGGTAAGCTTATTTAAATTGGCTTTAAATTAGAGGAATCAACCCGTGGTTGATCAACCTACGTTCTTGAAAACAAGACCTTTTAGCGTTTTCAACGTCAAACTCTTGTAAAACTCTACCTCGTACAACGATATTCTAAAGTAAGTCTTCCACTCAGAATAGACCATCCTTGTCCTAATTAACACTGCCATCATCAAAACCAATTACAATAACAATTCTGCAAACAGTTACACCACCACGACTGTATAGGTAGATAACTAACCAGCCAGATGTAGTGGTGTTTATGTATGCTAATGGGTAGCTGGGTGCCTGCAAGCCTTGAATATAGATTGCTGTGGCTCAACCAGAGGATAAGATGCATTTTAGCAAAGAACGTCTCAGTCTGTAGTCTTAATAAATTCATGGTTATGCATCAGAGTCGGGGATTAAGCCGTTTCATAAATTTGTTATGTCGGTTGATGTGAGAAGTTTATAGTCTACGAAGAGGAGCGCAAAACGCAAAGTGCCGAAAAACATGAACAAATTTTGATGTTAAAAGACTATTAACTAAGTGAGTGCATCCTAGTGTAAGTAAAACAATTATAACTCAAAAATGATAGGAAAGGATTAAATCCAAGTACTTTTAAAGATATTCTAGATAATACTTTGATTCATATATGTATAAGTGTATTCTAGCATATCTTGAATATTATAAACCCCTTATGTACCAAGAGATCAGTACAACATATTGTGAAATCAAATTCTGTTTACGTGCGTGAGACTTAAATTGATAACTCTTTTCTAAAGCCAGTTAACAAAAACACTTTTACACCATCTATAAATAATTTCACCCATAAATCCAAGTTTACCCTTTCCTTACACAACCGAAACTCGAAAACAAATAGGTTAACCTCAAAATGCCGATGGGACAAAGGGGAGCTAATGCAAAATCGATGGTTCTACGTGATGGGTCACGTTGACAGCTCATGACGTCATGACGAATGATTCTGATTGACTGTTATACGGTTATTGCCATTGCCAATGGAAAATAAAGGTCAGCCGGCAAGTTTACTTAATAAAATTTTAATTATTGATTTAAACAAAACTGTACTGCTCTACTTAAAAGTAACTAGATTTGTGGCAAAAATGTATAGAAAAATCATAAACATTCATAATCATCATAGTTCTGTAATTAATTTAATATGTTTAATATTTAATATGCAATGCAACATAATCTATTTTATTGTTGTAATGTAATTGCACAATTGCATTGTGGATGGCAAGATATTCGTGTAAAAAGACATAATTTTTACACAATATTTTCAAACAAATCTTTTGTTTTTGATCCTGAACGAACGTAACCTTACAATTTCGTTAATCTGTTATCTGTAAATTTCGTTAATCTGTAAAGTTAGTCTAAGCGGGTACGGTCAAATATCACCCGAAAGCTGTTTTGCCGGCACAGTTGATGCCGCTTTGCTCAGTGATACTAGGGACCATTGTGATTGATTCCATCCGAGGAAATGAAAAATCCATCCACTGGATTTCAAGATGGCGGACCTTCGTTTTTTTGTATGGCACTAAAAAAATAGTTCTTCTGGAGCCCATCGTGTGGGGTATCAAATGAAAAGGCTAGACGAGACGATTTCAAAAATATATCGTTTTAATATATTTCAGTTGCCCTCTCAGAAAAAATCAAAGTTAAATTTTTAAAAGTAGTTAAAACATGCCAAGTTTGAGGTCCAGTAGGTACAAAATGGCTGACATATAGTTTCATAAAAGTATGCCAAATGATCCACCATATCCTCAATTCTAACGTGACGAAAGGAATTTTGAAAATAATAAGATTTAATGTATGTTTTGCAATGGAAAGTAGATCATTGGAAGGAAACTGCAGTAGGTTAGTAAGAACTGCTTGTGCGCCTTCATAAATATTTAAGATGTAATTCTTCTCATGATTGCTTTTACACTCAAAGCTAGATTATGATGTACCGGATCATTTTGAATCTGCGGGCACGGTTGTGCCCCCGCCAAGTTGAGAAAAAAGCCATTATCATAGGTACCATGTTGCTCTACTCATGAATGCTATCTCAGTTTAGTAGGCCTGTAAGAAAAAAAACATGTTAGAAATAAGTAGTGCCTGCTGTACCGTTTTTATTTTTGTATTTGTCCTGTATTTGTTTTTGTTTAGGTACCTACAATAAATGATTACCTAAATTAAATAAAATTATTTCTCTCGAAACAGTTCAGGCCAATTTAGACGCCCAAAACAACGATATTTTGGATAACATTTGAAACCTGTGTGTTAAGGACCCAAACAGTCATTAAATAAACATTCAATATTTCAAAAAATCATTCAATTCCCTTAAATCTGTTACTCATTCGACGGGCCATAAAACTTCTAAAGCACTTTTAGATTACATGTACCTAGGTATATGAATAAAGTGAGATCAAAAAAGCCTTATGTAAAGATATGAGATACCATCAAAACACAACTCAAAAAAAAGCAAGTCTCACCACTCATAAGGTACATCTACCGCAAAAAAATGAGAGTTTTCGTACATAAAATATTGACTTCGAGTACGGTCGTTCCAATGGGCCATATTTGATAGCCCATACTATAAAACACATCATCAAAGAAAAATAACCTTATATGTGAAAGTTGTCAAATATGGCCTATTTGAGCGACCGAAATTAAATAATTGCAAAAACAAATAATCATATACTTACTACTTGCAAGATATATTTGTTAAAGACAGCCAAGTCCGCCACTCCACCAGAAACGTTGTGCAATCCACGACGTCGTTGGTACGAAATAACTTTAGAATCATTGTATTTCATATTTATACACTAAACACTAACATGATTCTACAATTAATACTGCAATGAATGCTGTTTCGCTGTAAATTTAAAATGGTAATCCTGTATATTCACATAGAATCACATAGTTAATTGTTTGTTTTTCTATTCTTAAACTTAAGTATTTAACTCCATTTAGAGCTTCTATATCTGCTAAATTAAGTATTTCTATTTTTATCCAACATATCGTTAAAGAGGTGGCCGAAACTGCTTTAAGAGAAATATGGTACGGCAAAACCACTTTTTACTCGACTTGGCGGGGCACAACCGTGCCCGAAGATTCAAAATGATCCAGCACATCATAATCTAGCTTTAAGTGTAAAAGCAATCATGATGAGAATTGCATCTTAAACATTTATGGAGGCGCACAAGCAGTTCTTACTAACCTACTGCAGTTCCCAATGATCTACTTTCTATTGCAAAATATACATTAAATCTTATTATTTTCAAAATTCCTTTCGTCACGTTAGAATTGAGGATATGGTGGATCATTTGGCATACTTTTATGAAACTATATGTCAGCCATTTTGTACCTACTGGACCTCAAACTTGGCATGTTTTAACTACTTTTAAAAATTTAACTTTGATTTTTTCTGAGAGGGCAACTGAAATATATTAAAACGATATATTTTTGAAATCGTCTCGTCTAGCCTTTTCATTTGATACCCCACACGATGGGCTCCAGAAGAACTATTTTTTTAGTGCCATACAAAAAAACGAAGGTCCGCCATCTTGAAATCCAGTGGATGGATTTTTCATTTCCTCGGATGGAATCAATCACAATGGTCCCTAGTATCACTGAGCAAAGCGGCATCAACTGTGCCGGCAAAACAGCTTTCGGGTGATATTTGACCGTACCCGCTTAGACTAACTTTACAGATTAACGAAATTTACAGATAACAGATTAACGAAATTGTAAGGTTACGTTCGTTCAGGATCAAAAACAAAAGATTTGTTTGAAAATATTGTGTAAAAATTATGTCTTTTTACACGAATATCTTGCCATCCACAATGCAATTGTGCAATTACATTACAACAATAAAATAGATTATGTTGCATTGCATATTAAATATTAAACATATTAAATTAATTACAGAACTATGATGATTATGAATGTTTATGATTTTTCTATACATTTTTGCCACAAATCTAGTTACTTTTAAGTAGAGCAGTACAGTTTTGTTTAAATCAATAATTAAAATTTTATTAAGTAAACTTGCCGGCTGACCTTTATTTTCCATTGGCAATGGCAATAACCGTATAACAGTCAATCAGAATCATTCGTCATGACGTCATGAGCTGTCAACGTGACCCATCACGTAGAACCATCGATTTTGCATTAGCTCCCCCTTTGTCCCATCGGCATTTTGAGGGTTAACCTATTTGTTTTCGAGTTTCGGTTGTGTAAGGGGAAAGGGTAAACTTGGATTTATGGGTGAAATTATTTATAGATGGTGTAAAAGTGTTTTTTTGTTAACTGGCTTTAGAAAAGAGTTATCAATTTAAGTCTCACGCACGTAAACAGAATTTGATTTCACAATATGTTGTACTGATCTCTTGGTACATAAGGGGTTTATAATATTCAAGATATGCTAGAATACACTTATACATATATGAATCAAAGTATTATCTAGAATATCTTTAAAAGTACTTGGATTTAATCCTTTCCTATCATTTTTGAGTTATAATTGTTTTACTTACACTAGGATGCACTCACTTAGTTAATAGTCTTTTAACATCAAAATTTGTTCATGTTTTTCGGCACTTTGCGTTTTTTGCGCTCCTCTTCGTAGACTATAAACTTCTCACATCAACCGACATAACAAATTTATGAAACGGCTTAATCCCCGACTCTGATGCATAACCATGAATTTATTAAGACTACAGACTGAGACGTTCTTTGCTAAAATGCATCTTATCCTCTGGTTGAGCCACAGCAATCTATATTCAAGGCTTGCAGGCACCCAGCTACCCATTAGCATACATAAACACCACTACATCTGGCTGGTTAGTTATCTACCTATACAGTCGTGGTGGTGTAACTGTTTGCAGAATTGTTATTGTAATTGGTTTTGATGATGGCAGTGTTAATTAGGACAAGGATGGTCTATTCTGAGTGGAAGACTTACTTTAGAATATCGTTGTACGAGGTAGAGTTTTACAAGAGTTTGACGTTGAAAACGCTAAAAGGTCTTGTTTTCAAGAACGTAGGTTGATCAACCACGGGTTGATTCCTCTAATTTAAAGCCAATTTAAATAAGCTTACCGGTAAGAAAATTTCAAATTATTGGCCATGCCATATCATTTTATACACATTACCTTACAAGAATGGTCTAAAAAATAACAGTGGCTCACTTTCTTATTGATCTGACCTGCTTGTAAGTAGCGATGCAGGCGATAATGAATTACATGATTGTCTATAAATGGCTCATTCTTGCCTTTCAAAGGCAGCAAGTTAACACTAGGATACTCTCGGTGCTGATGATACTACTCATCATAGTAGGTAGGTAGGTATCTATAGTAATAATAGTCCCCATTTAGCCAGCGATGAAACCCATCCCTCATCTCGGCCCCCACATTAGATGTGTAAGTGACAGCCGACGCAATTACGATGTCGGCCATGCATTTGATTGAAACTGGACTGTGTTGGATTGTTGATATGAGTACTATTATGAGCTAGAAAGACCTCTCAGTTAATGACTGCTGCAACAAAACAATCTTTGCTTTTTACCTGTCATGAACTGCTCATAATTAGCTGTTTTTTTTCAATAATTTAAACGTACCTTCTACCTTGGTTCTTATTTCTGTAGGTTACATTATTTACACATAGAAAAGAAACAGAATATATAAAATTATCTTCCTTTGCTTCAATGAACCATCTTAGAAGACGTTACATACGTTTAAAGTTTATAGACATCTTTACTGTTTTACTTAGGTACTTACTTGTTTACTTGTAGCTCGTTTTCACTCCACTGGCTACCCAAATAGATCTTGGCTTTCAATAAAAACAATCTCTACAAAATCGAACCCTTTTGCTAGTTTTTGAAAGAGAGATCGTGCAGGTTAGTATTGAACGCATTACTTACTACCATTACTACAACAGAGACAACAGTTCACTGCTGGGCATGGGCACGGGGAATCTTTGCCATACTCACCACGTTTGGCGAGCAGATTGGCGGCAGTGCAAGATGTTGTATGCCAGGGAACGCTGCTGCCCATTCCCTGTATTCAGTGGGCGACTAAGAAATAAATACAGGGAAATGGGATGGTGCTCTTTACTAAATAAATATAAAATAAGTCATTTCTAAGCAAAGTCCTACGCTGCAAACTAGTCTGTCACTCTCTAATATTCATAGTATAATAGATTAGATGAGGTACTAATTATGAGCTGCTGATTGGACGCCCTGTGTTTCCGACATGTGATTGGTCAAACGAGATACTACATTCCAAATATGAATTTTATAGTTGATTGCTTTGTAAAGTATGATTTTGTTAATTAAAACATAGTTAATTTTGTAGTAGGTAGGTAGCATCGATATTAATTATTAAAATTTAATCGGTACTTAAAATAGTTCTCGAGTTAGGTATACATTTATCAATCGAGATGAAAATTGCCAAAACATTGAACCGCGGTAGCATAGTTGGTAGAGGCGTCTCGTTAGTGCTGACAGCGAAAGACACATAGGTATTCTTATCCTATCCGCGATAGAAAATTAAAGATTAAACAAGCTGATGTATTAAAAACAAAAGCGCGACTGCGGTAATTACAAAGTTGTATTTTGAGATGAAAATCCGCCATCTTGAATTTATGAATTCTTAATACAGCCAGTGTCACTTGCGCTGCTGAAACAAATCTAACGACACCTCATATGTCAATATCCAACTATCCGTTTGGGTGAAAAAGAATTTTCTTGTCCACATACAATACATAATAATATATACATACATACATACATACTCTCGAAAAACATAACCCTCCTTCTGAGGCAGTCGGGTAAAAAATATTGCTACAAATGATTTTGTAAGTTTTGTAAACAAAGTAGGAACTAAAAATAAGCGAATTTAATCCAGCCATTACACGCGAAGCGGACACGCATAAATCGTTTATCAAACCATGTCACTGCGGAATGTTGGTGACGGTGCACTTCAATGTCATACACAGGAGCAGAGCTAATGGGCGCTGGCACACGGAAATGTCTGATAAAATTTATATGCTTTAACCATGTCTTAACCTTAACAGCCTTAACAGTCCAATGCTAGTCACGGGCCTCCTCCTATCGGGGAGGTATTGCCATACTCACCACGCTTGGCAGACTGCACAGACAAATGAAACCTTTTTCGCGCAGCGCTACTAGACACGCCTTTTGTCAAAATTTCATACAAGACAAGCCTGTCATTTTTGAATGTTTTTGAACGAGTTTGTCATTTGAGGCAATTTGAGGTGATAGCTCATTTAACCGTTCCGTACGCGTCATATTTTGAAATATTGTATGAAATTCTATGCCACTTAGGGTGCTGTGCGTACGGTTCGGAACAGAGTGCGTTCACCCTAAAGTGTTGCCACAACCGTCTTTTCAAAATACACATATCAGTCGCCAAAACCTAAATTTGGAGTGTATGAGATTGAATAAAAAAAAAACCGGCCAAGAGCGTGTCAGACACGCCCACAAATAGGGTTTCGTAGTCAACGTTTAAATATCAGGTTTTTCAGCATTACAAACTTAATTTTGTTGCTGGTTTGTTAGCAGCAGTATGATGACCAACCGCAAATAGAAAAACTCGATTTTTTCTGAAACCTTTCAGGGTACAATATCCGTTATAGTTTTCATTGTAACTTCAGACAGTAAGCTATATTCCATAATTGTTTCAAATTTTTAGCGTTTATACTTTAGAAGTTACAGATGGAACAAATTATGGGTCAAAAACGCCCTTTTTAAAAGCAAATATCTCGTGACAGAAACATTTAAGTGACTTTGTTTCAAAGAAACCTCATCTTAGTTTTAAAAGACCTATTCAACGATACCCTACTCAATATTACAGAAGAATTTTTTTTTTTGCCCCCCTTTCACTTGTATGGGACGGGGTCCAAAAAACATTCAAAATATTTTTTTCTTAACATTTCTATATTTGGGTCAACACGATCTATCTTCTCACCAAATTTCATGTTAATAGCTCTAAAACTGACGAAGATATGAGGGCGCGGCATACAGACAGACAGACAGACAGACAGACAGACAGACAGACAGACATGACGAAACTATAAGGGTTTCTAGTAGACTACGAAACCCTAAAAAGGGACTGAAAATGGCCCCTTCATCCCCGTGGTCCACCTCCTGGTCCACCTGGTGGACCACGGGTACGTTCTTCTTCTTCTTTTTTGATTATGGCTTTTGCCAATAAGCAATTCAGCCAGTGTCAGTGAAATCATTTTTTCCCTGTGGTCCAGGACAGGTGTCAGCTGTCACACAAAAAAGTGGTTTAGATCGGAAACTATGCATGCTAGACTATTAGTTTCTTTGGAAAAGTTGTAGGCCTTAACAAGATCTACATGACAGGTGTCAGCTGTCATACTAAAAGTCGTTTAAATCAGAAACTATGCGTGCTAGACTATTAGTTTCTTTGGAAAAGTTGTATGCCTTAACGAGATCTACATGACAGGTGTCAGCTGTCAAACTAAAAAGTCGTTTATATCAGAAACTATGCGTGCTAGACTATTCGTTTCTTTGGGAAAGTTGTAGGCTTTAACAAGATCTACATGACAAGTGTCAGCTGTCAAACTAAAAAGTCGTTTGTTCGGAAACTATGCGTGCTAGACTATTAGTTTCTTCGGAAAAGTTTTAGGCTATAACAAGATCTACATGACAGGTGTCAGCTGTCATACTAAAAAGTCGTTTATATAAGAAACTATGCGTGCTAGACTATTAGTTTCTTTGGGAAAGTTGTAGGCCTTAACGAGATCTACATGACAGGTGTCAGCTGTCACACTAAAAAGTGGTTCAAATCAGAAACTATGCGTGCTAAACTATTAGTTTCTTTGGGAAAGTTGTAGGCCTTAACGAGATCTACATGACAGGTGTCAGCTGTCACACTAAAAAGTCGTTTAAATCAGAAACTATGCGTGCTAAACTTAAATCGTTTTTCATAGTTAATATTAGTTTATGCAATTGCCTTATAATGAGAGGCTTTAGGATGTGATCGAGGCGCAGCCTAGTGTGATAATAGTTTGACACGAGCATTCTAAAGCCTAATTATATGCAGTTGCATACACTATTTTATCTACACTTTACAAGAAAAACTATGAAAATAATTCAAACCTCCGCACTGTGGCGATTGCAAGCCTATTTACTGAACCACCAACTGAACGACTTTTGTACATAAGTAACTTTTAACTAAACGTTAAAATGGAGGCTCATAAAAACTGAACAACTTTTAAAATTAAAAAGCATTTATCGGTAAATTTAAATTCGAAAAATGATTTGAAGCAAAGATTTAATAATAAATAAATCCTCATTATTTCAAGTGTCGTCCCGCCCGGGTGAAATTTGTTTTATTTTTATTTAACTTACTGTTGGCCAGTGTTGGCTCAGGAAATAAAAAAGCGGAATATTCGTTTAGTTTTTTTTGAAATACTGGACATCACGTTCCATTACGATTCAAATTTTAGTATGGAAATTATATTTTAAGGCTGCATACTTCTTAATGCAGTTCATTACGTTGGTGCTTTCGATTCTGTAAAACGAATATTACGAAATGAGTGTAGATAAAATTATTTACCTACCAGCTTGCTATTACCTACATAAAATGGTTTTATAATGGTAAATGAACTGAGAAGCAAGCGAGGCTTAGAGATTTAATATGTTAATGTTTTTGATTGGATCAAGTTTATTGGGTGTTGCACTCGTTTTCCAAAAAGGATCGCAAATCAATCACACCAAGCCCTACAACTTACGTAAAGAATTATTATAATATTAGTGTAAACATTTATTCAAAGTTGCTTTCAGAAATAAGGTGAACTGGTGAACCATTAGTAAAACCTGCCCTTGAGTCCACCTATAGCAGGTGGACTAGGGTGCACCACGGGGAAAAAAGAAATACCCGTGGTCCACGTAGGGATTTTCACCTTTTCTTGTGGACTCGTACTGATAGATGACTGAATGTCAGTGTTCTAGAAACTGACATCCTCTGATATTATAAAAGATTAAGTACGTGTCAGCCAGAAAAAAAATTCAATGAGTTGAATGAGACAACTTTTGTCTGTCGTGTTTATTTTTAGAATTAGGTACATAGATAGGTAGATAACAGCTACGTAAAAAAAATATTCTCATTTTTGTTTAAGTAGTTTTTCACCAAATCACAACAAAGATCCAGATAATAAATAGGTATATTGCCGAGTAATGTTGGCGTTGAATAGCATCACCCCATCTATCTACCCTTGAGTGTTAAAAACCAATTAAGTCGTTCCAGAGAATGGGCAGCAAAATTCTCTGTGAATACATCACCTTGAACTGCGCTTGCCAATCCGCCTGCCAAGCATAGTGAGCATGGCAAATACCCCCCTAATAAGGGAAGGCCTATGTCTAGCAGTGGACTGTTGCGGCTGTTATAGTACAGCATGTTTTATTGTATCATAAGTATTAGAGTAAGGGCGATTTACAAACAAAATGGTAAAATTACAAATAACACGTGGGAGTCAAAAAAGGACGTCAAGTTCGAGAAATATAAGCTGGTGCAACACTGGGAATGGCAATTCGGTAAACCAAATTGGCAGGCTATATTGCTCAAAGGGCGTCTCTATCGGGGACCGCGAATGACGTTTTGGTTCTCTGTGGCAGACTGTGTAAGATATTTCGTTCATTGGGAACGATGCTGCCCATTCCCTGAATAAGTATCTATTAGTTGACACCCACAGGTAGAATTGTGGTGATGTTATTCTTCAATAAACTCATATAGGGTAAAGTACGGATAGACGCGCACCTTTTGGAAAATGCTCTTTAACTCAATAATTAAGAACTTATTTACAAAATTATCTTTACAGATTAAAGGATTGATCTTTAATCTTTCATTAAAGCCCTAATTCATGAATTTAATTTTTTTTGTTTTGTTGTAAATCCAGTTTTATTTGACCTCTTGAAAAAGGGATAGTCGCGCACCCGCACGGATAGTTGCGCAGCTCTAAAAAATCATGGGGGGATATTTGCGCTTTGAAGATTACCTAGGTGACTTACTATGAAATTTGTACTTTATTTAAATCAAACCAATTTGAAATTAATTTGATTAAATACTTATTTTAAAAATCGAATAGGCCTCCGAACCTTAATATTATTACTGTTTTTAAAGTTATTGAGTGTTAAGTCATTATTTCAGTAAAAAAATTGTATCAACGCGTAGGTAGCATAAAAATGTATGTTGAACAACGTCCATATCTAGACTGTAATTTAGAAGCATTTTTTCCATCTGCAACATACTAAAATAAACAAAAATATCAATCTGCGCAACTATCCCCCAAAGCGCAACTATCCGTCCAAAAAACCTGCGCAAATATCCTTTTTGGTACGGATAGTTGCTCATTTAATTAAAAAAATAATGATTTGATATTTTGGAATAATTAATAAATGGGCACATACTTTATAAAGTAGTGCATTTGAGGAAATAAAAATGTGAGCGATTCTACAATCGTGAGAAAAGATACCCGAAAAACAAAATGTGCTAAAATAATTTCGACGCCCGGTTTGACCACGCTACCGAAGATTTTTGATTAAACTGGCGTAAAATTGTAATTACCCCAATAATTAACGTTGTACTTGGGCTTTCAGGAGAAAGACTACTATGTTTTAATAAGCAATAGTGCTGAAATTCACTAGAACATAGTGTTTTCGAAACCTGCGCAACTATCCCAACGGCGCATCTATCCGTACTTTACCCTAACAAGATAGTAAAAAAATACCTATATTTGGATTATATTCACGGATATAGATCAATAACGACACTGGTTATCACCTGTTCATTATTCAGATAATCATCACCTAAACACATATTTTGATTGGTTTCTGTTCCAGACAGCTCAATTATGTGGAAATAACTATGTTGATGAGTAAATATGATTTTCTAAACTAGCATGTGTCAAAACTTTCAACACTAATTTATTTGTGGCTACGTCAAATATGTTTGACATAATTAACCGTAGGCATAGAAAAATACATAGACTTATATTAACTAAGATAGAATAGGAGTTATATTGTATGATCGATTATAGAATTATATAAAATTACTTTTAATTTAGTTAATATTTTATGGGCGAGTTCTACTCACAAAACTGAACAACTTTTATTATTAACTTTTCACCGAAATAACCTAACCTAACCTTACATATTTTCTGCATAAGTAACTACCTAATACTAAATTAGCTGCTCATTGAAAAAGCTCCTCTGTATTCAAAAACAAACGAAAATTATCATGTAAACAAACACTTTGCAAGTTAATTTCGAAATAGCCGCCTAATCCACCGTCGGCATTCAGCGCGGCGTGGCGAGCTTCGTGGCGAGATGTCAGGCGAGTGTGCGGTGTGACGCGCGGCCGGAACCTTCTGCGTAGCGAGACCAAATTTATTGCCTTCAGTCTGTGGTTACGAAGATACATATACAGGAGATACGTTAGAATAAATGTCGAACGTTCAAATAAGTTACAGGTTAGCAAAATTTTATACACTGCAACCGAGCGCCAGCGAGCCATCATTGCTGTAAGGGTAACTCAAGCACTTATTTTCCGTTAATATCATTTTAATTTGAAACTACTTCAATGATTACAAACCTCATTATCGTTATTAATACGATTATTTGGTAGCTCTTGCATGAGCTGACTGGATAGCCATTTAACTTTTTTGTCCAGGTCCAAATTTGGCTTCAATAGTACCTGCCAGTCTGTGTACGTCGTAGCATGCAGCTACGGACCCGCTACGGCGTAGCACATCTCCGTTTCTCATAGTCAGGGTGCAACGTCGTTCCGTCGCGCGATCGAAGCAGACACGTCTCGGCTTGATGTATACGAGACGCCGAGATTTATGCACCAGTTATTGGTCCGGTTTAAACTGGATATCCATGATAAGATAAAACAATAGGGTGACAAAATATTAAGTTTTAAAACCACTATTAGTAGTAGTATTGACGGTAAATATAATTATAATAACTTAAAATAACTGGGTAGATACAAAGAACTGTCGTTCAAGTTAGATTCTGAGATCAAACTTTCACAAAACAACGGAGGAAGTCAAAATCTAACACCTATTCTTGTATTGGGATTTCAAAACGGCTACAACAGTCGACAGGCTGACAAACTGTCACTACAACAATACACGACAATAACTGAAACGACACTCAAGTATTTGTCAGACGTGGCGATATCGACCATATTTTTACAGCCGTTGACTCTCTGCCTACCCCGCACGGGATAAAGGCGTGATTTTTTTTCGGCTGAAATTTCGTATGTAGGTGGTTTCGGGAGTGATAAATTGTTCACCTAGGTTTTATTCTTCAAATTTCGTTTATCCATCTGTTTATTATTTTAAAACTAACAGCGACATCTTTTGAAATACTGCGGCACTGAAAAATGTATAATTATCACAAAATGAATTTTTAGGTTAATTATAGTACCTACTATTATTTTTTTTCAGTAAAACAAGTCCATCTCGAGACATTGTAAACTACTAGACACAGTAAACAAAAGCAAACTACTGTTGTCTATCGTTAACGTTTAAGTACACAGATTTATTTGCAGCAAGACGTGGCAGTTGGTTCTATCTGGTTTTAATCGTCCAATAAACGTCGGGGATAAATCCTTGTGTCTCGTGTCTCAGGACGAGACGAGACGTATAGGAAGGTATAAGAAGGGTTAAAGGTACTTTATTCTATTTATACAGAGTGTTTTTTGTATGGTGCTGGCTGTTATATTTTCGGAGATTATCGCGTTCAAACAAACATAGCGAGAATTCAAAAATAAATGGTTACTGTTTTTTTATCATTATTATGACGATAATTATATAATTGCTTTGTAAGGTGTTGTTTTGTATGGTGCTGGCTTTAAATAGCATCAACCCAGTTCTTACCGATGTACAGGAAATAGGCGAGATATAATGAACGTATGTATGTATAATGTGATGCTGTTTTTAAATAGTATCAACCCAATTCTAGCTGATAAGCGAGGAGAAAGCGGTTACTCGAGCAAAGCCACAAAAGGTTACCGTTGTCTTGCTCCGGCCAGTGGTATAGACTGGATGACGAAAACTGCAGTAGTGATACGTGCCTTCTAGCGTACCCGTTTATGTCTTCGTTGGCAGTGCTATAGGCTGATGTGATAAATACGTACAAGTTGGTTATATCTGGTTTTAATTGTCCAAAAACATCGAGGATCAATCCTCTTGTCTCTTAACGAGACGAAACGCAATACCAGATGTTCAGTTCTATGGTGGAAAGTTAACTGGATGAAAGGTTATTCATCGGTTGATGTTATGCTGATTGTTGTCTTTTTTTTCATGCGAAACGTCAAGTGGACTAACAGCCCATCACAACAGACAATCACAAATCAGTACAATGAACTCTGACACCAAAGTTCATTGTACTGATTTGTGATTGTCTGCATCATTACACTCATCTTTTTCAATGACTCTTTGAAGTCATTCTTGGTTTACTTTTGCCGCTTAGATTTTTGTTCACTACCTGAATGTGATAAAATCGAGGGTAACGATAAAACAAAAGTTTAGTTTACAACAACAGTTTTTACTCTAGTAAAAATATTTCACTTGAAAGCAATTTAGACCATGCTGCTAGAAAACAGGTTTGAAATAAAGCTATCTGACTGAGAAATATCGTGTGAACCTGTGCACATGGCCGAGGTGAAACTGGCCCTCGCTATATTATATCCGATATAGGTGTGAAAATGTTTCAGCATCTTTGTATCTTACATGGAGATAGTATTTACCAAAAAAATAATGAAAAAAAATCCGAAAAGTAAGTTGCTAAGAGTACTTTTGTATTATTTTGTTTCAAATTATTTAGGTCTGTAGAAATTGCATTGTGTAGTTAGTCTATACTGTGTCTAGCACATCAACTTACTAATTTGAGCTGTTAACTAATATTGGTTTTACATAGAAAACTTAGACCGACCACTATAAGTGGATCTGTTAAATAGATAGCACCATTCATTCATTCACTCACTCCCGTTTTCGCCATCTATCATTTGTCAACTGTCCCCGTGGTCCTGCGGTCTGTTTTTAGTCCCGGGTACTGTCTATGATTAATTAAAAGACGGTCTTGTAAAGAGGCAGAGGCAAACATAACCTTAACAGCCACAGCCAGTCCACTGCTGAGCATGGACCTCCTCTTATCGGGGGTATTTGCCATGACTCTTTGTTAGATTAAATACTACCTATTTAACATAATATACCTACTACCAGGACAACATTAAAATTTAAATTCTTTGTTTCAATTTTATACAAACCTGAGGGTAGGTAGCACGGTCTGATATTTAGATTTAGGTACCATGTCTATCAACTGCGGCAACACCCAATATTTCAGTTATTTGTTTGCCTAATTTCCGACGCGCACAAAACACCGCCGCTAACCCTATAACCCCGAAAACAACAGCCGAAACTGTCACCACAGTCGGACATGACGCTGCAAATCCGGCAAATATCCGTCGGCCATCGCGCAAAATGTTTCGTATGGAATTATTGAAACGGCCACCGTTTGTTGAAGCGGCTGTCCCCGGCGAGGCCGTGAATTATAAATCGGCCGGGTGAGCGCGACTGTAGCTAACTAGTAGACTACCAACTTTACCGATGACGGTGTACTGGAAAACTGGTAGGTTATGAATACTTTGATAGTTGTCTGCCTGTAATCATATTTCTATTTTTAGTATAGCTAACTAGTACCTAGACTTTCAACTTTACTTATGACGTTGCCCTGAAATTGCTGGTTCACGAATGTTTCAAAAGGTTATCTATAATCATATATTTTTGTATTGTTTCTTTATGTTGTCAATATACCTACTTGCTATTTGGCTTATTGAAGTTAACGACTAGAATTTACCGATGAAGTTGCTCTGAAATTGCTAATTTACGTTTTGTTTTGAAAGCCTGCCTAAATCATAATATTACGTTTAGTTTCTTTAAACTAACACCACATTTACCTACTAGTTTGGCTCAATGTAGCTAACTAGTAGTCTACCTTAGATGGTTCGCTGGAAACTTTCTAGGTGACGAATAGTTTGAAAATTCAGCTCTGCCATAGGTACTTTGTTATTACTATTGTCGCCTTAACATCACGAAAGTACTTACTCACCAGTTCAGCTTGTAACTTGACTATCAACTTTTACGATACTGGCCAAGTGCTAAGTCATTTAACACTCTGTTAATATTGATTACTTATTACTTCATGCCGTAGGTCATGGCTATACTTAAGGTACTTATTTTGTCATGCATTCAACACAACATTTTCATACGAATAACAAATGAATAACTTTTCAGAAAAGACCATTGAATTTTGTGTAATCTTAAAATTGGTGTTAAATGCAGGTAAATACATCACAAAGGTTCAACTCTACAGTCCAGTAATTGGAAAGAACACTGGCTTAGAATGTTCTATAGAAATTCACCTTCTTTTACCATGCTTCTTACTGAAATCGATCTGTAAAACAATTAGTATCATCTTTGATATTTCTTCTCTCGATTGTGCCTGGTTAATTCGGTTAGCTGTGGTAAGGCAGCGAGCCTCGTAAGGTGGACACGAGACGCGGTTCTCTGGACGTGACCTGCTTGAGGATTGAGGTCAAAGTTGGGAAATTAGAGAATACAGATAAGCAAGAAATATTAGCTAGGTATAACATGCTTACAAGAGAGCTACGGCCTTTGTCATTAAATAAAGCAGCAAATCTTTCAGATTATTGTATTAATATGGAAATCTAAATTTAACTAAGATTAAGACTATTATAATAAAAACTGGTACACTTCAACCACTTCAACGTTATTGTAGTTACGTACCAGATTCTTCCTGTTTCGTTGCATTGAATATTTACTAAGAAACAAACTCTCGAATTTTATATTCAACTCCAAAATATTTAAACTTTGCAAACTGATTTAAATTTGAAACGAAACTGTCTTGCGCACGAAAGCAGTCTTCAAGGCGTCCCTAGTATGTAGTTTAATTCAATTTTAGAAACAAACTTTTTAACTGGATTCTAATTAATCGTTTAAAATACATTTTGAATGAACTTAGAAGAGTTAGTACGACAAAAAGTAAATTAAGGGCTAAAAAGAGGCGAGTATTTGGATTAGCGATACAAAAAAGACAGCCGAGAGAGCTGACGTTAAGTGAATAACTGAATAGTTAAACTCTCATAATATTTACATAAACCGAACATTAACGGCATGGTGCAATTGACTAGAATCAGCGATCACCATTCATTGGGTTCTGATAGACAGTTTTTTTTGACAGTGATTAAACAAACCAGTATCTCTTAAAAAGAAGCACAAAAGTTCGAAGATGAGATGGTAAGCTGGTTAAGGTCTATTACAAAAAGACAGGAATATAATCTTATTTTAGAAAAGCTGGTGCTTATTACAGAAACCGCAGTTTTTAGGGTTTCGTAGTCTACTAGAAATCCTTATCATTTCGGTAAGTCTGTCTGTCTGTCTGTCTGTATGCCGCGCTCTCATAACTTCGTCAGTTTTGGAGCTATCGACATGAAATTTGGTGTGAAGATAGATCGTGTTAACCCAAATATAGAAATGTAGAGAACAAAATATTTTAATTGTTTTTTGGACCCCCTTCCCATACATGTGAAAGGGGGGCAAATTTTTTTTTTATCTCCTGGAATATTGAGTATGGTATCGTTGAATAGGTCTTTTAAATTAAGATGAGGTTTCCTTGAAACAAAGTCTCTAAAATGTTTCTGCCTCGAGATATTTGCTTTTAAAAGGGGCATTTTTGAGCCATAATTTGTTCAGTTGTAACTTCTAAAGTATGCATGCAAAAAATTTGAAAAAGATATGGAATATAGTTCTTAATATGAAATGACCATGAAAACTTTAACGAATACTGTACCACTTAAGATTAAGGAAATATTAAAGTTTTTCATTTTGCGGTTGGTAACCATACAGCTGCAAACAAACCAGCAACAAAATTATGTTTGTAACGCTGAAAGACCTTATATTTAAACGTTGACTACGAAACCCTATTTGTGAGCGTGTCCGACTTGCTCTTGGCCGCTTTTTTTCAGTTTATCTACTATCTCTATTCATTGTAGGTAATATTCAATAATTGTATAACAAAATAATATTTGAATATGACATAATAATATTCATAGTAACTAAGTATTAATTTGAGTAATTTCTTTGAATGTCAGTTTTCAAAACTTTTCACTGACCTAAGTATATCTATCATCCAGCGCTGCGATTTCGCTGTGACGTTTCTTTCGATTATGCTACTTCAGACCACACTCATCTCATCACTCACACCACCCCGCAACGCAAGCTTCAGAGGCGTATAGCTCGCGGTAAATGAACCAAAAAAATACGCGAAACATGCTGATCGAATGCCGCCTTTGATGTTGGGCGTCCCGGATCCCATAGCGTGACGGTGTGAATGCGAAATGTGGCCGAATTCGACGCTAAATGTTCTGTAATTTGATGTAGGTTGAAAGGAGTTCACAATCGTTTCTTTGTGCTATTTTTATGTGAAACGTGACAGAAATTCTTCTGCTTGTAATTTTTTTCAGGTACACTCCTGCTTGTGAAGATTTAGATTAGAAGGGTTAGCCTATTAGCTCAATTTTGACCAAATTCAAGTGCCATTCAGTATTTTTTAAGTCTTTGTTGATTTTTATCTCTTATGGTAGGCTTAAAAACCAAGCGACAGCGACAACGACGCGCGTCGTTGCCGCTGTCAAATGACTGGTGTGTATGGGTTTGTATGGGGAACCAGAAAGACCGAGCGTCGGCGTCTTTGCGGCGCGCCACGACGCCGTCACGTTGACAGCGCGCTGAGAAGCTCAGGGTTTGTATGGGATGCGGTCGGGCTTTTCTACAAGACCGCAGCGACAACGACGCCGTCAAAATGTGACGGCGTTGTTGACGCGCGTTGTTGTCGCGACGCTTGGAAAATAAGGATACCATAATGCTGCCTATTTGACCCCTGATATTAAACATAATAGGTACAGATCGTTTATAGTTTTTGGAGCATAGAGTTTGAGTTTGAGTAATGTAACATAAGTAGGTATGGTACGTCAAAACTAAAAACTACTACATATGTAGAGATTGTAATACTTGAGATATGACAGCCCATTGACTACCAGAGCAAAAATCTTTGATGTCATATTCAAACGATCAGAAATTCTATGACAGAAATACACACAATTGGTATTTCAATAAATGGTTAAAACCATCACATTTACTACAGTTTCGAAATCAATAGTTGGCCTACCACATAGCTATTAGCTTTAATTACCATCATGAATAGTCTATAACTAGGTGGTTAGTAAAGCTATTATACTAGGCCTATGATTGAAATCTAGAGTGCTGTAAATAACGTTTAGCAAGTCAATTGTTTCAAAGGGAAGCGCGTGATAAATTCGCTTTTGCTGTTAATGCTTTTAAGACAGCTAGCATTCTACGTATGTTGTAGTAAGTGTAGTAAGTGATATTAATTATTGAGTACTAGTTAGTTGTTTCACCGGCTGCAATTTATTTACCCGCGTGAAATACAAATTTCCCAGGCATGTGTTATACATAAACCTTCCTCTTGAATCACTTTATACAACAAATCGCATCAATATCCGATGCCTAGTTTAGGAGCAATTACAGACAGACAAAAAAGCGACTTCATTTTATACTATGTATTGATTTAATACTTACTGAGTAATTTAAGTGTAAGACAAGTTATAAATTGCTTCAATTTGAACAGTCTACAAGTACATGCCAAGGCTTAGTATGTGTGTACCTCTATGAGGTAGATCATGCAGTAATCTTTCTGCTCAATATTTACAAGGGTCGATTTACATAACTATTTTACTTGATTGTAGCCTTTTTGGCCTTTTTTAGGCAGAAAATAAAATGTGAATTCTTTTGCGCAACATTTTAATCTCACGCCGCACCGTCTACACAAAATAAATTTTGTAGAATATAATAAAGGCTTCAAAAGAATCCTGTGACATTTTTACTCATGGCCGTCGAGCACTCTACTAATGAATGCAAATTTCATCAGCCCTCCGCAGGCACACGCGCGCATTAAATGTTTAAATTGGAAAAAATAAAAAATAAAAAGCTTACATTATTAAATCTGTACGTTACTTTTGTTTTACATGAGACCATGCACGGTGGCGGTTCAGTTATTTTTGTTGTCCGCACATATCATAAACAACTCAGCAGTCTACTGCTGGACATGGGCCTCCCGTATCGGGGGGTATTGCCATACTTGTCATGCTTGGAAGCGGATTGGCGAGCGTAGTGCAAGATGTTGATTTTGTAAGTCAAAAAAAATACAATTTACTACCTACTAACCCTGCCCTTATTTTTACTATCAGACTGAATCGAGACTACAACAATAGATACTACAAGAGATAATGTTTAGGAGATCAAAGAAACCGTAGGTTAGCATCCGATAGCAAAAATATATCATCATAGTTTGTAAATTATAGTATTAGGTCATTGAGCTACCAAAGTAAAGGAGTAAGTACCCAAGTTATTAAAATTTAGCTCTCATCAGAAGGTTAAATTTCTTCTAATACAAGTTTTCAAAATATTAAAAGGCAAAATCAAAAGCTAATAAGGAACATGTGTATTTAATCGATGTTTGAGTTGACTTAAGAAGCGAACCAATCAAATCAGAAGGTACTGAACAAACATCGAAGAATTGGACGTCAAGTAAGTTCCATGTCATACAATATTAAAATCACTCACATTTCTAGTAGGTGAGCTTCGAATTTTCTATTTGAGTTGTTCTTGTAGGTAGCAACAAACACAAAATGTCGAGGTAGTGATTTCATAAAACGTTATAAATAAATACAGGTTGGTACATACAAGGTAGGTTAAGTATCGATTAAGGATGCCGTAAAAAATATTACTTTTGTTGTTTAGAGATCGCCCATACAAGTACTTTTGTCTAAACAACTGTGAGATTGAACGAATTTCGGCTGAGATATAGGCATTCAAATCACATGTCAGCCAAATAAATAAAAAAAGTTGTGACTGGGATTTTTTCAATATTTTTTACGGCATCTTTTATCGACACTAAACCTGCCCTGAAGCTATGGCACGCATTTAAATTAACACCCTGTATTAGCGCAGTAGCTCAAGAAACTCAACCTTTGAATATCTTATAATGAATAGTCATTGAGTTTTCTTATGGCATTCAAAAACTTACTACAGAAACTTAACTTATCCTAAAGGGTACAACACATAAATCCATTTTTAAGACGGCACGCAGATCCTAAAGCCTCTTTTACATAAATAAATAATACTGAAAGCAGTTACGAGTGAATTATGAGTGCTGCCGTAATTTTTTACAGTCTTAATTGAATAAAGAAGTTGGGAGAACAGCTTCACGTGGGTCTCGTGCCGTTGTTACACCCACGAGATAGGTGTCAACTTATTCTGGTTTTTCTTATATTTGCATGAAATCCAAGTCTGAGATGGTCCTTTAAATGCGTAGGTTAGGTTAGGTTGAGCACATTATATTTGAAAATATTCAAGTTCATTATGACGGCCGAAATTACTCTACTGTTTACTAATATATTATCATTTCATTTATAATCGTCTACTGCTAGACCTAGGTCTCCTCAGTATTGCGTCATCCTATACAGAACAGAAAATATTATATTAAAAAAAAACTTTTCTCTACAATGGATAACACCTAAAAAATTACCTGTCTAACTAGGTCTAACACTTCCTGTCACTTGATAGTACTACGCAAACGGTCACGATTACGAAGATCGATAACTAGAAAGTAATTACACAATTTTATACTATCTAAAACGAGTATCTAAAGCCACTTCCCAATGTACTTTGAAAGAAAGAGAAATGGCAAGTCTACAGGCTAGTAGGCTGGCATTTTTCAAAAACCTACGTGCATATTGCATAGTCATTTCAGAGGCAGACCTAATGGACTAAGCTACTCCGAAGTTTTAACGATCTTTACTTAGAGCTAATGCTGCTTACAGAATGGTGCTAGTGCTGCGCCTAAAAAGTTGGACAGTCGATAAAAAATGCTACGTTACTGTAACTCAACAAAACGTATAGGTTGTGAACAATCCGAATTAGGAACAAATTCATAAAGTGCTGAAACATGTCTAGAGTCGAACGAACCAGTAGTATTTTGATGTGTGCTTTAGAGTGAAGGGAGATTTTTCTTACGCGCAAGAAACTTCAGACGTGTCAAATCATATGAAACTGACAAAATCACAAGTGAAGAATTTCGTCACGGTGCAGATGTAAGTTGCGGTGCATATTGTAAGCCCGCAGAGACCTCCAGATTCTAAGGCGAACACTCAAAACACATGTCAATGGTAACATTTACCAATCAATTTTTTGTGTCTGTGTCTAGGTATACAAAACAAGTAGATGTGTTAAAAAACAAAAAACCCGACTGCGTTAATTTTAAAGTAGTATTTTGCTGTAAAAATCCGCCATCTTGAATCTATAATTTTTTAATATAGCCAGTGTCACTCGCGCTGCTGAGACAAATCTAACGACACCTCATATGTCAAAATCCAACTATCCGTTTGGGCTGTAGTCCATGAAAAAGAATTTTCTTGTCCACATAGATACATACATACATACTCTCGAAAAACATAACTCTCCTTCTGAGGCAGTCGGGCAAATACAACAATTTTTGTGTCGACATTTTCCCACCTCTAACGAGCACCACAAATGGAGAACTTTAGACTTGAAACTAAAAACGTTAGAGGTGCGAAAGGTGTTTGGGTAACACGTGCCGGTGATAAAGTATAGTTTGTAACGAAGTGTACAGTAAGAGAATACTACACACGTAGACTCATCACGCCCTTACATACGTTGCGGGGTAGAAAGGCTGTTAAAAGCGTTTTCGTTACACAACCGTATCTGACTGTGATAGTTTATTTATAGGTTAAAATACTGTCAATCGCCACGTTAGTATAAATAGCAAAAGCCAAGTTTTCAAAAATATTGTAAGACTGACTTGTAAAATCTCTATCACTATCATCATCATCATCATCATATCAGCCATAGGACGTCCACTGCTGAACATAGGCCTCCCCTAAATATTTCCACCTTGTCCGATTAGAAGTGGCCTGCATCCAGCATTTCCCCGCGGACTTGACCAGATCGTCTGTCCATCTCGCGGGGGGCCGTCCTACGCTGCGTCTGCCGGTACGTGGTCTCCACTCGAGAACTCTCCTGCTCCACCGATTATCAGTCCTTCGAGCAATGTGGCCTGCCCATTGCCACTTCAGCTTACTGACTCTCTTAGCTATGTCGGTTACCTTGGTTTGTCTACGGATCTCCTCGTTTCTGATTCGATCACGTAGGAAACACCGAGCATAGCTCTCTCCATAGCTCGCTGAGTGACTCCTAGTCTATTAAGGAGGCCGACAGTTAGAGACCACGTCTCGGCACCGTAGGTCATCACTGGCATGACACACTGTTCGAACACTTTCGTCTTGAGACACTGAGGAATTTTGGACGTGAAGACGCTGCGTAACTTCCCGAAAGCTGCCCAGCCGAGCTGGATTCGCCGAGTGACCTCCTTCTCAAAGTTAGATCTTCCTAGTTGGACTGTTTGTCCTAGATAGACGTATTTGTCCACCACTTCGAGAATCGAGTTCCCTACTGATATTGGGGTGGGCGCTACATGTGAGTTGGCCATGACTTTCGTCTTGTCCATATTCATCTTGAGTCCCACTTGTTGGGAAACCCGATTGAGGTCCTGTAGCATTTTGCTGAGGTCTTCGAATGACTCTGCCATGACCACGATATCGTCAGCAAACCGAAGGTGAGTGATGTATTCGCCATTGATATTGATGCCAAGTTCTTCCCATTCCAGGAGCTTGAAGGCATCTTCCATCGCATTGGTGAAGAGCTTCGGAGATAGTACATCTCCTTGTCTTACACCTCTCTGCAATGGAATAGCCGCCGTGGTCTGATCTTGTGTTCGAACTGACATTGTGGCGTTTCTATATAAACACTTCAACACTTCGATATACCTATACCTGTCGCTGTAGAGCCTGCAGTACTGCCCACGTCTCGATAGAATCAAAGGCCTTCTCATAGTCCACAAACGCTAAGCATAGTGGCAAATTGTACTCCTCGGTCTTCTGTACAATCTGCCGCAGCGTGAAAATGTGATCAATGGTACTGTACCCTTTTCGGAAGCCGGCTTGTTCGGGAGGCTGGAAGTCATCAAACCTGCGAGCCAGACGATTTGTAATTACCCTCGAAAACAGCTTGTAAACATGACTCAGAAGCGAGATGGGCCTGTAATTCTTAAGGAGAGTCTTATCACCCTTCTTAAAGAAAAGCACCACCACGCTTCTGTTCCATGCTTCTGGCGTCACACCTTCGAACAAGACAGAATTAAAGAGCTTCTGAAGGACTTTAAGTACTGGTGTTCCACCCGCTTTCAGTAGCTCTGATGTGATTCCGTCTTCGCCCGGCGCCTTGTTGTTTTTGAGCTGTTTAAGGGCCATCCTAATCTCATACAAGCTGATGTCCGGGATATCTTCGGTATAGTGTCGGGTAAGTTTTGCTCTAGGGTCTGTTAAGCTATTAACAGGTTTTGCAACTGAAGTGTACAGCTGTCCATAGAACCGTTCGATCTCCCTCAGTACCTCTGGCCTCGTGGATGCTACCCTGCCGTCCTCCGTCTTCAGCTTTGTCAGCTGGCTCTGCCCAATAGACTGGTCCCTGGCGAAAACTTTGATGCCCTTGTTTCGCTCAATCGTATATCTTTAATATTTTTAGTATTAAAGTTTCGAATATCGCTCCGCAGAGACTGGCATATCTGTCTGTTGAGCCGCCGATATGACTCCGTGTCATCAGAGGATTGCAGCGTCATAGAACGCCTTTCTGCCATGAGGTTCAGAGTTCGATCGGTTAGTTTTTGAGGTCTATTTTTACGACAGGGCTTAAAGAACTTGGAGCCGACTGTGTGGACAGTTTCCACTAAACTGTTATTGATATCGTCCACGGAATCGCAATCTAGGCAAGCAAAGCGATTTGTAAGTTCCAGTTGGAAGCTTTCCGGGTTTTGAATATGGGTCGCAGATGGTCGGAGCGTAGACTTCACTAGGCGAGACCGTTCTAGTTTGACGTTTATGTTCAATGTGCCTCTGACCATTCGGTGATCGCTTCCGGTTTTAACCCTGTTGATCACCGAGACATCATTGAAAATTTGTCTCTTTGTGGCCATAATGAAGTCTATCTCATTTCTGGTAGAACCGTCGGGGCTCAACCAGGTCCATTTCCTATGAGGCGGCTTTCTGAAGAACGAGTTCATCATGTAGAGTTCCTCCTTCTCCAGGAACTCGGCCAGCATCTGGCCCCTCGGATTCCGATCCCCATATCCAAATGGCCCCACCCCCAACTCATCACCGCTTCTCTCGCCCAACTTTGCATTGAATATTATTATCACTATAGTTACAGGTTATCAATCTGTCCTACAACAGAAACCATTGAATTTTTAATTCACTTATTAATAAGGTGATGCTATCTGTCCTGAGAACTAAATGCGGTGTTCAAGACGTAAATATCAGTGATAATGTTATAGATTCTAACGAATCTCGTAAAGAATGAAGGGAGATAAGTTTAGAAGTGATTAGAACATTAATTTCGCAAATATAGAGGAGGCTATGAGATGCCGTGTGAGTCTTACTTTTTCATGAAGAGACTAGTTTGCATTATCACGTATCTAACCAGGTTCCCATGAAACAGGACTTTAGGCTTACCTGCAACAAAAAAACACATTTGTTTATTAAACTAGCTGCCCGTCAGCGGTTTCACCCGCTGCAACCTATTATTACGCGAAAAGAAAGCATTACTCGCCAAGAGATGTCGCTGTTAGTTTTCGGCGAAAACGTTTAAAACGCGAATCGGCTCAGTCACGCCACCTTTGCAAAAATATCGGAATATGCGTGATCCCGTAGGAATAAGACATTTTCCCCTGGTAAAAAGTAGCCTATGTGTTATTCCAGATAGTCTTCTATATTTGTGCAAAATTTCATGTCAATCTAATCAGCCGTTTCAGCGTGATGTCGTAACAAACACACCCACAAACATCCGCCTTTATAATATAAGTAGGATAGTAGGATAGTCTTCTATATTTGTGCAAAATTTCATGTCAATCTAATCAGCCGTTTTAGCGTGATGTCGTAACAAACACACACACAAACATCCGCCTTTATAATATTAGTAGGATTAGTAGGAAGTAGAATTTGTGGGATTCAAAATCTTGTTAAAACATTTTCTTTGGCAAGTAATTTTTGTATGTACATGTGTTGTGGGATATACATCAATTTTGCCTTACTTACTCGCCAAGAGATGACGCTGTTAGTTTCTAAAACGCGAATCGGCTCAGTCGGGCCACCTTTTTCATAAATATTAGAAAATGCGTGATCCCGTGGGAATGAGACATTTTTCCGTGGTAAAAAGTATATGCTATTCCAGATGCCCTTTTATATTTCTGCAAAGTTTCATGTCAATCTAATCAGCCGTTTTTGCGTGAAGTCGTAACAAACACACACGTAGGAAGTATAGCAAGACCAGTGTGTAAGATTTTCCAATATCGTAAGACAAAACTTAACGCCGTGTGGTGCCGGCAGAGTAGAATAGCACCACCCCCTCTCTTCCCGTGGAGTCGTAAGAGGCGACCGAGGATAAACCCGACCCAAACAGCCAGGCCAACCGTATGGTGGCGGTTAATCCACCACAAAGCATTCCCAATGAGGGTTGACGTCTGTTAGGCGGCCGGTCGTAAATTAAGCCGAATCCATTGCAGCACGATTTTGTGTTTAGCAAAACGTGTTGCGCCGACCCCAAGCAATTGGGATAAGGGCAGGAAGATGATGTAAGACAAAACTTAAATTAAATAAAAGTTCGAAAAAATAAAACAAAAATAAGGAGAACACTATCCGGATTCGAACGCGAGTCACCTTGTTTGGTAGGCAAGCGCACTATTGCCGCAGCTACCATGACTTTAAGATGACTGTTGAATTAACGGATATGCTTCCCCACAAAGACGCGAATCGGCTCAGTCACGCCACCTACGTCAAAAATTTTGGAATATGCGTGATTCCGTAGAAATGAGACATTTTCCTGGGGTAAAAAGTAGCCTATGTGTTATTCCAGATGCCCTTTTATATTTCTGCAAAGTTTCATGTCAATCTAATCAGCCGTTTTTGCGTGATGTCGTAACAAACACACACACAAACATCCGCCTTTATAATATTATAGGATATAGGATTACAACTACTTAACTTAGGTATACTAAATATCTAAAGTTCTTAGGTACAATTTTTGGGACGGTAGCAAGTTATTAGGATTTTATTTTCTTAAATAATCTTAGAACTATTGTATTAAATTATCTATTTATTGTATGAAAAACTTTATTTTTTCTTGGCATCATGGTAACATTCTCATGTCTCAAAGTAATTTGGTTAGTTCGCCCTCGAGTTGCCGCAAATTCTTGAGCAAGTTCCTATCGCCCCAGATAGGCAAACTTCGATTAAAACCACAGACTGAATGGTAGGAGTTGACTACAATTAACCTTTTCAAGTTCGCGAGCGTGACCTTAGAGCATGACCCTTGGTAATAGGACGCATAGTAAAAAGTTTCTCACTATTAATAACGTTGAAAGTTCGACTTTACATCATTACAATTAACTGAAATATGACCCCGTATTTCAGGGTTTTTCTACTAGATTCTCATTAACAACTCGTTAAGACAAATCCCACTCCTGACGAACGTTGGTGCAAACGAGATAAGCATATTGCATCTATTATAATATGTGTAACAGAAACAGATACAAACGCAAAATTTTGCGTTGCTCGTGCGTCAACTTCGCTTTTTAGTAGGTAGGACGCAGTGTGGTTGAACGTTCTGATGATAAATCAAAACTAGTTACCTTATTATTTCTACCTGCAATGTTTTTTATTAAGAATGGAATATTAAACACAGCATTTTGGTGTTACAAGTAACCTAAATAGAGTCGTATGATGCTGGCTTAGAATAGCATCATCCCAATTGTACCTGGCAGTACCCTTCATAAGGAGAGACGTATGTCCAGCAGTGGACTTTTGTGGCTGTTAAGGTAAGGTAAGGTAAACATAGTCTATTTCTCATAGGTCTGTGGCTGAGAACTAAGTCGATGTAGCCCGCCAAATGAACTAACTTGTTTTGTCGTCAATACTTAAAAGTATCGAGTTCTGAATTTCAGAGTGTAGTGTTGTTTGAAGTTTCCGCTTTCAAGAGAGATAGGTACCTAGGTGAATAGTTTTGCTAACGAAAAAAGTAGTCTGCATTTGCACTAGGTATAGGTGTAGTTTTTACTAAAGCCTAGAGTTGTTGTTTATAAAAGAGTGGAATAATCGATTTAAATAATATCAGCTTACCACAAACGTTAACAATGTAAGATTATTTTTAAACACACATAACGTCTAACTACACGCGTAAGTCTACAAAAATAACGTCGAAAACACGTTACCTATATGTGTAAAGCACCTTAAGAAACTTAACCGACACCTACCTCAAAAGTTAAGAATTGAAGGTCCGTTTCTGTAATGATACATCACAGGTAAAATGTCTGATATTCCCGTTTTAAAACTGCAGGCAAACCCCATATTTCACACTCTTATCCTCTCCGTTGGAAATTAACGAGAGGATCCCATTAACGTGGCAAATAGCGGAATTTTAACTAATCCGCCGATATCCGTTCGCATAATTCCGCAATAAGTCAACATGGGGGCTAATGAAATAGTAATATTTGGTAATATCAGTATCAGTGGCTAGTCAGACTGGTCGGTGCATAACCAATCGATTTTATTTCGGGAAATTGTATCGTCATCATATATTATTTTAAGGGCATTGTGGTCGATTGAGTATCCGTCAGCTTTCTATGTCTTCTTGACATCTCTTAATTGATCTAAAAAAAGCTTCTTCTTCTTTAAATCATGCTTTTAATTATTGTTTTGAAATAACTTGACATGCCGTAACAGTTGTTCTACTATTTTACCCATGGTTTTCTCTAATGAATTTACCTTTTTCATAAATGGAATTTTCTATAGGTATGAAATATTTTTAATTTTATTTTTCACGACATTATGGGTTTAAATCGAATAAAGCGTGATTATTAATAAAACATCACTTTAATTAACTATTGCTATAAAAAATTGTACCGTATCAATTTAGTTGTAACCCCATAGTCTGAAATTGTAACACGGTATTGAAATGACATTGAAATAGGGTGACACTATTATAGGCCGGCATCACATAGCAATAAGAACACAAAACACCAGTTATTTTAAACAGAAACTACATTTGTGACTCTATTAATTTATTCTAAGTATTTTTCACCCCACTAAAGGTCTATCGACCTTAAAAGGTTGAAGGATCCATTTGCATCTGGAGAGGTCATTAAAAATTCCAACGAGCGTTGATGGACTGATTAAAAAACGCTGATACGACTGTTTTTATATCGCTAGCCTTGTTGGAACTCAAGAGGTTTAAACGTTTAAAGAACGAATTATGGATTATAAATAAGTAAGTAACGATATTAAAAAGTTAGTTTTTAATTGAAACAATAAAGGTCGCTGTATGAAAAAATTGTTATGACTTATGTCTTAAGTGACGTCGAGACTGGCTGGCAAAAACAAGGTGGGTTACGTTTGACACGACGTTAAATATTTCAATTAACATGCACTTCATTTTGTTCGTTTTGACAACTCTTACAAACATCACTTCTATATCCCTTAAAGGGTAAGTAAGAACGGCGATACAAAAACACACAAGTCAAATAATGTTATGATATATGACCCTAAAAACGCAATGTGATTCGTGATCCGTGATTAAAGTTTAGACCAATCAACATCACTGAGTTATACAAGTGGTACTGAAAGTTTTAACTACAATTGCCATACCAAATATTTCACCCAAAATGGTTTATTCCCACAAAACATTAGTACCTACAAACACAAGTTTTTGTCAACCAGGCAATCTCATCGAGACCTCCCAACTGGTACCTAGCTCAGTTTTTCATGTATGAAAGTGCAATAAAACAGGAGGTCGCTTTACGACGGGCAAGTTGGTGCAGGGATGTGAAAAAATAATCGATTATTTTAATAATCGTTTTTTTTTAAATCGATTTTAATCGATTAATTAAAAGAGTAGAAATAATCGATTAATTAAAAGAGTAGAATTAATCGATTAATTATAAATCGATCATATTTTCAAAATTTCCAAAATTAGTGAAATCGATTTTTTGTCGTCTCTATTCTTTTACCAAACTTCCTTGATTATGCATGAACACACCATACCCAATTTTGTCGGTCTTAAATTTAAGAGTTCGGCTATTTATACACAATTTTCTCGGTCTTAAATTTAAGAGTTCGGCTCTATGATAAAACTAAAATTTTTTGATAAAATTAAGGTGCAAAACAAAAAAACGATTTTTATTAAAAATCGATGTTTTTTTAAGTAAAAATCGATTTATTTATAATCGATTCTTTTGCGACGTGAAATAATCGATTATATAAAAACGATTTTTCATTACTCAAGTCACATCCCTAAGTTGGTGCAAAAAGTGAGCTTCAAGTTGGGCACTGCGCTTTGAACACATCTGGGACCGCCGGCTGCAAATTGTGCCTTCGGGACCTGCGTCTGTTCCGTTCTGGAAGATTTCAGTGAAGGCTTTGTCTATAGAGACTGTTATGGCGCATATTTACGATTTTGAGCTGCCGAAAAGAAAAGTGTGTGTGCGATGCGCTTAGCTGTATTAAATGTGAAGTTTGATTTGCAAAGAATCTGGGATGATGAAATATTATCCCACATTGATGTCAGCCTCCATAACAAAAATCGCACACCAACCTGCAATAATTGTAACGTACTCCCCGAAACAGACAATGATCCATTCCTTATTTTAAATCTTCGAATACCTACGTTCTTCCCGAGCGTTTGAAGCATTCCAAAACCAAAAGTTTGAGTACAGAGATAGAAAGACACTGGCCAGCAATAAGGAAGCCAGACAAGTCCCCGAATCTGATATCTTTAAAAACGACAACTTTTTAAAACGTTCTAAAATCAAACGGTTGATTACAAAAATGGAACGACACTGGCCAGCAATAAGGATAAGCAGATACAAGTCGATCGGAAGGGGCAGCGGCCAGTCCCCGCGTCCAATTTAGCCGCGCGGTCCCCGGTGGCGTGTTCCATCGTTCTCGCCGCAAAGTGCAGTCTGAAACGGACCCTGCTAGGGCTGGCACACACTTGAAAAGTTATAAAGAATATTATACAGTGTGTTAGGGACGGTGAAACGAAAACTTTGCAGGCATGACAAGCAAAGACCTGCAAAGTTTTCGTTACACCGTCCCTAACACCCCGTACCTATTAAACAACTTTTGTTCTACGTCAATAACCAAAGTGCAACTTAAACCAGATAATTAGTACTGAGGCAAAGAAAAGACACCTACGTTTTGCGATATTTTAAACAACTAACATTCCGCATTACGTTTGTATTCTCGGCGGCATAATTAATATGATTTTATGTTCTTTAAGAAATGCGTTTAATGCAATTGCAATAACATATTATAAGCCTTTTATAAACCTATTGAACAAGATATAGTTATCAATATATTCAGTGATATTTATCTTGGACATCATCATTATCAGCATTTTTAGCCAACATCCACCCACTGCAGGGTACAGGCCTCTTCTCTACAGCATCACGATATCAGACAATACGTAGTAAAATAAAAAAACCTACTAGTTAAAATAACGTGTGTTGCAAAACAAGATTGTGCAGTCACATGAGGAAGCACTAGTGGGCAAACCAGCTAAACCCCTGCTCCTGATGCAGTCGTTGAAACCAAAATCGGCTAGGATAGACATCATTCACATCATCATCAGTTTACTTGATTAGAAACTTTCGCAATGTATTCTAACTCACTAGATTATTTCTTGATCAATCTGTTCTTTCTGTGTCAACCCTAGCCACACCTCGTTTTTTTGCTGTCCATTTAACCCTAAAACGGATAGGCGCGGTGTCGCATCGGCCGGGGATTTGAATCACGAATTACAGATTAACGATAAAGTAAAACCGTTACGGATTTCGGATCGTTTGTTTTGCCCAACACAAAGCAAATTGGTTTCAATAAAACTCTACCAAAAATCCAAGTAATGCATTTACAATATCCTGCTGTTGAGTTGAAAGTATTTTAGGTGCAAGTACATGTAGGTGTGCTTTTTCTTTGGTTAGAAACAGTTTTTAGTTCTTTATGTAAAGGTTTTAGGGTCGTTCGTTACTCACCTCACATGATTGCCAAAAAAGAATAAATAACGTTGTAATATTTCCTTAGCTTAATTTCCTTTTGTACCATCCACTTAATAAATACCCATATAATTTAAAAACTTTTTTGAATAGTGAATCAATAACTAAAATATCAGAAGCACTTTTACGAACGTCTGCTCTATCTTGAAATCTCATAATTCTGGAGAAAATTCGCACCCAATAATTTTATAGAGAGTAGCATTTGGAGAGCTCCAGTATATAAAGATAAATAGGAAGTGGCTTTTAACTCGGCTCTCATGAAAAATCGCCGACTGGAGGCGCTAACCAACAAATAAATAAATGGAACACATTTTTATAACTGAAATTTATACTTTCGACTTAGAAGAAAGTAGAATTGATGGCACCGAAAATTTTCTCGAAGACTTTAAATTTTAAGAGAACATTTTTAGACTTTGAACAGACGCTGCTGGAATAGTTTATTATGAAGGTAGTGGGGATGTTTTAGTGGTTCTTAATGTCACAGTTGATTACGTTTTGCAATGAACTTGCATTTTTGACCAGCACGAAAGGTAAATGGGAGAACAAAGTTTGCCTATGGCTATAATAATGATTTGGGACTGCTTAATTGGGAGCATTATTGGCTTTTGTCACAGAATGAACGTACAATCTAGTCTCAGGCTGGGTAAGACAGTTTGGGCTGTTTTTATGTCACACTCGCATACGGTTTAAGTGCCTAAGCAGATGTGAACTTGACTGTACTTTTATTTTGTATAGCTATATCACGATGTTGCGAATATTTTCGTATGATAGCATAAGGCACTTCATTTGCTATGACATTTTTCATAGCAATATTTCATACAAAAACCATTCTACTGGACCTTGATACCACAAATTAGGGAGACGGCGCGCGGGGTGCCTTTATTATAGCTGTAGTTATAACATCGAATATCTGATATCACCTCACTCTTAATTATTTAATGATAGATAATAATATTTATCACATCTACTTTACGTCTTCTTCTGACGTATGGTACACTGAATCGATGCACGAAACGTTGCATTTTGAATTGATTTCAAACCTATACTTATTTTATTTAAAATGTTACAAATATTCTGTAAGTATATTGATGAAGTTCAAAGTTACAAAACTGGGCGAAAAACGCTCTCAATATTTTTTTCCCCAAGAAAAGTTCCATTTTAGGTTTTAAATATAGAACAGTGTATTTTTCTCACCCTGAACACCTACTTACGTATGGGGGAGCAGCTATTTCCACAAGTATCTTTAGGGGTGTTAAATAAATTACGTGCTCTTAACTGCAGCCCGGAATTAGGTGTTGTAACAAAGGACTTTGAGAAAATGTTCTCCGATATTTTGTACAAAAGAGGCTCCTAATAACGTTAGAATATGAGTGGGAAATATCACTTTATGAATACCATGAAACTATAACTGTTTTCTATAAAACTACACCACGAAGATCTATTTCGATGTATTTAATAATAATAAAGTCTATTTTTTATTTTAAATAATATCTAAGAGATGGTGCCACTTGGCTACCTAAATAGGGTACCTATTCTTTATTAAAAGTTTCGTTTATATGTATAACTTCAACATTTTTGAACATTCTTTTGTGTGTCAAAAGAATTTTCTATACCTACTTGTGATAAGATTATTACAAAATCGTCATCTATAGAAAGGGTACAGGTACTAATTTTAACGAAACTCCCTACTAGGTGTCAAAAATGCCGAGAAATTCTTGGTCAACCCACGTATTTCTCTTTTATTAAATTTATAAAAAAAGAAAATATAAATATTATTTTCTACTTGTTATCTACATCCACATAAGTTTTATTTTTCAAAAGCATTCAGCTGATTGAAATGGGACGTTTTATTACTACGTTTGGACTGTTTCGATCAACAGAAAGAGTAGATGGAGTGATGTTAGAAATCCAAAGATATGACTCGCGGCTGTGGATTAGCAAGAAAGTATCTATATACCTAGTAATAAAATAGGTATAGGTACTATCTCCAAGGTACATTAAAGGTGTACTCTTTCATAGATCTTTCGTCGAACTTTAAAACTAATCATCTGCTAGTTCTATACTTTTGTCATTTGAAAGGTGAACGTTCAGCGACGGCATAAGTGTAAAAGAGCGACAAAAGAGAGCATATCGTACGACAAACAAAATGGATATCCATGTATGGGTAGATTGATGCATTTGAGATAATACAGATAATAATCTACATAATGTTTAAATATCACTTTCAATTTGAAGGCCGTCTGCGTGTTCACACATTAATAATATCGGTCTCCTTAATTATCGCGAGCTTTGAATCTAGGGGAGGATGTATAACGGCTGATAATGATGATCTTACAACTTGTCATTCTCGCCAAGCTAGGGCTCATCGAGTCGTTGGACGAGTTTCATCGTGGAAAAGAAGAAGCCATTTTGGTTTCACTGTGTATATCGCAGTGGTCTATCTCATTCATTTCTTGGTCTTAGGGTTTAGGCCACTGTTTTATGGGGCATCTAGAACGTTCGATCGCGCGAACTACCCACTTTTATGCTCTTGTTAAAGTTAGAAGGTCTTTGCGGTTTTCTCGAGGATGGGTTAGCGAAAACTTGTTTATATTTCTGAAGATGGACGTGAAGTGCTATGGTGTTCGTCATTAATTAGGCATTAATAAGAGTTAGGACATAAAACCTTGTCAAGGTTAATTTGAATATTTCTACTTATTACGAAATATTATAGCGCCTATATGCCTTAAAGTGTATAGTTCACGTCTGACAACATTTTGAGAGTTATTTGAAGAGACTGTGTATCACCATAGTGACAGGTGATCAGCCTGTCGCCTAAAATTGCAATACACATTAACTCTCAATTCCCTTATTGCTTCTTACAACACCCACGGGTAAGATATGGGCTGAAGCAAAATTTTATACGGCACCACACGAAAATAAAACATTTTCATAAAGCGTCAGTAATAAAAAGTAAGTAGTTGTTTTTAACCATAAAACAAGCCGTTAGTACAAATATTATCTAATCTGTTTGGATATCTATCGCATTATTACGTGCAATATTGAAATTGCGCTCAAACGCCCCACCAATCACAGCTCGCGAGATTGCATCAGCAACATTCCATCAGCCGAGTTTCCCCTCAGCGGCGAAGCGAAAATCTTCTAATAACAAATGTCTATCCCCAAAATCAGTATAGCATAAATAAAGCCAGTAATAGTTTCATTGAAACCCACCGCGTGTGCTGTACGTTTCTTGGCAACGGATGGGCTCTGGCTTGCAACAACATGATACGTTTGTACTCAACTATTAATAGTATTAGCTTAGCACATGTGGGTTTTCGAAAGAATTTACTTTTGGCTTTCGGTTATCTCGCGAAGGTGCCTGCTTGAGCCAACAAAGAGTGTAGGTATCTAAAATAAATAGGTAAGTTGTTGGAAGTCGCATTTATGTAGATAGTTATGTAGTCGCATTTACGTACTACCTACTTCGAAGTTTAATAATTGACACGGAAGTTGAACAAATAATGAATCAAAGTGTACCATATGAGTTGCATGATTAATGATAGAAAATTTACGTATTGACTATTGCTGGTAGAATTTGGTTGTTGAAAGCGCAGAAGGTAAAGGAGGTGAGGCGTAAATGGAAAGGACTTGTACGAGCAGCAGTTCAGGTTTCCTGGAATATTAGATAGAATAATACCAAACATAATATTCTGCTTTTTCTGCATATTAGATTTTTTTATATACCGGTATCCATATGCAAAACCTCCATACTAGAATAGATCAGCAGACAGTCAAAACAAACTCGACTAGCTCACAGCACGTCTGCGAGACGCCATAAAATGTAAAGTAAACGATATAACCGCAGGATGGACGTAAAATCGACGTGAAATATGCCCCGCTATCTTTATGACTTGATACGTATCGATGGCCGTATGAAAGCACGCCATCTATCGGTGGCCATTATAAATATATTTTGGTGATAAGTAAGCCTTTTAAAAAAGTACCTACCTAAGATGTGTGATATCATAAGCGTTTTTATTTTATTGAGTGTATAAAGATTACGAGAATACAGAGCTTAGGAACAAAAGGTGTAATTTTTTTCAGTGGTGCGTCTAGGAAATAATACCTAATTGTTTCTATCGTAAGGTACATTTCACAATGTAGCAAAAAATTAAAATGTCACCTTTTGTTCCTAAACTCCTTTTTGTAAAGGTTATGAAGAAAATGTTCTATAATAGCTACATCAGTTTAAAATCATCGCTGAGGTATATTATGCTGAAAAGTTTTTCATTGATAGCAACTAATTTTTTACCTCACTGCCTCGAAGGTGGATTATGTTTTTAAGAGTAAGTATATAAATATTGACACTACACTTAGTTCCATAACCCTAACTATGTGAAGGTCTCATCCCATTTCCGCCTTTGAACTTGGACCTTTACACATAACCTGTGAATTGATTGTTCTGGCCGGCTTTTGGCACCAACTCGACATTAACAGGAGTGTACAACATAATGTTACTCGTAGGCCAGAATCTCGGGGCCTGCTAGGTTAACCACACGGTGGTATGGAGCTGTTGTTGAATGATACAATGATTTAGTTGTTAGTTCAGGGTACCTATTTTACACATCTGAAAATTTTCTTTTTAATTTTTTTTGGGAAGAGTTTAACACAGGTTGACTTTGGGATTATTTGGTGTAAATTTTAATTTAAAAATTCTAGGTGTGTGTAGTGTAGGCTATACGCATCAACTGAAATGTAAGGTACATATATAAGGTGTAAAAAAATCAACTGCAAATATTT